>CM066245.1:1750000-2405000 GCA_033675135.1 Frankliniella intonsa | reverse complement strand
GGCGCGACGCAGCAGCTTTGTGTTTCCAGGGGTGAAACTAACATGCGCATGCGTGGGACTGCGGGCGGGGCGGGGCGGGGCGGGGCGAGGCGTGACGGGTGGGGCGGGGCGGGGCGGGGCGAGGTGTGCCTCCCCGCGGGGAGCGGCGCGGCGCGGCTTGGCGCGGCGGTCTCTGATAATATAATACACACGTCAAACTGATAATGGACGCCAAACACTACAATGCCGAGAGGGGTTTTCCAGCCAAGGTCCTTTGTTGTTGTTGTTGATGATCGATCAACGCGCAGCGCAGCGCCCTGCCCTCCTGTGTCGCATTGTCCCGGCTATTTGCCGCTCCATTCTGCGACAAGTGCCCCTCGGGCCCAAAGCTTATTCAGTCAGGAGAGAGAGGGGGACGGAGGGGAGAGAGAGAGGGAGAGAGGAAAAGAGAAAGAGAGAAAAAGAGGAAGAGAGAAAAAGAGGAAGAGAGAGGAAGAGTGAGAAAGAGAGAGAGAGAGAGTGAAAGAGAGAGAGAGAGAGAGAGAGAGAGAGAGAGAAAGAGTGAGAGTGAGAGAGAGAGAGAGGGGGGGGAGAGGGTGCAGGCAAGCCCCCTGCAGAGCGGCGCTGCTTGCCCCCTTCTCTCTCTCCCTCAAAGGGAAGGGCACAGGGCGGCAGGGAATGGCTTAACACCGCTACTCGGTGCATAATTAGGAGAAAATCACGCTAGAGCATTCATCACGGTGAGGGACAGAGGCGCCGCCAGAGGGGTGGGGGAGCGGGGGCGGGGAGGGAAAAAGACAGGAAGTGCATGAAGAGTGGGGGGCACACCTCCCTTATGCCGCGGCCCACCGCCCCCCTCTCCACCGGTGAGGAAGGCGGCGGGGGCCGCTTTGATAAATTACACCAGCCTTGCCCTCCTCCCGACCGAAATTGCTGCCACCACCGCGGCAAAAGTATGCCTTCTCTCGCTCGCTCTCATCTGGCAGCACTGCCATTGCTCTTTCTTCCTCCCTCTCACTCTCACACACACACACACTTCTGGAGCGATTAACAAGCCACTTGATAATTATAAAGACGGCCCCCCGCCACCTCTCTTTAGCTCGGCGCGGACGGGAGGGCAGGAGAGGACGTGAGGAGAGGAGGGGAGGAGAGGGGAGGGGAGGGGAGTAGGAGAGGAGGGAGGGGGCAGCAACAGCATCATCTTATAATAATTAGATTCTCGTTTAGTTATCCAGCGAGCCGCGGCGCCAGTGTCGTAAAACTTTAGTCCCGAGTCACCCAGCGTGGCGTGGCGTGGCGTGGCGTGGCGTGGCGTGGCGTGGCGCGGCGCGCCGTCATTCGCGTGCTGCCCAACGCAATGGGGCGGGGCGCTACATTGTAAACTTTATTTCGTGAATTTACGAACGTTTTCCTATTATTTTTTTTTACACTTACAAAAGGGGCTGTAAATTTACAATCGGTGTCGTAAATTTACGAAATCCTATTTTTTCTATGTCATGTAAGGAAAAACAAGTCGACACCAAGTGTCCTTACAATTTTTGTAAAGTTTTAATTTCGATATCGTAAATTTCTCATGGGATGTTTTTCTCGCAGTGCGTGAGGAGGCGGCGTTTTGTGCTAAAGGCGACAGGAAACAAAACGTGTGTGTGTGGGAGGGAGATAGGCGGAGAGAGAGAGAGAGAGAGAGAGAGAGAGAGAGAGAGAGAGAGAGAGAGAGAGAGAGTGCGTGAGTCCAAGAGCGTAATTGTGGGGTGGACACTGCGACACTGCCGCACACGGCTCACGCCGAGCCAACTTCATAAGCCAGAGGGTGCTGGAGAGTGTTGTGAACTGAACTCTATGTGTGTGTGCAGGGCGTGAGAGAGGAAATATGTGCATGTTGTTTGGGAGAGAGCGAAACAGAGGCGGGAGAGTGCTTGTGTGTGTGTACAGAAACAGTGGCAAGCGGGCGAGTGATGCAGTGTGTGTGTGCCAATGTGGGTGGGGAAAGGGAAATTATATATCCCGCCCGCTTTCTGTATTGCCTTCCCCTTCCCCGCGCGCAGGGCCGTGGGAGAGCCCGGCGCCCTACGCCCGCACTCCCGCGCATAGCACTGTTACTGCAGTGTGAAATATGTTGCCTATTTGAAGGAGTATGACTTTCCATTACTCATAACCTTGTCCCTCCCAGTGAGACAAAATTCACACGTTCACCTGTTCAAGTGTGCGGACACTGTGAGAAATATTCGTAAGAGTTACGGGAAAATTTTCCATGAGAAATGTCGTAAAGTTACGATATCAAATTGTAAAATTACAAAATTTTAAGCACACATGGTATCGACTTGTAATTCTTAAACGAGCTCAAATAAGCGTTCGTAAATTTACGATCTCGATTGTAAATTTACAACAGCATTTGTAAATCACAAATTACGAAAAAAGTCGTAAACTTACAGACATATTTTTCACAGTGGGAGGGAAATTCACACACCCACGAGTGTACGACATTCACACACTTGATGGGTTCAGTGTTCCTCTCCCCACCCCTCTCCGCCGCGCGCCTAACGCAGCACCACAAGACACAAGAAACCCGGAAAGGATTTACCGTGCCGTCTGCAAATACTGATCAAACACGCAGCCTCATAAATCCACCGCCTTGTGGGGAGAAACAAAAAACAAAACACCGCCCGTCCCGTCCCGGTCCCGTCCCCTTCCCCTGTAAGGTGCGGCCGCGGCGCCGCGTGCGGTGGGGGTGGGGCGGCACGGCGGCATACTCCGGCAGGCCGAACAAAAACCATACAGAAACTGATAAAGCGACATGCGTCATGACTGCGAACTAGCGTGCGCGGCGTTTACGAACGGTTTCTCAAGCAAGCAGCCATGCAGCAGCAGCAATTTGACAACTTTCAGCGCGGTGAGCACCGCGTAGTAAGGAAATTCAACCGCGAATCTCGTGCATTTCACATCAAGAAACGTGACAGCTTTTACAAAGCACAGGCGTGAAAGGAGATTTCAGCGGTAATAACGCGTTCATCGTGTCACGCCGCTGCTGCTGTTAAGGCGGAGCAAAATGGTCCGAGAATTGCTTTCTCGCTTTTCTTTACGCGTCCCGTCCCGCGCCATGCACTTAGAGGGCGTTTGTACCGGCAGCGGCACACACACACACACACACACAGCTGGCTTTCTGCGAGGTGGAGCAGGCATACATTTTAAATGGGAATCCGCGCGGCAGTCGGCTGAGCCACGGCGAGGCCTGGCGGGCCTGGCCTGGTCTTCCGTCCCCTGTAGGTCGTCGCGGCGCGTCGCGTCGCTCAGGCACCCCACCCCCACCCCCACCCGGGCGGAGCTCCTCGGGGACGCGACCTGCCAGGCCTGCCAGGCCAGGGGCGGGGGGTGAGTGACATCGGCGGCTTGGGGGAGGCTTAGAAGAGCTGGAGCAGCACCAGTAACATGACGACATCCATTTCGCATTCAGAGGGAGAGAGGGAGAGAGGGAGAGAGGGGGAGAGGGAGAGAGGGGGAGAGAGATGGGAGAGAGGGAGAGAGGGCGAGAGGGAGAGAGGGAGAGAGGGAGAGAGAGAGAGAGAGAGAGAGAGAGAGAGAGAGAGAGAGAGAGAGAGAGAGATTGAAAGGGGGAGGGAGAGAAGAGGCAGGTACGTCCAAGCCTGCTGCTCCCAACCACCTGCCACCACCTGGCGTGCACACGGGGGGGCTCAACACACTGTAGTGTGTAACTCGTAAGCGAAAGCACCCGACCGGATGTGTTACAGACTAATATTTCCTGCTCGACGATTTTCCACATGGCTAACAAAATGTCGGACAAATTGTTTTCGCGAGGACTTTATCCTACCATGAGGACACGGTAGCTATATCGAGGCGGGAGGTGGGGGAGGACACGGATGTGAGCGGAGGGGGAGGAGATCAAAAATTCCAGCATGTTTGCCTTGGCATTCCCTAAAGTGCATAGTTTGTAACTCGGGCCCTGAACCACCTCTCTTCTCGCTCTGGCGGTCCTGGCCCGCTTGTCCTCCCTGGCGAAAGGGGGGGTGGGGGGCACGGAGAAAGGAGAGAGGTGGAGGGGGGAAGCAAGAAGCACGGGGACTTATTAAAAGCGAAACGCGCAGGGTCGGGCCGTCGCATTTGCACTAACAAACACTAAATTTCCCACCTACTTTGCTCCCCGCATGCCGACGAACGAGCAGCACGGCTCCGGAAAAACTTACCTGGAAAAAAAAAAGAAAAAAAGACAAGGTTAACTTTCAAGTTTGACAGGAATTTTCGGTTCTGCTTCGCTGCGCATCGCCCAGCTTTAGTCGTACGTTTCAAAGAAAACACTGGTAAAACTAAGGCGTAGTTGTACGCCTTTTTCCAGCGTACAACTACGCTTGAAGACCTTTACGCTTTTCTTGAAGCATACAACTACGCTTCAAGAAAATTCCCCTATGCATTTAGATAGGAGGATAAGAGCCCATTAGCTCTTGTAGGCTTCAAGAAGGGCGCACGGACTGTACGTTTGATGAAAGGCGTACAACTACGCCTTAGTTTTACCAGTGAAGAAACTCTCTTTTCTTCGTCATAACACAGTCACATCGCTTCCATACAACTTACTACTTCAATCCTCAAAAACTCAGCCCAAAATAAAACCCTTTTTTTCTTTCACGCGACGACGGGGCGTATGGTATCCAGGCCGCGGGCCTCGCGCCGCCTCGCACCGCGGCGGCTACAGACCAATGCCAATCCGCGCTCTCGCCCTGCCCTTTCTTTTCGCCTGTATCGCTTTCGCACTGCAACCCCTTCTCTTCTCCTCCCCCAACCTCTCGTCCCGTTCATGCATACATTCATCGGAAAATAATGCTGCAAAGGGAAAGGGAAGCAGAGGATCGGAGGAGGAGGAGGGCGGGAGGGGAGGGGGAGGGCGGGGATGTCAGCTTGCCCACTACACTTCTGTTTCTTTCCTTTTCTCTCCGCTGCACTGCGCCAGATGTGTGCAATCGGACGCGGCACAGCACGGCGCGGCGCGGCGCGCAGACTTTGGTCCAATTGATCCCTTTTCCTCTTTTGTTTATGATAACAACCGGTGCGAAGCGACAAGGTCGCACACTAAACCGTTGCGCATTTTACTCTGCATGATACCAATACGTATACGCACGCAACCCGATTCTGCTACGGTTTTCCCCTTCAGTGCCTCTTCCTCTCTCTCTCTCTCTCTCTCTGTCTCTGTCTCTCTCTCTCTCTCTCTCTCTCTCTCTCTCTCTCTCTCCATCCTTGCTCTCTCCCTATCCCACTCTGTCCCGTCTTGGCTCAAGCGACACCTGCGGCTGGCAATGCGGCAAATTGTCACCTGGCCCTGCCAGTTACAGCAGGCGGGGCGCTTGCACACACACACAAACACCCACACGCTCACTCACTCACGCAAGCAGCTCCATTTTTGCGCGCAGTGCAGTTGCTACAGCACGGAGCTCATGGTGTCGCAGACCAGCGCCAAATTATTCGTGCGGTTTATTCTGTGCAATGTCATTGTCTTTCCGGCCGCATACGCTGTTCTGCGCAAGGTTGGGGCGGGGCGGGGCGGAGGAGTGGGGAGGAGAACTCGCACTGCGACAAAGCGGCTGAGCTTTGAGGAGGGGTCGTGTCCTTCTGCGGGACGGTACAGCGGGGGCGGGGCGGGGCGGGGCGAGTGGTTGAGCCCCGAATGACCCAGCATCCGTCAGTTTAGAGCGCTTAGCTTTGGCGGCCAGTAGCAGTGTGGGGTGGGGCGGGGTGAGGCGGGGTGAGGCGGGGTGAGGCGGGGTGGGGCGGGGCGTGGCGGGGCACCAGGGCGACGCGATGGCAGCTGGCTGCGGCACCCCAAAGTTGCCCCCCGGCGACAAAATTGGATTAAAATGTGACCAATCTGCCGTTAGTGGCGCAAGCAGGAAAGAGGAAAACGCGGTAGCAAAGGCAGGAGCGAGGGAGAGAGAGAGAAAGCGATAAAAACAAGAAAAGGGAGCAACAAACAAAAACGAGGAAAAAAATTTGCCGTCCCCTCCTTATTCCCTCTCCCCGCTTTGGGCCCGGCCCGGCGCCGTCCGGCCCGACTCGCCTCCGCCTCGCCTCGCTCATTTACTCCGCGCGGCAGGCCAGGCCAGGCAGGTAACTTTTCAAAAATTCATATCGGAGTTTCAATAAGACGAGCGGGTGCGGGCGGGCCAGGCCGGTGTATCCTCCGGGCCAGGCGGGCAACCCGCAACGCAAAGGAGCCCTGTGGCTCCAATCAGCTGTGAAGACTCTGGACGGGGCTGCAGGGCTAGGCGGGGCCCTCTGCAGAGAGCAGCTTAGAGGCGCATTTAGTGGGGGGGGGGGGGAGCCTCCGAGGAGGAGGGGGAGAGGGCTGTGCCCCTGCCGGCCCGGCCCGAGTCCCGCGCCCGCACCGGACCCACGCACCCAGACCCAGAGAAATGTCTGCAAGGATTGACCGTGCTAAGCTTGGATCTAGCCTCACTGCCAAAAGTCCTGTCCCCAAAAAACGTACATAAAGAATAAAGGAAAGGGACTGTGGCCAACGTTTTTGCTGGTTCGGGCATTCCACCGTCGACTCTAGGATGGGTGGGTGAACCTTATGCACAGCAAGCTCAAACACTTTGAGCAAGCAGTGACTGAATTAAGCACCACTTTCTGCATCGTTAAGGCTCAGCTGGCCGACGGGCAGGAGGGCCCCGCCGGCCGGCCGGGTCGACCCGGTCCTTCGCAGTGAGTGTTTCTCTTTGGTCTCTCTCTCTCTCTCTCTCTCTCTCTCTCTCTCTCTCTCTCTCTCTCTCTCTCTCTCTCTCTCTCTCTCTCGACAATGGCCCCGGCGGTGGCCTCGGCCTTTGCCCCCCCCCTCCTCCGCACCGGGCCGGGACAAGGAGCCGAGGAGCCCGCCCGGGCCGTCTTATCAGATGGGGAAGTCCCCCTCCCTGATGGACGGGGTCCGCTATGGCCACGCCCCCGCCCGCCGCGCCCGCCTGCCCGCCCCGCAAGCCCGCCCCGCCCCGCCCCACCCCGCCCCACCCCGCCCCGCCCGCCAACATATCGTCTGCTCGATCCTCATTTCCTGCCGCCGCTACCGATCTCTTCTCCGCACGACATCGGCACGGCGCGCGAGGAGTAGGTAGGCGAGGCGAGAAAAGAGAGGGAGAGAGGGAGAGGGGGAGAAACGAATGGGAACCAGCTCTGAATTATAGTGTACCGGCGCGGCGGCGTTCCAGAGACCACGAGACCGTACTGCGGGGCCGCCTACCCGCGAAGGGGCACGGCGCCTTACGGCTAGAGCGGGTAGGCAAACCCGCATACAGAGAGAGGGAGAGAGGGAGAGAGAGAGAGAGAGAGAGAGAGAGAGGGAGAGCGGGCTCAATGGCTCGTCACTAGATACAGCCAGCACGCGCGTGTGCCTTGCGGTGCAGTGCGGTGTAAGTAGTTTGTCAGCCCGGTGGCCGGCCCGCGCGGGGCGGAGAGGACCCCCTGCTGGACCGCAGCCCTCACTACTTGGCCCCGCCCCGCCCCGCCCCGACCCGTACCGGAGCCCCTGGGGGAGGCGGGCACTCCACTTCCCGCCCCGGGGGGCAGGGCTGCAACCCGACGCCCGCCCTGCCCCGCCCTGCCCCGCCCCGCCCCGCCCCGCCCCGGCCGGCTTGGCTCGCGCGTGGCACTGCAACTCCCTGGCACTAGAGCTGCTGCTACTCGCACCTCTTCTATTTCTACTCATTCTCAGGGCATACTCTTTTCGCCGTATTACTCTATATGCCAAGCCCTTGCGGTCAGGATGAGCCCGAGTGAAGGTCATAGCTCAGCGTCAAGGCGCCCTCCCGTACACACGAAAAAAATCCTTATATTTAATTAGCAAAAGTCGTAAACCGACAGGAATTTATGAGGAGCGCTTGTGGCGGTCTAAGGGTGAACGGGAGAGGAGGGGAGGGGAGCGAGGACTCATTACCCCCTCCCCCTCCTCCGCACTAACGACATTTGTCAGGCACGCTGAGCACCGCTCCTCGCGCCCCGCCGCGCCCCGCCACGCCCCACCACACCCCGCCGTGCCCCGCCACTCCACGCCACGCCCAAACGACAAGCCAACAAACGTCAGGCCGCCTGCAAAACATCTCGTTACCCTTTGGATGTGCCATCATCGTAGAATGAGAGCGACAAGGGAGGGAGGTGGGATAGAGGGAGAGAGAGAGGGAGAGAGCAGGTCAGGCGCGTCGGAAGGGTCTAACTGAGTGATAAGCCGTAAGTACAAGGCGGGAAAACATTTTCGCGTCTACAGTCGGTCCCCCGCCCGGTACAGCTCCCCCCCCCCCCCCTCTTCTTCCAACTTTGGTGAATAGCAGGAGAGCTAGGCTCTGAAGCGCGCCCAGCCCAGTGGAGGAGGCTGGGCGGGGCGGGGCGGGGCGGGGCGGAGGGGAGCCGGGATACCAGCCTGCAGACACGACACAAAGGCTTGGCGGAGCAGGGCGCGGGGCGGGCGCGCGGCGGAGCCCTGAGGAGGGAGAAACCCTCCAGCCCAGCGAGCCCAGCCCAGCCCGGCCCATCACGCCGCTAATACTCCGCGATCAGCCTGCGGCTTCGGCCCGCTTGGTCCGGTCCGGACCGGAAGGGTTCGCATAGCACACCCTGACCAGCTTGACCAGCCCGGGCACGGCCGCCCGGCCCGGCCCGCCTCAACAGTCCCCAGAGGCCCCGCCCCGCACACCTCGCCCCGAGGCCGCTGCTGGCCTGGCTCTTGCTAAATTATTTGCCGTTTTGAAGTTGCCGCTGCTGCAACCTTCCCTCCCTCCCTCTGCCTCCCTCCTCACCGCGGGGCTGCCCACTGGGGGGGGGGGGCGATCTGTAAGCGAGTCACACCTCCCGCGGGCCGCGCCGTGCTCGGCTACACGCCTGTTGACGTCACGCCCCCACCCCCCGGCCACTCCACCCCAGAGTCAGCGCGGGGACGAGGGTCTTCGCTGAGAGAGAGGGAGAGGGAGAGAGAGAGAGAGAGAGAGAGAGAGAGAGAGAGAGAGAGGGAGAAGTGCAGGCAAAAAACGGGAGCGCCTCTCGGCTCGACACGCCACTCCGACTCAGCAGCAGCAGCCAATAACGTGATGACAATGAAACGTGCGTGCGGAGGAGGAGGCATTGGGGGTTGGGGGGTAGGAGGTAGGGGTAGCCGCACTACATGCGCATCTCGCATTCAACCGCGACGTACCACACCGGGGCGGGGTGGGGCGGGGTGGGGCGGGGTGGGGCGGGGTGGCAGAAGCAGGTTGAGACGTCGACCGTATCGCCTGCCTCGAGACCGTCATCTACCACGGCTGCCGTCGTGGCGTCAACGGCGGCGGTGCGTTCGAGCGGAAGCCCCCGGCACAGCCAGCGGTGCTCCGCGCGGGAGAACTGAGATCAGGCTGGAGGAGGTGGAGGAGGAGGAGGAGGAGGAGGCGGAGGAGGAGGAGGAGGAGGAGGAGGAGGAGGAGGAAGGAGGAGGAGGAGGAGGAGGAAGGAGGAGGAGGAGGAGGAGGAGGAGGAGGAGGAGCGGGGCCGGAAGTACCGACAGCGAACTCATCATCTTCTACTCAACTTCACCTCCCCGTGGTTTGACCTGACACGGCCTCCCCTCCCAGCCAAGCCGCAGGCCTTACCCCTGGCCTGCTCTCAAACTCGGCGGCGAGCAGGGGGAGGGGGGGGGGGCACGCAATGGGGCGAGGCGAGAGGCGAGGCGTTAGCCGGATGTTGATCTGCTCCCCGCGCTTCGCTCCTGGCGCCCTGCTTCTGCTCCTGCCGCGCCACCTCCGCCTCACTTTTATTCGACATTTATGCCATCTCCGTGCTCATGCCGTTCGACCCGCCGCGCCAGCCCGCCCCGCCCCGCCCCGCCCCGGGCGCTCCAGATCGCTTCCAGCGCGGCACAGATTCCCGACCATTTAGAGCGGGAGCCGGGCGGGGCGGGGCGTGGCGGGGCGGGGCGGGGCGGGCGGGGGCGGGCGAGGTGGGGCGGGGGTAGCAGCGCAGGACATGGACACGACAGGGACCGGGCGGGGCACCCCGAGCCAAGTCTGCCGCAGCTGGTGCCGCCCCCGCCGCCCCGCGACACCGCAGGGGTACCATCATGTCATTCGGACCCCCCCCCCCCCTACCCCCTCGCGCTCCAAAGGACCCGACTAGACGCGCTAAACGTCCTGAATAGAACGACGGACGCACAGCAGCCGACGTTTGATCGAAGGTCTGCAGAAGCGCTGGCTGGCTGCGCGAGGGGCGGCGGGGCGGGAGCCTCGGAGGAGCCCCGGAGACGGGATCTGAGCTCCCGCCCGCCACCATGGGCTGCATCGTCGTATATATACGCTACACACTCAAAAAGTAGACCAAGGAAAACTTTTCTTTTTTTCGAGACAGACGTCGGATGGAATACTATAGAATTTTGTCCAGAATTGTGCACTACTCCATGGAGCCGCAGCGAGCCCATGTCATGTGGCGGGGGCGCTCGTCTCCGCAGGACACGCGCGCGCCAGATATTATATTTATGGGGAATGAAGGCGACTGAGGAGTGGGGGAGTAGTGGGGCGGAGGGGGAGTGTTTTAGTGTGACAGCCGTGTGCGCGGGGGCGGCAGGAGGGAGGAAAGGAGAGGAGGAAAATGCGCTCACGAGCTGTCCATCTCTCTCTCTCTCTCTCTCTCTCTCTCTCTCTCTCTCTCTCTCTCTCTCTCTCTCTCTCTCTCGTGAGCGAGTGTGTCAGTGCGGCCAACATCACATTGTCACAGATACCCCATGCAGCTGGTCCGCGCGGCGCGCCATGTCCGCCAGTGCGGCGCGCATCGGCTGATTGCACGTGCTCGATAGAGCGACGGGCGGGGCCGGGGGCGGGGCGGGGGCGGGGCAGGGCGGGGGGGCGGGGCCGGGGGCGGGGCGGGGGCGGGGCGAGGAGAGAACGCTTTGTGACGCTCGAGGTGCACTCTGCCGGACGTGAGGGGGGGGGGGCGTGGCACCACCTGCAGTGAGCCGCACATGTGTGAGAGAGAGAGAGAGAGAGAGAGAGAGAGAGAGAGAGAGAGAGAGAGAGAGAGAGAGAGAAGCATCCGGCGGGCTTGTATAAGTTAATGGATCGCATCGACATCGCTGCAACGACTACACTCAAAGTTGTAAATAAAAAATAATAATAAAAAAAACCTTTTGCCGTCGGGCAGCGCGGAGCAGGCTAGACTAGAGCAGCAGCTGCAATCAATGCTGGTGGAGCATCGCTGCCGCCGACCGTTATGCTAATGAACGACATTACTCACACACAAGTGAGCAACAAGACGTGTCGAGCGCGCCCTCACCCTGCGTGTGTGTGTGTGTGTGTGTGTTGGCGCGCGTCAGGGGGAACAAGCGGGCCTGACGTTTAGTGAGCGGGCTCGTCACTGAAAGGCCCGGGCCTCACTGACAGTGAGCGCGGAGAGGAACAGCGCGAGAGCACGCGTGAGCACGCACAGCCAATAACGGGGGGCGGAGCTGGCGTTTCATAACGCCTGGCGGGTAGGCAACGCGACGGCGCTCGCGCGTCACGGGCTTGCCTACCCGCCGGGCTGACGAGCAGTTCCGCTGGCTGGATAGAGCGCCTGCCGGGTAGGCAACGCGACGGCGCTCGCGCGTCACGGGCTTGCCTACCCGCCGGGCTGACGAGCAGTCCCGCAGGCTGGACAGAGCGCCTGCCGGGTACACCCTAACTGTATTCGTATGTTTTTGTGCAAACGTTCATATTTTTTCACACAAATTTATGCGAAAAACTTCATGAATTCGTACAAATGTAAGTACAAAATCGTTCAAATCACCGCACAAATTCGTGTGAAAAATTAGATTGTTTAACTTTGTACAAATAGAAGATACAAATCCAGTTAGTGTGCAGGCAACGCGACGGCGCTCGCGCGTCACGGGCTTGCCTACCCGCCGGGCTGACGAGCAGTCCCACACTGGCTGGACAGAGCGCCTGGCGGGTAGGCAACGCGACGGCGCTCGCGCGTCACGGGCTTGCCTACCGCAAGGCTCTCGCCGAGTGGTGGCGGCCGTGTAGGGAGCCGCGCCCCGCCCCGCGCCAAGCCCTGGCCCGCGCGCACGGCGAGTCACTGAACCCATTACCTGGCCCCGCGCCACGCCCCGCCACCACGCGGTGCAGCTTTGAATTCTTTCGCCCCCACCCCACTCCTTTGGGCACTTGAATAAAACTCGGCCAGCAGCGTCCAGCGGGGCGCGGGGCGTACCCTGCCGCATAATGTCCCTCACTGTAGATACCTTCGATCCCTTGGGCAGGGCGGGGCGGGGCGGGGCGGGGCAGCGCCGTGTGAAACACTGCCCGGCCGGCCGGGGGAATAGCATTATCAGCGGCTAATGCCCGGCTCGGCCCGGCCCGGCCGGGCAGCTCTTCGCGAGGAATTTATTCCAAACAGGCGGCGGTCCGGTTGAAGAGGAGGAGGAAGGGGAGAGGGAATTAAGAGTGATTGGAATTGCAAATGGATTGCACTATCCTCCCCCGCGCACATTAATTCAGTGGTCCCGTGCCGTCCCGTCCCGTGCCGCCGTGGCTGCTAGCTGCTCTTTGGAGAGCATCTTGCCTCTCGGTCAAACAGCAACACGACCTTGCGAGCGCGTAGCGTAGCGCAGCGCGGTGCAAAAGTTTTGACAGTCGGCCAGGTTGGGGGTGCAGTGTGGCGTGGGCGGGTGCGCGCCCCGGGCGGGGCGGCCCCGGCAGGGGTGGTTATCCTCATCGGCAGGCCGGGCAGGCCGGGCCGGGCCGGCTGGCACCGAACAACACCGGACTCGACCGGATGTTGTCGGGCAGCGCCCCGCCCCGCCCGAGCCCGACTGCTACCACTTCCGGTGCGCCACATTTAACACGCGTATCCGTATCGATCCCCGCGGGCCGGGCCGGGGGCTCAGTGCGGCTTCGTGCCGTGCCGTGCCGTGCGCGCGGCGCCACGGACCCAACCGTGATTACCCATCGCAAATGATATCCTTTTTCCAACGAGCCGAGGAGCGGGGCGGGGAGCGCCGCGCCACCCGCTACCAGTTAACTCCCTCTCTCCCTCTCACTTTTTCTCCCTCCCTCTCTCTCTCACGCGTACACTGGCACACGCATTGCGCCACACCGCATCGCACGCACTACACTACACACTACTCCTTTACGGCTTCATATGATCGTGAGCGCGCGATCCTCTCCGCCTCGCTCTCTCCCTCTCTCCCTCTCCCTCTCTCTACCGCAGTTTCACCACGCCGTCGCCCCAAGAGAAATGCTACCCCTCCACCGGAAGGACACCAGCGGCGCAGAGCGGAGCGCAGCCAGCATCTGAGCTGAGCCCTTTGTTGAGCTCACTTTAATACGCGCGCCTCCGGGCCGGGGCTGGCGAGGAAGGAGAGCGAGAGAGCGAGAGAGAGAGAGAGAGAGAGAGAGAGAGAGAGAGAGAGAGAGAGAGAGAGAGAGAGAGAGAGAGAGAGAGAGAGAGAGAGAGAGAGAGAGAGAGAGCGAGAGAGAGCGAGCGAGAGAGAACGAGAGAGAGCGAGAGAGAGAGAGAGAGAGAGAGAGAGAGAGAGAGAGAGAGAGCGAGAGAGAGAGAGAGAGAGAGCGAGAGAGAGAGAGAGAGCGAGAGAGAGAGAGAGAGAGAGAGAGAGAGAGAGAGAGAGAATACAACGGGACGAGCCCCGCGGCCGAGGCGCGGCCTTTTCTCCCGAAAATTAACATTTTTACGTAAGGTATACATATAGCAACGCGGACTGGAATGCCCTCGTCGTCAGCACAGAGTGCAGAGTGTGGTTCGCGACATTTCAGGGGGTCTAGGGGATGGGGGAGGGGGAGGGCGCTGAACACGGCGCGCTATTTAACTTGATAAATATTTCGTGCGAACCTTTTCACCTGTTGTGGGAGTGACGACAGGGGGCGGGGTGGAGGGGGGTGGGGTTGGTTAGGTTGTGTCACACGCAGAGAGATGGGTTCGCGTGGCGAACATGGCGCCGGGGGCGGGGCGGGGCGGGGTGAGGTGGTGTGGCGTGGGGCGCGGCGCGCCTCAGGGGGAGGGAACAGCAGGACGAGATCGTGGTGAGGCTGTCGCTGATTTCACTCCGCGACAGACATCAGCAAGAGAGCGGGCCTTTCGGGAGAATGACAGTCCCACAACCAGCGTTTCACTTCACTCGTAATGTTTTAGTCTAATTTTTTTTTATACGAGTCTACGTTACATCTGGCCTCCTCTTGTCCCCAAAGGTATTCCCGTACGAGGAGCAGGCGACCTCCCTCACGGTGGGGTCTCCGGCGGGGCGGGGCGGCGGTCCCTCACGGTCCCGGGTCCCCTTCAGTGGGCCACCGCCAGAATGCGGCTCTCCCTCAAGCGCATGGCTCGCATAGCGCAGGTAGGAAGGTGGAGCGAGGGGGTGGGGGGTCCCGCACCGCAGGCCGCCCTCCCCACCCCCCCCCCCCTTCCCCCTCTTCCCCCGTCTCACCCCGGGCCCACCTACAGCAGAGGCTCCCCGCCAATCTTGGGGATTAGTTCAGTGCGGGCCGGCCAGGCCGGGGGCGGCGGGGGCGGCGGGGGCGGCGGGGGCCGCAAGGGGCCCGGCACCCCCGCACCGGTGGAGCCCCGCCGGCGGCCTGGAGCCGGGCCGGGCCGGGGGCGGAGGACACGGAGGAGCCCGCCGGCCAGGGCCTGCAAGGACCTGGAAACGATGGCCTTAAAAGGGAGCCCGGAGGAGGGGATGCGGGGTGGGGGGAGAAGGGGGGAGAGGGGAGGGGGAGGGGAGGGGAGGGTGTTCAGTTTCCGGCCGGGATTTTCCCTAATAGTCCCTGCGGATTGAGGACAAAGCCCGCGCCGTCGTCGTCGCTCCTTTCCCATCCCTTCCACCGAAACAACCGCCTCCCCCCTACCCCCGCCCCGCCCCGCTCCTCACCCCCGCCCTAGCTTTTCGCTTCGTTGTACCTTCATTTTAGCCGAGCGCCAACGCTAACGCCCGGCGCTGCCCGGCCCGGCCCCGTCCCCCCGTCCAACAAACCAATGAGACGCAGGCGGCGAATTTCCTCCTGCAGCGGAATATCCCTCCCCCGCCCCGCCCCGCCCCGCCCCTGCCGGCCCCTACGCTACAGGAGGGTGGTGCGATAAATCAGGCGGGTAGGGCGGGGTGGGCACTGCGCCGCGCGGTGCAGGGCGCGGGGCTGTGGAGCGGAGGTCACTCCGAACAAGCCCAGCCCGGACCGGCCCGAGCGACAACTTTAAAGCGTCCTCGCGATCAACTCACGTAAATCACGCTCACTTTCCCCTCTTTCTTTTTCTCTTCCTCGCCGACCGGCCGCTCCCCTCCTATCGCGTTACTACTACTTTCATCCCCTCTTTTTTAATCTTTTTTTATTCAATCACAAGAGGGAGGGTTGGGTCGCGCGTTAAGAACCCGCGCCATCAAGGCCACTTCTCTTGGCGAGCGCATCAGAGCGACCTCCGGGGCAGAGGAGGGGAGGGAGCGACCCTGCCGGCACGGCCCCAGGGACACCGCAGGGCCCCGCCCCCGCCCCGCCCCCGCCCCCGTCCCGCCCCCACCCCCGCCCCGCCCCCCACCTCGCGCCTTCGTCTCGCAGCGACTCACAGGGCAGCCTGGACGGCCAGCCTACCCTCCCCGGACTGGCCTCCCCGCCACCAGGACGACGGCTTCCACATCGCCTGCGACGCAATGTATGCAGGCCTGGATACCCCCCCCCCCCGGCCGTCCAGCGATCAATCGCTCGGGGACGAGACGCGCTGTAGCAGCTGGGGCTGGGGGGCGCCAATAATAGCAAGCCGGCTGCCGTTCGCCTCGGATCAGAAAACACAGCGGATTATTTTGACCGGAGGTCATTTTCTTTTTTCCTTCTTTTAGTCATGCCGCGGACTGTGCGGTGAAGTCATTTAATATTTACATTGCTTATAATAACTTCCGCCCAACCTGCTTTGTTTTTTCACTTTATCCCTTCACAACTTTCCCCTACCCGCGCCAAAGTCTACGAAAAGTGAAACTGCCACGTCTGCCGCCTCGCGCCTGGTGCCTTGCGAAACATGAGCGCGCCGCAGCGTCGCGCTATATCCGGGCCGCGGGGGGGAGGGGGGGGGCGACCCGGACAAGTAAGTCATCAGCAGTCACGAAGCCAAACTTGGCCACCACAAGCCCCGCCCCGCCCCGCCCCGCCCCGCCCCGCCCCGCCGCACCAGTATCGTGGCGAGGCAGTGGGGTTTCATTGCGTGACTTCCGCGCGGTGCCGTTTAAACATAAACCTGAGACATAAAGCTCGGAAGGGGAATGCGCCACGCCCCGCCACGCCCCGCCACGCCCCGCCACGCCGCGGGGCGCAGGAAGGGAGGCTTCGTTATCTTTTTCCCCCCCACAGTCGAGACATTTTCCGTGTGTCCCTTAGACACACACAGCTCGAGGAGCGCCCCGCCACGCCCCGCTCCAGAACCGCACCGTCGCCCCGCCCCACCACGCCCCGCCCAGCTCCAATTCGTTTCGCGCTTCCGCCACGATCGGCTTGTCTCTCCTGTACGCCGCAGCTCACGCGATTGCCAGACAATTTTTAACGGAAAATCTGTCTTTCCCAGCGCGGTTTTACGGAGCGAGAAGGGCAACAGCAGCGCGACAGGGATGGAGGAGTCGAGGTGGTGCAGGCTGGGCTCGCGGCAGGCCAGGCCTGATGAATAACCTCCAGAGAGCTTGGGTCAGGATGGGCGGGGCGGGGCGGGTCGAGGCGTGGCGGGGCGGGGGGGGCGTGGCAGGGCGGGGCGTGGCAGGGCGGGGTGGCGACGAAGCGCGCCGCACAGCCCGACATAGCCTTATCTCTTCTCCGCCACGCCCCGCCACGCCCCGCCACGCCCCGCCACGCCCCGGCGCGCGCGCGCGCACGCGATTCTTACCCGCAAAGGGTCCCGCCTGGCCGGGCCCGGCCCGCACCAAAAGCCGAGCCGAGCAGAGCCGAGCAGAGCAGAGCAAAAGAATCGAGATGTGGGGACCGACCCGGGCCGGCCCGGGCAGGCAACACAATGGCGCTCAGCGGTATCCGCTCAGCGCGTGCTCCGCTCAGCCGCTGCCCCGCTCATCCGCTGCTCCGCTCAGCACGTGCTCCGCTCCGCGCCCAGTGCCTGGCTGCTTCCGCTTGCCTCCTTACACCCCCGGTACGCGGCCGCCCGCCCCCGCCGCCGCCCCCGCCTAATAATGGGACGCTGCGGCTGCTCCCGGGCGCGGCCCTACCGGGGCCCCACCCCTTCCTGCCACCTTTTCTCCATACAACCTTCGCAGCTTCCCATAGTCCTCGGCGCGATATCCCCCTCTTCTCGTCGGTTAGATATTCCCAACATGCGTTTAGCCATTTTCTCCGGGCCTGGGGTTTACATAAAACATGGCACTCCCCGCCCGGGCCGGGTGGCGCTGGGCCGGGCCGGGCCGGGAAGGGCAGGAGGCCCTTAGAAATGAACTGACCCGGGGCCCGGTTTGCCCGTCGGCGTTGCGGAAGTTGGCAAGCCGGCGGGCGGGGCGGGCGGCAACCCAATGAAACGTATCTTCATAGCTTATTCATTTAACGCGGTGGCGCGGTGGCCCAGGCGGCGGGTGGGGTGGGGCGGGGCGGGGCGGGACTTGCAGTTGTAGCAGCAGCGGGCGGTGGCAGCAGCAGCAGCACCGACCCGGAGCGCGGGAAGGAAAAAAAACGGACCGCTGAGCGGTGGCTAAGGGGGGTGGGGTGGGGTGGGTGAGGCGCAGCTGATGTGTACCCTCACCTCACCCCCACCCCCTCCTCTCACAGATTGCTCTCGCCCCGCGCCCGTTTCCCCGCCCGTTCCGCCGCGCGCCCAATTTTAAAATGAATGCCCCCGCCGCGCCCCTCTCCGACCACCCCGCCCCGCCCCGCCCCGCTCTGGGGATAGACTCTCCGCCCGGCCCGGCTCGGCCCCTCCCACTCTCCTTCCCCTCACTTTCGGCTTTACAGAAGGTGATCTCGTGTCGGCGCGCGCGCACGAATAACAGGCCACTGGGTCAGACAATTTGCTCCCCCCCCCTCCCCTCCAGCCCGTCTGGGCCCGGCGCCCGGCGCGCCCCGCCCCGCCCCGCCCCGGCACCCCCTCCAGGGGCTCACGCCGTGGCTGCGGCGGCTAGATAAGCCGCTGCGGTAAGTGATAGCAGTGGGGCGGGGCGGGGCGGGGCGGGCGTGGTGGGCTGCCCTCCGCACCCCGCCCCACCCCGCCAGCGCCCCCCGAGAGGTCATGTCGCGGACGTCATGCAATGTACACTACCCCTGCTACAACTAGTGCATGCGGTGGATGAAGGTACTCACTGGTTGTCTCTCTGCGCCTGCAGCTGGGCGAGGGCGAGCGACGTCCCCCCGGAGTCGTGGTGGCGGCGCTCCTTCTGCACGATGCCCATCAGCTTCATCCAGGGGTTGTTCTGCCCGTGGGCGCTCATGCCCCCCGTGGACCACATGGCGACGCAGGCGATGCGCGCTCAGCGGCCCCACCATTCGAAACACACGGCCGGCCCCCTCGGCTGCGGCCCCCGCGGCCCCCGCGGCCGCTCCCTGGCCGCCCCCGCCGGCGCCGCCCCCGGCGCCGCGCCCAGCCGCTCCCTGCCGACGGCCTCGACCTCCCGGACCTCGACGACGCCTAGCCGGCGGCTGCCGCCCCAGGGCCTCAGCCATCCCAGCGGGGGGCGGGCGGCCCCGCGCGGGCCTGGGCGGCCGCGGCGGCAGCGGCGGCGGCGGCTGCGGCGGCGGCGGCGGCTTCGGCGGCGACGAGGGCGTCGTCCACGGGGCGCCGCCGACCGGACGACACCAGCGTCCCGCGGCAAGGCATCACGACCTGCCAACACCAACAGCACCACATTAAACACTCAGGAAACAAGTTTGTTACTTCCGACCTCCCGACAGAGCAACAGGGCAGGCCTCCGGCACAACCAATGCAGCACGGCAGCCGCGCTTCGCTTTTCTATTCCATTGGAAGGGCAAACAGCGAGGGGGTGGTGTATCGCCGCGGGGCACTGCGCGCCTAGCTCACTTAGGCCCCTGCAAACAATCACTCGAACCATCTCCGGAGAGAAGAGGAGAGGAGAGGGGGGCTGGCCAATCCGCTGCGCGACGTGGGCCGCAGGAGGACTAGGGGGGCGTCGTGCGCGGTGACGGATGAATAATAAAAAAATAGCCGAGGAGTTCCTCTCTTTACCCGTCCCGTCCTGTCCCGAAGAGTCGATTAATTATTTCTGTTTCAGATTCGCAAGAAGGGGCGGGGAGGGGAGGAGTGGGGGAGGGGGGGGCGTAATAACTCTCACCGCGCCATTCATTTCAGCAGAAAGTCGGAGTCGTCCGCAGTAGAGCGGGGAGGAGGGGTGGGGTGGGGCGTGGTGGGGCGGCGCAGTGGTGTGGTGGATTAGCCCCGCCCCGCCCCGCCCCGCCCCGGCTATACTTCTCGAGGCGTAACGCGCGCGGTAATGCTTGGATGGTCCAAATGAGCGCTACGGCAGCAGCCGCCCGGGCGGGCGGTGGAACACCCCGCCACGCCCCGCCACGCCCCGCCACGCCACGCCAATGCAGGCTATTGGCTCCACCGCGGCGTGCGACAGCGCAGCAGCGCGTTGGCGCGGGTGTAGGGTGGGGTGGGGAAAATCCCATCAGGGAAACCAAATTTACAAAACCTCCCCAGGTCCCGGTGGTGAGTCCGGGCGGGGCGCGCTGGGCCCTGACCGCCGTGCGCAGCAGTGCGCAGCGGCGGCGGGGCGGGGCGGGGGTGGCATACTACGGGCAGGAGATTTGGACGAGGAAAGGCAGTGATGCGGAAAACACCACCCGCCCCGCCCCGCCCCGCCCGCCCAGCACCCTTCACATCCCTCATACTCACTGCTGCCAGCCCAGCTCAGCCCAGATATCTGACCTCCCGATCTCTAGTTTTGCCGAGCCCCGTGTTTCCCTCTCCCTACCACCGCTGCCCCAAACTCCGGAGGGGCCGCCTCGAATTTGCGAGCGAGAGAGAGAGCGTGAGAGAGAAAGAGGGGGGAGGGGCGCCCGCGGCCTCGGCTCAGCTCGTCCACGATCCTCACCGTAGTGCACTTCCGGCCGCTCAAACAAGTGGACGGCGTTAAAGCTCTTCAGAAATAAGGCGCGCCAGGACTCCCCCCCCCCCCCCGGCCCCCAGACGGCCAAAAGCCCGCGCAAAGTTAGTTCCGCTCGCCGCTCCGCCCTGCCCGCCCCGCGCCGCCCCGCGCCGCTCTCGAGTTTCGAGCAGACCAAGTCCGCCCGATGAGTCCGCCGCCCTTAGCCCTGCTGGCAGCTCGGCCGAAGATACCGGGCCACAAACGTGCCCCCGCCACCGCGCCGGGGAGGAAGGAACAGCAGGCAAAAAACAGAGCGGGGCGCGCGCCTGCCTACTAGGCAACACCTTGCGCACTGGCGCGTGAATGGTGGTCCGGTCCGGTGGGGTAAGAAGCGAGGCACCGCGGGGGAAGTGGGGGGCGGGCCAAATAATGACCACCTCCCGCAGGGGAGCGGGGCGCGCGGGCCGGAGCTGAGTCGCCATATCGACAAGAGACTCAACCAACGAGTTAAAATTCAGGTAAAAATCCAGAAGACTCTAAAAATAGAATCGACCTCAACCTAAGGCAACTCCAGTCGGTTTCCCCTCGAACTGGACACAAAATATCTGGGCGCGCGGTGGAGCACCGGGAGGGGGATGGGGAGGGGAGGAGGGTCGGTAAGCTACGGGAACCTGCCGGTACTAAAAACCTCCCCGTCAACCCCCACTCTCTCTCTCTGCAGCCACCACCACTACCGCCACCACCGCCTCAACAACCCCCCGCCCCCGCCCGGCCCCCTCCCTCTCAGCGACCCCCTCCCCTCCCTCCCTAACAACCCTCAGCTCGAGCCCTTCAAGGCGTCTTATCTCGAGGCGCATGGCGGCGTTCTTTAAGGTACTTCCAGAAAGAATACATTGGTGCGGGCGCGGGCACGGCGGGCGGTTGGAGTGAGGGGGCGGGGCGGGGGCAGGTGCGGGGCGGGGGCGGGCGTAAGCGCGGCGTGGCCAGGGGGCACTGCGCTGGCGGCCCACGGAGGGGCTCAACCCTGCGTGTAGGTCACGAAACTCAGCCCCAGCCTGAGCCGGCCTGCTCGCGCTCGCACCCCTTCCTTGTACGGCGTAAGGCGATAAATTACAACGCCAGGTGGCGCTGCGCGCCCGCGCCGCCCTATGGGCCCTATGGCGTGCTGCAGCGGCGCGGCGGGGTGCGGCGGGGTGCGGCGGGGTGCGGCGGGGTGCGGCGGGGTGCGGCGGGGTGTGGCGGGGTGCGGCGGGGTGCGGCGGGGTGCGGCGGGGTGCGGCGGGGTGCGGCGGGGTGCGGCGGGGCGCGGCGTGGCATGTGCGGCATGCGCGCGGGGCGTGGCGGGGGCGGTCCTACCCGCTGCTCAGGTGGCGGCCGAGCCCAGTCGGGGCGGGCGCAGGAGGCCCTTGCGTCCGTACCGTTACGGTTGAGAAGAAAGATGGAAACGAGACGTCGTTGGAGAGGGAGGGGGGACAACAACAGAGGGAAAAATTGTTGGCAGGGGCCGTAGTGAATAAACCATCCGTGTCACTGTGAGCCTGCTGCCGCCCTGCTGCCGCCCTGCTGCCGCCGAGGCCGCGTCCGCCTGATTTCCGTCAGAATAACTGTGACGTGACGGGCGGGGCGGGGGCGGACGTGGGGTGGGGGCGGTGCGGGGGCGGACGCGGGGCAGGGGGCGGTCGACAGACTGCCCGGCCGGGTCCGGCTCCCTAACCAAGGGCATACATCACCACGACGGCCACAGTAGAGTATATCGCACGAGCGCCGGTTTGGGGAGGTATGGTGTAGGGGCGGAAGCGGGGGTGGGGGCGGTGGCGAGGGCGGGGGCGGGGGCGGTGGCGGGGGAGGTGGCGGGGGCGATGGCGAGGGCGGTGGCGGGGGCGGGGGCGGGGGCTGGACAGCAAACACTACTAACGCACTTCTTTCAGATGTATGCAGCGGTAAGTACCGACACGGCCAGCGCGCGCCCGCGAGCCCTTTACCTCACCTGCCCCCACCCCACCCCACCCCGCCCCGCCCTCTGCGGGAGGGGGGCGTTCGCCACATTACCATACCATTCTCTTGAAGCCGGGCTGCTGGGCAGGCTCTGCCCCACCCCGCCCCGCCCCGCCCCGCTACCGCAGGGGCTACGACCACCACCACCACCACCGCGGCGCGCTCGCCCAGTCTCGCCAAAATGAAATTATACCCCTTCCCTACTTCCATTTTTTCCCCCTTTTGCTCTTCCCGCTCGCGCAACAAAATTTCGGCATTGCGTTTATAATAAGAGAGTCCGTGGATGAGAAGGACGGGCACTTTCTTTTGCGCGCCATGCGCTTCGGTTGTTTCGTTTTTTTTTCCATCCCCCTTCTCCTTTAAGAGGGAGGGTGGTGGCGCCCGGGATGCGGTGCCTCGCCTCGTTCTGAACGACGGCACTTATATCCTCCCCAGCCCAGCCCCTTCCCTGGAGAGAGCGAGCGGGGGCGAGGTAGAGAGAGAGAGAGAAAATAAGAAAGCGCGGAAATCCCCCGTTACGTCTCGGCGAGCTAATTTTACCCGCCGTATCGCGTGCGGCGGTGTAATGCGCTCAATATTGCACAATATCGCAGCCGGCGTCGCGAGGGGCGCAAGCGTTACAGCGTTACAGTGCGGCGGCGGCGGCTCTAGGGCCTAACAGTCACCACTGCGCCGCGCCGCGCCGGGGGAGGAAAAGCCTCCATGAGCGCACACGGCGGTATCGTCATTTTCTCGCGCGTGAGAAGGCAACCCATTCGGGGGAGGGCGGGGCGGGGGGGGGGGATACTTGTACTTGCGGGCCGCGGTGCTGTACAGGCTGATGGCGCGCAAGTGAGCTGCAACGACAACGACAATCCCGAGCCCGGGCCCGCGCCCGCGACCGAGCCCGCTCGCGGCCCGGTGATCGGCGCGCTCCGCTCCACCATCAAGAAGTGCGCCGCGCGCGCCGCACTGGCGGCTCCTGCTGCCGCTCGGCCCCTCCGCTCCGAGGCGCTGCCAACCCTGCCGGCCCTGCCCCAGGTGAACCACGAGCAGCCCAGCCAAGAACCCCGCGACGTGACGCATATCATCGCACTTTACGACACAAGTCCTTTTCTTTTAAAGCGAGGGTTTGGGGGGGGGGGGGAGTGTGGCCAAGTTGTGGCCACAAAGTTGAATGCAACGCGTACACAGCTGAGAGTCCCGACCCGACGCGGCGGCCGGCCGGCGGGCTCGCAATACAGATTTGAGAATTTGAGTCTCTTTGTAACCTCACTTTCCATGGATGCATTCAGTTTACTGAGCAACAACGCACTTTAAAATATTTTAACCGTACAGAAATCAATGCAACCTGTCATCCTTTCCTAACAAATTGAAATCCAGTTTATAAAAGGGCCCTTGCACAACAGTTGTTGGCAGTTACGGTTAGGCAGAAGGGTAGGCCACACACTATTTGCTTTTACACTAGAAATTAAATAAAGTCTGGACTTACCTCTAACAATAAATACTCCCCAAGTAATAGGTGTGGAGTCTGTGAGCGATTCAACTCAAATATTCAACGCGCGCGATTAAAGAACTTTGAATTCACTGCCCCGAACTGAACGAGCTACGAGCTCCTAACGACTGCCGATCGTCAGCTGATGAGGGGGATAAACGGTCCAGTAATTCAAAACTACAAGCTGCCACTACCACGACGCGAAAGTTCCGAACCTCTGTATGAAAGACGCAATGACCCCTTTTTTTCGTAGAATGTTATCACCTACTGGTATACTGTGGGACTTTCACCATAAATTAAAATCAATTAAATCAATTGTCAATTTTAATAGACTGTATTCGGCCCTGAGTAAAACAAATTGCGAAGTACTGTTGGCAGCCTTTTTTCGCACCAGTTCTGAATGCAGTCCATTTCGGTACCAGCTGTAGCGCTAGTATATTTGTTGCATTTTGAGCCCGCTACGGTACGGCCCTGATTTGGAATGTGCTCAGGCCCCAGGACATCGCGCTGCGCTCACCTCAGCGGCCGCCGAGCGCCAAGAGACGAACGCCACACCGAGACTGCGGCTACAGGCAGGCAGCTGCAGCAGCGCTGGCCTGCAGCGGCGCGACGCTCAACAGATGCTCGGCTGGGCTGCTGCAGTATCCAGAGGCGGGGCGGGGCGGGGCGGAGGCGCTCAGAGCGGCCGGCGGGAGCAGCCGGAGCGGGGCGGCGCCCGGGGGGCCGCCAGGGCGCAGCCGGCGGCGTCCTGGGCCCGGGCCCGGAGGCCAGCCATCACCACCACCACCACTACCACTCACACTGATAGGCCACCACCACAGCACGGGACGGAACCCTCCTCCCACCTCACACACACACTGACCTAATCACTGCACTGACACACTAACACGCGCGCACGCACTTTATAACGACACGCTCGCTCACGCACGCTCGCACGCTCACGCACGCACGCACGCACGCACGGCACAGCACGGGCGGTGCGCTGCGCTCCCTGCGCTGCGCTGGGCTGCGCTGCTCCCGCTGCCGTGGCGCGGGGCGGGCCGAACACAGACTGAGACTGAGCTGGGCCGGTGCGGTGCGGTGCGCTGCGCTGCGGGGAGAGCAGGCCGGGCGCGCGCGCGCCAGGGCCAAGCCGGGCCGGGCCGGGCCGGGACCAAGGGATCCCGGTTAGGCCCCGCAGCCCAGCGCAAGGGCAGCTCTGGGGGGTGGCGCGCTCTCCAGCCAGCGGCCCGCCCCGCCGCGGGCCTGTCGTGCGCGCTGAGTGCTCGCGCTCGCGGCCCGCCCCGGCCGCGGGGAATCACCAAACGACGTCGCGTCGCGTCGCGCTTGTTCAAAAGCGGAGAGGAGGGTCGTGTTTCCGTAACCGCCGCGGGTCGAGGATGAATACATTTCCGTCGCGCATGTCCATGTCCACCCCCGTGCTCCGGGCGGGATTACTCCTCTTCGGTTTGGACCCTGAAAACGTTTCAGTAGCTTGTCCCGCCCCGCCCCGCCCCGCCCCGTACAGGTGGCGCGTATGTGTCCACCCCCGCCCCCAGCCCCACCTCGGGGCGCGGCAGGCCCCCGGGCCGCGGAGGATGTCTCCGTCGGCGTGAGCGCCAAAGTTTGCGAGAGAGGAGGGGGTGTATAGGGGCTCAGGTGTCAAGTGTTTGGAACTTGGTGCAGGCTGGGCCGGGCCGGGGCCTGGGTGGGCTCCGGCCCGAGCCCCGCCCCGCCCCCTCGGCGCTCAGCCTGTCGCGTTGGACCAGCCTACTTAGGCACAGAATAAAAAGTTGGATCCGAGGTATTAGGGTGCACTCTGCTAAATATTCCCGCGGCCAGAGAGGCGGTGGAGGTGGTCGCGCATTGTGCCTGCCTCCCCTGCGCTGCGCCAGAGCACCCCGTGCTCGGCCCCGCCCGCCCCACCGCGGCGCTGCAGCACCGCCCTGCGGTCTGTACGGTCCGGGGCGGGACAGCGCAGCGGCGAGTTAAGGCCGCCCCGCCCCACCCCGTCCCGCCCTGCCCCACCCCGCCCTGGCGGAATTGTACTACCAGCACCGCACCACCGCAACGGCAGAGACGACCACGACAACGAAGCGGACGGCCCTCCCCTTCGCTCCGTACGGAATACAAAGCGCAAAGGCACGAGGGGCACGAGGATGAGGTCCATCCCGCCGCTCCCCGCCCCGCCCCGCCCCGCCCCACCCCGCCCGCGGAGACAGCGTGCCAGTGCGGGAGCGGGGTAGACGGTAGACCAGACGAGTTACGTCTGCTTCGACTCGACGGCGGTGCGGCGCGGTCCTGGGGATCCTGACAGCGCGGGGCGGGTGGGGAGGAAGAGGGGGAGGAAGAGGGTGGGCAGGACAGCGTAGCCCCGCCAGATAGCACTGTCAAAGATGCTGGACGAGGCTGGGGGCGGGGCGGGGGCGTGGGGCGTGCGTCACGGCTGAAAGGCGCATTGCGAAGCTCGCCGTGTGCTGCTGTACTGGGAGGGGAGGGCGGGGAGCAGGGCTGTGTCTGCGATACAACGGGGTGGTGATCTCGGCCGGTCGCGCTGGGGATGAAGAGCCGACTTCAGACTCGAAGACATGCCTCCTGCCGTACTTCCGAGGCGTATGCATGCAGGTCCAAGAAAGTTCTAAGGTCTTTAAGAGAAGTAAATGACAAGACACAAAGTCTGTTTTCAACTGGCACCTGGTCTACTTTTTAATTTCAATCTTTCAGTAGAATTTGGCACAGCCTTCAATATATATATAAATATATTTTCTTGCATAAAGTGGGCACAGGAGGTAAACATCACAGATACCATACCTTTCACATTAATGGTTGTCAACAAACATAAAAAAGTAAAAAATATATATACTATGTTTACAACTGTATGCATATGATGGGTATTCTTAGCCTTTTCTTTTACCGTTTGCACCACTAAAGAACCTACCAATTACACAAAATGAAAGAGTGAAAAATGACCTGAATCAAAAAGGAGGGAGAAATTCGATACACAAGGATACAATGACAACTAGAAATTATGAAAATTTTAAAAGTTTCAACAAGACAGCAGAATTGAAAATGTTCATTACACATTACACCCAATAAGGGTCACAAAGTCTTACCTACATAGTAGATAATTTAAAATAAAAACATAAAATGTATGACTGAAATAATGACAACAAACTGCGCAAGTATGTGACATGGCATGGGTCTAAAGTTTGAAGTGACAGTTTGCCCTCCCTGTAAGCACCTGGACTTGTGACTTAAAACTAGATGAAACCTATAGAAATATATGTATTAACATTTTCATTTCACTTGGCAAGAATTACAATCAAAACGACTACAGTTACTATGGAAATAGAGACACAAGTTCGCAGGGCCACAATATGTAAGGGACATGTATTACAGGCAGTTTTTGTGCATTCATGTCCAGGTATAGAGGTATTACATCAGAAAACAAAGAGACAACCAACAATACAATAAAAACCAACATATTCACCTCACTAAGAACATACAATAACACAAATCAACAGTTAGATCGTAGGACCAATAGTATTCCTTGACTGTCTATTATTTTGATTTGGTTGGGCATCTTTCCAGACCAGTTTTAACGTATTCACAACATGACAAAAAGGGAGGAGACAGCAGGAGTAATTTAATATACTGTTGATCTCCTCTCAAGTACAAACAGAACAGTCTCAAATTCCACCATATAAACAAGTAAACCCACTTAAAATAACATTTCTGGTAAGAATAATATACAGGGAAAAACAACAAATAATTATCACTAGTTTTAAAGAAAATGGGCTGAAATGTAATGCAACTTGATAAAATTACTTATATACAGCCAGTATTTTTGTTTGTGTACAAAGCAGAAATTTATGAACAATATATATAACAATAAACCTTTAGATTTCTGAGCACAGAACAAAGGAAAACAAAATTGGAAGCTTGCTTGGATGAACTTTTGTTAGAAAACAGCATTCTGACAGATGACTGAACAGTTAATTAGCGAATAAGTGCATTGTGAGTATCCAGGACAAGGCATGCATGTGTTCTTGTCAGCTAGGGTGAAAACAAGTGAGAGTCAATTAATTTTTTTTTCCAAAGGCTCATGAGTTTTGTTAAAACAACACAAAATTGTATTATCCTTAAGGAAAAATGTATACAAATATTGTATGTACAAAACCTTCAAAACAGTGTATTTTCAGCTTATATAATTTCTTATGTACAAACACCACTGAGCTAAATTGATCCATTTGATGAACAAAGACTCGAATGGTACGACCTGAACAATAATGCTGCTCTGATATTTGTTGACCATAAAGACTAGTACAATTTGAGGAAACCTTGAATCCTCCTGAGACAACTAGGGTTCAAAATGGAAGCTGGCTTAACCTACAATAGTTTGAAATAATTAAACAGACCAAGGGGGAAAAAAAAAATTAAACATGGCTTGTGGTAGATGAAAAGGTTATTGTAGACCAAATTTTAGAGATAAGAAACTTTGGAAAAACTACTTCAAAATCAGACAAATAATGATTGGACGACCAGTAATTTGTTGGATAAAAGACTTACATCCTATTATCAAAATTGTGTAGAAAATGTAATGGGAAATATAAGTCTTGCAGCACATTGACCACAATAATGATCAATGGAGAGATATATCTACTTTATTGCTCGGAGAAAATATATGAATTTCATACTGAATGCAAATCTAGGGTTTACACAGGGAACAAAATTGCAGAACTGATACGATGAAATAATAACTTTGCGAATAGAGGAGTCTAAGATCAAAATTACTTTACTGACTTGAAAGTTCTGGGCAAGGGGGATAGACTAAAAGTTAGTACTTACTTACATTTAAGGAAATACTTGCCAGAAAATCAATAATAAGGATATAGGAACCTTTCCGATAAAATAAGCAGACAAATAATTAGAAGTCCATTTTTTAAAAAAATCATTAGTAAGAAAACTAAGAAAAATTCCTTTGAGGTAAGCTACGAACACACACTCAAAAAATTACAGACACCTAGCCACAAGCCGCAACAAATCTTCCCAAGGAAGAAGGGAAGGATAAAAGGCAGG
This sequence comes from Frankliniella intonsa, assembly GCA_033675135.1. Classification (NCBI taxonomy): domain Eukaryota; kingdom Metazoa; phylum Arthropoda; class Insecta; order Thysanoptera; family Thripidae; genus Frankliniella; species Frankliniella intonsa. The sequence continues at coordinate 2,376,483 of CM066245.1, read as the reverse complement.
AAGGGGGGATATTTGACATTGACATCAGAATTTATCAAGTGATAACTGCCAATATAAACTGAAACATAGTAACACAAACATATTACTAAGCTGTACAACTAAGTTATGGATGTTCCTTATGAATACATGAGTCAATAACACTTATGTTCCTGAGTTAAAGACCATACTGTTCTTGCAGGTTTCCAGAACACAGGTGGAACTTGAGCTAATGAAATTTTCTGAATTAGGGCATATAGGAACAGCAACACAATGCTAGAAAGAAAGCACTGCCTAGGATGAGAGCAACCACATATAAATTTAATGCATAGGTGGAAAAGTCTTAAAGCAGCTACAAAAAAATAAAAATAACAACATAGGAGAATCCAATCAATCCTAAAATTGATGTAAGACTGAACAATTAAGGTGGGCCATTGCGGGTAGCACTAACATTTTTGCTGAGAAAAAAAAGGAGGAACCTCAAAACAGCAGTTTTAACATAACAATATAACAAAAAAAAAAAAAAAACAAAAAAAAAAATAAAAAAATGCCTAATATAGAAGATTTTAAGTGGATTTTCAAGTCATATTTCATGAACTTTTATCTGCCCTACCTTGTGAGCCTGCTATCACATGACTTAAGAGTGAATGGTCCCAAATATGTGGTGAAACCAGCTAGAAGTAGTGGACAAAACCATTTTGGATACATTTATTCCAGCAATCTATATGCATATTTTAACTATGGTGGACTAGGACGTGGGTTGAGAGATTGCTGGGAAATAAGTATTCCAAATTGCAACTCCTTAATGTGTCAAAAGGCTTACATAAAGGAAAATCTGCATAAAATAAAGGTAATAACATTCTCACACTATTATTTCAAATAAGCTTTGTATAAAAATGTCGATCTACTTGATTCCTTCTCCTGCTCTAGTAAAAACACCAGATCTCTGATATTTACTCTTTTTAGTCTAGGCCGGGAGGGCAGCTGGAATACACAATACAATAGATTAAGATGCTATTCTTGCATTTGGAGTAAAAATTATGATAAACGATAATCCTTACCTGAGCTCTACCTGAAACACTACCATTACTTGTTGCAGAAGTTCCATTACCCTAAAAATATGAGATAAAATATGCATTATGACTACTGTAGGGTGACTCTCAATAAAGACTGCAGAAAATAAGTTTAGTTCAAAAGAAATCACTTACAGATGCCGTTGTCCCTCCATCACCTAGTGCCCCATCAAGACGAGGCTTTTTTCTAGGACCAATGGCTTGCAAAGCTGTCATATTTGCCTCTCTCTGTCGTACTTCTTCCATCTCTGCTCTTTGCATCTAAAAAAAATAAAATGAAGTGAGGACGAAATTAGATTGATATAATCAATGGGTAAAATATAAGTGCATTGGATAAAGCAATTATGCACCTCTTTGGCCTTTGCTTTTAGTTTTGCTTGCTCAGGATCTTCACTTTTTGACCTGCTCTTGGCTGCTCTCAATAAAAGCTCTCTTTCCTTTTCTTCATTTCTTTTGCGTTCCATTCTATCTAATTCTTCTAAAAATTTTAGTTGTCCTTTCACATCTTGTGATATTTCGTACCTCGGGTCAATCTATAACAGCATAAATTCATTAAATTAAGAAAAGTATTCAAATTTAAAGACGAATGAAAAAGTGACCAGAACATACTTTAATAATATCCATTCTATGTTCTGCAATGACCGCTAGCTTTTCCACAAAATTCTTTAACCTCTCTTGGGTTGCATGTGAAATTAAAGCAGCAACATCTGCACTTGGTTCTTCAAGACCCTTTTCACTGGCTGCAAGAGATCAAAATAAAAACCACAGCAAATAAAAATTTGCTTTCCAATACCACAGTAACAACAGATGAAAAGGACCTTACCAATATTTTTTATTTTGTGCTGCAAAGTAGCAGCATGTAAAAATATATCATCTTTACAGGATCGGATTTGTGTTCCAACGAATTCTGTGGACCCCAATATTCTTTGTGTTTCTTCAATTATATTAACGCCACCCATTGCAGCAACATCATTAATATCATCATCTCCACTGTAAAGAAAGGAGTTTGTTTATTTCTAAGCTTTCACATTCACTAAATATGGATATGTGCATTAGAATACTCACGTGTACAGAGCGGAGTTAGATGAAGAGGATGCTGCTGCCGCCGCCGCTGCAGCAGCGGCAGCTGCTGCAGTAGACGCTGCCAAGGATGAGGCGACTACAACTTTTTTATCTTTATCTTTAAAGGCTGTCTTCAAGTTGGATGAAAACACTGTACCAGGTGAAGAACCAGATATAACAGATGCAGCCAATGCCGTGCTTATAACAGGAGTAGATACTGCTCCACCAGGAATAGCAATTGAAGAAACATTAGGAGCAGTAATTGAACTATTGTCAGTTTGTATAACAGCTGGATTTGTTGCTGACATGGTTGTCAACACAGTTGACACTGTTCCACTATTCACTAAGTCCGATGAGGAAACAATTGCGTTAGCCCCAAGAGTAACAACAGAGCCAGTTATGGGTTTCCCTTGCATTCGCAACTGAGCTGCGTTTAACTTAGGAGGTCCTTTTGATGCAATGGTTGTAGTCTTATTAAGTGGGGTAGTAGTTCTCACAGGCGTAGTAGTCCTTATTACAGGTGAAAGAGGCCGATTTTGTGCACGTATCGGTGTTGTTTGTCGAATGGGCATCATGGCACGAGGAACTTGAATTGTGCCTGGCGTGCCAGGTCGAAACACAACCGGAGTGGAGACAGGTACAGTTGTCAAAGTTGAACCAGGGATTGGAGATGCCACCGGAGATGGGTGAGTAGTCACGACACCAGCAGATGAAACCGTCTGGGAGACAATTCCTGGTGCAGATGTAGTGATGGGCACCTGTGGTGTCATCACCGATTGTGTAAACACTTTGTTCACTGTTCCAGTTAAGCCAGGTGTCACAAATTGGAGTGGCTGTTGGCATAGCATGCAAAGACTGGGTAAGGAAAAGAGAAGCAATAGGAATTCTCCGTAGCAAAGAAAAAAAAATAATAAAGAAAAAACAACTATGGAAAATTAATTAGATCTTATAGTAGTGATATCTAAAATTATACACACAATCTGCTTATTTTTCACCTAAAGGTTTTTCAACTAAACACAAGGCTGTAAATGAGTATACTCTACAAGAAAGAGCAATACTATATGCTTTTAGGTATAAGGAAAGTATTTAAAAAAATTATATTTTGTGATTGACTTGAAACACTAAATATTAATAGATTAGATTATCCAATTTCCTTCTTCAAGCAAGAACCCTCTTTCCAAAACCTTGGATATTATTACACCACAATGCAAATAAATTAGCCCCATCAGCAGCCATTTTCAGGTATGTCTTTAAAACTCAAAGTAGTATGATACTTCCAAAAAAATAAATTACAAAAGTTTATGCAATGAACCAAATTATCATCTCCAAATAGTGGGATTTTTTTTCTTTTCTTTTTTATTAAATTTAATAAAAAACTGTAAATGGTTTTTACTTGTGAACACCACTATAAATTTTAACAAGCATACAAAACCGGCCACAGAAAATACATGCTTGACACATTAACAAATAACATGCAGAAGCAACAGCTTAACTTCATTAAAGACCAATTATGTTTGAAATCAAATAGTAGCACCATAAAATTCTAAAGTAGAATTCAAATGACCAAAAAACAAAAAACAAAGAAAAACCACTTGAATTTTAATTAAAATTTTAAAAAAAGTGTGACACTTCTGTGAAAGTTTTAATAAGTTATCATTTTGCTGAAATAATTGAGGGAATTTGACCTCTTACCGTGACAAGGCGATGGGGAAATACATGACGAGGTCCTTGGACTCCTCCAATAATAGTAGGTGTTACGACAGTTGTAGTTGTCCCTACACTTGCTGGAGTCATAACTCTTACAGTCTGAGTTGTTACACCACCAGGTTTTAATTGAGTCACCTGAAGTATTACAAATTTTCAGAATAAAATTGTACAAATAAGAGATCTTGCATGATAATTTTGTTAACTACCTGAAGAGGAGGGCATGAGACAGTGGATGTAGGTACAGTTGATGCTACAACTGTTGTGAACATAACATTGGCAGGGGGAGGACGTATACCATCAATCACTAGTTCTTTGGTTACCATTGCCTGCCTCAGTAGAGGAAGACTTTTCTGCAATGAGGTAAAAGAAATCATGAGCAACATTTCTGACATAATAAGATAGGGATTTGTAGAATTTAAATATTTTAAGTATATTTTTCATTTAGTACCTTGAGGAAACCTATTAAACATGGTTGTGGTGACGCATTTAAAAGCCTTTCCAATCTTTCACAAAACTCTTCAGGTTCAACTTTGCAGTCCACTAGTTCTTGTATGAGTGATCGTACATTTCTTTCAACTGACTTGGGTTCACGGCTTGATAATTCTAACAAATTAGCCAAGAACTTCCGACATTTTTCTTTAGTGGTATCAACTTGAGCAGGACGAGGCTGAAAACAATTATAGATGACCGGTGTTAGAAAAGAAAATTAAATAGACACAGGCACTTTAAAAAGTAAAGATAATCACAAATAAATCTTAACATGATGATGATTGTTCTCACCTGAGCTGGTTGCTGAAGTGTGGCAGGTGGAGCTGGTGTTACAGCTGGTGTGACAGCAGTAGTTGGGGTCGATAAAGCTGGGACAGGGACCTGAGTTGTAATAGTGTTTGCCGTAACTGTTGTAGCTGTTGATGTACCTGATGATGCTAGTGGCACAGAACTTAGCTGTTGAAATAAATATGTAAATTTCAGTAAATGCATGAATAAACAATGTGGTAGGCAAAATAAACTTTGCAAATTTTTGTGGTGTACTTACAGTAGGAAATGACTGTAAGCGGAGTGTTTGTGTTGCATTTGCATTATTACCAGAAGCTAAGGTGGCTGCGCCTGTCCCAGGGCCCACCCGTACCAATTGAAACCCATTATCAGTCTTAATTAAAAGATTTTGAGTCCCAGGAGATAAGGACTGTAAGGCCTGAAGAGTTATTTGCTGTAAGAGAAACAAAATACTTGATTTAAAAAAATACATTATACATTGTAGGAAAAAATAAAATAAAAAAATTGTTTGTAAAAAGAATTTGTCACACATCAAGCAATACTTCAAAATTATAACAGAACATTGCTATGACACCTAAGCTACCAGAATGGTTCTGATGCTGCCACCCCAAATTTTGGACAGTGCAGTAGAACCCAATATTATTGATACCACTCTGCTTTTTAACTAGCACCCTTTAACATAGATTGGAAAGGGGGGAAATGGTCATCCACATTGTTAATTGTCTAAACATCCAAAATTTACAGCATAACATGGGAACTCCACATACTTCTTTAAATGAACTCTCACAAACTAAGCATGAAAATAATTCAAAATTAATTTTAAAGTATGGAAGTTATCAATATTTACTCAAAAAAATATTCTATACAAAATTTCATTTTACAAAACATTTTGTATTGCTTTGAGTGTACAGCATATCTTATATTATTTAATTATCATTTTCTTGAGTAGATATTTGTAGGGTTGCTTACCCCTTGAACTCCTCCAGCTCTCACAATGGGGCTCCCGCTGACTACTCTTAATGGACCTTTCTGACCACCGATGCCCGGAGTCATTGGTCGAAGAGCATTCACATTTAATATTTGTACGTTGCCAGAGATGACGTTGCCTTGAGATCCGATGGTTGCAACTGATTGAGTGAGTGGTTTTGCTAAGGTGACCACAGACGTTCCACTTGTTGTCACAGTCCCCACTGAAGCCACGTTATTTATGCTTGTTGCCGTCATTGGCACTGAACTATTTACAGACATTGGCACAGGCATAACCGCCGAAGCGATTGAAGCCTGAGGTGCCAACTGGTTTCCACTTGTCTTAATTACAACAGCTGCACCTCCAGTTTTGGAGGGATCCAACGCACTGAGAACACTCTGAGTTATTTGTTTAGTCACATTGGCACTAGAAGAGAGTTGGTTCTGCGAAACAACAGTTGTTGCTGGGTTCACCACAGACTGTGATGGAAGAGACGTCAAGGCGACACTCCCATTCTGCAAAGCACCAACATGTTGAGTTGTAAGAGGCAGTCTTGCATTGTTTATGTTCATTCCACCAGACGCTTGGCTTGATGTGGGGATCAAAATACGCACTGATTCCTGTCCTTTGGCCAAATTTGCTAAAGTGGTTTGGGTTAGGCCTACGCTTGTAGTAACCTGATTAACAAAGTTGGGCCTATTTGTCACTTCCCCTGGTACAGAGGCTATTACTTTAATTTGACCCAAATTAGAGGTCTGTATTGTGTTTATTTTGCTTGCATCATTCAGTACGATATTGTTCACTGATCCCGCTACCGGACTCGAACTTTGTTTCTCAGACGAAACTGGGGCCCCGTTAGAAATGGCACTGTTCACATGATTTTTAACGCCTGTGGTGACTGTTCCTGAGGCACTGGACGAAGTAGAAGTAGAGGTAACCAAGTTATTTTCCAACGACCCTACTATTGCACTGACAGCCGATTCGTCGACGTCTGTACTCAGAGCTTCCTCCAAGAAGTTCGCCGACGCCATTTTCTGCCCGACTCCAACCGTAAACTGAAGTGCGCATGCGTGAATTACCACCCTACCCACAGTCCCCACCAAGTGCATTGCCCCCCACCCTCCTCAAAGCATAAGCCACACTTGGCATGCTGGACATGCCGTCTGCTCCTTCATTAGAAAATGCCATAGAAAATCATATCAACGAGTCCCCAACATTCTCAGATTTGTTTACCGACACATAGACCACTAACCTTTCCTGGGAAACATGAATTTTCACGGAAAACCTTGGCTTTTCCGACGATAGACCAAGAATTGACATCGCAGTTATGTAACGTGTACAAATACTACGAGATTCAAAGGGAAGACTCTGGTGTTTACAAACGGCTATTGTAGATTTTTCCAGATAACTCAGCGATACCATACCTTTTAATAACTCAGAAAAAAATTGAACAGTGGCTGCTTAAAAAAATATTTAACAAATCTTCTTAACTTTGATTATTCCCGGAATTCATTTGGCTTTTTCGTTTACGCGGGGGCCTTAGGCCTCAGGCGCGGACTGATGTCTGCCGTGTGCCGTGTCAACAATTATTAGCGGCATAGCGTCTAAATTCGAAACCCGAAAATTCACCAGGCATCAGTAAAGTCAGAATAATTTTCTTATTCATTTTGAATTGAAAATAATAAAATACATTATTAACAATAAATGTTTATTTTAAAAATAGTACAATGTAGAAAACATACATAAATAATTTTACTTGTTTTTCACTTTCTGTAAATGCAGCACCATTATTGAATTATCTTACAACATGATAGTTATAGTTTCATTCTACTTTGATTCCCACTAGACTGTTAATCCAGAGGTTCATCAAATAGGCTTCGTCGTTCTTGTAATCTCTCACAGCGAGGACATGTCAACAAGATTTTCTTTATCCAGCATTTTCGATGAAAAACTGCAGAGCATTTCTCACATACAAATACAAATACAGGATCATCAAAAGGAAAAAGAATGCGATCTCTTTGTTGGTCCTGTTCTTCATTTTCATTATTCTTCTTTGGAGGGCAAAGTTCACAATAGTAACCCTTTAATTTGCACATCTGTAATCAAAATCAACACAATAGATACTGTATACTGATTATTAATTTTTTAAATAAAAAGCTTAACTCTTTGAAGAATATTTACCGGGCAACTTCTTATGTGTTGAGCAGAGAGATGCGCAGCTTCTTTCAGAACAGGAAGAATTGTGTTTCTGTGCACATCAATTAAGTCTTGCAAACTAAAAACTCCAGTTGGGTTTTCAATTATATGGGAGTTTAGTGACCATATAAGCTCCTTATTAGTTTTTTCCTTGAGACTTCTGGGGCATGTGGACAAATACGGCTTCATGAGCAGTAATAGGGACCTCAGTTTCTGAAACAAACAAGAAATGATAATACATAGGCCTCATTCATTAAATTCATTAAATAATTCATTAAATAATTTATGAAGAAATTCTGAAACTACTGTACCTTAACACTAACAAGGTCTATCACAAATTGAAAAAGTTGAGGATTGAGACGGTCCAAATTTATAACTGGTCTATTTAACATCAATCGTAAGAAGCTATGGCAACTGCAACAGACTTTTCTTTCACTAAAATCCCAATTATGAACAACTCGCGATGGTATAACTGCTGTAGAATCCCAATGACATTTGTTGCAGTAGTACCGCCCATCATAATCACATTGGCGAGGTTCACACCAACCATTCTCTGTGGACAGACAAGTTATTATTACCATACCGGAAAAAGTGAAATAGAAAAGTGATTTTCTACAATATTTCTAGAAATACCCATGCAAAAGAATAATATTCAATAATATTCAACTACTACTTTTGCTTAAATCAATCAGTCTCAAGTGTAATTTTTCAAGCATAGTTGTTAAAACTGTCAAACAACAGAGGTGATAACTTATGTTTGAAAAGTGAATATCAGAACTAAAAAGTGCATATTAGTGCATTTTGATTATACCTGACCAAAGTCTCCAACCCCAATATAACATTCCTTGAGGTAGGGCTGCATTTAAAAACATAATATTTTGACATTTAGGGACTTAACAATTGTACAACTTTCCAGTCATGATTTTTTCTAAGGCGCTTAGATTACAAAAGTGTTCATGAGATATAAAGCTTGTATTGATTAGAAAACCAATACTAAGACTATAAATATATAGATATTTTTAAAAAAAGATACTTACTGTGTGATATGACAGTTTTGCATTCAAAACAGCGATACCCCTGAGTAGCCAACCCTACTTCTGGACATATGTCATTAGAGAAAAATGGAGTTTCACATACACGAACATAGGCACACTCCCTACGAATCTTCTGAATACATCTCATGTGGACCTTATATTGGCAATCTAAAATTTACACATAAATAGAAACATATCTTAATATCAATATTCTACATAAGAAAAGTATTAATGTACCAAGAAATGCTTACCCTGACATTCATACCAAAAATGAAGTACTCCCATTATAGTCGTGCAACATCTGTCACACTTTAAGATGGTTCGAATTGGTGCTTGCAAATTAAAATGATGTCCAAGAATTATTCTTTTGTCTCTTGTTTTACTATGCTCAACTCCATTTGAAACTAAGCCCGTACTAGGAGACAAGTCAGGTGTCCCAATGGGATTTAATTTTCTTTTTTCAGCCTCTGCCTCACGAGCTTCCTCCAATCTTAACCGCAGCTCTATTAAGTATCGTACAAGCCATTTGCGTTCTGCAGAGTATTCTTTTGTATCAAGAACCATTCCTTTACATTTCTCAACGGATTCAGTTAGCTCAGAAACAGTAGTAAGGTTAAGTCCTGCCTGAAAATTAGATTAGTTGTTATAATTTAAAATGATTACATAAATTCTTGTTGACAATTAATCTCTGCAGAATTACCTGTATAAATTCATCTTCAGCAGAATCTATGAAAGGATACGTGGTTGTTTTCTCTGATGAGTCATCTGACAATGCCCCCGAAATGGAAGATGAACAGCTAGATGTGCTTGCAATTCCAGCACTAAACTCTGCCAATTCCTTCTTAGCTTCAGGGGACTCCATCATTTGATGTCAACTCAGAGTGGCAATAAATGACATTGCTTTACAGTAGTGTTGAGACCAACCTTGAAATCAGCTTTCTTATCGAGTTCAAAATAAAGGTTGATTCACCAACTACAGCCCTTTGCCATGGTATGACAGTGAAATTTTAGACGCGTAGTTCAATACAAATTATTTGAATGAAAGGATTTTATTGCTAAGTATGGCACCAAAACAAATATGATTTTATCCTACAAGAAACAAAAACACTGCAACTGCAACCGTCTGCTAGTCAAGTGCTTACTGGCAGACAGTACGAGGTCGTGTGGTCGTGCAAATAAGTCCTCCAAACCCCGCGCTGCTAATAGGCAGATACTCCAGAATTTGCTCCGGTTTCCAGGGGCAACAGAAGAGACGCCACTGTACTGGAACGCGTGTGTTACACAAAGAGAGGTAGCATTATCGCCCTCTATAATCAGCACGTTTTTCTAAAAAATATTTACCGATAACGCGAGATCGTGTGCAGGCATTTATGCAGTGCCAGTGTCGCTAGAGTCTGCAGTAATCAAGAGGGAACTACCACGGAGTGCAATCGCACACATTCCCTTTCTACGCACTACAAAATTCCTATTAGCATAATTTGTTCTAAGAACTTTTCCATGCGTAACATTCGTATCCGTGTTATCTGAATAAGGCAACTGCGGCCAATGTCTTTATCTAAGTCCCCACTACTGTCCCAAATAAAACAACCCCCTCCTGCCTCTGATATCTCCTATAGAAATGCACTGTACGCGTTTTTAAATCTTCACAAAATGGTACGATGCTTTTGCGCAGGCGCGACGAGGTCGGCACCATGGCCGACAAGGAGGCGGACGAGGCCGTCGTGGCGGAGGAGGCCGACCCGGTGTTCGCCGCCCTGGAGCAAGACTTGCGCAAGGTACCCGGTGGTGAAGCCCGGCGTGGGCGAGAAGTCCTTACTCCTGCCCTTACTTACGCCCCCCGTACCGCTCTCCTGCAGACGCTCGTCCAGATGCAGCGCCGGCCCGGCATGGCCGCGTACAGCGCCGACATGAAGCGCGCGCTCGACGCGCTCGTGGAGAACCACGAGGCCGCGGTGCGGTACGAGGCGACGTGCCGCGAGCTGACGGCCCGGGTGGCGGCCGACACAGCGCGCACCCAGGCGCTGGCCGAGCAGGCGCTGCAGGAGCAGCAGGGCGCGCTGCAGCAGCGACAGGAGCTGCAGCAGGCCTGGCGCCGGCTGGACGCGAGCCACGCGCGCGAGCAGGAGCTGCAGGAGCTCGTGGACGACCTGCGCCGCCAGGTCAACAAGCTCAACATGGACCTGGAGCAGAAGACGCGCCTCGGCCTCGACCAGGGCGACGAGTGAGTCTCCCCGTGGCCACGTTATGGTCACGCCTCCGTTGCATAGAGGGTTACGTTTTTGTGTGTACGAAACGACTCCTCTGCAGCTTCGGCATGCTGGCCAAGACCCGCGAGGGCCTGGCCAAGGAGCGCGAGAAGCTCTCGCAGGACGTGCTCACCCTCAAGGACCGGCTGGCGCGGGCGGCCGCGACCCGGGCGGAGCTGGAGCAGCAGGTGAACGTGTTCGAGCAGCGGCTGCAGGACCTCGCGCAGGAGATGGAGGTGCAGGCCAACGAGCTGTCCAAGGAGACCCGGCTCAAGGAGAAGCTGCAGGAGGAGGTGCGGACGCTGCTCGCCGACCTGGAGCACCGCACGGCCGACGCCGCCAACCTGTCCTTCCAGCTGGCGCAGGCCAACAAGAACGCGCACCGCGGCGAGGCGGCGCTCCGAGAGCAGAAGGCAGGTTTGCCAGACTCCAAAATGTGTGAATGTCGCACACTTGTGGGTGTGGAAAATTCGATTCGCACCCTTTTTCCCAGAAATTTCACACACTTGAAAGGGACAAGTATGCGTATGGAAATTCACACACCGACAAGTGTGCGATATTCATTCACCAGGGTCTTCAGGCGAAGAAGGGGCACAGAAGGGTATAACCGCACGGGGCAACGGTGTGACCGCAGCTGGCCAACGAGCGTCTGGCGAAGGAGGCCGAGTCCCTGGTCGCCAAACTGAGCCGCGCGCAGACCGAGCTGGAGACGCAGGCCATCGCGCTGGACAAGGCGATCCACGACTCGCACCGCAAGAACACGGAGCTGCGGGTGCGTAGCAAGCAGTGCGGCGGGATGAGCTCTCTCTCCAGGCTGCCATTCTCTCATGGCGTGGTGTGGTGTGCAGGCGCGAGAGGACGAGCTCTCCAAGATGAGGACCGAGGTGGCGCGGCTCAGCAAGGCGCGCGAGGCGGCCGAGAAGCGCGCCCGCCAGGAGGAGGCGTGGCGCACGGAGCAGCGCGCCGAGCGGGAGCGGCTGCAGGCCTCGCTGGCCGTGGTGGAGCGCACCGCCGAGCAGGCCGACAAGCAGCAGCGCGCCGCCAAGGCCGAGCTCGACCGCACCGCCAGGGACAAGGCCGTCACGGAGCGACAGCTCCTCGCGCTCAAGAGTAGGCATAGCATTATGGCCATGCACGGGAGCAGCACCCAATCCGTAAATGTAGCAATCGCAGGGAGCGCGTGAATTTCAGACACTGGAGCTCGCCATAGGTGCATGATTAGTTTAGTTGTATTATGTGATATTATATGGAACCACTCAGAGTGCCCTCTCCCCATTCTTCCTCCGAAGAGAAAGTGAACGATCATCGATGACAGTGCGTTGGAATAATTCCAACTCACTATCTGCCTCACGCTCAGGGAAGAGGACTACGTCTCATCCTCGTGGTTTCATTGACTCTACTGTTGAGTAGAGAGAAGTGAAGACGTACTACAGAAATGATCCTGTGAAGTACAGTCTTAATGATACGAGGATATCCTAGGTTGTTTAAATGTGAGAACGTGTAGACTCAGCCGCGCGAGCAAATTCATATCTTATTCGGGACAAGCTGGCCTTGATTCTGGCTGTTTCATCATGGCCGCCTCTGGCGAACTTAGGCGAACCGAGCTATAGATAGTTCCTTCGGAGAGGCGCCGCCAGCGCCATCTCCCGCATGGCGCGCAAACCACCTCGGGAGTGGTCTGCCGGGAGATTCGAAAACTGAGCCTCAGAGCACCGAGTCCTAGCTTTTCACCCATGACGGGGACGTGCAGGAGTACGCCAAATTTCTTTCGGTTTCGGTACACGAAGTTTTCAATCGGACCCTAAATGGGACGGAAGCGTCATATGTGAGAGAGATGATTTGTCTTAACCATGACTCTATGTCTCTTGCATCTGGCCTGCCCTCGACCAGCCCCAGGCGGCCACATGAAAACTCTTGTGCACGAACCCCGGTTGCTGGGCGAAGAGAAAGGCGCCTGTATTACGAGGCATAGGCAACCGGCGCAACGCATACGGTAAGCGGGTTGCCTACCCACCGATTTGCAGGCGTCATAGTAATAACGTTAAGTGTCCGGGTGGCGGGCGGGCGGGCGGGACAGGCTTACTGGCCGAGGTCTGAAAGGTGGCGAAAGGGAGGCGGGGAAGTCCCGCCTGGAAAAGTAATGTTTCCTGCCTACCTAGCTGGCCCGGAGCGTATCAGGTTCCCGGTTTGCGTTTTGCAGTGGAACTGGCGGAGCAGCGTAAAGCGGCCGCCGAGGTGGAGCAGGCGTCGGCCCAGCTGCGCCTCGAAGTGCAGCGCTGCGAGGAGGTGCTCGCCGCAAAGGCCGCCGAGGCGGAGCAGCTCGCCGTGGACAACGACAAGTGCACGACGCAGGCGGCGCAGCTGGCGCAGCAGATGCGGCGCAGCAAGCGCGACGTGTTCCACCTGCAGGTGCTGGTGGAGAGCGGGCGGCGGCGGCTGCAGGAGGCGGAGGAGCAGCTGGCCGCGCGCTGCAAGGAGGGCGACTCGCTGCGCCTGGAGGCCAACAAGCTGGAGCGCCAGCTGGCGCTGGCCAGGGACGAGAGCCACGAGCTCAAGGACAAGCTGCAGGCGGCGCGCAGGGACGCGACGCAGCTCAAGGAGGAGGTCTCCAGCAGGGAGTTCATGCTGTTCAAGAGCCGGAGCGGTAAGTGCCTGCCTGCAGGACTGGGTGGGACTGCGTTCAATGATGACTGACCGAGGCCCGAGGCCGACGCTGGCGCAGAGCTGCAGAGGTCCGAGAGGGATCGGGACAGCCTGCGCCTGCAGGTGCAGGGCCTGCAGCTGCAGGTGGAGACACAGCGGGCGTCGCTCGGCTCGGCGCGCCTGGACGCGGACGGCCTGCAGCAGCAGGTGACGCAGCTGACAGCGGAGAAGCAGGAGGCGCAGCGGCAGCTGGCGCAGGTGAGCCTCTCAGGTGGTGAGTGCACCCGGTCGCCAGTTCCGCCCCTGACACCTGCAGATGCGGTCCGCAGGCGCGCGACGAGACGGCGCTGCTGGCCACGCAGCTGCAGCGGCGCAGCGAGGAGGCCCGCCTGCTGCACGAGAAGACGCGCATCCTGGGCTCCGTGCTGGCCAAGGGACGGCAGAGCTACGCGCGCCGCCAGGACGACGTGCGCCTGCTGCGCATCGAGATCAAGCGCCTGCGCCTGGAGAAGCGCAACCTGGCCGCCATGATCCGCAACTCAGCCGAGCTGCGCCTGGAGCTGTACCAGACCACGAGGCAGCTCACGCACAGCCAGGTCAAGTGCCGCGCGCTGGAGGAGGAGCTGCACACGCCGCTCAACGTCCACCGCTGGCGGAAGCTGGAGGTGAGGTACCCGCACCCGCACCCACCACGACCAGGCCCAGGGGCCACGACCTGCAGCGCCCTGTTGCCTCTCTCGCTTTTCCGCAGGGCACCGACCCCCCGCACTACGAGCTGGTCATGAAGGTGCAGCTGTTGCAGCGCCGGCTGCTGGCCCAGTCCGCGCAGGTGTTGGTGCGGGAGGCCCAGCTGCGCGAGGCCGAGCAGAAGCAGCTGCAGCTGCAGCTCGAGCTGTCCCGGGCGCCAGCCCCCCAGCAGCAGGACCAGCTGCAGCAGTGCCAGCGCCTGCTCGCCGAGCGCGCCCGCCGGCTGAAGGTGAGGAGGCTGTTCCGTGCCTTATTTAGTCTAACGGGGAAGGGGTGGGCAGGCCAGCTCATGCACAGTTGCAGTGTTTGTCGTCAGAGGTGCGGATGCACGAGACCAGGGCAGAGGCGCACCAAGTGGAGCAGCAGAAGGCTCAAGAAGAAATTGCCATGCTGAAACAAAAATACTTCCAGCTGGTATAATATAAGAAAATGTTTTTGTCTTTTTAAACATATTTCTTTAAAAATTCTATTCTTTCATAGCGTGACAAAATAATTTTGCTTTCCCAGAAAAAACGCGAGCAACAGCTTCGGGAGCTACATGGCGCTTGTCAAGTGGGTAGTCTCACTCTATCTCAACTTCTTGGGAGGGCAAGAGTCTTGGGTGGCGGATACAATTTATCTCTGCAACCACCACGAGAATTAGATGAGTTTCCAGATACTAGAACAGGGCAAGAGGTATAATGCAGTCAGAAAAGATAATACCATCTCATCATTTTTTATTTTAGATTCCTTTTATAGTTTTATCACACATTGAATTTTGTTATTCATTATTTGACAATCAATTATTGATGTTCATAGCTGCTGTTACATACCTATATTTATTGTTGCATATGTAAAAAATAAAGACTGTAATGTTGTAGACATTGTGGTTTAACTTGCCAAATCCATACATGTACTTTCACACTACCTTTACCTTTTCATCTTCAATTGCTTTAGTAAAAATGCATAAAAGGTACTAAAACAGGAAGAGTGATACATAAATTGAAGGTATAATTTGCTTTTATACCATACAAACCACATACTGACAAAGTTTCTCTTGGGTACAAAATCAAGTACTTTAAAATAATTATCAAAAACATTAGATTGTTTCATCACTAATGATCATATACAGTATAGCTTTAAATCCTATTCAACTACTCACAACTAAGTAGCACTACTAGGATTTGTTTAACACTCATACAGAAGTGCAGGTACACATTAACAAGACAACCGTACAAAAAATCACAAATGCTTTGATGCTAAATATAACAATAATAAGAATAATAACAAAATCATTGTCATGCATTGATCCCTCGGTCCCAAAATTAATAGGGGATACAATGCATGAACACAGCCAAACTTATTATTTTCCTTTTTTCTTCATTTTTTTAATTTAAAAAAAAAACTTAACTTATTTCCAAACCTTGATTACACCATCACAGGATGCTGAAATTAAAAAGCACTGAGAGGCTTGGCACAGAGTAACATCACTTATCCAGTCCTGGTGACCTGCAGGAGGCTGTTCTGGACCAGGGCGTGGTGTCTCTTCACTGTTACTGGCTGCCGAACCAATACCAGCAGTACTACCACGGGATCCGGGACCACTTGATGTTGTGCGAGGTCTTGCCTGCTTTTCTTCAATGACAACATTGACTCCGTCAATTAATCGAGTTCTGGTAAAAGTCAAGATGAAGACATTTAATATATTGCAGCTCATTAATGTAAATAAAAAAAAAATTACAAAAAATAAAAAAAAATACATATTACTTTATTTTTCAAATGATACCTACTTATATACTAGATGCGCTGGGTTGAGATTGTCATTGTGAGCAGCAGAAACAGCAATGTGAGAGTTGACATGTGACTCTAAATCCCAGTAGCGTAAGCGTCGATCAGAACCTCCAGCAATTAAGAATGGTGTTTTGTCTACAGTTCCAGCATACATGGCACATACACTATTTGGAGACTGCAAATAAAAATTTAACATCTTACACAAATGAAAGGGTGTATGTATTTGTGAAATTTAAAACAGTAAGGTGAAAATTTTGAGTAACCTTTTGTTGATTGTCATGACTATTAGAAGAAAAGGGTTGAGCAGAACTAGCCCACAACATCGATTGACGACATTGCATTTCCATGTTCCACATAGAAATCTCATTATTTCCTTGTACAGAAGATATAAGCCAAGATGGTTCGGTGGGGTGACAAACAAGCCGCCGAATACGAGAATCTTAAAATTACAACAAAAGGTAAATTGAATGGTAAAAAGTAATTGAAAAGTTCAATTATTAAAGACGAACTTACTTTCTTGGTGGGAAAAAGTTGAAATAGGAAGTTGGAATCTTAGATCCCAACATATATGATAGCCACTACTTGTTCCTAAAGCTAACCAACATTCATTTGGATCTACACACATTGTTGTTATTACACCTGTAATTGAAATTGGAATGTATCATTAATCATTACTAACTTAAAACAAGTTAGTTATTTCAACACAGTGAGTAAAATGACATTACCATGTTTCAGATCATTTTCTAACTTCCAAGCTGTTCCTGGTTGACGTAGGTCCCAGCCTACAATGGAACCATACATTGTGGCATACACTACAACTGGACCTAAAAAATAATAATAATTGCAATAATAATAAATTAAAAAAGATTAAGGGATCTGACTAAGATAAGATATGGCCAAGGTTCTACCTGATTGGAAAGAGGCTACATCAACTGCACATCCATCTTCTTGTAAATCTAACTGCCTGGACTGCAAAACTGGGGTTTTATTGGTATTTGTTTCAACTCTGGAGAGATATAAATATGTATGAAAAAAAAAGTATGGGGGGAAAACAGTATATTTGTGTAACACTTCATTACCTGACAACAAAAACATCGCCAGTTTGAGAAGCAGCAGCTAAAGTTTGGTCAGGACAAGCAGCCAATCCAATCAAAGGACCAGTCTGGCGGTTTGCAGTGATGCGTGAACGGTTAGCAATATTCCTTCCCTCCATCTTTGCACAATCCCAAATTCTGATGCAACCATCTGCTGAAGCACTTGCAAAAAATGAGGTTTCAGGTAAAACTGCCAGTCTGCAATATAAATTAAAGGTAAATCAGAACACCTTTACCAAAAACTAAATGTAGTACATTTTTGAAAAATATTTTTAAGAAATAAAACATTATTAATTCAGCAAAATTCTCTAATGTGATGCATAAATCTACCTATTGACAGCAGCTCTATGTTCATGGAGATGAGCTACAAGTGTTCCTCGTAGTCTCCAGCCAGGAGGGGGAAGTGGGGTTTCCCAACCAGTGTCTCTAGCAGCAAGTTGAGTTCGAGCACAAGAAGAATATTGTTCCTGCTTTCGGTCAATTAATTTTCTTAGTTCCATCTGACATGGAGGACATCGATCTAAAATGAAGAGGTTTTATTTTAACTTTGAAGCTGATTTGATGAAAGTATAATACGTATGTAGTAAGGCATTCTAAGTAGACCAGTATCTTACTTACATTGAGTAAAGAATTGTTCAGGCAAAGAATAGCCAGCTGTGTCCAAACTTCGATGTGGAAGCATCATGTCAGCGTCAACCATCATTCTAGGAGGTGATCTAAGACAAGGACCACAAATGAAAAAGAAATGCAATAAGATACTTAAAAAATATTGAGTGGCAGGTCTCATTACCCGGTGACAGATTGCCCATCTGCTCCTCTTAAAATGGCTCCACCTGACTCAACACCTCCAAACATGTGATGCCATTCTTTGTTCATTGCGGCAGGCATCAGATCAGGTGCACTAGGTCCCCTTCGTCCCGTTCTGGTCACCCCACTGCTTTTCCTGAACAAAAACTGATTAGCTGGTGCAAAATTTATTTATCTTTTGGTACAAAATAGAAACTTAATCCACCTTGACAATGAAGAGTCCCCTTTGCTGTGTTCTTGTGCGACTAAAGTGACATTAAATGCTTGAGCCTTTTGAGAGTTAGCTAGATCAATCTGTCAAATAAAAGTTGAGTAGATAGAAAATAGTGTAAATGATTATTGGTATGATTATTATCAAAATATTGTTTATACACTTACAATTCCATTACTACTCTCTTGGGGAATAAGAAAAACATCATGATGACTTCTATACTTCTGTATTTTTACTAAATGTTTAGACATTCCACTAAGATAGTCCTCCACTTCTTCAGTCATTCCCTTATCAATTAGCCGGCGGAACAACTGCAAAGTGTATGTAGTAAGTGTTAACACTTTTATGTAAAGTAATTATGAAGGTTTAAGAAAAAATGTCAAAAAAACTTTGACTTACACTTTGAAGACCACTATGAATTTCAGTATATTGTGGTACATGACCTGACCGAACGAGACTACGTTGGTTATGGCGTTCTTGAAGAGTTTCAAAAAATATTTGAAGATCTACATCTGACTTTAACATACAATCAAGTATTTCACGGGGCACTGGAGGTTTAAGCGCACTCAGCAACAAAACCTAGAATACATCAACGATTTTTAAAGAGAACATTTGGTTTGAAAACTGCAAACACATGGAACAAGAAATTGATTTTACACACCTCTTTATCTGGTTGTATGACTGAATGTAGCAAATATGGTTCTAGAGCTTGCATAACTTTACACTGGACATCAACAATAGATAAGGAACGCGCTGTGGCAGATATAAAACCTACAACAGCATGTCGTAGCCAGAGGTTGGGATGGACTAAAAATGGAGCGCAGTCAACTAAAAGTTCATATAGAGCACTTTTATGCAATAGTCCCAATTCAGTCAAAGCTCGCATGGCATTAACAGCTTTCACAGAAACAAGTTCCTCAGAATCTGACAGCCCCTGAAAAATAAAAGCATACAAGGCCAGTGAGTAAATCCATAATTCTCTCATGCATTGGAATTCTCTTTTTTTCCCCCCCCAGTTACATACTTGTTGTAGAAGAGGAAATATAATGGGTGAAGCATGATATCCAACGTAAGCAGCTACACCAACAATACAATCAAAGAAGGAACCTCTGAGATGCTTGTCCTCTTTGTCATTTAGAAAAGTGATCATGTGGGAAAGAAGAACATCATTGGCTGCAAGGGGTTGAAAGCTTTGATCAAATTTCATGAATCAGTACAAATATATTTTGATGGTTAAGTTTTTCTCTAGCCCTACCTTTTTGCTTGCCAAAAAATACACACAGCTTTGTTATTCCATTTTCAAGAAGGGTTTGTTTAACTAGACTCTGAGGATCAGTTATCAATGTTGCTACTGTTTGTTGAATCATGCCATGGAGAGTTTGAAGCTCCATTTCGTAATCAGGTGTTGGAGCTTCTCCAGAGCCATCTCCAGCGCCGTAGGCATTTTGCCACACCTGACTATGTTCTAAAAACCTGTACAAAACAATTTGTCAAAAAACTTAGAAAACATTGCACTTAAGTTAATTGATAATCAGAAGCATAAAATATACCTTAGAGCTGTTTCTGCAAGCTGGGCAATATTTTCTGCATATGCTGCACGTACTATCACAGCCTGGTCTTTTGTTAACTGGCCAAAAACAAAATAAGATAAATTTATACAACTGGAATTTTAGTGGAAGAAGTAGATAAGGTGTACAGGGAAATCGTATACACACCACTGAGAGACCTGGAAGTATGTACTCAGGAAATATGTTTGTATCGCTCACTGGTACTGTTTTAACATATTGCAGTGCTTTGCTCAATGTATGAAGAGCTTTTACTCTTACTCGAGGTAAAGGGTCATGCAACATACTCAAAACATATGGCAAAATGCGATCTAGAATTGTTTCAGCAGATGCATGGGCACTGAGCATTAAGAGAATATCCAAAGCTTGTCTTTTTGATGTACAAAGTTTTAGACCCCTATAAAGAAAATAACTCAAATAAATTGTAAAAATATTAAAATAAAATAAGTTGGAGAATAATTGATGTCAGGATTTACTTACCTAATGCAGGAAGTAACAAGACTTGTGATAATTACTAATGCCTCTGAAGAGGACGCATTATTTTCTTTATCTTTAGAACTAACAGCTGGTTTGTCCTCTTTAGCCTCTTGTAAACTCATTTCTTCTTTTAGGCAAGCTGTACCAGGACTGGAATCAAGGCTTAGCTCTGATGTTGCTGAAGTACTTTTCTCAATATCAGGATCTGAGTTAAGAATACTTATAATGTTGTCAATATCTCCCCTCAGTCTGAAAAAGTCATAAAAATGGAAGCAAAGTGGTGAGAAATGCAGTTGAAATTTCAGTTTGTTACATATACACAGAATATTACCTTGAAATTTTTTCATCTGCTGATAATATTGGCGCAGCTGAGAAGGTAAGTGTGTATGATTGGAGGAAGGAATAAAATACCTCAGGGAAGACACGACCTCTCTCTTGCCTTAAGTACGTTTCGGCAGAGAGTCTCAGGGTAGGATCCCTCTGCATCATGTGACGTAGAAGTTCCTGAGCACAAATCACATACATAGAAAACATCTATCTACAGCCCAATATCAGCAAAGAAATTTGGTGAGCAAATTCTTTAGAGCAATGTTTGAATAGGTCAGAAATTGTACCTTTACATCTGGGTCCTCAATGCGATCAAGACACTTGTCAGGGCTGTAATTCCCAGTGCGATATTCCAGCAACTGAGCAAAATCAAATGGCGGGTGGCCTTCGGTAAAAAGTTCTGTTAAGGCGCAGCTAAAAATGTATAATAAATTAGCATGAGAGATAATCTACTACAATAAGAGGTAATACAAAATAATATATAAATATATATATACATCCTACCCAGCAGAAAATATGTCCATGGCTGGCGTCAGATCAGCTCTTTCTAAATCCCTATTCCAGTCTAGAAGTAGATCACTTGTGAGCTCAGTTCCTAGTGTTTTAATAAAGCTGGAGAACAGAAAGTAAACATGCACACAGTCACAATTTTTTGTAAATGTAAGAAATGAAAAAGAGAGACTCTCTAGTACCGTTCAGGTGCAATGTAACATGTGCGCCTTCTTGAGGTGTCAAAAAAATATGAAAAGTCAGCAGGGTTGTGTTCTGATAAATAGGTTGGCTTAAATGAGGCAAAGTCCACCAAAAATACCCAATGCCATGATGTGACCATAATATTTTCAAGTTTGATGTCCCCATGGCAAACCTATAATATATATAGAAAAACAAAAAAAAAAGGATACAGTAGATAAAAACATTAAACAATAAAACAAAGTAAATATATAAGCATGCCATGAGTCAAATGAACCTACTCCCACTTCATGACACTTGCGTAGAGCTAAAAGAACTTGGAAGGCAATCCATTTCTTTTCTATATTTGTAAAAAAGGGACGAGTGCTCATACGGTCATATAAGCTGTACTTTACGAACTCCCTCACCAAGAAACCAGCTTTATCAGTGAGCTGGAAAAAGAAAACACAATGTATTAAGAGTTGAGTAAGGTCCAGCAAGGAAAACAAAATTAAAAACTCACCACAGCTCTTTGGAATGGCAGACAGTTGACAGCTGAACTTAATTTAGCCCGAATATTCTCAGCTTTGGATTTATGGGCAGCAAGAGGCAGTGATGGGTCATGTATGGCAAAAACTTTCACTACAACAAGGCCTTCAACAGAATTAGCTCTGGCAACTTTAAAGAATCTTGTGCTGCCCAGGCTGAAGATTTAAAAAAAAAAAATAGAAAAGATTGTTAGACAAATACGAGCAAAAACAATAATAATATCAGGTTATGATTTAGAGCTTCGAATTTCTTCCTCACATACTTACTTAGCATCGAAAGTTAGGTTCTGCAAATGTTGGTTGTCAGTCAAATAATGTTCAACTGGAAAAATTTGTGAGGGTGCAATCCCAACTAATTGATTCCCCATTGTCAATGACAGGTTTAAGTAGTTCTATTGAATAGATGTAGACAGAACCATGTCAGCCCCTGTTAGTCATTATGCACATTCCCTCACAAAAAGTCACTATCTAGTCAGAGATCTAGTTACAATGAAATGGCAACGAACCCATGAAATTGTATTGCGTTTATCAGTAATTCTCTTTTTAACCTAAGTGTCAAGTTCCAAGTTCCATGGCAAAAACAAAAACATGGTGCCGCAGCCTTGCAGAAGGCTGATGGGAGCCCTCTTCTTTGTAGCACCAACCACGGTTGTATCAAGTTAGCGCAATGCTGACGATCAGCACGACAGCACGTCAGCATCAGCATTTAAATGAGGTAGACGCTTTTCATAAACGATAAATATAAAAAAAATTATAACATTATATTACGCGATGTTGAAAAAAGAACGAATACAACCGTTAAAAGATAGAATGGTTGCGGTGAAGTTTTGTGGTTTTGTTATGTTGTACGTTGGATACATTGGACCGTCAAAATGCAGCCAACAAAATGTTAACAACTTGTTTTGTCAATATGAAAATCAGTAAATTTCCTAGTTTTTAGTGAATTCATCTGTGACATGAACACAAGATGGTTTTCGAAAAAGACATCAATTTAGTCTCATGGCGCCATACTGTTCGGTTGTAAAGTTCGAAACTTCAGTGCAGCGTGGGTTGGTACGCTCGCATCGACGTCAGACGTCACGACCACGACGCGAGAGGAAGAGGAAGAAGAAAAGACACATGTGTCAGTATTGCAGCCTCACTTCTGACCTCACCAACGTCATTCGCTAGAAGTCAAGAAATCTTGAGACACGTGCCATTTCTCTGCTTTGCACTCTGCCCAACTCTGCTTGGGATTTGCTCTGCAAGTCTCGTGTGGAAAGTGGAAGACAAGTCAAAATTCATCGAGGGAGCCCTCCCATAACCTCCCCGTTCATGTGGAGCATGGGGGCAGATTTCCTTGGGGTACAGTTGCCGAGCCATGTGGCATTTTACTTCGCATTACTTGATCTTACAGCTCTCGCATTTTCCTTGTTTCTGAAATGGTTTTTAGTTACAGATTAACTTCTATTTGGTCATGACTCAACTTGCCATAATGCGGTCTGGAACATGTAGAAGGATGGCCCTATGTCAAGCCTGAGATTAATTTGGGCAAGCTAATGAACTACATTGTGAGACGAAGTGTGGCTGATTTGTAATGATGTGTGTTATGCGCCTCCCAAAAATTGTCCAAGACCATTTGCATTGTGTGTTTCAGTGTATTCATTTGTCTGCATCCATTTGGTTGTTTCTTTGGTTGGTTCTCCTTTTTTGTGTGTATTTGTGTAGTTTAGTTTTGCTTGCCTGTAAGTTTGTGTTGGGTAGTGGTACTTTTGTGTTAGTTGTTGCTGGGCCCAGCACTCGTGTTAGTTTAGTTGAAATGGCTCTTAACGCAATGTTTGCCTTTCAGCTTCAAATATTGAACATTTTGTGGATTTTAGTGGATGGCTCTAGACAGACTCTCACCTTGCATCAAGTTACATGAAGCAGCTGTAGAGGTGAGTTTGTGTTGAGTTTGCCTAAACTTTCTTCTGCCACTCACTACTAAGCTCTAATTTCTTTCTGTTTGTTTTGCAGACTCTGTGCCAAAGTTGAAAGCCTGATAATGTTTGCCTGCTCACAAAGGCACTCCTCGGATCATATTGGTGTGCTATAGGCTAGAAGCAATACATTCAAATAGACATCTCATTTGTCTCCCTGCTTCTACTGCTGCTGCTGAAGCCCGTATCAGTTGTTCGCCTAAGCCTAGATAGTTCTCACTAATGGCACTGGAGTCACGAATGCAAAGTATCGTGCACTTGCGTAATGAAGAGAACTTGCATCTTCAGCTGTGACCCTTCTTGCACTGTCAGTTTCCGCAACCCACCTGTAGCTTACTCAAAGTCTCGAATGAGGTGAGCTTGCGTTCAGTCCAGTGCCCAAACTTTCTTCTGCCTCTCACTATGACAGCTCTAATTTCCTTCTGTGTAATTTGCAGACTGTGCCAAGGTCTACCTGCTTCTACTGCTGCTGCCGCTGCTCTAGCCTGTATCAGTTGTTTGCCAAAGCCTAGCTGGTTCTCACAAAAGGCACTGGACGCACGAACTCATTTACTTAATGAAGAGAACTTTGGTTTTCAGTTGTGACCCCTATTGGACCGTCAGATTGCACAACCTTCTTGTGACTCGAGCCAAGCCCTGGATTAAGCAGTTGCTAAGGTGAGCTTTTGTTCAGTTTTCCTAAACTTTGTTTTTTGCGCAAAACTGATCTCTCATTTCCTTCTGTTTGATTTGCAGACTCTGTGCGAAGGTTGCAAGCCTGATCATTTTGCCCAGCCAACAAAGGCACTTCTCGGATCATACTCCCTTCTTCTACTGCTGCTGCTCAAGTCTGTATCAGTTCGCCTAAGCCTAGCTAGTTCTCATAAATGGCACTGAAGGCACAAACTCAAAGTATCATTGACTTGCTTAATGAAGAGAACTTCGGTCTTCAGCTGCGACCTTTGTCGGACTCAACTCAACTGGCCCTCGTGAAGACCTCAGTAGGCGAAGGTGATTTTGCATTCATTAATGTAGCAAAATGGAAAGTTTTGGACGGCGTTAAGCCAAGGGGTTAACACTGTTTATTTTCAGAGGGGCTGTTGGGGGCAGCTGAACTACTTGAGGAAATCCACCCCTCGACAACAAGGCTCTTGCTCCAAGAACATCTCGGTCTCCTTCCAGCTCCTATAAGTATTCCTTTAATTTCACTGTCATAAGTAAAGAAACCTATGCCATGTAATACTCATTTTCATTCCAAACATACATTTCATATCACTGTTGGGATGCTTCTCTAACTTGGAAACAGATTTTTGTCCACCTCTATTTAAACTGTTTCCCTTTGACTTGGTGGCTTCCAGTTAAGTTCTTTACTTTAAATTCACAGTATAGTTACAATGAAACTGTGCAGGATCTTTCCCCCTATTTTTTTTTTTCATTTTTCTCTGCAAAGTAAAATTTCAAGGTTTCATGATATTTCACTTAGTTTGAAGCTTAGCTTTTCAATTTCATATTTGCTCTTGACGCCGGATGTTTTGGGGCAAGTAAAGTTTGCATTTTATGATAGGAAGTCTTAACCCAGTTGGGTTGGCCTCCT
Source organism: Frankliniella intonsa (assembly GCA_033675135.1). Classification (NCBI taxonomy): domain Eukaryota; kingdom Metazoa; phylum Arthropoda; class Insecta; order Thysanoptera; family Thripidae; genus Frankliniella; species Frankliniella intonsa. The sequence continues at coordinate 2,351,056 of CM066245.1, read as the reverse complement.
CTTGTTTCCGGCTGTCACATGTCGCCTGTAGTCTGATCGAGGCCTATTATCGGAGTGCTAGTCTTTTCGCTGATGGATGTAGTGAGGGGTTTTCCCACCTCTTTCTCTGTCCCCCCCCTCGCACTCCTGATGGGATATGGGCTTGGTGCTCCACTCTTACCCTGGCTTGATCCTTGATCCTAACTCGGTTTGGCTAAGTGGATTGGTATCCCTTGCGTTATTGTGGTAGTTGGAAGCTGGAGGTGGTTGTACTCCAACCAGGGTGCAGATTTCTTTGGGATACAATTGCTGAGCCTTGTGGCATATGAAAATAAAAAAAATCATCTTTAAATTCTTACAGTGTTTATAGCTCTTATGAGCAGACAAAGTATATGGGGAGATATCCGAACAGTGAAGTTAAATATGACAGGGAAACCAACTTGTCAAATTAGTTTACAAGAGAAGGAAAGAGCAAAAAAAATGATAACAATTAGAGTACAGTGGTATTAGCGTAAACAAGATGTTAGTCTTTTAACAAGCAAGGGGATAAAAAGTTTGTTTGCTTTTCTCATTTTTCAACTTGGGTTGGATAAAATACGTTTACTCACAGCTTTTTTAAAATGTTTTGTTTATTAATGTTTGACCATACAACTGTTTTTTTTTGGGTACTTGGATTAATTTTTTATTTCCAGATTTGAGTCTGAGCGGATCCTGTACCGTGTGACTTCGGCACCTCCGACTTCAGCCGACTTCAGCCGACTTCAGCCGACTTCAGCCGACTTCAGCCGACTTCAGCCGACTTCAGCCGACTTCAGCCGACTTCAGCCGACTTCAGCCGACTTCAGCCGACTTCAGCCGACTTCAGCCGACTTCAGCCGACTTCAGCCGACTTCAGCCGACTTCAGCCGCCCCTCTACCTCGGCAGCCGACAGCCCTACCTCGCACCCCGGCCCGCGGGATTGACCAAGGGTTGACTGCCCGCGCGGCGCTCCGCAGTCCGGCCCACCTTCTGTCGCCAAGTCTGGAGATCGAGTTTGACTGGCCAGCATTCTTGTCCCTCCTACTTTTGGACTTTCCGCCTGTAGAGCAGCCTGCGGGCTCACCCACCGGACGCCTGCCTGCTGGGGTCGCTTGGCACTGCTTAGGCTGCCTGGGATTGGGCGTGTACGAGAGGACCGCCCCTGAACGTAATACTATCATTGACAATATTTCTCGGTTATTCAGTTTGTCTCCACTGTGGCTAATGACGCGCTTCTGTGTATTGCAGAGGGGCCCGACAGACGTCATTCACTGTGGGAGGACTGCGAGTCTGCACTTGAACTCTTCCATTGCTGTGGGACCTAGTCATCCGCCGTTGGATAACAACGCTCTTCACCTGTAAGAACCTGTCTCCTCCCCGCTCAGAAGTATTCATAAAAAAATCACAGGAAGGCAAAGGTAATTCTATCATGAACAATGTTTGAGTTTTGTAGTTTGTCTCCACTTTGGCTAATGATGCGGTTCTTTGTGTTGCAGATAGGGGCTTCTACTGCTGCTGCTGCTCAAGACTGTGTATCAGTTGTTTGGCTAAGCCTAGCTGGTTCTCACAAAAGGCACCGGACGCACGAGCTCATTTACTTAATGAAGAGAACTTTGGTCTTCAGCTCTGTGACCCCTATTGGACCGTCAGATTACACAACCTTCTTGTGACTTCAGCCAAGCCCTGGATTAAGCCGTTGCTAAGGTGAGCTTTTGTTCAGCTTTCCTGTATCAATTTCAGCATCCTGCTTAACTACCTCGCCACCAATCGATACTACTGGCTGACTTCAAGAAGAGGCCAAGCCAAAAAAAAAAACGCAACTACTCGCTTTTCATTTTCTTTTTTCCAGTTGGTAATTTGGAGCCTCCTTTGCCGCGGCTTAAATTTCACCACTTCTTCATTTGTGGGTGGATTATCACATCTGGGATCCAAGGTAAGTCTTAATGTTTCTTAGTACTATTTCATATTTTTTTGGTGCCGTAATAGATGACAACATGAACCTTTTCTTGCAGAATTTCGTGATTCTGTTGCTTGACGCTAGATGGTGCTTTTGAGTCAAATTAATCTCAAGCTCAGCATTCCCTTGAGGGAGATCTGGTTACCTGATCAAGCAGTAATGGCTTTGCTTCATAAAATTTTGTGCTAGCCATGTTAAGTGTCAGGCAGATACTAATCAATTGGAACTTGAGCCTGTAAAGATAATTGCTGGTGGCTATGAATGCGCAGATGCTGTTAAGTACATTTTGAACTCATGACAGGTAATATACAGTCTAATGTAACATCTGGACTTTGGAAGAAAAAACGCAACTATTCGCTTTTTAATTACTTTTTTCCAGTTAGTAATTTGGAGCCTCCTTTGCCAAATGGAAGACTTCCCCGAGCCTTCCTGCTATTTCATGTGAATTGTATGGCGGCTTAAGTGTCACCACTTCTTCATTTGCGGGTGGATTATTGCATCTGGGATCCAAGGTAAGTCCTAATGTTTCTTAGTACAATTTAGTATCTTTTTTGCTGCCTTAATAGTTGACAACATGAAACTTTTTCTTGCAGAATTTTATGATTCTGTAGCGCTTGTCGCCTCTGGAGAAGATAACTGCAGTCATGATTCGCCCATCGAAACCTGTCCTACCCCACGAGCTCCGATGGAGCAGGTTCCGCGGGGCAACATTGTAGCCCTGTGGACAAACGGCTTTGGTCTGGTCGTTCTACTGATGTACACAGAAGCGTCTTGTGACATACTTTGCCCAACAGCAGAGCTTTGGTAATAAGAGTCCTAGATTGCGGGCTGAGCTCACCTTGCAGCACGTCAGACAGTCTCCTGCACATGAAAGGCAGTTCATTTAAGTATTCATAAAACTTCACTGTTGTAAGAAGTAAAAACTTCTTTAATCATGCAATTTTCATTTCAAACATATTTTGAATCACTGTAAATGCTATAATTTCGGGGATAAGAGAATTGGAAAAGAAATAAGCATGTAAAGAACGAGTTCATTTTAGCAGTACTTTAGTGATGCTTCCTTAACTTGTTTATCATGAAAAGAAATTTTAATTGCTTTTCAGTAATTCTTATTGGGGCTCTCATAGATTTTTGTCCAAAGTATATGGGGAGATATCCGAATACAGTCAAGTTAAATATGCCAGGGAAACCAACTTGTCAAATTATGTAACAAGAGAAGAAAAAAAATGATAACAATTAGAGTACATTGGTATTAGTGTAAACAAGATAGCGGTCTTTTAACAAGCAAGGGAAAAAAAAGGATTTTGTTTTGTTTGCTTTTTTCTTTTTTTTAACTTGGGGTAGAAAAATATGTTTAGTCACAGCTATTTATGATTTTTTATTAATTTGTTTAATTTTTTATTTCCTGATTTGAGTCCGAGCGGATCCTGTACCATGTGACTTCTCCAACACCACCAACATCATCTCCCCCAGCGAGATGGTGCTGGTCCTGGACACTCACCCCTGCGCCTCCCGCAACGCGCCCGCGGGCACCGACTCCCTGAGCTTCCTTTCGACACCCTTGGACGTCGTGCTCCTCACAGCAGTGGCGAGGCAGTCCAACTTCTACACCTCCCTGCCTCGACCTTCCTCACTGCACTCATCTCTCCGCCTGCCCTGGAGACCTTCCCCATTGGACTCATCTCTCCGTCATCCGTCGTGGGGTTGTTTTTCTTTTGACCCTTGTTGGACTATCCGATTCCGTGGCCCTCGTGAAGCCCTCAGTGAGGCGAAGGTGATTTTGCATTCATCAGGGTAGTGAAATAGGTAATTTTTGGGCGGTGTTAAGCCAAAGCATTAACACTATGCTTATTTTCAGAGGGGCCTGGACTACTTGAGGAAATCCACCCTTGGACAACAAGGCCTTCACCTCAACAAGGTCTTCACCTCCAGGAACATTTGTCTCCTTCCAGCTCATATAAGTATTCCTTGAATTTCATTGTTGGTAGTAAAAAACCTATTCCATGTAATACTCATTTTCATTTCAAACTTGCATTTCATATCACTGTAGTGATGCTTCTCTAACTTGTTTATCTTGGAAACAGATTTTTTTCCACTTCTATTTAAACTGTTTCCCTTTGACATGCTGGTTTCTCTACTTTCAATTCACAGTATAGTCACAATGAAACTGCAGGATTTTCCCCCTTTTTCTTTTTTTATCTCTGCAAAGTAAAATTTCAAGGTTTCACAATATTTCTCTTAGTTTGAAGCTTAGCTTTTCAATTTTATATTTGCTATTGACGCTTTTTTGCAATTAATGTTTGCATTTTATGATGGGAATCTTACCCAGTTGGGTTGGCCTCCTCTTGTTTCTGGTGGTCACATGTCGCCTGTAGTCTGATCGAGGCCTGTTATCGGAGTGCCAGTCTTTTCGCTGATGGATATAGCGAGGGGATTACCCCTCCCTTCCCCTCCCCCCCTCGCACTCCTGACGGGATACTGCTGGTACTCCACTCTTACCCTGGCGTGATCCTTGATCCTAACTCGGTTTGGCTAAGTGGATTGGTATCCCTTGCGTTATTGTGGTAGTTGGAAGCTGGAGGTGGTTGTACTCCAACCAAGGGGCAGATTTCCTTGGGATACAGTTGCTGAACCTTGTGGCATATAAAAAAAAAAAAATTAATTATCTATAAATCCTTATAGTGCTCATAGCTCTTATGAGCAAACAAAGTATATGGGGAGATATCCTAATACAGTGAAGTTAAATATGACTGGGAAACCAACTTGTCAAATTATTTAACTAGAGAAGGCAAGATAAAAAAAGTTTATGACATTTAGACTAGTGGTACAAGCGTAAATAAGATAGCAGTCTCTTAACAAGCAAGGGGAAGAAAGGTTTTATGTTTGCTTTTTTCTTTTTTTAAAACTTGGGTTGGATGAAATGTTTACTCACAGCTTTTTTTTAAATACCTTTTATTTAATTTGTTTGTCCATACAACTGTTTTTTGGGTACTTAAATCAATTTCTTATTTCCAGATTTCAGTCCGAGCAGATCTTGTACCATGTGACTTCTGCACCTCCATCACCTGCCCCCACCTTCACACTTCCTTCAGCCGCCTTCAGCCAGCTTTCCTGTTTGTGCCCAGCGGCCCAAGGGTTCTATCACTGTGGGACCTAGTCATCCGCCGTTGGAGATCAACACTCTTGCCCCTCACCTCCAAGAACATCTCAATCTCCTCCCGGCTCAGAAGTATTCATAAAAAAAATCACAAGAAGGCAAAGGTAATTCTATCATAAACAGTTTTTCTGAATTTTGTAGTTTGTCTCCACTGTGGCTAATGATGTGTTTGTGTTGCAGATAGGGGCTTCTACTGCTGGTGCTGCTCAAGACTGTATATCAGTTGTTTGGCTAAGCCTAGCTAGTTCTCACAAAACGCACTGGCGGCACGAACTCAAATTACCATGCACTTACTTAATGAAGAGAACTTCAGTCTTCAGTTGTGACCCTTATTGGACCGTGAGATTCCACAACCCTAGTGTGCTCAGTGGCGTCAGCACATGTCTCCGTGCTTCTGGACTACTCAGCTTTCCTGCCCAAGACAATTCTTGGATAAAGCATACTCTCATGGACCATATTTCGAGTATGTATAGTGGTATAAGCATTAAGGAGATAGCAGTCTTATATCAAGCAAAATAAAAGATTTGTTTTAATTTTGCTTTTGTCTTTTTTACTTGGGATGGATAAAATGTTGTAACTAACAGCCCCCCCCCCCCCTTTTTTTTTTCTTCTTTTTTCTGTCATTTATTACTTTGTTTTGAGATTGTTGCAATGGAAAAATTCCTAAGTTGAAATTGAGTTCAAAGCTTTAGTGGCTAACTTCTAAATATTGCTTACTCCGCTCTTGACCATACAACTGTTTTCTTGGGTACTTAAATATTAATTTTTTATTTTCAGATTTGAGTCCGAGCGGGTCCTGTACCGTGTGACTTCTGCTCTGCACCTCCCTGCCTCGACCTTCATCACCGCTTCATCACCGCCTTCAACCAGCACTACTTCACCTAGCACTACTTCACCTCCACCACCGTCATGTGCGCCCGGCTTTGTCATCCGCCGATGGAGCGCAGCGCTTCAGCTTTCCGGCGGCCCCAGTCCTGTTTGTGCCAAGCAGCCCACCCCCGGCGGCCGACAGCCCTGCCTCCGCGCCTCGGCTCGCGGGATTGACCAAGGGTTTGACTGCCTCGCGCGGCGCTCCGCAGCACGGCCAAGCTGGTCGTCGCGAAGTTTGAAGATCGGGATCGCTTGGCCAGCGGTCTTGTCCCTTCTTGCCTCTGACCTCGGCTAGCAAGGCCCGCCTGTAGAGCAGCCTGCGGGCTCACCCACCGGACGCCTGCCTGCTGGGCCCGCTTGGCTCTGCTTAGGCGCGCTGGGAACGGGCGCGGCCAAAAGGACGCAGCTGCACCGTGGGACATCATCCGCCGAGGGAGCGACGCACTTCAGCACAGCTCCGGCGGCCCCAGTCAAGTCCTTCGTGGCGACAGCCCCGCCTGGCGCCCCGGCTCGTGGGGTTTGACCGAGGGTTCGACTGCCTGCGCGGCGCTCCGCGGCCGGCCCGCAGCCGTCGTCGCCACGCTGAAGATCAGGATCGTGTGGCCAGCGTTCTTGTGCCTTCTGCCTCTAGCACGCGGCCGTCGCGGCCCGCCTGCGGACTTCCCCATTGGACTCCTCTCCTTCATACACAGGTCCATTTTTAATTTTTTTTCGTAGTGGTGTTGGTGCCATTAGGGCATTAGGGGGGTGGTGGCTCCGGTGTTAGTGCATGCTGGGTGAGAACGGCAGGCATCAGTTAGCTGGGGCTGACTGGTGGGAATTTTTCTGGAAGTAACTTGCAGAAACATTCCAGCTAAAAGCAGCAGAACTTAACTTGAATGCAATTTTGAACTTTTATTATCTTTTTCAAAGAATAAATTTAATAAGTCAATTAACAATTTAGTGCTGCTTGGTTCCTGTCGTGGCGACTACCTCCTCGTGGTCTCACCTGGGAGGGACTCAAATTCTGAATTTGAATCCCTGCTAAAGTCGCCAAATTAGTGTAGAACTGTTACGATGATGGTTGATGTGTCCGAGATTTTTATAGTAGATTTAAGGTTGGCTTCGGTAATGAGTTGTCTCAGTATTTTGTAAGTGGCAACATGTCCAGTTGTAAAAACTGCAGTGGCATAAAATAGCTGTCACCTTCCTTTTGTATTTTATATTGTGTTTGGAAAATTATTTTGGGCGTTGTGAATCTGTTTAAATTGCTAGTATGTTACTTCTATTTTATTTAATTCATTCCTGCTTGTTATGAAGAATTGAATTTCATTAATAAATGCTACAGTGAAAATTATTTTTATTTTTTTAATGAAGCATTTGTGTTTCTTTTCCAAGCTTTTCCTCATTTATGAATTTTGTTTGCCAGAACATGAAACTATACATGACCTGAACTCATTTCCACAATTTGAAAAGTCACACTGGTGTTTTCAATGCAATAGGACACAATTGCTAGCCAATTATTTAAAATTTTACAGAATATATGCATTTTATGGAATGTTCATAACAGTACTTAAAATGTTCTAGGGTCGAGTGTAGGGCCATAGATCCCGACCCCCCAAAATAAGCACCTACTTTTCCTTCTCAACCATACCCATACGAATGGGTACTGTATTAAAGAAATTATCACAACTGATCACAACACATGACGTGATTTATAGCGGCAAAGCCGCCAGACTTTCCGAGTCGTTCCTAGTATTTTGCTCTAAAACTAGTAACGCTGCGTCTTCCTCAGCGTGTACAATCCTCCATGATTGTATTGAATTCCCGAATTCCCCCGCGTAGCACGCACCGATCGTCTTTTGTAGATGCTGACGCTGACGTGCTGTCGTACTGATCGTCAGCATCGCGCTAGCTTGATACAACCCACCACCCTTCGCGAGACTACATGTTCTAATGGTATGAGAAATTAGAAATTCAAATCAGCCAGAAACTTCCCGCGTTCCCTGCACACGTTCAAAGGTGGAAATCTTTCAGTAGCATTTTTTAAAATAACTGTTTTAATTTTAGGTTATCTTCTTTTTTCAGAAGAAACACAAAAATCTTGGAGACTGTAGCCGAGAATCAAGCCGGGAGCTCCATCCCCCCTCTCTCCTCCTCTCCCCTACTTTGTGCCTCGGGCTCGCTCGGGTCTCGTTCGGGTCGCGCAGTGTGAAGGGAGGGGGGATCGTGATTCAATTTCAAAGAAACGCGCGCGGCAAGCGTCGCCCGTGCCTGCCTGCGCCTGCTATGCTCGGTGCGTTTGCGTTCGGTAGTCGCCGCCAGTCGTTGCGTATGAGGAAGGCAGAGTGGTGTATTAATCCCAAGATGGCCAAAATATGTGTGTTGTTTTTCGTGTGAAATGTTGTGATTGTGTGAACTTATAGTGTTTTGGTGCACTTCCACCATGGCGGAGATTACTGTGGACTTAACCAAGCTGCCGGCTGAAGTCAGGGATAAATTGGCGGAGTTGGAACTGGAACTTTCTGAAGGTAAGAGTCCGCGAGCCAGGAGCTGCAGACAATCGGCTGCCAATCCTTCCCTGACAGCTTAACATTGCTTAGCATATAAACCCCATTCTACGTCTCCTGTTCACTCGGGCCGGGCGAAAAGTTCTCAGGCTGTACTTTGCAGCTTCAGCTGTCCGACCGCAGGCAGTGCAGTTTTTCTTGACACGAAGAAGCCCTTTAAATTTCCATTGCCCGGATCGTGTTTACATACGAGGCAGGTAGTGCCGGGTGTGGAGTTAGGCAGGGTGCACTCACCCCCACGGAGAAATTTCACATGAAATTTATCTTTATTTTGTTGGTTGTGTTTAGTTTCTGTCGCCGTCGCAACCGGCGTTCATTTGTAGACTTCGATAGGTTTAGTGTTTCTCTGGGGCAAATTTCATAATACTAGCATTGTTAAATCCCTGCTTCCAACCTCTCTTTGTGACTCCACAATACATACACCTGCTTACTTCAGAATGGCATAATAAAAAGTGAATATTTTCGCAATATCTTCAGCCAGTCCAAACAGTCTCACTCCTTGATTTTTTCTGTGCAAAATATTAATTTTTGAGTGGTTTGAAATTTGTAAAGAGTACTTTAACAAATAATTATCTCCTTTACCAAATCTGCTACCTATTTTTTTTATTTTTTATTTTTTGTATCTAACTTATATGAACAAAATGAGCTCTAATATTTGTTTTTGAATGTGTCATTTTTTAAAACTGATCACATCTTGGATTGTGTTCTGAAATTCAATATTATTTGACTTAAGAAATTATTCTAGTTCCCTTTCCGTTTTTGCAACACTGTGCAAATCCACATTTTCGCGTCATGCGGGTATGGCTCTCAAAGAACCAATCAGTTTTAATTTTCTCCCCCAGCCCTCCCACATACAGAGTGAAGAATGATTGTGTGTGTTGTGGCGTATCGTGTCGGCACGAGCCCGTGTCCAGTTGTAGGCTACGTAGCACCAGGAAAGTGCGGGGGGCGCGCCCCGGCCCGGCCCGGGCGGCGCGGCGCGCCTCAGAGGAGGTCATGTGGAACCTGTATGCCGAGCTGAGCTGGGCGTTGTTACAGCTGGAACCGACTGGAACTGCACGCCAGTGAGAGGACAGGCTGATGCAGAACTTGGCACTGCCCCAGCCTCGGGCGATTGGCATTACGCACGGACCTGGCCCGCCCCGCCCCGCCCCGCCCCTGCCCGCCTCAATCCTGATCGTGATGCAATCCGAACAACCCTTAATCCCAAGTGTGGTCCGTTTTACAATAATCACGATTCCCTTCCTCGCATTGCTATCTCCCTATCGGCCCGCGGCGCACACCGGTAAATGACGCCACGCCGCGCACTGTACTGTACGTTTTTTTCCCCCTATACCCTGCCGTGCCGTCCTGCGGCCGCGCCGTGCGGGGCGGATGCCACTGGTTGTCACTGCTGAGCTTAGTCAGTAGTTGTGACCCCGCGGCCCAAGGCCGACGGGAGCCATTGAGTTGCGTTGCCTGCCCGCGTCCGGCCCGGCCCCGCCCGGCCACCTGTACTCGGCGGTAGCCGGTAGCGGATGAGTCTATCCGCCCATCGCGGAGATCGTGTTTCCTCTGAAATATGTTGCCTCAAGGGTCGCTAGCCTCTCTCTCCGCGCTACGCGCCGCGCCCAGCCCAGCCCAGCCCAGCGGGGCCGGCGAGTCTCTCGATAGCTTTCTTTGGCGGTGTAATGAGACCGAATCGGACACGCGCGTGGATCATTGACTCGCGTCGCGCCGCGCCCCGCCGCGCCCGAACCCGACACCGCAGAGTGTGTCAGCGGGGCGGGGCGGGTGCGCGCGCGACCGGGCGGGGCGGACGGGCGTAACTCCGCGGCACGGGCGTGCGAGTTACGCCAGTCTGCGCCGTCCGCGTCGAGTATTTCCGAAACGCGACAACAGGACGGGCGGGTGAGGTGCGCTGCCGTACAGCCAATCTGAACGTCGAAGCCACTGGATTTCGCCCCTAGGTTATGATGTTATGATGTTACAGTCGTCTCAGCAGACGATTCTCTTGGTTGTTGTGATGGATCGAGAGGATCGAGAGCCCCCCCCCCCTCCCCCACCCCCCGGTCCCGACCCGACCAGGCTCAGTAACAGCTTTCAGTCAAAAATTATACAATAATAGTTCCCGAAAAAGTCTCTTTTTCCGTCTCGTCATCTGCTTTTTTTGGCCAAAATGGCAGTAAGCACATCCACTCAAATCCGGAATTTTTAATGCATCAGCAACGAGTGTGGTTAGGTTGGATTGAAGTTGGCAGCCCCGCAGTAACGGTTGCAGTGACAGTTTGAAGAAATGAGCATCGCTCAGTGACGCGCGCGTCTCGTTCGGTACGGCGTTTTTATTCGTTTTCGCGGTTTGAACAAAACTTTTAGCATCCGTGCAAAGTATCGGCGTGAACATAAGATATTCAAGTAGTGTCAGGTTAGACTATTCTTCGGTAAAAGTCTTAAATCGGGACTGTGTGTGATGTCAAGATTGCCTACGTGATGCCGCTGGTAGCCTATGTCAGCCGCCATTATGTGGAACGTTGACTGGATGAACGTCCTCGGGGGACTCCGCTGGTAAGTGTTTTACCTCGACGGTCTTGTTCAATGTTAGTCATCCTGGGCAAACATCGCAGTTAATGCGGCTGTCACTTCATCCGAGCTGGGACAGAATCCAGGTCGGACAGCGCTTTTTCGGATTTTGGGGAAATCGCCAGGTCGCACAAAGATAGGTCGGACAATCTAGCTGCACCGGCCGCGGGGCGCGGCGCGGCGCGGGCCCGCCCAGCTGAGCTGCCCGGGCTGCTGGTTTGATCGGCTCGGCTCGGTGCTTCCTTGAAGCAATATAAGCTCGTTTGGGTCTGGCTGGCTGGCTGCTCGGTCAGGGCGGCCGGGCCGGCTGGCTCACCCAGCAGCAGCAGCTCGCCTGTTTCCGCAGCGTCTGGTCTGGAATGACTTTCTTTCCATCGCGCCCCGTCCTGTGACTCAGCAGCCGTGATCAGCCTCTTCATGGCGCCCGCGCGGGGCGGGGCGGGGCGGGGCGGGGTGGCCTCGGTGGCCTCCGGACAGTAGGGTGGCCAACAGGGCGACCTCGCCCTTCTCCTCTCCCGTGCTAGCCCCCGGTGGCGCCTGGAACGGCGAGGGTCTCGCCGCGCAAGTCCCTGACGTCCCTCGTCCCCGCGCTCGTGGCGCCACAGCGTGGTCGCGGCCGCGGCTCGGCGACATTCGCCATGCTCCGTCGGGCTCCCTCCGTCCCGCCGTCGCTCCAATGGAGGCCGCCCCGCCCCGCCCCGCCCCGCCCCGCCTCGCGAGGCCTGCAATTATACACTGTACTACTTACTTGTATACCGCCATAGCGGGTCGTTCAACTCCAGCAGCGCCCCGCCCCGCCCCGCCCCGCCCCGCCCCGCCAGCCATGTAGAGCTCCCATCGCCCGACTCGGTAGGCGAATCGCCCCGGCGGCGCGGCGTTTTGTCACCTCGGTCGTAATTGCAGCCCCCACGGGGTCCCGACTCCACCCTGCCCCGCCCGCCCCGCCCGCCCCGCCCCGCCCCGCGCTACACGCCACGGCCCCAGGCGGGGTGCTGACGGGGCTGCAGCGCCCACCGCGCCAACGCCCAGCTGATTTGGGCCTCTCCCTCATTCCCGACGCCCTTTTGTTCCACCCCACTTCGATTTGTTTTTCGCACGATGAAATTAGCGATAGCAGTAAGCGGAATGGGGTCCGCCCCGCCTGTAGGCCGATGGGGGTCCTGGTTGGGGCGCTGGTCTTCCAGTGTATGGCCGCCCCGCCCCGCCCCGCCCTGCCCCGCCCCGCGCCGCGCGGCGCCGACAAGCGGCACTCAGTGGAGCCCATTCCGATCCGACTCTTTCTCTCCCGGGCCGGGCCGCTGCTGGTGGCGCCACCGCCGCCGCCGCCTCGTCACTTTGGCCGCAGCTCATCGCCCCTCATTACCCGCGGCAGCGGCACCTCCAGCCCCGCCCCGCCCCGCCCTGCAATGGAGTACTCTGTCAGAGACAGCTTAGTTCATCGGGCTTACGCACTGTGCTGTGCTTCATTCCGGTGCGTGCCCGCGCGGGTCCCGCTCTATTCCCGCCCCTGCTCCCGCCCCTGCTCCCGCCCCTGCTCCCGCCCCCTGCTCCCGCAGCGGATCTTTAGGGCGGGGCGCGATAGGCACTTCTTGCGCAGATTTTATCTCCGCGCGCCCATGTGAGCGGCGGCTGCGCCCGCGGCTGTGCCCGGCTGGGCGCCGCTTTAGCGTGGCGCGGCGTGGGCCACTGGGTACGACAGCGGGGCCCGACGGTTGTGCCGCCTGTTCGCGGTGTCCCCGTTGCGCCCCGCCTTGCCCCGCCCATTCGCGTCGGCGGGACGACGCCGTTTTCCGCCCGCAGATGTCTATCGGTGGTCAGTGCGCTCGGCTCGGCGCAGCAGTCTACCGCGAGACGTCGTTGCGTCTTTTTGCGGTTGATGGTGGGCCAGAGTCCCCGTATCGGTTCCAGCCCCGCCCCGCCCCGCCGGCCCGCCCCGCCCGGGTCGCCTAAGCTCTGAGTGGGGCGTGTACTCGGGCGCGGTGCGGCTCAGCGAGGTGATCCAATTGCTCTTGTATGGTCCCTCTCCCAAACGGCCGCGCCCCGGCCCGGCCCGGCCCGGCCCGCCCCAAGGACACCCTGCCCCCACTCCCCGTGTCACTTGCAGCTGCATCAGCGCGGCGCAGCGCAGCGGCGGCCGCCAGCCACCTCGACTACCTTTTGTGGAGGGGCTGGGCGCTCCGCTGCGCGTTGCTGCGGGGCCTGCCCCGCCCCGCCCCGCCCGGATGTGGGGCGAGGCGGAGGGAAGGGAGGAGGGGCCTATAGGCAGAACAAGAGAGTCCCTTCAAGTCCCGGGTGGGGCGGGGCGGGGCGAGCGAGAGAGGAGAGTGGCGAGTGGCGTGGGGGCGTCCTCTCCTCTCCTCAAGTGGGTGGCTGCACGGGACAAAACCGAACGCACGCCCGGCCACGCCACTACGGAGTGGAAGATTGTGTGAACAGACTGGCGGGCGGGGCGGGGCGGGGCGCGACGGGTCCTGTTGCCCTGGCGTATTGGGTTTGTCGCCGAGGCAAGGCGAGCCCTATATATCTCGCGCCTGGGCCGTCGGCGCGTCAGTCATGTTTATAAATCAGAAGTGAAAAGAGGAAGAGGAGGTGGTGGTGAAGGCGAGGGGGGCGGGGGGATCCCTTTGGGGGCATCCCGTCGGTGCTGCTAGGGCTTCGCGCACGGCGCGCCCCGCCCCGCCCCGCCCCGCATGTAGGGCGTACCTGGACCAACGAACCTGCAGGCGCGGCGCCAGGGCCGGTCCGGGCCGGGAGAGTCCATGCTGGGCCGGGCCGGCCGGAAGAGTGCGGCAGGCTCTTTTTCCTCTCCTTCTTGTTCTTTTGCGCCTCTCCTCTGCTCTCCCTCGCCGGGCCGGGCCTGCCTGCGGTGAGCGCACATCCCGCTTAGCGCGTCTCCACCTGCGTGGTGCGGTGTGGCTGCTCGCGGTGGGCACGTCGTACGGGACGCGCCGCGCCGCGCCGGGCGTCGCCGCTTCCGGAGGGCATTTCGAATTCCGTCCATAAACTGCTGCTGCGCTGCGACCGGCGAGTTCCCGCTATAGGTCGGGGGACGGGGCGGGGCGGGGCGTGGGCGTGAAGTGGCTGTTGGTCGTTGACGCGCGCGACGTCCCATGGACTCCTCCGCGCGCGACGTAGGGTCGTACGGAGGGGGAGCAGAGCAGGTCACGGGACGCACATGAAAATCCATGGTTGATTTACGGCTGTCTGGTGGGGGCTTCGCGCGTCGCCTTTCTCGCCGGAGCCGGGGCGTGATGTCATAGGGCATGAGGCTGCTGCTGCTGGAGTGAGCGCCTCTCCTCTCCTCTTCTCGCCTCTCCGGCTCATCTCCGGGAAGTCCTGCGTGACTCACTGGACGTGGTGGTGGCGCTGTACTGCGGGGGATCAGGGGCGGGGCGGGGCGGCGAGGGGCGAGGGATACAGAAGACCTGTCCCTTGCAGTTGCCTCCGCCCCGCGCCGCTCCACCCGCGCCCCCTCTGCAGGGCGAGACGGGACGAGGCACGGGGCGGCCCAGGGCAGGGCCCTCTTGTTGGAGAGGACGCTGCACCCGAGCCGCTCCAGCAGCCCCCGCCCCGGTCCTAATCTCTGCTGGCGCCTCCCCGCCCCGCCCCGCCCCGCCAGTCTGCGCTGCCCCCCGCAGACGCGCGCCCCGCCTCGCCCCGCCCCGCTCCGTTTATCGATTGAGCTGTCTATGCCATTGGTCCTCCGGCCCGGCACCCCCTATACCCGCCGGTGTGTGTGTGTGTGTGTGTGTGTGTGTGTGTGTGTGTGTGTGTGTGTGTGTGTGTGTGTGCGCGCGCGCGCGCGCTCCTGCCGGGGCTGCATGACGGGGCCGTAGGGCTGCCCTGTAACTCGTACAGTAGCGGGCGTGTAGCGGGTCGCGCGATGCTCATCAGGCCATGGACGCCATGGAGAAGTCCACGCCGGGCCGGGCCAGCAGGAGGAGGAGGAGGAGGAGAGAGACGCAGGCAGGCGAGGGCATGCCCTGCTGGGCTGGAGGGCCGGGCTGGGGGCGCTGGCGCTCTCCACCTCGCGGGGCCGCGCCGGGCAGGGCCGGGCAGGGCGGCGGGGTCGATGACGCGGTGCTGCGCTGCGCCACGCCACCCCACGCGGCTGCTGTGGGGGGCGGCGGTGGGT
Source organism: Frankliniella intonsa (assembly GCA_033675135.1). Classification (NCBI taxonomy): domain Eukaryota; kingdom Metazoa; phylum Arthropoda; class Insecta; order Thysanoptera; family Thripidae; genus Frankliniella; species Frankliniella intonsa. The sequence goes on along the minus strand of CM066245.1, from coordinate 2,335,831 downwards.
GAGCCGCCCGCCCGCCGGCCGGCCGGCTGGCTGGCATTGGTGGGCGGGCCGGGGGCGGGCCGGGGGCGGGCCGGGGGCGGGCCAGCACGCGGGTGTACTACGTGGTCACCGCTGTGACGCGCCGCGCCGCGCCGCGCCAGATGATGCACGCCGTGCCCCACCCACCCCTTGCTGCCCCAGGGGATGTCCTCCCTCTCCCGCCCCCGTGCACGCCCGTGCCGTGCCATGCCGTGCGCGTCCCACCTCGCTGTGTTTGCGTTCACTTGCTCGGCCTGGCGGGGGCGGGCCGGGGGCGGCGCACCTGCCGCGTGGCGTGGTGTGCCCTGCTGGGTTTTGCGGTGCGGGTTGTCACGCACGCTCACGCGCACGGGACGAGTGGTGTGCTGGGGGCGGGGTGGGAGGTTAGTAATGCAGGACGTAAATCGATACCCGCTTGCCGGGCCGGGCCGTGCCGGGGCCGGGCGGGCCGCGTGCGCGTCCCCGCGGACTTACAGCAGACTATTTCACCCGTGTATTACAGAACGATTCTCAATCCGCACGCGCTCGCACTTGCACGGAACTCAGCGTAACTTAGGAATAGCATGTCCGCATGGGAACGGGAGTGCGTGGTCGTTCCCTGCGCGGTGCGGCCTTGTACTACGAGCAGCTCGTACTGCCGAGCTGAGCGCAGCCGTGCTGTGCAGCGGCCTGGCCTGGCCGCGAAATATATGCGCGGCCCGCCCCGCCCCGCCGCCCTGCCGCGAGTGTATGCGGGACGGGATAAGGTCGAACGTTTCTCGGGTCGGTTCTTTTTTTTTTTTTTTTTTTTTTTTTTTTGCTGTGCCGCCCGCGTGCGAATAGCGCACTCTTTACTACCGCGTCGGTGCTCGGCCAAGTTCCTGCCGGGCGGGTGTGGGTGTGGCAGTTTTCACCTGGTTCGCGGGTTTGTATGTAGTCCACGCTGCCGCCGCGGAGGTCTGCGTAGTTGCTGCTAGCAGACCATTTTTCAAAATAATTTTTTTTTTTTTAAATTTTCTCTAACGACTCGCGGTCTCTGGCTTTTAAAATAACTAAGCGCGCTGTGCTGGTCGGGTCGGGTGGTCAGACCGACCGACAGACAGACGGACGGGCGCTTGCGTGACACGGTGAGCTGATTGTTGTTTCATGAAGCGAGTAATACTCGCTGAGGTGGACTGGACTGCTCTGTGAACCGCCCGTCCCGGCCCGGCCCGTCCGGCCGCGGCGAGGACCTGGCCTGCCTGCCTGCCTGGAAGTGCATTGTCTTTCGACGGGGAATAATTTTCCCAGTTGAATGCCTCGCCCTCGCCTCGCCTCGCCTCACAGAAGCTTCTGCTGCTGATGCCTCTGGAATTACTGCTGTTGTTATATTCTTTTCCGAAGAAACACATCTGCGCTGAAGGGCAAGGCAATCTAGTTAGGGCTTGTGCTAGTCCGGCCTTGCTCCAGTGGTTTACGACCCCTTTTTAGAAACCTTATACTGTACCTGTAAAAGATTGCCATATCTTAGCGTGCGCCGCCGGGTGGCGAGTGGCCCGCAACTCAAGCAGACCGCTCACTCAACTCTTTTTTTCCCCCGCCGAGATCAGCAGATATAGCCCCAAAATGCGAGGCCAGCCCTGCGGGTCGCGCGCCCGCCGCCCGCACCGCTCGCTATTTAGTGCACTTTTAGCTTTATGGCCCGCTGCGCCGGGCCGGGCCGGGCGGCTCGCGCTGGCGCCGCGACGAGCTGCACCGCGGCCGGGAGGGTCCGGCCCTGCACGGCGGTACGCCCGTGCGCCCCGCCTCGCCCCGCCCCACCCTGCCCCGCCCCGCCCCGCCCCGCCCCGCCCCGCCCCGCCCCGCCCCGCCCTCCGCTAGAAATAAACATCTAGGCCCCGGGGCCCGGCAGCCAAAAGGACTAGAGAGAGATGACTTAGGAACGGGGAGTGCGGCCGGCGGCCGGGCCGGGCCGGGCGGGAGCCTCTTGCCGCGCCGGCGCGGCGGTGCCCTGCGCGAGGCTAGCATTGGCTCCGCTCCTCCCCCTTACTTACTTACTTACCCCCCACTCTGGGAGCCGCACCTGCACCTGCGCATCTAAACGCCACCTAAACAGGTGGAGCGGCCGCGCTGCACTGCTGTGCTGTGCCCTGCCCTGCCCGCCGTGCATACAGCGTGTCTGTCCTGGCCTCGCCCCTCGCCCCGCCCCGCTCCGCCCCCCCCCCCCCCCCCCCCCGCCCCGCCCCGCCCCGCCCCGCCCCGCCAGGACAGCACGGGCGATGCAGCGCGTCCCCCACCCTCTGCCCGCCACGATACTGCATGGCATGACATGCTGGCGTGCGCCACTTTTGGAAATTGTATAAATAAACACACCACTTCGCGTGACTGCACTGTTCCGTATGAACTCGGCTCTGGTTTCATACCATACTGCTCGTCTCTGTGCACCACAGCTGTTTTCTTTTTTTAAAAAAATAAAAAGAATTCTGTGCAGCAATCAATGCCGTGGGCGGGTTGCCTACCTGCTCGGCGCGTACGATGCCGCATGCGGTGTAACAATAGCATGAACTCCCACCTCCGTACGTACAGCCTTAGTCTTAGTTCCGTTTTTAATTTCGTTTAGACAGTGCCCTCCTCCCTCCCCCCGCGCAGTCATTAGGCCAGAGACGCATTATGATTCGTCGGCGATAAGAGTTAGAGAGGAGACGCTGCCTGGGCGGCTCAGGGGAGGGACGAGGTAGTGTCTAGGAGGACTCTAGGACGAGGCGGACATCGTTAGCTCCGTCGGGTCCGCCCCGCCCAATGTCGGTTTGTGTTTGCATCGCTACACTATCTTAGTACAAATTCTAAAATTATGATAGGTTGAAAGTACAAATTGAGTACAAATTTTGCTCGGTTGGCACTGGTAGGTGCGTGCTTGACGGAGCTGACACGGTCTCGTCTCGCTACTGCAGGCGCGGGCCGGGCAGCGGCAGGCGGCAACGCACGCCAGTGTGGCGGGTCTGCCTACCCGGTCAGGGGTCACGGCGGTCGGCTGAGGCACTGTGATGAGTGCAGTTCGGAACCACATTATCACGTTTACGAAACAGTGCGCCGTGTACGTTCGGGCCCGCATGGTGAGGAGAGGCGGGGCGGAGACGGCTGGGCACGCGGACCGGCAGGTGCTTCTGCCCCGCCCGCTGCTCACGCCTGCGGCCTAGCGGGGCGTGGCGGGGCGTGGCGGGGCGTCTCGCCCAGCATCGGAGCGTCGCGGAGGGCGCCCCGCCCCGCCCCGCCCCCTCCGGCTGAAGCTGCTGAGCTGCCTTCCCCCCCGGCCCCCCCGGCCCGCCCCTGGCTCTTGTAAACACTCGTTGGGCTCCACTGACTCTCGCTGACGATGGGCGGGGGGGGGGGTTGCAGCCGAGAGGAGGAGAGAGGGCCGATTAGTGCTGCAGCGCAGTGTAACCGGGGTGGCGGCGCGCCGCGGGGGCCGTCGCTCAAACCAGGACGGCAGGCGGGGGAAGGGGGGGGCAAGAGCCACCAAGCAGAACGTCAAATAAATTGCGGGCGCGCGCGTTTTGGTGGTGATGCGGGTGCGAATGAGTTGTAGGGCCCCCTCGCCCTGGTGAGCCCCCCCGCATGGCGTGGCTGCTGACCTCGGGGGCCTGCTCTGCTGCTGCATGGCCCTGCCGGACGGCCGGACTGCAGCGGCCCTTGGGGCTCGAGCGGCTGCGGCGCCCAGTCGACTCTGCAAAGAAAAACTCTTTCTCATTTAGTCGCTACCCGCCCCTCTCCAAAACACCGTTTTGTCTTTTTAGGCCCCCGTTAGGGGTGCCTTTTGCTCACGCCAGTGAGTTTTTTACTTCTTAGTCTTGACGATGGCCCCTTATGGTCGCAGCCGTTTGTGTCTATACGATTCGCATCAAATTTAAATGAAAAATACTAGAAAAAATTAGGAATTTTTTGAAATAGGCCTGAAGTCAAACTGTTCGGCCAAATTTGCATAAAATTAGTTTGCATTCGCTGTTTCCATGGTAATTACGAGCGGAGCAGCAAGGCCGAGCCGGGTCGGGGAAGGCTCTGACCAATAAAATTATTTCGCGGTTTTTCCCGACCAATGAAAAAGATCACTTGTTGCTTTGTACCTCGATGTCCAAAAGTTTTTCCTCGGGAGGGGTCACGTCAGAATCGCAGCAGTTTCGCGCCGTGCAAAAGAATGCACTACCAGGACAGTTTTGAACGCGACCACTAGCTGCCGGCAGCGGCTCCTGATTGTTGGAAGGGACTGTAATACCGCCTTCCAATAATTTTATTTGAAAGTGGGCGGGGCTTCTAACAATACCGCCAACCTAAGATTCAGACCTAAGTTCATGTTTTCAGTAAATGGTTTAAATTAGTTCGCCTATGTGTCCGTATGTTTGTGAGTAAAGGCTTTTATAATTGTTTGCTAAACGCCTGCAACATTATTTGACTTCTTTTCCAAATTTAATTTTTTTTAAAGAATATTTAACGTTTCATTCAGTGGCCAGCAGAAGAGCGTTGTTGATAGCCGGCCCGCTGGGCGACATTTTGTGTGGCAGATCTGTAGCTCACGAATATCATGATGTTTTGACTTTCACAAACAGTTTTGACATGATATTTTAAAATTCTATCTTATTTTAAGGTAAGTGTTAAAACCTAGGGGGCCGTTTAACGCGTTAGCGTTAGAATTTTTCTAACTTGCAGCGGGAGTGCCCCCCCCCCCCCACCTCCCCACCTCGCCCTTTTCCGGCCGCGGTGAGTGAAGCAGCGGCGGCGTGTTGTCTTGATACCTTTTTGTTCCTCTCCTACGGTGTGTCGGTGTGTTCTCCCCCATTAGAGTACCTTTTTGTTCCTCTACTTCAGTGTGTCGGTGTGTTCCCTCCCATTAGAGGTACTTTTTTGAGCGTTTCGAGACGACTGTTGGGGTTTTGGGTGTCGGGCGTGATAGCGACAGTAGCAGTAAGCGGCGGGGCGGGGCGGGGCGGGGCGCTCATCGGACGTCCTCTCTTATTGGGCGCGACCATCAGACTTGTGACCCGGGTCAAGTAGCCGCGATTGCAGCCGGCCCCATGGCGGGGCGGGGCGCGGCGGGGCGGGGTGGGGCGGGGTGGGGCGCGGCGGATACCCTGCTGTGTACAGAAGCAACACTGACGCCGTCAGCTCAGGTGCGGGTGCCTCAGGGGGTGGGGTGGGGCGGCCGTCATAGCGGTCAAGTCTTCCCGCCCCGCCCCGCCACGCCCCGCCACGCCCTGCTGCCGCCCTGAATAGACGCCCACGCCGCGCCGCCCGCCGCACCCGCTGTCCTGTCCGCGTCGTTTGCGACGCCCGCGGACGTTATGGCCGAGTGTGGCGCGGCGCTGCGCTGCGAGGCGTCGGGACGCCCACACGCCACATAGCAGCGCGCCCATGGCGCACGGACGGCAGTGGCCGAGCCCCACCCCGCCCCGCCCCGCCCCGCCCCGCCCCGCCCCGGGGCAAAGGGAAGGAAGGGCCAGACAGTCACGTCCTAACGCTAGGGTGCGAAATTTCACCACTCGGCAGAAATGTGCAATCCACTCGCCCCTGGCGTTCCCAGACCAGCCCCGACCCTTCGCTCCCTCCCGGACCTGTGCACCCTCCCCCTCCCCCGCCCCTCCTACCCGCCGTTAGGGTAGGGGTCGAGGAGGTGGCGCCCACGACGACGGCTTCCTCACTTGTCGTGTAATTAAGTTATTATTTGGCACGGCGGCGTTGACCCAGGGCAGGGGCGGGCGGGAGTAGGGGTGAGGCCGAGGGCCGGGCTGCACCCTCCACCGCCCTGCCGGGCCAGCCCGGACATTTTATATAAGGGGTTAACTGCTTTAAATATGTTTGAAGAGTTGGTAGTTTTTTTACATTACAAATGAAGAGAAAAGCCTTGAAAATTGTCGGTAAATTTCAAAAATTAAGTAAAATTTTGAGAAACTGTACAGTATAAAGTTAAGGGCAGTCAGAGCTGCAATTTTCTTTAAAGATTCTTGGATTTGTTTCCCTCCCGGCATTCAAGTTTTACCTTAGATACTTGAGCGGTCCGTGGGGGGCTATAGCCACACGTGCGGCGCGTGTGCGCCCGGCCCGGCCCAGCCGGACAGCGCTTTGGTCACGGCCGATAGGCACCCCCCCCCCCTCTCCCCTCCCTTGTGGACTGCCTTGCCCGACCGGTGTGCCCGGCCCGGCCCGTCCGGCCCGGCGGCGGTGACGGTGACGCAGGCGGGGCGGGAGTGGCGTGGCGTGCTGTGCTGGGCGCAGGGACGGACGCCGCGCTACACTACGCCACGCCACGCCGCGCTGCTTGCATGGGACGGGTAACACACACACACAATCTACAAGCTTTCCCTGAGCCGCCCGGCCCGGGCCGGCCCTGGAGTGCTGCTGAGTAGCAGGCCCTTCTCGACCTCCTGCGCAGCGCAGCGCACCGCGCAGTCAAGCGGCAAACTCCTCAAAAAATACATGTGATTAGGCGGTGAAGGCGCCATGAAGGAAGGCCCCTCCTCGAGGCGGGCCGGGCCGGGGGCTGGGCCGCGGGGCCGCGGGGCCGCGGGCCCTCACCTCCCCGCGGGTTGTTGAACTCTGCGGTCCGTCCCTCTGCGCTCTGCGGCCGCGAGGAGCCCGGGAGGTATTGGTGGGTCCGGACCCCGCCGAACTGAAGAGGAGAGAGGAGGACCGCCCGCGGTGAAATAAAGGAGGACGCCTACCCGACCCGTGTGCGGGGCCCGGCCCGGCCAGGGTGCTGACGTGGCGCGGCGGCAGCCTCATGTACTTCATGACCTCGTGCGTTTGGCAGTATGCACCCCACACCGGGAGCACTCTGAACGCCCCGCCCCGCTGCTGGCCCGTGTGCTGGCAGTGCTGGCCTCTCCTCTCCTCTCGCGGGTTGGTGTGAATGGAGCCTAGCCGCGCGCGACCGCAGGCCTACCCGTTTCAGGGGGGGACGGGACCTTTTTATTTCATTTCCATTTCACTATCTCTCTCCCTCCCTCTCTCTCTCTCTTTTTCTTTTCGTCTGCCTATCTCTGACACTGGAAGAGATGTGTCCTGTGGCCGCCGCCTGGACTAGTGGAGAGTGAGTCAGCGGGGAGGTCGGCCTCCCGCCGCACCGCGCCCCGCCCCGCCCCGCCCCGCCCCGCCGCACCTCTGCCATTAAGTGACTCACCCTGCCCCTGCTCCGCCGCGATCACGCGGCTCCTCCATGAGGTGTCGGCCGGCGAACCGAACCGGTGCGCAGCGCAGCGCGGCCGAGCCGATGTGTCCCCAGCACGACACGACACGAACACGATACGAGCGCCACCTGCTCGTGGAGCTCGTGCGCGACCCGCGTGCGTGCGTGCGCGTGCGTCAGTGCGCTAAACAGCCGCGCTCGGCTCGGCTCGGCTCGCACGTGACTCGTGTCTCTCCAGAAATACATAAACACAGTGCTGCCTTGTGCGGCTGGTGTTTGGTGTTGCTGGTGTGTGTGTGCGCACGCACTTCTCGGCACCACAGTCAGTATGCACTTGACTGTGGTTTAGGAGAGTCATTTCTTATTGCCTCCAAATGCCAGCCTACTTTTAATCGCGCGGCCCTGCTATCTCTGTCACTCTCTCTTTTTATTCCTATACTGCCCCTGCTGCTCCCACTTTCGAAACCAATGTGATCCCTACGGGCGGGGCGGGGCGGGGCGGGGCAGGACGGCCGCCGCAGCTGCGCGACCTCCACACACAGCGCAGCGCAGCGCATAGTGTAGGGAATGCGGCGCGGCGCGGGGCCTTATCTGTGCGCGGCCAGCCGGGCAGCCGGGCAGGCAGGCGGGGCTGGAGCTGGGCTTTGTGTCGCCAGCCCAGCGGCCAGGCGGAGCTGGCAGCCAGCAGGGCGGCGCCGCGCCGCGCCGCTCCCCGCCAGCTCCTTTCACTCTCCTAGGAGGCTGACTGCGCGGCATGGCCCCGCCTGCCTGCGCTGGACTGGCGGACTGCGCGGCGCAGCGGGGGCCGCCTGTAGCCGCGGGTCTGGGCCGCGCGCCCAGCCGGCGTGCCAGTTGGGTTGCCTACCCGGCGCGGCGCTCGGTGGGCTGCCGCGGCTCTTCCCGCACGGTACTCCATTGTCAGGGTGCTGCTCGGCCTGCAGACTCACTGCAGGGGTGCAGAATGGGTTGCCTATCCGTACGGGGCCTCAGTGCGCGCAGCGGTGTCTTCCACCAGCCCTACGAGCCTCTAGCTCACCCCCAAGCCCGGCCAGCGCGACTAACCAGACTGCATGTGTTTCTGCTTCCAGGTGAGTGCTGTTAGCGGGGACCAGTGACGCCGCTCGGTGACGCCCGGCCCGGCCCGGCCCGGCCGGCGCGAGTGTCTGCTGTTCGATTCGGTATGTGAACTTGAACTTGGAGCAACAAGCCGAGCTGGCGCTGTCCCGGGCCGAGGCCCCCTGGTGCGGGAGGCGGCCGCGAGGTGGCGCTGGGGTCGCCGCTCGCAGCACGGGCCGCGGCGCTACCCCACGCTGCAGCGCGCCGCGGCGGTGTGCCTGGTGTGCCATACCTTACCACGGGTAAAGAAAGGGTTTTGTGACTTTTGTCACCCCCGGAGATTTTTTCCCATCCAGTGAAATTTTCGTTTCACCCCGCGGAAAATTATCCCTCTTCGAATTGACGGAAACGGATTTTCTTTATTTGTCAATGGTCTTGTCGAACCAGTTCATCGCGAAAAACGTACTCGAATTCGTGCCGGGCCCAAGTTGCTGTGCTGTCGCCGCGCCCACTTCTCAGTAAGGCTGGCCGGCCCGCCGAATCCTCCCCGTCCACGCTCCTAACTGTTTCCGATCCGCTTCAATTCTTGTGATGCTGACTGTCCGCCCAGACTGCTCCGCAACGCAGCAGTCCTTACACGTAAAACAATCCCACGCGAAGGGGTGTAAAAGTATTTAAACCGACCATCCCGGCCTCCCTAGCCTATTGCAACAGCGGTATTAGTGGTCTCTTTTTATTTGCATTTGCATAAAGAACAGATTGCCTTTATGGACTTGACTGGCGTTTATCGCCTTCGGAAAGTGGTGCGTAATTTTGTGTCTCGTATCCGCAGCGAGACGCAGTGGGAGAAAATAACCTTTGACGCCTCGGTTCGTTCCGTCCCACGTGGTCCGGTTCGGTTCTGGCGCCGAGGGCGGGGCGGGGCGGGGCGGGGCGTCAGTCCTCGCGGTGCCACTGCAGCTAATCAGTGGCGGGTTTCACTTTCCGCCGCCAGAGCAGAGCAGCCGCCGGGTCCCGCGCCAACAGCTAGAGCGAACAGCTGCGCCTGCGCCTGCGCGGCTCTCAGCCGGCCAAGTCTTGTTGTTGTTGTTTCTTATTCCCGGTATGGCGTTTTGGCGTTGGCGTTTTTGCCCGGGACGCAAAGAGGCGCGGCGCGGGGCAGGGCGGACGCGCCCGACCCAACCGGACCGGACCGGCCCGGGAGGTGAACGCCCTCCGCTCTGGTCCCCGCGTGTGTGCGTGTCCTTGGAAGCCCCCCTCCCTCCCAAGCTTCGGCAGAAGATTCGCCGATTACCCACCCCCCGTCCCCCCACTGGAGACTGCTCCTTTTTTACCGCCAACCCCTCGCCCTGCAGGGCCGCCGCACCTCGTACTGCAATTTGGTTGCGCTCCTCACCTCACCTCTCACCTCATCTAATCTCACCTCCACGCCACCCTACACCGCCCGGCCCCGCCAGCCTCGGGGCTAACCGCACCCGCCGCGTGAAAACGGTACTGTACGCCGTGCCGTGCGCCTGACCCGCGCGCAGCGCGCATGCGCAGCAGTGCGAGCCAACGGCGCCGCGCGCGGGATATTTGAAACCTTCAATCACGATCGAGTTGCACCGGGGGGGGGCGCGGGGCACCGGACCGGACTGGACCCTCGCTCCCTGCCTGCTGCGCGAGGAGGACGCTTTGGCGGTGCACTTGAGCCCCTGCTGTGGCGGGGCGGGGCTGCAGTTATGGCTGCTGCTCCTGTTGTCCCATCCCGCCCCGCCCGACCACCACACCACCGGACCCAGCCCAACCGGACTGGACTGGACTGGATGAGCAAAAAGCCGGGTGGAGACGCTGGTTGCGCGCCGTGCAGCCTGCTGCCCCCCGCCCCGCCCCGCCCCGCCCCGCCCCGCCGCGAGTCGGGCGCAGACGAGATGATGGAGCAGCAGTGTGGAGCGTTTACCAAGATGGGGCTGAGGAGCAAAAAAACAAATGAGAATGCAGCCGTCGCGTCGGCTGGGCTGCGGCTGGGCTGCGGCTGTTCTGCCCAGCTCAGCTCAGGCTGTCGGGCCGGGCCGGGGTTAGCCTGCGCCGCATGCCAGGCGCGCGCGCGGGTTGCCTATCGCCGCTGACCACGGCGCGCCGGCCTCAGCTGACTCGGCAGGCAGTTCTCTGCAGCCCTGCAGTGACGTGCAGGACCTAAGGCGCTGCCTGCCGCACTGACTGAGGATTACACGCCTGGGAATGGGAACACGCAAGTGTGTGAATGTCGCGATGTCGCGTCTGGATGTGTTAATTTCCATTCGCTCACTTTAACTAGTAAAGGTGTGAATTTTCGCAGGAATTTGGCACACGTGTTTATAGGCACGCGTATGCGAATAAAAATACACACATACACTCACACGAGTGTACCCGCGGCGTGCAGCCGCCCCGTGTCCGTTCCGTGCGTTGTGTAACCTAAACGGGACGTCCGGTGGTGGTTGGGTGGGCTCTATAAAGCCCGACTCGTTATCTCTGCCTCGTGTCCGGGGTTGGCAGTGTGTCCGGCATTAATTTTCGCCGTTCGTGTCTTTTTCTTTTTCTTCTTCATTATTTATTTTCGTTGGCAGGGACCCGTTATTCGCTATGACGGCGTGACCGGTCGGACCCGCCGCGGGGTGGTCCCCTGTAGTGTGGCGCCGCGGTGGGCGGGGCGGGGCGGGGCGGGGCGGGGGGGGGCGGGCGCTTGCCGGTAACACCCGGGCGGGGCGGGGCGGGCAGGGCTGGCCAGGACAGGGTCGGCGGCGCGTTGTGCAACGCACAGCACACGACGGGTCCTGCGAGGCCTGTTCCGTTGTGGCCGTGGCAGTTCCCCCCCCCCCCCCCGGTGAGCACGTCTTCCCCGTGCACGGCAAACAGCGGGGAGCGCAGGCTCAGGCTCGCGGAGGGGGTGGCAGGAGGGGTAAGGGGGGGCGGGGGCAGACAACCAAAAACACTCGGCGGTATAAATGACTGACTGACTGACTGACTGCTTGAATGCGGTGCGTATGCGCGCGGATCAATGGATCGCTCGTGCGGGCCACCTGCCTGCTGGAGACTCGCTCCATTCCCTCCCGGGCGGGGCGGGGTGGGGCGTGGCGGGGCGGGGCGGGGCGTTCCACTATTGAACAATGAGAGAGGCGCGCTGTGCTGCGCTCGGCACGACGCGCCGACGGCACGCACGAGCGCCGTAACTCGTTTTGTGTGACAAGAGCCAGGGGCCCGCTATGATAGCGAGGCTAGCGCGAGCGAGGGATATACGTCTGCCTGTATACGGCGCGCACCTCTGCGTGTGCGTGTGTGTGTGTGTGAATGCAGCTCCAGCATCACGCCTGCATGGCTCGCCTCGGTGTCGTCTCTCCCTATCCCATCCCGCCTACGTCCGGACCGGACCGGACCGTACCTGTTGCGTGCCGTGCGTGCGGGCGTCCCGTACACCGGGGGGCTGTTCGCCGTGGTGCTGCCCCCCGTGCTGCCCCCGTGCTGCCCCCGCCCCCCGCCCCTGCCGCCCTTTCCTGCTCTGAGGCAACGCCGCTGCCGCTATAGGCGCCCGTTTTGTCTTATACAACCGTTTATCGTGCGTCGCGCTGCTCAGGTCGCTGGCGCTGTGACGCTGGCGGTGGCGGTGGCGGCGGCCGTGCGGTGGTAATGGCCGCCGTGGAGGAACAATGCGGTCTGGTTGTCCTGCGCGGGGATCGCGGCGGGGCGGGGCGGGGCGCGGCGCGGCGCAGCGGGCGCAAAGTGTTATGGTTCGCGCCGCCGCACCGCGCTCTTTCCGCGTCGCCGCCGTGCGCAGAGGGGAGGTTCAAAAGGGCTGCCCTGTCTTGTCGGGTGAAAGTGCGTCGGACGCGACTTGTCTCCTGTCCTGTCCGGCAGTGGCGCGGCGCAGCGCAGCGCTCGAGTCGCACCCGGTCGTTCGGGGCGGGGCGGGGACCACCGCGGGCCAACGCCCAGCTCGACACCCCGTACAACCCATTTTTTTAAAAAAACGTGTATTTGGGTGTTTTTGTGTGTGTATGTAAGGGGTCAGCAGCATGTATACGTCTTGTTGGCAGGGGGGTGGGGGCGGTGCGCCGCTTGTCTGGATAACTTGATTCCAAGTGCCATGGCCCCGCCCCCCGCCCCGCCCACCGCACCACCCCATCACACACACACACACAACTTTCCCTCACAACCGCAGCTAGGCGCCCGCCCCGCCTGTGTCGGACTGTCACTCCAGTTATGCCCTAATGATACACGTGGGCCTGGCGCGGCGCGGCGCCAGGCGCGGAAGCGCGAGGTGGGGCGGGGTCGGGCGGGGCGGGGCGGGGCGGGGCGTGGCGGGGCGGGGTGGGGCGGGGCGGCACGAGGCAGCAGCGCGGGCTGAGCGGGACCTTTCCAATTTGCCGCTGACACGACGCGCGCAAGGTCGCGGAAGGCCCGGGCCGGGCCGGGTCGGTCTGCCCAGAGCATCCTCTTGTGACACGGCGCCCCGCCCCGCCCCGCCCCGCCCCGCCCCGCCCCGCCCCGCGCGCTGGGCCTGAGAGCAGCCTTGCTTTGTTCCAGTCAAACACAATAGGGCCCTGGCTCTGGCTCCTCCCGCCCGCAGTATAGGGAGGCCTCTGCGTACGCCCGCGCCGGGCCGGGCCCGGCCTGTCGCTGAGACGGACTACTTGTGCGGCCGGCTGGCGGGGCCGGGCTGCCTCCTCCAGCAGCGCGTCCTCGTCGGCGACCTGGAGTGCAGCAGGGGAGGGGCCAGGGGCTAGGTGGGCCGCCGCCTCCTCCAGCAGCACGTCCTCGTCGGCGACCTGGAGTGCAGCAGGAGAGGGGCCAGGGGCTAGGTCGGCCGCCGCCTCCTCCAGCAGCACGTCCTCGTCGGCGACCTGGAGTGCAGCAGGAGAGGGGCCAGGGGCTAGGTGGGCCGCCGCCTCCTCCAGCAGCACGTCCTCGTCGGCGACCTGGAGTGCAGCAGGAGAGGGGCCAGGGGCTAGGTGGGCCGCCGCCTCCTCCAGCAGCACGTCCTCGTCGGCGACCTGGAGTGCAGCAGGAGAGGGGCCAGGGGCTAGGTGGGCCGCCGCCTCCTCCAGCAGCACGTCCTCGTCGGCGACCTGGAGTGCAGCAGGGGAGGGGCCAGGGGCTAGGTGGGCCGTATTATGCCTCGCGGCGGTACAGGCCTACGCAGGGCAGGGACTCGCGCGACCAGGACGTGGAAGTGGCCCGCGCGAACGGCGGCCGCTTTCGTTCGTACACTGTCGAAAACTCGACTTCCTTGAGGAAGGAGGACGTCGTGGCGTGGCGCGGTGTGGCGTCGTGAGGCGTCGTCAGCGGCCGGCGCTTGACTGACGGCGGCGTCGGCGGCGGCGCGGGGACGCCCTGCTGGTCATGAGAGCGAAACTGCCTCTCAGCTGGCGGGGCGGGGCGGGGCGGGGCGGGGGGCTGGCGATGCGCCCGACTGCATGCGTCTCCAGACGTCCGTCATGGCTTTTGTGTGGATATAAAGTAGCTGGAGATGGTGGGTAATGATGGGGCGTGCCGCGGCGGGGCGGGGTGGGGCGGGGCGGGGCGGGGCGGGGTGGGGTGGGGCGGGGTGGGGTCCTCGGACCGTGTCAAGCGGCACGCGCGCTGCGCGGCCACCGTGCCAATCATATTTGTAAAATGGACGGCCGACTGGCCTAGAATCTCGCGGCGCTCTGCATGCATACGCCCCTCTTCCCCGCCCCGCCCGCCCGCCTCGCCCTGATGCTGTCTGTCGGGCGGCCGCCCCGCCCCGCCCCGCCCGGCGCGGCCTGCACTCTTACCCGCGCACATTCCTCGTGACCGCCGCGCCTTGACCGCTAGCCGCCCCGCCCCGCCCCGCCCCGCCCCGCCCCGCCCGCCAGGACCAGACCACCAGCGCACTGAGCCGCGCCGCGCCGCGCCAGGCCATCCGGCGGCAACTTGGATTGTCTTGCGGAGAAAGGAGTGGTAACGGCGCCCAGTTCTAGTCGTGAGGCCGGGGCGTGGCGGGGCGCGGCGGGGCGGGGCGGGGCAGCGGGTCATTCTCCTCCCAGGGCTCGCCCCGCGGTGAGCCTTCCGAATGTCGTCTGCTGGTACGTACGCCCCAGGAAGCGAGTGGAGTGGCGGAGGCGGAACGGCATGGATGCCTCAGCTCCAAGTTTGTATGGCGGGGCGGGGCGGGGCGGCGTGCGTTTGGCCTTGGCCAAGGCGGAGAGCAGCTGGAGTGCCTCATTGCTGTTTGCTGGTTTGGCGCCCCGCAGCCCGCTGCCGCGCCGCGCCGGCCCGGGTTTTTTGAATGGAATGGGCCAGACTTGAGAGACGAGCCGGGCCGGGCCGAGACAGGCGGAGCGCTGGGCGGGGCGGGGCGGGCGGCACGGCCTTGTGGCCCGGTAGTGGGAGGGGGTTCCTCTCATTACGCAAGGAGATCCGAGCTGCGAGAGGTAAGGGCCTGGCCTGGCCTGCAGCGCCGCCACGCCGCGCCACGCCGCGCCAGGCGAGGTGAAAATGTACAATTACCGATGGTGCTGTCCGTCACGTCGGTACTGGGCGCGCGCAGCTGCAGCAGCGTCGGGGTGGGGCGGGGCGGGCACTTTCATCTCGGAGACGGAACTACTGCGGGGCGTGGCGGGGCGGGGCGGTAGGGCTCGGGGCATGGCGTGGCGTCCAGTAGAAGCGCGGCGGGGCGGGGCGGGGCGGCCTCGGGGCGGGAAGGTGACTGAGCTGTAGCTTGAGGATTTAGTGTGACGGTATAAGATGTGCGTGCGTGCGTTCAGAGGTGGACTCAGATTAGGGGCCGTCCCGACCCGTCCTCTGCCCTTAGCGCCTCGGCAAGGATTGAGGTCGCGCGCGCGCGCGCGCTGTCCGTCCGACCGGCGTGGCGAGGCGAGGCGTTCCCTAGCGGGGCGTTCCCTAGCGGGGGTCCACGACGACGACCCGCCCCGCCACGCTATACGCAACGCCCGCTGCGCTCGATCCTGACGAATGTGATGCGAGTTGCCCAAGCTGCGCGCTGCCTGCCCAGATGTTATCCGTGGACGAGCAGTGTGGCATGCGGGCGGGGCGGGCCGGGGCGGGCCGGGGCGACCTGCAGATCGGTATCTCGCATCCCGTCAGAAGCGGGTTGCCGGAGTAGATGGGTGTTCGGCCGGCTCGACGTCTTGAACCCTTTTTGGCGCGCGGGTTCAAACGATTGCGCTGTGTCATCCGTGTGCTGCACTTTGGCGCCGCATCGTCCTGAGGGCGCGCTGCCCTACAGAGGGCCTGGCTGGCGCGGGCTCGACGCCGGGTCCCGTACGCCCCCGGGTATAGTGGGGCGGGGCGGGGCGGGGCGGGGCGGGGCGGGCCGCGGCTGTCGAGGCCACGGAGTTATTTCCCAGAGGAGGTGTCGGCGCGGCGCCGAGGATTTTTGCGGTCGCGAAGAGCTTGCGGCGCCGCGTGAACCAAAACGTCGAGGCGTCGGGCGGGGCGGGGCGGGGCGGGCGGGGCGAAACGAGGATCGCGAAGCAGTGGTGGTGTTCCGTTTCGGGTTGTTACCGGTGCGGCGTCAAACTCATCAACAGTGGCGGTCGGTAGGCGAGGCGGGGCGGGGCGGTCGCACTCTCCTTTCGAAAAACAACAAAAATAAAAACTTTGAACTACGGAGCCCCCTTGGAACACCACGCCGCGGCGCACCTCACGGTTGAATCACAATTGAAAAGTGGAATTGAGATGCGCCAATGCCGCGCCCGCAGCCTGAGAACCTGCAGGGAAGTCAAGGGCTCGAGAAGAGAGGCGGCGTGGCCAAGGCTGCGGCCGGCGCCAGAATCACATGCGGACCGGCCAGCCCAGGCAGGGCAGGTGTTTCCTTCCGCTCCCCCCCGCCAGTGTCATCCTTTATCCCCCCGGCGCGACGGTCCCATGGCTGCGGTCCCGTTTACCACCCGTTTATAAGCGAACGTAATTCCTGACCAGCGCGGCGCGCGCGACTCGTGGCGCGAAACGTAACCAGATCTCCGACCTGTGCGGCCCCGCCCCGCCCCGCCCCGCCCCGCCCCGCTCCCCCGCTACCTGTGGTACACCTGGTGGATGGGGAGCCTGCGGTTCTTGTCTCTGTAGCTATACTGCCGTGTTAACATTTTGCTTTATAGCCATCCGGTATGGCTTCTGTTTTTTTTGGTAAACGTATAGGTTTTTTTTTTGTGGAGAGGACGGTGATGATGACGGTCCGGGACTGCTACCGGAGAAAAAGCCGTCAGTCGGCTGTCCTGCCCTGCCCTGCGCTGCCCTGCCGGGCCGGGGCTGGTCCTGGTCCGGTTCGGTCCGGTCCTGCTGCCCGAGTGAAAATAATGGTCTGAATGTTGTCTGAACCATGTTCAGGTTGACGGTTCATTCGCAGCTAAAGCACAGCTGAACGGTAGGCCATCGTCAGACAAACGGCAGGTCAATCACAGACCATCCACGTATGAACGGCAAACAATCTTCATCGACGAACGGCAGCCAAACGGCAGCCAAACGGCAGCCAAACGGCAGCCAAACGGCAGTCAATCCGCAGTCTATCGTCAGTCCATCCTCGGCCTATTTGGTCTGAGAATCGTTTACGGTTTGTCTGAGGACTGACAATGTGACCTCAGACAATGTTCAGATTAGCCCATGCAGAGACAAAAATGAAAACAGATGATCCGGCGCCTCTGCGCCAGACTGGGTTCGAACTCTGCATCACGGAGTGACAGTTGGTGTGCTTACCCACTTGGCCAGAGTGGACTCGCTGCCGAGGTACCGTGCGGAAGGCTTCAGTTAAAGCTCTGTGCCGCCATCAAAATCAAGATAATGTTGTGTCACGTTATGTCTCTATCCACGAATGAATATTGGTGTATGATTGTACAAATATATATCTCCGCGCAATAATTTGACTGTACAGAAGTGTTTAGAACATCGCGGACAACTTCGTCGTTAAAAACAATTAATTGTTGAAAAAAGAAAACGAATCTGTTGAAAACAAGCTCAGAATAGGGTATTCCGCTAAACTGAGACCGGAACATTATGAAGAAAATCACGCCCGCCGCTTCTGCTATCTCCTGTGCGTTTGTTGGCTGACGGCACAGAGCTCAAACTGAAGCCTTCCGCACGGTACCTCGGCAGCGAGTCCACTCTGGCCAAGTGGGTAAGCACACCAACTGTCACTCCGTGATGCAGAGTTCGAACCCAGTCTGGCGCAGAGGCGCCGGATCATCTGTTTTCATTTTCGTCTCTGCATGGGCTAATCTGAACATTGTCTGAGGTCACATTGTCAGTCCTCAGACAAACCGTAAACGATTCTCAGACCAAATAGGCTGAGGATAGACTGACGATAGACTGCGGATAGACTGCGGATTGACTGCCGTTTGGCTGCCGTTTGGCTGCCGTTTGGCTGCCGTTCGTCGATGAAGATTGTTTGCCGTTCATACGTGGATGGTCTGTGATTGACCTGCCGTTTGTCTGACGATGGCCTACCGTTCAGCTGTGCTTTAGCTGCGAATGAACCGTCAACCTGAACATGGTTCAGACAACATTCAGACCATTATTTTTACTCGGGTGGGACTGCTCCTGCTCGCTGCAGGGTTGCCGTAGCGTGCCGTGCTATAAAACGAAAAATGTCGATACCTTGATGCGATATGCTATCAATTTATCCACCTTTCTCGGAAAGATTACTTACCCCATGTCGACGAAAATGTCTGTTTCGTCATGAAAATATCCGACTGTTTTCAAAGTAGAGCCGCAGCCGCCGCATAAAATGTCTGAATTTCTCCGTAAGAGAGCGTTTTCTCGATGCGTGTGCGGAGGGAAGCTGTGCGGCCCGGAGGATAGAATATCCGCGAGTTCGCTGAACTCTCTGCCGCCGCGGCCCGGCCACAGCCGACGAGTGCAGGAGTGAGACGAGTCTGGCGGCCGGGGCGGGCGCGACCTTTGTGGGCGTCGGGCGGGGCGGGGCGGGGCGGGATGCGGGATGCGGGCGGGTTTTTGTTGTTGTTTATCATCGCATCGTGGCGATTAAATGGAAACGTTGGCATTGTATAATGCCACGCTGCTTGCTGGAGCGCGCGGCGCGTGTAAGGAAATGCCCATTGAGCGAGCAGGCGGGCGGGGCGGCGTAGGGCCCTAAGGGCGCGGCGACCCGAGCAGAGCGGAGCGGAGTGGAGCGTAGCTGATCTCCTCGTATATGTGTCGCGGTGGACTATTTTCTTTTTAGACAGTCCCCAGTAGGACTGGCTTTACCAGAAGGTAAAAGTTAAAGCCAGCCAGCCAGTCCAGTTAAAGTTGCCAGTTAAAGCCAGCCAGTCAGTCCAGTCCAGCCCAGCCAGTCAGCCAGCCCAGCCAAAATATTCCTAGGGGAGACCGTGGCGTAGCTGGAATGCGTGGCAGGAATGCGTGGAATGCGTCCGACACAAAGGGCATGCCGCCATGTAAACATTTTGCCGTTTTACGACCCATAACCCCAAACACTAGTAGGCCGCTGTAGGCCCCTACGCCCCCACTCCCCGCGCCACGCCGCGACGCCGCGACGCGCCACGCTACGCTATCTCGTAATGATTCGCAGTTTTTGTCAGTAAACGTTAAAAGTTAAAACGTTAAAATTTGAAAAGTTAAAAGTTGAATGGTGAAAAAGTTAAAAGCTGGAAAGTTGGAGTGTTGAAAGTTGATAAGCTAAAAGCTGAAAGTTAAAGAGCTAAAAGTTGATAAGTTCTGACAGTAAAAGTTCACGCGAAAAAAGGTTAAAGTTCTGAGTTTGAAGTAGGAAGTTCAAAGTTTGAGACAAAACATACTAAGTAAAAGTCATCTGCTTTCACGTTAGCGTTAGCCAGTTAAAGTTGTCAAAGCAAATGTTGTCCAGCGTTAAGCGTAGGAAAGTTGAAGTTTTTTGTGTTTGCTATTGGAGCTGGACTGTCTGTCTAGTGGCCGGTAGGCCAGTTTTTTCTTTCCTTTTTCGTTCGAGTAAGCGCGGACCCGGGCCCCCGGCGGGGTAGGCAGACCCGTCGGGCGGGCGTGACGGGCGGGCCTGCCTACCCGGCAGGGGCTCCGCCCGCGTGGCGCTGCAGTCAGTGGGGACGCGCGGCGGCCAGTGCATGTTCACAGCAAGTGCAGCGAGCGCTCCAAAAGGCGACGACAGCAGGAATTGCAGCAGGCAGGCAGGCGGGCGCAGCAACAGGGACGAGCTGCTGGTCAGTGCTGCGGCTGCTGCTGGTGCCAGTCGTTCCCACGTCCCGTACACCACCCCATCCGCGCGGCGCGGCGCTGCTTGGCGCTGCACTAGGAATGGGGCCAGGCCGGGCCGGGGCCGGGCAGAGCGCAAGACGTGACTGAAGTGGGCGAGTGTGGGTCTGGGTCCCGTACCGCACCCCGCACCGCGCCGCACCGTACCGTTCGGCTGCACGGCCGTCGTTTGTCAGCAGCGCCGTCCTTGTCGTGGCGCCCTGCCCGCCCCGCCCCGCCCCGCCCGCCCCGCCCCGCGCAGAGCTTCATGACTGCGGCACAGTGGTTACTTCGCGAAGCCCCACCGGCCCGGCCCAGCCCGGCCCGGCCGTACCGCCTGCAGTCTGTCTCTGACTCCTGCCTTACGCCGTTTGCGCGGGTCCGACGCGGAGGCAAATGTTTTTATTTCCGGCTCGGGTTTCCTCTCTCGCTGCTGCTGGCGCTCGGCAGCTGTTAGGCGCGGCCCGTAGGCCCCGCCCCGCCCCGCCCGGGCCGGGCCGGGCGCGCTCCGTGTCTCGTCTTCCTGGATCCTGATGATCCAAGGCCGGGGGTACCCGCGCTCCGCACTGGAAATGGACGCGCACGAATGTCACTGGGGGGGAGGGGGCGCTGTGGGAAATGTATTCCCACCTACTTTCCTGCTAACAATCAGGCCATAGATTTCCCTCCGAAAAGTTATTTTCTCGTATTGTAACCTCACTCCAATAGTGCATCCTGGGAGAAACGCCGTGTATAACTGCGCACAACAATCGTACATAAACATTTAGTGGGTGTTCTCTCTCTACCTTCCCGGCACTGCGGAACATCCGCCGTGCGTAGATGGTATGTTTGTTTTATTATTTTTCTCTGAAATTGAAGTTTTGGTTAAATGTTTTTCATCGCTATATCGCTCTATCCCTTTTAACAGCCCTCAGAAAAGCTTTTATGGATGCGTTTAAAAGGCCCCGTCCTTACGAGTTCAGTTCAGCACACTTGTTTCGCCGCGCCGTGTACACCCGGCACGGCACGGCACGGCTCGGACGGGACGCCCGCGGCGCGAAGAGGGGCTGTGCTGTGTGAGAACGCTCGCAAAGGTCGCTGTCGGGGCGGGGCCGGTGGGGCGGGGCGGGGCGGGGCCGAGCGAGCGGTCAGAGATTGAACTGTGCTCTCGGCTGAGGCGGCAGGCGCTGGTGCTGGTGGGTGGTGGAACAAGTCTTCTTCACTCTGCTGGGGTTAGCCTGTTCTGTTTCTGTTTGCCATCGGTGAATGGAGTCACCTCGGGCTGGCGCGGCACGCCGTTGTGGCTCCGGTTTTTTGTGTGTGTGTGTGTGTGTGTTTTTTTTTTTTGCCCTGAGTGACTCGCGCTGCTCTCATGCATCGTGCCGCTCCGCTCAGCCAGTCACGCGGTGCTGGGCCGTGCTGAGCCGTGCTGAGCCGTGCTGCTGAGCGCTGCGGGCATGACTCTGGATAACCGCGTCTAATTTCGCCGGGGGCCGTACACAGCCGGACCCCGCGGGCGCGCCCGGCCCGGCCCGGCCCGCCTCGCCCAGCCTCGCCTCGCTCAAGAAGGGCGAAAAGAAAATGGTTCACAAAAGCTAATGACTGTGGAGCAGCAGCGGCGGCAGCGCCTCAAGGCTGTTTCCTGCACGCCGCCAAGGACGCGTCGCGGGGCGGGCCGCCTGCCCTGCCCGGCCCTGCCCTGCCCTGCCCCGCGGGAGACGGGCGTAAATGAGGAGGATCATTACGGGGTGCGCGGGGCGGGGCGGGGCGGGGCGTGCGTACGGAGGGCGCGGCGGGCGCGGGCCGTACGTGACGGACGGGCGGCCGTACGGGACGGCACCGGCTGCGCGGCTTCCTCGACGAAATGATAGTGGTTGTCCAGCGCGCTGGGCTGGGCTGGGCGCGTCGGGGTGCGGCTGCGGCGGGTCGCGGCGAGGCTCTCCTGGGGCAGCGGCGCACCCACACCATCCTCGAGGCCTCGGTAGCGTGCCCGCTGGAGGCTCCAGCTGAACAACGCGTTGGCAGACCTCAGTGCGCTACCTGCTGGAGGCTCCAGGTGGGGCACGTGGTCGTGGCAGACCTCAGGGCACCTCCAAGTGCTGGAGGCTCCAGGTGGGACACGCGGTGGCAGACCTCAGTGCGCCACCTGCTGGAGGCTCCAGGAGGGGCACGTGGTCGTGGCAGACCTCAGGGCACCTCCAAGTGCTGGAGGCTCCAGGTGGGACACGCGGTGGCAGACCTCAATGCGCCACCTGCTGGAGGCTCCAGGGCGTGATGACCACAAGGAGCAGCAACGGCAGCAGGCGATGTCCAGTGGCGTGACGAGGCGTTACCACATTGCCAACCTCATCATCACACTGTCGCTCCTAACCGCGCTGCTGCTTTTGACCCCCCCCCCCCCTCCACTTTATACACCTCCTCATCGCGCATGCGAGGGCGCGCGCATATGCGCGGAGCCGTCTGTCGTCGCCTCGCCTCGCCGCGCCGCGCCGCGCGCTGCCAAAGAACAAAAGGAGATAAGACAGACGGCTGCCAAGTGTTCGGGCCGCGAGCCTGTTCTGCTTGCCCGCCCCGCCCCGTCCCGTCCCGGTGTATCTTTTTCCTTCTCTCGCTCCACCCAAATTTTCCCTTGTGCCATACCGCGCCGCGCCTTACCGCTTTTAAAGTTAGTTCAGGGGTGGTCCATAAATTTACTGAGTACATAATGAACCTCTCGAAAAATATGATAGACCCTGTTTTTCGCCCCGTACCTCTTTCCTCTCGTTGTGTCATTCTGACACTTGTGATGTGTGCACGACGGGGTACCCAACCGCTGTGTCGGTCAGCCGCGTGACCATCAGCGCCAATGAGACGTCATGCACCCCGACAGTTTTACCGTGTCGTCACCCCCGCGAGTCGTGGCCCTCGCCACCGCAGAACTACCGCCCCGCCCCGCCCCGCCCCGCACACCATACGGGGCTCATCGCCGCCAGGCCAGCTCCTCACACGCGAATAGCTGTTTGCGGTGAGGCGACTCCTCAATGGCTACATAAACCAGTCATCAGCTGGGGCGGGGCGGGGCGGGGCGGAGCGCGGGACGGAGCGGGGAGGGAGTGGGAAGAGGAGAAAGAGTTTGGACGACAAGGTCGGCCCGGTGTCCCACGACGCTCCTTACACGAAATGGCTCTGTCTGTTTGTACGTGTCGCGTCAGTACCAACGTTGTCACGCACACACTCTGAAAATTAAAAAATTTGGTTACCTACCTAAGATTGTGAGAATGTTGATGACAGAATTCACCAATTCTCACGACTTTTTTAAGTGCGTCTGAGGAGCGGCCGGTGAGCGGCACTCGCGCTGCTGTCGCCTCGAAACAGCCGAGGGGAGCGGCGCGGCGCGGAGATTTGACGCGAGGAAACGCGAAAATCCCGCGGCCGCCGCGAACGGCCTCGGAATAGTAGACTCATCCATTTGAGCGAGAAAGCGCGCGGGGCGGGGCGGGGCGGTGCGGGGCGGCCCAGTAATGGGGATGGGATGAGCGCCACCGGCCCGGCCCGGGTCTACAATCAGCTGACGTAATTTATATACACCAAGGTTATGTAAATCAGGCTGAAGGGTGGCAATCATAGACCGTCGGTCCGTGGAAACCGGTAAAAACGCTGCCTGGCGCGCGGAGCAGGGATGCGGCCGGGCCGGGCCGGGCCGGGCCGGGTAAGTTTGATAGGTTGGGCCGGTCAGCCGGTTAGAATAGACTGACTAGCTCGCATGCTTAAACTATATGACCCGCGTGCTTTTATTGTTATTTTTTATGATATTTTTTTCTTTTGCGCGCGAAATATTATTGCTGCCTGCGCGGTTTATTGAGGCGCTTGGAGCACCTCGCCTCCCGGACCTCGACATTTATAAACAAGGTCTTATTCACATGCGCGAATTTCATTGAGGCGCCGGCCGCGGCCGGGTGGGGCAGAGTTAGCTCCGCATGTGGGTCCCTGAGGGGCTCCCCCCGGCCGGGAGTAGGGGGGAGGGGCGCCACGGCGCCTCCAAGGCTCTCTCGACAATGTTTTCCCACCAACGGTACGGCGAGGTGGGGCGGGGCGTGGGGCGTTCCCGGGCGTTCCTCTCGTGTGGTGGTGTGCGACTCGGCTGCGGGGTCGCGCGGAGGGTCAGTGGCGCCCGCGGCGGGGTGGACCGAGGCAGGGCGTTAGAGGTGGTGACCTTGAGACTATGACATTGTGACATGTGACGGATATGTCAGTATGTACGCCTGTGTGTGAACGCGTAGGCCTATCCCACGCGTGTCCATTGACGTCAGACTTTGGGGTAAATAATTTTCGCGGTGAGCTCTGTGCCTCGCCTGAGCAGCGCTCAGCAGCGCTCAGCAGCGCTCAGCAGCGCTCAGCAGCGCTCAGCAGCGCTCAGCAGCGGCTCGCGTGGCGGGGAATGCTAGGCTAGGAGGTGACTGGCGCGGTGCGGCGCGGCGCGGGGTCGAGGTGAAGAGGCACGTGAAATTTAAACGTTTCCGGAGGCCCCAGCGATTACGGCGTGGCGTGGCGTGGCGTGGCGACGGCCACGAAAGCCTAGCGCCACGCAGACTCCCCGGCTGCCTGCCTGGTGTTCATTCTTTCCCGTAGCGAGCGTGCGGGCGCTCTCGGCGCTATAACGGAAATGGCGCGAGCTGCGCGGAATCGGAATTTCTTCCGACGAGACGCAGAGCTCGAAAGTGTACGCTCCGCAGCCTTGGCTCTGTGGTGTGAATGAGAGCAGGGGTTTGAATAAATTTTGCACCTGCATGTCTTGTGTGCGCACGAGTCGAGCTCAAGACGTGCGGTGTAACGTTCCTGTTGGAGTGTCTGGCCTGGCCTGGCCTGGCAGGTGACCCGTTCAAGTGCTCCGGGTTCCCCGCGCCTGGAGCCGCCTGGAGCCGCCTGGAGCCGCCTGGAGCCGCCTGGAACCGCCCCGTATCGCATGGCGGCTCGGCGGGGCGGGACGGGGCGGCCCACGCATCGCCTCTAGTTTGATGGATGGACTGTTTGCTCGCTGACGCGACGCCTCCTGACGCGGCGCGGCTCTGACTGGCCGATGGCTCTCTGGAGGCGGGGCGGGGCGGGGCGGGGCGGGGCGGGGCGGGGCAGGAAGGGATCCAAATTCGGACCCTGTTTGAAGTGTCGCGTCGGCCCGTCAGGCAGGCCGGGCCAGGGCCGGGGCCAACGGGCCGGCCTGGAACACGCGCCCGACACGTCGAGACCAATATTAATGAAGAGCAAGGGGTACAGCCCCCCGCTCCCCTCCAGCAGGGCCACATTGTGGCCACGCCGTGGACCCGAGGAGGCGCCCATTCCGCTTGAAAGACTGCGGTTACCACCTGGGTGATTGGGCGCCGGGTGGCGGGGGCGGGGGCGTTGGTTGAAGGGCGAGTCGGTCAAACCTGACCTCCGCCGAGACATCGCTAGGCGTTTGCGTGGCGGGGCGGGGCGGGGCGGCGCCCTGTCGAGTGCTCGTTCTGTCTCATTGATCTGATATGGCCGCGCACTGCCAGCGTCGTGAGCTTGCCCGTATTTTTTTTTTTGCGCAACCCGGTCACGTCAGGGAGACGAGGGCCGCCGCGCGACCCGCCGCGCCGCCTGCAGAGAGGAGGGGGGGGGGACTTGAATGGAAAAAATAAATACAAAATAATAAAGAAAGGAATTGAGACGGCCGCGGTGACTGTGAGTGTCCTGCTGGGCTGGGGCTGGGCCAGCCGTTACTTGTACGCGGCGGAGCGCTGCGGCCGGCGCATTATATCCTCCGGAACGCGGGCGGACAGAGCGTGAGGGCGGGGCGGGGCGGGGGGAAGGGCGCGCAGCAGACGACATGGTGCCTGCTTGCGCCACGACCATGTATGCTGCCCGCCCCGCCCCGCCCCGCCCCGCCCCGCCGTCTGGTGGGCGCGATGCGCGATGTCCCCAGTGCGGTGGTGAATCTGATCTCCAGGCCAAGGGCGCACACCGCGTGCGGGGCGCGGGGCAGAGGGGCCCATGTGCTAAGTTGGTCGAATTTTTGCGCGTGCCTTTCTGCATCACAGCAGTATGCCGAGTCAGGCAGGAGGTGACTGCGCGCACCTCCCGAACAGGGCCCCCTGCACATAGCCTCACCCCGCCCTGCCCCGCCACGCCACGCTCCGCTGTCAGAGCTAAGCTCCGCGAACGGCAAGGTGCCAAAACTTTATTGGTTTTGGTTATCAGCAGCCCGCCCCGCCCGACGCACTGACGCGGCCCCGCCGTGTGCCTGCCGTGGGGCGGGGCGGGGCGGGGCGGGGCGGGGTCACGTGACTGGACGCCGTGTCCACGCCCACGCCCTGTTGCGTTAGTCGCGTTACGCTGCTCTAGCGCCGCGACCTTGGCGCGGGAGGGAGGGAGGGAGAGAGAGATATGCCCATTTACAGCGAGTCGCTTCCCATATATTTTCTACTCGCCGGCGTGGGCCGTCCTGCCGGCCCCGCCGGGTCGAGCGAGGCGCCGCCGCCTTGGCACGCCTCGCCCCGCCCCGCCCCGCCCCGCCCCGCCCCGCCACGCCACGCGGCGGCAAGGCGACTCGTGTAGAAAGCCCTCCAATAATGAGCTGCACTGCACTGCATGTTGCACTTTCACTGCGTGCGGGGCGCTGCGTGAGCGGGGCGGGCCAGTACCCCTACCCGCGCAGTACTCCTCATTAGCTCCTAAATAACACGGCTCCTCATCGGCCTGCTGCTGCTCCTCCTCCTCCGCACAGCAGCGACTTCCTTATTGGCCAGACTCTTTTTCCACGCTCGTCGGCGTCCTCCCTGCCGGTCGGCGTCCTCTCCCCTCGTCGGCGTCCTCCCTGCTGTTTGGCGTCCTCCTGCCCGTCGGGGCCCCTCCCCACCCCTCGCGGCCCACGCGAGGTCGCGCACGTAGTCGACAAGTGCTGCTCTCCGAAATATCAGCGCGCCGCGCCTGTTGGATGGATCGCTCGCAGGCGGCGCGGCGCGGCGCGGCCGAGTACGTGACTCTCATTTAGCCGGGCCCAACCCATTGGCAAGGCTGCAGTGGCCGAGGCGGGGCGGGGCGTACTGGGGCGTACCGGCGTCGCACAATAGGCAATGTCGCCGGAGACGTGTACAAAGCGACGGGCATGGCTCATAGCTCACGGGCCGACTGGTCTGTCCGCTGAAGTATGACGGCCGCCGAGACGTTGTGGAGGAGGAGGAGGAGGAGGGGGAGGTAGGGGGAGGAAACACGCGACGACACGGTCGCTCTGAGAGCTTTTCGACCGCCGCCTGATCCTGATGTTTCATGTGCATTTTATTTCGTCTTATCTGCGATGACCGCTGGAACTATAAATCGAATCTCTTGTTTTTCGTCTGTTGCAGGTAAGGGACGTCGCGAGGCTAGACTGAGGCAGCGGGTGAGGTGAGGTGAGGTGAGTCGGGGCGTGAGCTGTGCGTGTGACGCGGGATCAGGCCACGCGTCCTTCCCTCTCTCTCTCTGTCCCTTGAGGACCGAGGAGGACAAGTGACAAACGATTTGTTCCAGCCTGATCCAATGATAGCCACGGGACGGGGGATCTGTAGTAACCCGTTACATCGCCTTTACTTTTTTTTTGTTGTTGTCCTTGAGGTATTCTTTAAGTACTTTGACAGCAGCGAGTGGAGTTGAGGCGGTTCTCCCCCCGAACCCGCCGCGCTCTCGCGCGTTGACTCGCTATATCATGACGCTGCTGCTGCGCCCATTTCGAATTGTAAATAATTAGTTTCTCGCGGCGACGTTGATGTATAGCGGGACAGGGCGGGACGGGACGGGACGCCGGTGGCGGTGGCGTCGTGGCGCCCCTTATGATTTCTATCCGCGCGCGCACACACACACACGCACACGACGCGAGGTGCGCGGCCAGTTTCATTAATCAGGCTCGTCAGGGTCCTCTCTGCACTGGGGCGGGGCGGGGCGGCTGGAGTATTTCGGCCGGCTGGAGGCTCCAGGAGAGCAGTGCAGGAGGGCGAGGCGAGGCGGCGCCCAGGCCGGGCCGCGGGCCGCGTGCATGGAGCATGGAGGGAGTCAGTGCTGCTGCCTCACGGCCCTGGCCGACGTGATGGCTCGCAGTGATCCAAGCGATCCCCCCGCCCCGCCCCGCCCCGCCCCGCCCCGCCCCGCCACGCCCCGCCACGCCCCGCCCTGCGGCATCACGGACAACCTACAGGCTGGCTGCCGCGCGGCATGCCGATTCGATTCCTCATCATGTTCCTGGCAGGACACTGAATTAATGAAAAAGCCATAGGTGGGGAGTGCGGGGCGGGGCGGGGCGGGGCGGGCCCCGCCTCCTGGGCCCGGGCTTGAGCTCCCTCTTTCACTCGGTAAACAGGCGGTTTGTCGACCGGGGCGGGGCGGGGCGGGGCGGGAGCGCTTTACCCTGCGGTCCGGTAACCCCCTGGTTCCCACTGCTATCGCTCGTCAATTACCGTTCGGCCGATAAATCTCTCCTATAGTCCCTCATTTTTCGTGTCTTCGCCGCACGAGAGAGAGATCCTCCCCGGGGGGCTGGGCTGTCTATATACCCATTTGCTCTTGACAATCGAGCGCACGTCAGGTGCGACGAAATTTCTACCGCGTGATATTTTACGGCGTTTTGCCTATTTAGATATCATCGAGTGTGAGAAAAATCCGACAAGTCTGTGTTTTCCCCGAAGGCTGGGATAAATACAGTAAGGAAGTCCGCGAACTATCGTACTGGCAACACCGGATGCTCAGTGTGACACAGCGGTTCTCTTGAATAGTGTGACAACCTCCGTGACGACGAGGACGCGGTGGGTGTCGGGTCCGCGATCGAATTTTTCTGGGAGTGAAAGAGAAGGGGAGGTCATGATTTTTTTTTCCGTACTCTCCGGCACTTTAGGCCCCGTTTGCAGGATCCGCGCACACCTGCAACCGGGAAACGGACCGCAAAAGTATTGTCCATCACAAAGGTGGTTATTACCGAGTAGAGAGAAGATTCCGCATAAAGAATTAGGACCTGTTTACCGATTCCCGCAATTTCACACTCCCCCTTCCCTTCCAAATTACATATCTGCCCGAGCCGGGCCGGGCCCGCTGCTGCTGCCGGCGGCGGTGGCGGCGCGCGGCGTTCTCCAGGAAGGCCCGCCCCCCCTCCCCCTCCCCCTCTGCTGCCTTTGGGCCCCAGAGGGGCCAAAGCAAACCAACCTTGAGCGTCCTTGTGGAGGTCGGCCCTGCCCGTGTGTGTGTGTGTGTGTGTCCACCCTTTTCTTTCCTTACTCCCCGCGCTCAGTAGAGATTTTCTATAAAAAGCCATGCAGTTTTTCGAAGAGTGCCTATGGTCCTGGTCTCAGCCGGGCGCTGCTGATGAGACAGGAAGGCCTCGCTTGCGCGTCCCGTCCCTTCCCTTCCCTTCCAGCGGTGCTGGAGCGGCTGGAGTCCCGCCGCGGATGGAATGTGACGTGAAGTCGCCTGCTGGCGTGGCGCGGCGTGGCGTGGCGCGGCGTGGCGTCTCCTGGTCGTGGGCCGGGCCGTGGCGAGGCGAGCCGCGGGCCGTACCTTGATGGGGAGAGGTAAGGGGGGGAGAGGGGCTTTATTTGATACAGGGCGTTACCGGGGGCCGTGGCCGTATTGTTATCGCGGGGCTCAAACCTTAGAGCCGCGCTGGAGCTCGCGCAGCCTCCTCGCGGCCGGCTGACAATGTATGGAGGCCAAAGACCGCACCGCGCGCCAGCTCCTCGCCTCGCGAGACGGGGCGGGGTCAGTGACCCCAGTGCACATCAAGGGCTCGCCCTGCGCCCCGCCCCGCCCCGCCCCGCCCCGCCCCGCCCCGCCCTCGCGCCGCTCGCCACCTGCCCGGCCCGGCCCGGCTCAGCCTGCACAGCGGCAGGGCCCAGCGAGGGGCCTAGCCGCCGCCGCTGCCGCTGCTGCTGCCGCTGAGCGAATTCTTTCTGGGATTGATCCGCTGCCCGGCTGCTTATCGCTTATGCCACACGCTGCGCGCTGGCTGCGCCTCGGCCCGGCCTGACTGATGGTCTCGGAACGCAATGGGGTCTATCGGATCGGTTCCTGTAAGCTGATATCCAGTCCAGCTGCAGGTTCGGGTCGCGCCTATCTACGGGCCTATAGGAGGCAGCGGGTCGGGCCGGGCCGTCATCCAACCCTCTGCGGCGCCACGGCACAAAGCGCCATCGCTGCGAAATAAAGTCGACTGATATCCTGTACTGCATTTTACATTTTAAAAGACCACACAACAAAAAATGATCTTAAAATTTGTTAGATCAATTTTAGCAATTTCAAATCAACGTAAAGGTTTTTTTTTTGTTTTAATTAAGAATTAATGTTATTTGCTGACGAAAATTGCATGTTGTTTCCTTTGGAGAGAGCGTGTGATGTGAGATGTGCACAGTGCACCTGCAGGTGTGAATGTGGACGCGGCGGGGCGGGGCGGGGCGGGGCGGGGCGGGACGCATGCTGATCATGGCCGCGGTGGCGATGGTATTAATGAGTGCGATGCATTGGCCCGGATCACACAGCACAGCACGCTGCTGCGGGCCGGGCCGGGGCAGTACAGTACAGGGAGAGGGCCTTGTTCGTCATCCTCCTCTCCTCTCCTCTTTCTCCTCTGCACGACCGCTCCGCTCGCTCTGCTTTGCCGGCCGGATTCTTTCTATTTACTTATTTATTTATTTTTTGTGAGGTAGCGCTGCTCTGCTGCAGCAGCTTCCTCCAAACGAGTTTTATTTCGTTTTATTGTTTCCCTTCATGTTTCTCGTTTTTGACGCGCCTGCGGCCTCTGCCCAGCCCAGCCCAGCTCGCACGCCTACGGGCTGCTCGGCCCGGCCCGGCCTGGCCCGTCCGGCGGCGCGTTACAGAGTTACATCAGTGCGGCCAGCCCGGCCGCTCAAATCAAATCACGTAGCTGGCAAAATAACTCGGCTAACTCCATTACGGACTGATACACACTCACTCGGCTATCACACCGGGTGCGTTTCAATTTTTGTTCTGTTTTGTGGAGTTACATTCACATTTTGCGGTTTGCAGCTGCCGCTCCACGCACACGAACACACTTATACCCACACCGCATGTGTAGCGGCAGCCTCGCTCGCGGTTCATACACGACGCGGTTGCCAGGAGATGTGCTCTCTCTCTCTCTCTCTCTCTCTCTCTCTCTCTCTCTCTCTCTCTCTCTCTCTCTCTCTCTCTCTCTCTCTCTCTCTCTCTCTCTCTCTCTCTCTCTCGCTCTCTCGCTCTCTCGCTCTCTCGCTCTCCCGCTCTCCCGCTCGCTCTTTACGACCTGGCCGATGCTGTCGACTTATCCCGCCGATCCCACCCCCTACCCCGTCTCTCTCGCTCTCCTCTATGTACTTTCCTTCGCCTTCTCTTTTCTTCTTTCTCTCAGGCGGAAAACGGGCGTAAATTTCGCGCTCGCGCTCTTCGTTTTACAGCGAACGTTAAGTTGAAGCGCTGGTCTGGTCAGCCATCATCTCTCGAGTTGCGTCAGCGGCGGGGCCAGCAGGGCCCTGCGGAGCTTTGCGGCGCCCTGCAGAGCCTTGCGGAGCGCCCTGCGGAGCCTTGCGGAGCGCCCTGCGGAGCCCTGCGGAGCCCTGCGGAGCCCTGCGGAGCCCTGCGGAGCCCTGCGGAGCCCTGCGGAGCCCTGCGGAGCCCTGCGGAGCCCTGCGGAGCCCTGCGGAGCCCTGCGGAGCCCTGCGGAGCCCTGCGGAGCCCTGCGGAGCCCTGCGGAGTCCTGCGCGTCCTGGAGCTGCAGCACGGCGCGGCGTGGGCCGGCCCACCGGCCCACGGCCCGGGCAGAGTGTCGAAACCCGATCAGGAAACCGGTCCAAATACTGGTGTAACTGAACCACTCTGCTCCACCGCTGCGCCCTCTAAATTGCGCGGCGCGCGCCTTTTGTTCGATATAGCAGTCCTTCCGGCGGCCCGGCCCCGCCCCGCCCCGCCCCGCCCCGCACGCCTTGTGATGTATCCACTCCGATTAATACCTTCTGCGGCGGTCCGGCCCCAACAGATTAGCCGCAGAGCAAATATTTTAGGAGGCGATGGTAGCCTGCTGCTGCTACGCGCGCGCGAGAGAGAGAAAGAGAGAGAAGCAGGAGAAAAAAATGTTTGGTAAAAGATGAACGATTGGCTGTGTGGCGGTGCGGTGTGGCGTGCTGCTCGCTCTCGATATCATTTTAATTAGAAAATAGTTGGGAGCTGGTGGTGCGTTTAATGGTCCAGCCAGCAGCGGCCAGCAGGAGCCTGGCGCGCCGCGCCGCGCCGCGCCAATAAGACCGCCTCCCCTCCCCCCCTGCAGCAGTGTGCTGACCTCGGCTTGCGTCCCACGCCTGTCCCCCGCCAGGCCCCCCTCCCCTCCCCCTCCTCCTCTTCCCGGCGGCTTTACTGCTGCAGCTATACGGTTCGGCTCCAGCGACTCGACTCGGCAACAGGCTGGGCTGGGCTGGGCAGCCCCTCCTGTACCGCCTGGAGACTGGCTGGAGAGGAGAGGCTCTCTGCTCCAGGCCCTCCAGGCTGCGAGCAGCTCCAGAATGACTTCTCGGTACATTTCGACGTACGCGCCCCTCGCAGAATGGCCAGTTTTAGTCGATGTTTAATCGACTCGACGGCGATCTCGAAAGTGATGAGAGGGGGAGGGGGCTGGGTGGAATTGTCGGGGGTGTTGCTAGGGTAGGGTGGGATCTATCCATAATCGGAAAGAGGAAGTCTTTAAGTCGCCGCGAGGTGGTCGCGGCTTGGTGGGGCGGGCTGGGGAGGGATGGGGTGAGGCGGGGCGGGTCGGCTTTGCAGTGTCATCCTGGCCAACGGCGGCGCAGGATTTGCATTTCCCCCGGTACGGCTGCAGAAAGGCGGGAGGGGAGCCGTGCCCGGCCCGGGGCCCGGTCACAGCTTACGAAAGCTGAGGTAACAACACGGTGTCAGCCGCGCCGCGCGACCGCCCCGCCCTGCCCCGCCCCACTCCGCCCCACCCCGCCCCGCGCAGTGTACCGGCTGGCCGCGGAGTGCCGTCGCGGCGTAGAGGTTTTATACGAGACCGTCGTCGGGGCCGCGCCCCGCCCCGCCCCGCCCGGCTTAACAACAAGGCACGCCCGCACGTTATGGTGAGCCCCGCCCCGCCCCGCCCCGCCTCACGACGTCGTCCGCTCGCCTCGAGATTGGCGTGGTTGTCGGTGCCGGCGGTGCCGGCCGGGCCCTGTGCCTCCCCGACTCGAACGGGACCGCCGGGCCCCGCCGCGGAGGAATGTCTCGCGGGCTCCGCGGGACGCGAAGCCGAATTTTTAATTGTAAAAAAAAAAAGAAATTATAAAATAAAAAAAAAAATCGAAAAATAAAACGTAAAAAGGAATTGAAAATGAATAAGAAAGGCGGTACTACGAGGTGGTGCCGCATCGAACCGCGATGTCCGCGTCGGCCGTCGTGCGGGGCCGTCACGCCATTGGGCGTCCGCGCACGTCGCGCGAGCCCGTCACGGCGTGTCACACGGCAGAGCTCTGCAAAATCGCCTCAGCGACCGACCGCACTGACCGGGGCCCGGTCGGCACCGACCGCCTACGGGTGTGCGAGAGAGATCTACAGCGGCAGCCGAACCTAGCCGACCTGGCGCGGCCCTCCCCTCTCGTTCCCCTCGCCTTCGCATCACCTTTCGCCGCCACCCGAAGGTGCGAATATGCGTGCATTCGGCTTTCAGTCAGAGGTTGGTCGGGCCGGTCGGCGCCGACCGGACGCGGTCGGTCGGTGGAGACTGAGACCGACCGGGCAAGGCGGTCAGCTGCCTAGCTCACTGACCGCGCTCCGGTCGGGCACGGTCGGTCGAAAGAGGCGTTTTTGCAGAGCGTGTCACACGGGGTGTCACACCTTGTCACTGCTGAGGCCGCCCGGCCCGCCCGGCCCGGCTGCTCGCTTGTCGCCTGCTCGTGTCTCTTGTGTGGTTCACAGTTCGGTGTCGCCGCTCGCCGCTCCCCGCCCCGTCCCGGTGCTGCGCCGCAGTCGGTTTCAAAGCGATTGGATATCGGCTCGGCATGGCCCCGCCACGCCCCGCCACGCCCCGCCACGCCCCGCCACGCCCCGCCACGCCCCGTCACGCTCAGGCGCCGTGGGGTGCCGGGCCGCTGCGCACTGTGGCCGGGCCGGGTCTGGTCTGGCCCGGCTCGGATTTAAATAGTGCATTCATGCGAGCGTTCATACAGACACGCTCGGGCTGACGCCGCGCCGCGCCGCGCCGGGCTGGGGTGGGACTCTTGGCGAGGCGAGGCGAGGGTGGGAGAGGAGAGGAGAGGCCCCTATGACAGGGTCCGCGGGGCGTCCCACGACTACCCGTCAACCGCGACGAAATGTCAATTACTCGAGACGCTTGCACTGCCCCCCCCTCCCCTCTCTCTTATAGTATCGATTGTGTGCCGTGATTGGGAGAGGCACTGCTGTGTGATTGGAGCGCCGCGCCGGGCCGCGCGCGGGAGAGTTTCGGATTGTTCTTGTTGTTTCGAAAGCGATAGAGAACGGCGCCCCGGCCACGTGCGCGGGTGTGGCGGGGCGGGGCGGGGCGGGGCGGGGCGGGGTGAGGCGGGGTGGCCGCCGCGCCGCGGGCAGGGCTCCGCCGCGGCCGCGGATATCGCCAGAGACATCGTTATTACCGTCGGATCTGTCGAAATGATCCCCGGCTCTGCGTGGCGAGGCGCGGCCGGTCCGTGTGTCGGCGGCAATGGGCCCTGCTATGCTATAGTTTCGCAAAGCCCCGCCCCGCCCCGCCTCGCCCTCCAGTCGCCTTCAACTTCAACTTCGACTTGGGTTACAATGGCATGCTGCTATCATATCCTCCGTCCAGCGATTAGCGCCGACGTGATTCTGTGTCTGCCGAGGTCCTTCCTCGAGGCTGCTGTCGCGCGACGGCACGGCGCCGTCCCCGGGACCTGGTCTTAAGTACTTTGTGGGGGCCGCGGGGCCAGGCTGGGCCGGCCCGAGCCGGGGCGGGGAGGGATGGGCCCGGGCGGGGCGGCAGTTCCTCGAACTTTGAATCGACAAAATGATGACTCTCGCATCGGGACGAGGGCGGGGCGGGGCGGGGCGGGGCGGGGCAAGGCAAGGCAAGGCGGGCAGGACAGGGGACGCAGAAAAACAAGCGGCTGGGTGGGGCTCACCTTAAACCGGCGCCCGGCCCGGCGTATGCTAAGTCCGTTGTGACGGTCGGTACCGTTGGACCGCGTAATGACTCTGTCGTGGCCGCGCGCCCCGCCCCGCCACGCCCCGCCACGCACCGTCAGAATCCTGAGCTATTATCGGGACCGATTGGCTCGTGGGTAGGAGAGTTGTACGGCGGCCTATGCCCCACCCCCACCCCGCCCCGCCCCGCCCCGCCTCGCCGCACCCTGGTCTCCACCCGCCGCGGCCCGTCCGGTGAACCATGAAATAGGCACCCCGCCCCTTCAGCATGCGTGTGTGGTGAAGGGGGAGGGAGAGAGGGACTGACTGTGCAGCCCTTCTGGGGGCCCCACCCCGGGCAGGGCAGGGCGGCGCAGGGCTGGTTTGTGGAGGAAGCAGAGAGAAACTCCGCCCTGCCCTGCCCTGGGCCGGCCGGAGTGGGATCACGTTCAGTCCAGCCAGAGCCGGCATAGAGATCTCTCAGCCTGCCCTGAGTGGCTCCTCTGCCACACCCGCCCCGCCCCGCCCCGCCCCGCCCCGCCCCGCCACGCCCCGCCCGCCACGCCCGTCAGACTGGGCTGGCCCTAATTACCATCCGGCTCGATTAGTGAGGGACACGCTGTGCCGGCGAGGGAGAGGAGAGGAGAGCTACATGGCTGCACCGCAGTACGTAGTATTCACACCCAGAAATTCTTATCCCTGTGCTGTGCTGCTGCTTGAATGAAGAATCTCTTTTTTGTGTCCAACTGAAACTCAATGCGTTATTCTCCTCTTTGTTGCAGGTAAGGGTGCGACATTCTACGTGCGTCTCAGAGCGTACCGGTGACGTGTAAGTAGACGAGAAGGGTTGATAAACGTTTCTACACTGTTGGCGGTGCCACGGCGACCTGCCTGCTCGCACTGCATCTCGCCAGTCCAGCCAGGCTCTCTCTGTACAGTACCTCCATCTCTCTCTATCTGTCTTCCCGTATCGTATCGCCATCCCCCATTTTCTCCCCTGCATTACTTTCTACTTCCACGACTCCTTGGCCCGAGTTTTGTCCCTTCGCGCGGGGCCCTGTCTGTTTCGCGCGCTGCGCTGCGCTGGCACCGGCACCGGCGCTGATGCTGGCCGGCCCTGGCTTTCTTCCATCTCTTGGCGGGGCGGGGCGGGGCGGGGCGGGGCGGGGCGGGCCGGGGCGGGGCGGGGCGTCGCATCTGATGCGCACCGTTCGTCGTGGCGGGGCGCGGCGCGGGGAGGCGAGGCGAGGCGAGGCGTTCACATTAGTGAAAACGAAAAGTGCTGCAGAAACACGCCCCGCCACGCCCCGCCACGCCCCGCCACGCCCCGCCACGCCCCGCCACGCCCCGCCACGCCCCGCCACGCCACGCCACTCTGGCTGTCAGTGAATCGCATCGCATCGAGCCTTTACTGACACCTTACCGCCCGGCGCGGCCCGTCCCGGCCCGGCCCCGGTAACAAGATCAGTGAGGCGCGTGAAAGTGGCGCCAGGCTCGGCGCCGCGACGCTCGACGCCCGGCCCGG
Source organism: Frankliniella intonsa (assembly GCA_033675135.1). Taxonomy (NCBI): domain Eukaryota; kingdom Metazoa; phylum Arthropoda; class Insecta; order Thysanoptera; family Thripidae; genus Frankliniella; species Frankliniella intonsa. The sequence goes on along the minus strand of CM066245.1, from coordinate 2,299,838 downwards.
CCCGGCGCTGCGCTGCGTGTCGCCCTGGAGCCGCCCATGGCGCCCGTGGGCATCCCCGCCCCGCCCCGCCCCGCCCCTCCAGAACGCGCAGGACTTTCTTCGCCTTCTTTTAACTTATTGGACGAAATAAAAGGGTTTCTACATCGACAGCGTAATGTTGCGTCGTGGAAAGCTGCGAAATATTATTTTCTGGGTTTTTGAACGATTTTTTAAATCGTTTTCTTTTATAGAGTGTAGAGTGGCTCGGCTCGCCCCGTAGAGAGCCTTATTGTAGAGCTGAATGGAGTGTAACGGCCCGGGCCGGGCAGGGCGGAGCGGAGCAGAAGCATCCTGCAGCCATCCTGCAGCCATCCTGCAGCGCCTGCAGCACGCGCGGCCGACTGCACTGCTACCTGCAGGCACGCGCGCGCCCAGCAGGATGGGCTGCAGCGGGGTACATAAATGGAATTGCGCGAAAATGGAAGCTTTTCACACCTTCACCTCGCCCCGCCCCGCCCCGCCCCGCCCCGCTTCACCGCACCCGCGACTGCGCCGCGGAGTCTCTGCCCGGGCCGGGCGTTGAGGTCTCCGCGGTGCGGTATGAAATATTTTTTTTTCCTCGCGGGTTGGTTGTAAAGGAAGTAGGGTCCGTACTATTATATCGCAAAACGTTTCCTCTTTGCGGTGCATTGCAGTACTTGCCTTTATTGCCTCCTCTTCCTTGCCGTGTCCCTCCTCTCCCAGGTAAGCCTACTAGGCACGTGCGCGTCCCGCTCGGCGGGGCCCCCCCGCCCCGCCCCGCCCCGCTCAACAAAAGGGCGACACACGCGGTACGGCACCCGGCCCATTATGCATCGCGCGCTATTGTCCGCGGGGGCGGGGCGGGGCGCGGCGGGGAGAGGTGGGGCGGGGCGGGGCGGGGCGGGGTGGCAGCAGACCCGGAGCTGGAAAGGGCAAATTGGATCTCGTGTCATCTGAGTAAACAGCACAGCAGCGCAAAGGTAAAACGGTCGGCCGGACTGTGTGCGCAGCGGGGCGGGGTGGGGCGGGGCGGGGCGGGGCGGGGCGGGGCGCGCCGTGTCCTCTCTGAGCCCGACCGGCCCCAGCCGTGCGACACATATGCATGCAGCAGCGAGCTCGACTCGTTCATCACCCCGTTCCTTTTTACCGTGTTGTCGTGGGGCGGAGGGCTATGGGCGGGGGAGCGCGCCGAGGGACGGGGAGGGGCGGGGGGCGGGCGGGAGCGGGGAGAGGCGAGGCGAGGCGACCTTGTGCGGCTGCAGCCGGCCCGGCCCTGCCCTGCCGCTCCAGGCTCTCCAGGCGGCCCGCCCCACTCCTCGGCCCTTGCCTCCAGCGCTCCGCAGCGCAGCCGGTCTGGCTCCAGCCGCTCTCTTCCCTTCCCTTCGAGAGGCCTAAATCGCTCTATCTCTTTTATTCTTTTCATGTTTTTTATTTTTAAATTGCGTAGAGTACAAAAATGCCAACGCTAGCAGCCACTTGCTGCGGGTGGGATTCTCATACCTGCTCCGCGGCCCGGAGGCGCCACGTCGACTGGAATAACGCCAAGTAATCACACCGCGTCACGATGTCACGTCGCGTTCCGCTCGCCCAAACTTGTCCCGTCATTTCCGACCGCGGGCCTACTGGGCCTCGGCCCGGGGCGGGGCGGGGCGGGGCGAGGGCAGGCGGGCCCGATTTATGGCGGTCTCGACGTCCTGGCGGAAAAATTTAGGAAAATTCCGAGAAATTGAGAAAAGTCAAAACTACAGCATACATTGCAAAACGATAAAGAATAATTCACAAAAACTCAGGAAAATTCACAAAAGTTCACGACATTTGTACTCCAAAGTTAAGAGTTGTTTCCCCTTTTGGACCCTGCCCTGCCGCGCCCGGCCAGGCCAGGCCCGGCTGCCGGCATGGTTGTTAGGACGCAAGTGCGACCCGGGCCGGGCCGCGGCGCTGCACTCTCCCACGCTCCGTGTGCAGTGCAGCTACAGCGCCATACCTCCACGCCGCGCCGCGCCGCACTGCGCGCTGCGTCCGCGGAGAGAAAATGATAAAAAGTAAAGTCAAGAAAAGTGAAAAGGAATCCGTAGCACTGCGCGCGCTAAAAGTGCGCGCGATAGCGGCGAGGCGAGGCGAGCCAGGCTGCGGCGCTGCGGTCCTGTATGTCGTCGTCCTGGGACCGTGGCGAACGCCCGGCCGCGGCAGCTGCAGCGCGGCGCGGCGGGGCGGGGCGGGGCGGGGCGGGGCCGTCCTATCGGTGGTAAGCACCCGGCGGGGTCGAGCCGGGGGTGACGGCCCCCGGCCCCTCCTTGGTGCTGGCTGTGCTTTGGCTGCGCTGGGCTCATGACGCCCGCCGTATTGTCGCGCTGCGCTCCAACCGCCGCGCCGGCAGTACAGGCCGGGCCGGGCCGGGCCAGGACGGCGCGGGGCCTGGCCCCAGGTCCCCCAGCTGCCCCGCCCCGCCAGGCCACGCCAGGCTGTGCGGCTAGATTAGCTGGCTCGGCTTGGCTCAGGGCCCTTTTGGCTCGGCTCGGCTCGGCGCTGTGGCGCGCGGCCGCGCCCCCCTCCCCCTCCCGCGGCGGGGGGCCTCCCTGCCCCCCTCCCCCGCAGCCCAGCCGGTCCGCCCGGTTCCAGAGGAGGAGGCCTTGCCCGGCTCGGCTCGGCCCGGCCCGGCTCGGCGCGGTGTGGCCGCGGGGCCGGGGGCCGGGCCCCGGGCCGGGCCGCGCGACGCGCCAGTCGCGCCCAAGCCTCGCTCCCGAGCACACCGTGTGTCGCGGCGCGCCGCCTCGCTCCGCCCGCTCGCGTCCTGCGTGTGCGTGTGTGTGTGTGTGTGTGTGTCCCATGGATTAGTGTGCAGTGAGGGCCGCAGTCATGCCGCCCTGCCCGCGCCCGTGTCGGGGCCCAGTGCGACATGTCGTGTAGCGCCGCCAGCGCCCGCCCCCGCGCCCGCCGCCATGAAGCCCATCACGTTCGAGAACCTGCGCCGCCTGATGGGCGGCGGCAGGAAGAAGAAGGACCGCGGCGAGTCGTCGTTCAAGCGCAGCGACTCGTTTAAGCGCATCTCCATCAAGCGCAACTACCTGGAGCGCGGCGGGCGCGCGCGCGTCCCGCACCCGCCGGCCGGCGCCAAGGGGAAGGCCCTGCTGGCGCGCGCGTCGTCGCGGTCGCCCTCGCCGAGCTCGACGCCGCCGCCGCCCGCCTCGCCGCCCCCGGCGCCGCCCCCCGACCCGATCGTCATCGGCTACGGCCAGTGGATCCGATGCCAGCTGCAGTCCAACTCGTCGTCGGACGAGCGCGCGCCCACGCCGCCCCCGCGCCGCCGCGGCAGCTCCATCGCCGCGGACGCCTCGCTCGAGATCATCCGGCTGGACCGGTCGCCCGTCGTGGCGCGGCGGCGGCCGTGCGCCGGCACCGCCTCCGCCATGAGCCCCGGGGGCGGCGGGGGCGGCAGTAGCGGCGGCGCCGCCGAGAAGGACGCGGAGGCCAGCCGGCCGGACTCGGCCATCAGCGTGAACAACGGGCGCGTGTGGCTGGACGCCCCCATGGCCATGGCCCCCCGCAGCCTGGAGCTTCCCCGGCCGCCGCAGCCCGCCCCCCAGGCCCCGCCCCCCGGGGGCGGCCCCGGCCCCGGCCGGCGCGCGCACCACTCGCTGGACAGCGCGCTCAAGGAGAGCCGGCGCTTCCTCACGCCCCGCGCGCTGTCCTCGCACGCGCGGGACTCGCGCATCACCTCCAGCAAGGACTCGGGCTTCTCGTTCTCCATCTCCATCCCGCGGCTGGCGGACGTGTCCCCGACCAGCCTGTCGCCGCCCCCGGGGGCGGGGGCGCCCGAGGCCGGCGGGGGCGGCGGCTTCTTCCGCCGCAAGAAGAAGCTGTCCAAGCCGTCGCCCAGCGTGAGCCGCGACGGCTACTTCAAGCGCACGAGCTGCGCCAGCCTGACGTCGACGGGCAGCGCGTCGGGCGTCGCGGCGGCGGAGGACGCCTCCGGCGGCGTGCGGCGGGGCAGCAGCCGCAGGAAGAAGGGCAGCCGCGCGCCCGGGCCGGGCGCCACCGTGGCCTCCAGGGGCTCGCTCCGGGGCTCCACCCGGGGCTCCACGCGGGGCTCCGGGCGGCGGAAGAGGCTGCCGCAGATGTCGGCGCAGGTGGTGGCCGCCGTGGCGGCGGCGCCCGCGTACGCGCCGTGCGGCACGGGCACCGGGACCGTGCGCAGCGACATCTACCAGGTGGTCGTCGGGCGCGCGCCCCGCTCGCTGCACGCCCTCAAGCTCGACCCCATGATCTTCGTGGCGCCCGAGAAGCGCAAGCCGTCGAGCGCGTCCAACGTGTCCGCGCGCCGCGCCCCCCACCGCTACGAGGTGCAGGAGATCCGCGGCCCGTTCGTGCCGCGCGACCCCGCCGCCGACATGACCGCCGTGCCCGCGGCGCGCGACGACACGGAGGAGGACGAGGGGCTGTACGAGTGCATCTCGCCGCCGTCGGCCGGCTCGCTGCGCGCGTCGTCCGTGGAGAGCCTGGACCGGCTGGACAGCGAGCCGGAGCGCGCCGCCAAGGCCGCCGCCGAGGAGGTGGACGCCGGCGTCCCGGCGCCCCGCCGGCCCTCCGTCACCATCAAGACGAAGCGGAACCACGTGACCAAGGTGATGATCAACATGCCGAGCGACCGGTCGTCGAGCGACGCCGACGGCAGCGACTCGGAGGACGACGCCGGGTCCGAGGATGACGACGACGACGACGACGACCTCCGCGACGAGGGGTACGCGCCCCCGGGCTTCTCGCCCGTGCCGCGCTGCCGCGGCATGCACCCGGGCGCGCGCCGGCCCGTGCAGCGGCGCAAGTCGGCGCGCAGGAACGTCAAGTACCTGGCCAAGCCCAACATCCACCGCGCGCCCTCGACGCTGCGGCGCGCCCGCAAATGTGAGTACGCGGCCCTGCAGCGCCGGCTCGTGGCGGCCCTGGACACGCCCGTGCCCGCGCCCGGCCCGCTCTCGGCGCACGCACCCCGCACGCGCAGCACGCGGAGCACGCCCGACTCGGAGAGCGATGGGGAGTGGATTTAACACATTAACGTGTACATAAAGTGGTAAAGGCCATGTGATGGATGGTGTTTGTGTGTGAATGTGTGAGTGTGAGGCCAGGCCTCGCCTCGGCTGTCGTGCATGATGAGTCTGCCGCGCTGGCTGGAGTGCACCGTCACCGTGGTGTGTTGGGGCCTGGCCTGGGTGGCCGTCAGCCGGGCACCGCAAGTTTGAATTGAAGACGAGAACTGCTGCGCCGCTGCGTGTGTGATATTTCTCTTGTTTTAATTTCGCAGTTACTTTTGTCTGTCTGTGAGGGATCCGTGATGGAGGCCCCTGTATAACAAGCGTGAATACAAACCCGGGGCATCTGTGGGGGGCGGGAGTGGGAGTGGGGAGGCTGGCCGGGGGTGATGTTCCTTTACGGTGTGTTGGCCCTTTTGTTACGGCCCCAATAACATTCCCTCAATTTTTTTCCCTTCTCTGTCTTCTTGGGCCCCGCACCTTCCCTTACTCTTTTATTATCATCATTATTTTTCCCCACAAGAGACGCTTCGGAAACCTGAGATTTTCATCCCGCCCCGGAAACACGGTGCACGGTGCGTTCACTGGCTTCCGTTTGCGACCCCCCCCCCCCCCGGGCCCTGCACCCTCCTCTCCTCGGGGTTGGGTGCTCCGCTGAGGCTTTCTTCTCGTCCTGATTCGCGCTCTCACCGCGAACTGCCAGCAGGCCAGGCCCGGCCCCGCCGCCAATATTGGCGACCGTAACGGGGGTCTGTCGCCAAGCCTTCCGTCCTATTCTCCCCCCTGTCGCATAAGGAATGACATCTCCAGACGTCGAATGACAGCAGCGCGACGGCTGGCACCGGTGGAGTAGTGGCGGGGAGGGGGAAGGGGGCAGTGGGAGGGGGGGGGGGTAAGGCACTTTGGGGCTGCTGACCATTCCAACCAGCACTACAGCTGAGACTCGCTATTGTTTTTGCTTGACATGTTTGTGGCAGTGGCGGTCGGGTGGGGGCGGGGGGTGGGGGTAGGGGGGTGCACGACAATACTTGGATTACATGTCGGTGCGGTGGGCGGGCGGTCCATTGTGGGCTGCACGTACGCCACGCCACGCTACGCACTGCAGCGCGCCTGGCCGCACAGGTGATGTGATGTCGTCTGCTCGTCTCCTCATTAGAGCCCTCATTCTTCCAGCAAATGGACGACGTGGATGTCGGCCGTGGGGATCTGGAAGGGGAGGAGGAGGGGGACCCAAGGCGCCAGAAAGGGGCGTCCCCTCGGCGCGGGGCGGGGCGTGACGCAACACACACTACGCTAACGAACTGATGATCCCTATCCCCGTGGGGCGCGGCGGGGCGGGGCGGGGCGGGGCGGGGTGGGGTCGGTCCGCCGCGCCTCGCTGCCTCGCGTCTTGTGAGCAGTGACTTAATTGCGGAAGGGTTGGGCTGGGCGGGGCGGCAAAAGCGGAGCAAACGCGGAACACGGCGCGAACAGGCGAGCCACACTTTCCAATTTCTCGATGGCCTGATGACCGGTGACGTCACAGGGCTTCCGTCCTCTGCCGCTAGGCTAGGCGTGCAGCTGCGCCGCGCTTTATTTTTATTTTCACTGCCCGATGCTCGCGAACTCTCGATTTCCCTATTCGCGCTCAGCTTTCCGTTAAAGAAAAATTGAAGCGGTCGAAAATTGTATAAAGTGAACGGATTGGTCCGCACGAAAAGTCCATCTGCTCGCCGAATGACATCAGTGCGCTGCGCTGCGCGGCCCTGGGCCTCACCCTCTCGGTCTGTTTTATAACGAAATGGCAACAGTAAGAAACAATGTTCCTGGCGGGCCGGGGCCGGGGCCGGGGCCGGGGCCGGGGCCGGGGCCGGGGCCGGGGCCGGGGCCGCGCGCCGCTCCCTCTGAGTGCAGTTTGATATTAATCTGCCGGGGATGAGGTGAAAGTGGCTGGGCGGCGGCCGCCCTATTCGATCAGGCCTACGAATGATTATTCCCATCGTTTTGCACTCGTTTCTCTCCCCGCCCCGCCCCGCCCCGCCCCGCCCCGCCCCGCCCCGCCCCGCCACGCCCCCGCCCATTGCATTGCGGCCGCAGAGCTGCTGGGCGGGGCTCCAGTGCTCCCAAGGGTTTACGACTGTCGTCAATACAAGTGCTGCTGCTGCTGTGCAACAGCAGTTTTCTTTTTCCGCTGCCAGGATGTGGTTAGTGTGTGTGTGTGTGGGGGGAGGGGGTGATTATGCGGACGTAGGCTCTTTTTGTCATTTTGACTGCCGTGACTCGAGCTCTCCAGCTTCAGCACACGAGCCGGCAATCCTAGAGAGAAAAAGGTCTTGCGACGACCATTTTTGTATACTGTAACACGCATGCATATGTGTAACACTCGTACACCAGTACACATGTGTTGTGTGGCCGCGCGGGACTTACAGCGCGGGTTACAGTACCGTCCAGGTTTTATGTATACCATTTCTTTTCCTTATCTTCTTCTCACGTTGCTTTGGCGGACGGGACGGGCACGTGTGTTTCGCGCAACGTTCGCCGGACGTTTACGGAAACGGGGAGGGAAAGTAGGGGAGGTGTGGCGTGGCGTGGCGTCCCGCATGCTGCGCGGGTTTGTATTCACTCTGTATTCACGCTGGAGCGCCGCGCCGGCGAGGGGCTTCCCTGTTAGTCTTGACATTAAGGACCCGCGGATCTTACCCGCGTCGTCAAAAGTTAACTGCCCCGCACTTTGTGTGCAGTACTGTTGCCAGGCAGCATTCCTGACCGTCGTGCTGTGTGTTTCTATTTTGTTTGCCTTGAAACTTAGTTTGTTGGATAGAAGGTATTTCAACAGTTTTTGTTTTTTTGTTTCTTTGTAAAGAAATTGGTGCTCATTTTAAAGAGAGTTATGTCTCACACTTGATCTCCTGTTGAAATAATTGTATTTGAAGTTTGATGACTGAGATCCAAGTACGCCCCCAAGAAAGTTTCTGTGAACCCTTGTGTTTAGAACTCTGTGTTCTAATAGTTTGGTGCGTCCAGAAGTTATTTACTAGTCATTCTATTTGCCATGTGATTTTCTACTGTACATACTTGAATTTTTGTTTTATGCGAACTGTTGATGATTAGACTTTTATTGTATAAGGCATGATGACTGTCATGTGTGCACATATGTACATTATTTTTATTTTCTAAAAGTGATATGTACGTTATTTTTAGACTTACAATAAAGATAGTGAACGTTAATATTTTTTTCTGCCGATTGGGCGTGCATGCTCACTACCACGTGCTTCAACGCATCCCACAACCTTATTATTAATGCATCCGAAGCATCCACTCGGGAGCTACCATTCGGGTGATAACGGAATATTCCTCATAAAATCGCATCATATTTATTGAATACGTGATTCCCGACTGGTCTCCCTCATCACGCCATACACCCACACATGTTTTTTTTTCTTCTATCTCTCCGCTGCAACCCACTCACTCCTGACATGTTGCTGCTGCTGTACAAAATGTGTCGCACACTCTGTCACGTCACGTAGGTGATCCGCGAGCCGCGTGTCGCCGAGCCGAGCCGAGCCGAGCAGGTAAGTGCGGGCGGGGCGGGGCGGGGCGGGGCGGGGCGGGGCTCTCGGTGATGACGGTGCGGTTGGTGGCGGAGGCGCTCCGCCCTGCTCTGCTCTGGTAGATTATCGCGTTGCACAAGGCCGGCCCGGCCCGGAGTGCATCGGGCTGCTGCTGCTGCTGCCGCACTGCCGTTGATGACACGGCGACGTAAAGCGACTTTCTCACGTTTTTCTCGCGTCATTTTCGCGCTGGACGGCGGCGGCTTGCGCGGTGGGCTGCGGGTCGGGCCGGGTCCGGCAGCGGGCAGCGCAGCGTCTTGCGCAAGCAGGGGCCTATCAAACGGCACCACGGCGCAGGGGCCTCTGGGCGGGGCGGGGCGGGGCGGGGCGGGGCGGGGCGGGGCGGGGCGGGGCGGGCTCCACCCGGAGCGGACTCCGCGAGCGCCGCGCCGCGCCCGGACGGCTGCGCGCAGCTTCGCCAATTACATATATCGGCTTGGGGGCTCGTTACTCCGAGTGATACTCGACCAGATTAAATGGCGATTAAGAAGGAGCAGAGATTGGATAAAAAAAGGAAGAGAGTGTTTTTTTTTTATTTTAGTTTTATTTGATTTCATCACACGCCTTTTCGTTTTTGTTAAAGAAAAGTATTTATTTTGGTCCGTACATTGGTCTCGCCTGTTCTTATCCTGTGTCTCTGCTGGTTTATTGTTGTGTTTCGTCTGCTAACGAAGCGGTTCGCTGCTTCTGCTGGAATGAATGGAGGAAGTCATGCCATGCCGCCGGTGGCCCGGGTGACTCGCTTGCTTTTTTTTTATCTCTCACTCTTTTATTTGGTTCAATCGAAATTATTCTCGCCAACGCGCACGCAATGCAATAACTCGGAATTGTTTTTATATTATTTTTTTTTTTTTGCAAATACGGTTTACGGCGAAAAGGAGCCAGCCAGCCAGCCAGCCAGGCAGCCAGCCAGCAGGTCCATACTTCGAACCGTTGATCCCTGCCTCTCCACCGGTACCGCAAGTCGCCTGCTCGGAGCGCGACCCACGGCGTCCCGCCCCGCCCCGCCCCGCCCCGCCCGCAGCACAGCGCCCCATCCAGTCAGGCTCCCGCCCCTCCCCGCCCCCCTCAGGACAGGCTCCGTGCTGTGGCGTTGCCAACGTTAGCGTGCGGCGCTGCCAGGCCGGTACCCCGCCGGTACCCCGCCGGTACCCCGCTGGTACCTCGCTGGTGCGGCTGGAGGCTGGACGGGCCGCTCCGGATGGGTACCGAGTGGTACCGGCGCGATGGGATGGGTACCAGTACCAACATCACGGCACTCACACACGCCATACCGCGCTGCGCCACGCCCCGCAGTGCGTTGTGTGTGTGTGTGTGCGTGTGTTACATCGGGTGTGCACCAGTCAATTTGAGTGAAAGCAGTCCAGCCTGACGCGTGGAGGGGCGCGTGTGTGCGTCAATAAGTTCAACAAAAAAGGGACTTATTTCCGATTGATTTGGGGCGATATAGAGGAAAAAAAATTCAGGGCAGGACACCGTGCTGAAGTATAGGAGGGAGGAGAAAAAGGCTTTTGCTTTTCGATATGGCTCGACGGATTCGATTTGATCGTTAAGGCTTTTCCTGCCCGAAACGCCACATTCGGTTCGCACTCTGCTGCAGGCCAACGAGTGCGTGGAGCAGGACGGCGACCGGAGGTGCATGGGGTGGTCACCCTGCCCTACAACATGCGCGCGATCCCGTCCCGCTCCGCCCACAGGCGCCGGCGCCAGGGCCGGCCAAAAACACCCCCGCAGAAACACATACTGTACGGAAAGGGCTGGGCAGGGCAGGCCAGCTGGGCAGGGGCGGTCAGGCGTGGCCCTGCGGACGGGAAGCATGTGACGCCCGTCCGGGACCGGGTCGGGTCGGGTCGGGCCGGGGTGGCGCGGGGCGGCTCCAGGTCCGGGCCGGGCCTAACCGGGACGGCGTGGCGTGGTGCGGCGCTGCCCCGCCCCGCCCCGCCCCGCCCCGCCCCGCCCCGCCCCGCCCGGGCCCCGGGGCCAATGCCCGACCCTGTTTATGACCGGGCCGGGCGGCCAGCTGCCCGGGCGCCGCGCCGCGCTGCGCCACCGACTAATTGTCATTCGGGGAGTGATTGCCGTCAACCGGGTCAGCGGAACTCAACCGGGACCCCCCGGGACCCACCAGCAGCGCGCCCAGCAGCGCCCGCCAGGCCGCAGGACTGTTTGACGGGCTGCCCGCCTGCTGCCTGCCTAGCGGGCCGCGCCAAAGTGACACCCTGCCCTGCCCCTGCCGTCTGCAGGGCACCTGCGATTGAAAACTAGTGAAACATCCAAATATGAATGGAATCGGGGATTTGCACTGGGCTGGTCTCGCAACCAGCGTGAGACTTAAACGCAGCGGCGGGGCATCTAGGACCCAGGAAGTCCGGCCATCGCTGCGACGAGAGAGAGAGAGAGGGAGGGGGTTGATACGAACGATAGGGCGAGCTGGAAAGAGATAGAATACGGGAAGGGCTAATGTTTGCTGCTGGAGAAGGATACTCCTCCGTTATCTTATCGCCGTCGGGTCGGGGGCTCGCGGCTCTTCTCGCGCGAAGGTCGAGCCGATAACACAGGGAGGGGCGGGGCGGGGCAAGGTGTGTCACGACGTGGAGGTGGGTTAGGGGGCCGCCCACTTCTCTCTCTATCTCTCTCTCGCTCTCTCTCTCGCTCTCTCTCGCTCTCTCGCTCTATCCCCCCCCCCCCAGGTCTATGCCGGGCACCACGCTGCGGCCCTTGCACGCCCATCTCATGTTATCTCGTAATGACCCTTTGTTGCAGAGGAACACAAAATAATCGATTGTCTCACTTGACAGCAGGCTGCGCCGCGCCGCGGCCCGCCTGCCTGCTGCCCGCTCCTGCCGCTATATTGCCTATTGCCTTCCACCACGGCGCCATTCCATTGTTGAATAGTTTTCATTTTTTCTTGGCCGTAATGAGGATGAGCGGTTTGTCCTCCCGCCCAGCGCGAGTTTGCGCTGCTACTGGGCGGGCCCGCGGGAGGGATTTCTCTGATGAAAAGTTACAAAAATAAAAGAGGAACAAGGAAAAAAAACGCTTTGCGGTCCGACCCGCGGAGGTCGTGGCATGATTCCGTCGTGATCAAGTGCTTCAACAAGGTCCTCCCTCTCTCGCGCGTCGGTATAGACTCTCTCCTCTCTCAGGTTCCCTTTTGTAACGTCTCCCTCTCTCCCTCTCTCTCCCTGTCTCTCCCTCTCTCTCTCTCTCACTCGCTCTCTCTTTCTCTCTCTCCCCCTCGTTCTTCCGATGAATGATTATTATTGTAAATGACGGCTTATCTGATGGCGCGGGCGAACAGGGTGCCTCCCGCAGCCCACCTAGCGTTTGCTCTAGCCCTCAATTTTTTTTTTTTCCAATTTTATTTTCCCGGGGCAATTGAAGACAGATAGCAGCTATTGCGCAAGCTGCATCAGCGCGGCGCCGCGCGGTCCGCTCGGGCTCAGGCGCACCAGACGAGTCCGGGGCGTGGCGGGGCGTGGCGGGGCGCGGCGGGGCGCGGCGGGGCGCGGCGGGGCGCGGCGGGGCGCGGCGGGGAGGTTAGGCCCTCACCGTTCACGTCCTGCTACGCTAACGATTCATTTAACTGGCGATGCGATGACTCGATGGGTTGGGGTTATTGACTGAAACTGCGCCACGCCGCGCCACGCCGTCCTGCACCGCCTCAGTCCCGCGCGCGGGTTCGTTTAAAGGCAGCAAAAACAAGGAAAGAAAAGAAATACACACAAGAAAATAATCTGAGACTCCGGAGCGGTCGTGGCGGGGCGGGGCGGGGCGCTACAGCGGGGACAGCTGTCTGTCGTGGTACACACGTGCACCTGTGGCATGTACAGTGTGTACAGCGTGAACCTTGCTGTGCTGTGGCGTCGCGTAGCAGAGCAGAGCCGCGCACTTAGCCAAGGTTGTTCCCAGCGTTCTTTTCCCGCGTAGTCTTACCTTTTTTTTTGTCAACCACTGGATTGTACTTTTGATCCCGAAGCTTTATTTCGACGCTCTATGACTTCCGACCTACCGCGGCGTATCGGGTGAGGCCGGCCCCGCCCCGCCCCGCCCCGCCCCGCCACCCCCGTGCAGGCAGGGGCCCTGCTCCCTGCTCCTGCCCACCACTGCACCGGGGTCGTCTATGGATGCGGCGGGCCGGCCCAACGCCACGCCGCGCCACGCCGCAGACTCAGTCAGGCGCTCATGAAAAATGCAGAAGGGCATGCACACTGGGGCTGAGCTGAGCTGCCATGAGAGACGGGCCGGGCCGGGCGGGCCGCAGGGCGGAGGGGCTCATGACAGGCGGGTCGGTGGCGTAGTTGGAGTCGAGCGTGCCTGCTCAACATTTTAGAATACCGATCACGCTCGATACAAAACAAAATATATAAAAAGAACGAGGAGATGTAACGTTTACTGGAGGAGGGCGTAACCGTGCGTTATGCCCTTGCCGCCCTGCTGGTCCGCCCGCGTGAGCTTTGGGAGAAGTGTATCATAGAGGTATTGGCAAATATCCCGCGCGGCGGCGGCACCGCGGTGCTCTGGGGAGGAATTGTGTTTGGAAACGAGTGTCAGCAATCACAGTAGCGAGGTGCGCGCGCGCGCACACGTTCACATCTGGGGCGGGGCGGGGGGGGGCGGGGCGGGGCGGGGCGCGCACTTACACACACACTGGCCCGGGCCCGCTCGCTCGCGGAGAGCGGCACGGAGCCACCTCAAGTGAAGGCACTCTGGCCTGCTGGCTGCTCTGGCCCCGCCCCGCCCCGCCCCGCCCCGCCCCGCCCCGCTCGGGGGGTTGTGCAACGCGGCGCACACCGCGGCCGAGCCAGGCCAGGCCCGGCGCCCTGCACCGCGCCCGCCCCGCCCCGCCCTGCCCCGCCCTACCCTGCCCCATTGTGGCGCGTGCAGTGACAAATGGTGCGGTGCGGCTTACAACACGTAGCACGCGCCCCGCCGCGCCCCGCCCCGCCCCGCCCCGCCCCGCCCCGCCCCGCCCCGCCCCGCCGATGCGCCCCGCTGATGGTCACGTGGTGCCGTTGCGGCAGGGCAGAGGTGCGTGCGCGCGCGCACGCGTCCCTTCTCCGTTGTCCAAATGGCATTCATCTTTATAAAACGCTATAATCTTATTTTGGGCTCGTGGGCCATAGTATGATCGGGACGTGGTATACACCACCAAACAGCTTGCACGGTTTTTGTTAAGTTTTGGAAAATGATTTACGTGTTGCAGCGAGCGGGCCGCTCGGCGGGCGGCGTACGTGGTTGGAACGATTGTATACTGTCGGGATATTTGTCGTCAGACTTTCACACGAAAGCTGTCCTCAGCCCGACGCATTATGTGTGTAGGTGCGTGTGTGTGAGTGTGAAAGAGAGGGCGAGTGCTTAGGTGTGTGTGCGTGTGTGTGTGTGCCACGCAATGACGCCGCCCTATTCTATCACACAAACACATAACACCTTGGTTCATACCACCTTGATAAATTACCCTTCAATTAGCCCCCCCCCCCTCCTCTCCTCTCTCGATCCTCCGCCGCCCGGTCCCGCCCCGCTGCGCTTCCTTCCCTTTTTCTCTCATTTATATTCATCTTCTTTGAGCCGCGCGATGTTGGCACCGCGGGGCGGGGCGGGGCGGGGCGGGGCGGGGCGGGGCCTCTAATGTTGGCGGCGCGCCTAGCGGGTCATTCAAGGGCCGTTATTACTTCCTCGGGGCCGCCCCGCCCCGCCCCGCCCCGCCGGCTGCACTTTCTCTCCACCGTCGCCGGTGGTGTCCTCCAGGAACGCCCCGCCCCGCCCCGCCCCGCCCGGCGCTTATCACACCTACGCCCGCATGCGTCGCGGCCTACATGCGTTAGTAGATCCCACTTCACGGTCCGCCATTTTGGCGCCCCCTCCCCCCTGGACTCTGTTTTGCATAACAACATTGCAGCGCAGCGACATCTGCGAGATTGGCGTCGTCCCAGTTCTTTTCCTCCTTCTGTTCATTTTTTTTTAAATTTTTCTCTTTATTTTTTTTCTTCTCGTGGAATTGTTTCCGCCATTGCGCTGCTGCAGCAACTAATCTCGTTTTTGTTGTTTCCAGGTGAGTGTTTGCCGCTGGAGGACGCTGGACACGCGGCGACCCTTCCTGGTCTGGTATGGAAATATAGGTCCGGGCGGGGCCCGGCCGGCGGCAGGGAGGTCCCCGCCCCGCCCGGTCACCTAGATGAGATGAAAACTCGTCCCTCGCTCTCCACGCCTCTCCTCTCCTCCCGGTGTTGCGTTTCGTTTCGTATTCCGGCGCAGAGCGCTGCATCCTGGTCCAGCCCTACCCTGGCCGGCCGCCCTGGCCTGAGGGCTTAGCTGTGCTGGCGGGCCCCGCCCCGCCCCGCCCCGCCCCGCGGAGGCTGCGTGGTGGAGCGAAGGCTCCTCCTGGGGAGGTCGCAGCGCTGTGCGTGCGTGCCGAGGGGTCCATCACTCGGTCCAGGAGCGTACACATGATTACCGATTACCAGTGATTTCCAACAGTTACCAGTAAGATTTTTTAAGAAACTTTGAAATTCTTGTCATTTCTTGGATTTTTATACGAGGGAAAACCCGAAACAGCGTGAAAAACGACGAAAAGGGGAGTTTATGGGATGTGATTACCAGTGATTTCCGGACATTGTGTACACATGATTACCAAAGTGGTGGACCCCTCGGTGCGTGCTCGAAATGCACTGGAACCTCGGGCGGAATCGGCCTGTACATTCAGGAGAGGGTCTTTTGACGGGAAAATTCCTTTGCAAGAGTGCGGCTGATCTCCCAGTTCTCGCGTTTGGGAGATGTTTCCTAGCCCAATGTCTTTCCATTTTATATTTATATATTTATATTTATATATTTATATTTATATATTTTTATATATTTATATATTTTTGGAAAAGTTATTATCTTGAACGGCGCCACACACGTACGCGTCTTACCTACCGCATTCCATGTATTTCTTTCCCGCGGCATTCCCCTCTCCGCCCCGCCCCGCCCCGCCGCGCCGCGCCCCGCGCTGTCGCTCTCGCTCTCTCACACAGCCCCGCCCCGCCCCGCCCCGCCCCATAAGACATGCATGTGCCTCCTAAATGACTGGACTGGAGCCGAGAGCGCCCCTCATCGCATGACGCCCCACCGGGATCACTTTCTCGCCTCGTCTGTGAATAGCGGGGCGGGGCGGGGCGGGGCGGGGCGGGCCACTACAGCGGAGAATAGAGCCGAGGTTTGTTTGGCCTGCTCTGCCGGGAGGTGACCCTACCCAGCTGCTCTGCTCTGGTCCAGGCCCATGCCATGCGCCCCGTGCTGCTGCACTCCACGGTAAGTGCTGCGCCGCTCCATGCAGCCCGACAGCTTAGTCATGGTCCGGCTCACCACCGCGCGCGCCCCTGTCTGTGTGTGTGTGTGTTAACACGTGTTACTTAACGCCGTGACGCGTAACGCTTCGAGGGGATGGTCACGGGGCGTGACGAGTCGAGCGCCAGCGGCTGGCGCTCCGTATGGCGGTGAGCAGGGCGGGGCGGGGCGGGGCGGGGCTCCATGCGACCCCCCGGCCCGCCCCGGCCCGGCCGGCATGCAGATAGGTCCTAGCGGGATGCGGCTGCTGCTGCTGCTGCTGCGTCTCCATGGCAACGCGCACTCATGGCAACGCACTCATGGCAACGCCGCAGCCAGCCCAGCCCAGCCCGGGCCGCAGCGCGCTGCACGGCCGTATCTGCCGCGGCGTGGCGTGGCGTGGCGTGGCGGCGCGCGGGGCTAGGAGCTGCCCGGTCCCGGCCGCCCCGGCCAAAGCCCCTAAGGCCCCTGCTGAGCTCGCCTTGTGCCTCCTGCGCGGGGCGGGGCTGGGCGGGGCAGCAGTTCAGTTCGCAGGGGATCGGCTTCGGCCAGTTGAAACTTGGAACAGTGCGGCTGCAGGCGGCTGCAGGCCTCCGCGGCACGAGACCTTTGGCCGACGTCGCGTCGGCCGCGGCCGTCACCAAGGCGACCGTACCCGACCGGACCGAGGCGTGATCGGCAGCCACCGCACCAGTGACATCACCCCACCCCGCCTCACCCCGCCCCGCCACGCCCCGCCCCGCCCCACTTCACGGCAGGCGGCGCCGAGTCCGCAGTAGCCCCCCGGGGGGCCGCGGCTGCATGGCATATTAATGTGTTTATGACCATGACCAGGCGCTGCCCGGGGCCCGCTGCCCTGCCCTGCCCTGCCCCGGCCCGGCCCTGGTGCGGCTGGCTCCTGTCGGCCCGGCCCGGCCGGAGTGCAGTGCAGTGGTGGGGACCAGGCCCAGTGCGGGCGCTGAGCGCCCGACGGCCCGAGGGTAGGCAACCCATCCTGCACGCGCGCGCTGCGGGACGCTGGCCGGCCGGGCGGCCGGCGCTCGCCAGCGCGGCGAGTCGGCCCGTGGCCTGGAGGGAGGAACCTCTGGCACTATGGTTATGGCTCA
Source organism: Frankliniella intonsa (assembly GCA_033675135.1). NCBI lineage: Eukaryota > Metazoa > Arthropoda > Insecta > Thysanoptera > Thripidae > Frankliniella > Frankliniella intonsa. The sequence continues at coordinate 2,282,813 of CM066245.1, read as the reverse complement.
GGACTTTGTAAATAAGTTTAGTTATTTTTTAAAGGGGGAATTTCAGATTTAGTCACCCAATTGTATTTTAATGCTGTACACTAAAGCGTAAAAAATCTCCCCTGTTTTAAAACGCCTTTTTCTTTTCTCCGGAGCGATGCACACGTCGCAAGGCCTCGCTATCTGTGTCTGAGACATGCGGCTGCTCGCTGACGCACGCCTGCAGCCTGCACTCCGCGCTCTGGGAGCCGTGCCGGTGCGGCGCGGTGCAGCGCGGTGCATTCTGGGAAGGAGCGGCAGGATGCGGGTTTGTTATGGGTAGGACTACCCCAACACGTGCAGCCGGGCTGCCGGCGGGGCGGGGCGGGCTGCGGGCGGGGCGGGGCGGGGCGGGCGGCAGGGGGGTCGGCGCGCGGAGCTGCGGAGCCTGGCCCCTGCCGCCAGTCTGCCGCCGACCGGCCTGAGCGCAGGCACGCAGGCACGGGCCGCGTAGCGCCGCGCCGCGTCGCTCCCGGGGCCTCTCCGCCCCGCGCCGCACCGCGCCCTCCGCGAGTGTTGCGAGTCCCAGTGAGTGTAGTGGTGTTAGGAATAGGCGATAGGCAACGGGGTGTCCAGCGGGCTGTATTTGGGGTGCCCAGTAGTTGACCGCCATGGCGTATACAGTGATCGCACACCACGCTGAAGTGCACCCCTGGCGTACGATGACAGCACACACTCGGCGTCTGCCTTGTCGCATTGTCTGAATAAGGTGTGCTGTCGTCGTACGCCGGGCGTACTACACGCGGTGGACGCCTCTGGCGTGCGATCACTGTGTACGCCTTGGCGTACAATCACTGAGCGCCCCGGATTAACAGTGTACCGACACGCGCGCCCTCCAGGCCACAGACTCTCTTCACATGGGAGATGAAGTGTTGCCTAGTAGGCAGGCGTCGATACCGCCCGCTCGACACGGTTGTATATTTGTTGCCTACCTGTCCGTCGGCATGGAGGGGCCACACGACGAGCGTCACCAAGCTTCTCCGGGGGTTGGTCACGTGCGGAGCACAAGCGCTACATCCGACTGTTTGACAAAACTGACATTTATGACCGGCAGACCGGCAGATACTGTTGTACGCATACTCTGTCATAGCAAAACGTTTCCTACTCTCTCCAGCGGTTAACCCTGTCTCGGTGTCACTATCTTCTTTTTTTCAATTCGAGTGATTATCGACATGTGCTGATTATCACTGCCTGCTACGCAGTGAATTGTCATATTAATGCCGAAAGCTTATTACTCTGCATTCTATGTACATGACACTCGTTTGAACTCAAGCCCGATTTAATAGGCGTCCGTATCTATAAAACAAAAAATTCTCGCCCCGTTTCCTGTCGGTCGTGTTGGGGGACGCGTTTGCGCGGTGTAATTATTCGATGCAACTACTTGTCGGTTCGATGTTCCGATGCGTTCGTCGCGTCGCGTCGTGCGCGGGGATGGGGGGGACGTGGGAAAGGGTGGGGGGCTGTGTGTAGGGGCTAAAGTGCAGCGACCCGGACGGGCCGTGGCGAGGCGTGGCGTGGCGTGGCCAGGCGTAGTGCCCCTCGCGCGACGGGCCACCAGTGACTTGATGATAAGGGGTCTCTATAAATGCTGGCGCAGCCTAGAGAGTCCGTGATGTGTGTGTGTGTGTGTGTGCGTGCGCGCGCGTGTTAACGAGTGCGACCTTACACACCACACACCCACTGCTCTGATGCCCGGGTCGTGGTGTACTTGTGTAAGAAAAAGAAAACTAGGGCGGCGCTGGGTGGCCAGTAGGAAGACGGTCCACATAAAAAAAAAAGCATCAACTGGGAAGGACTTCTATCATGATCCTGAATTGGAATCTAACAACCCTAATTTGTACTTAAATGTATACTTAAATGTATACAATTTAGAACCTGGTAGCTGGTGGAGAGCTTAAGCTTAACAGAAATATAAAGGCATCCGATATTTATGTAACTGTACGTTTTTGGGGAGGGGTGTCTGTTACGCTCCATGCAGAGTAGTAAGGTACGCGGCAGAACCTGTTGGTGTTGTAGTGGGATCCTATCCTATTACTAGAACGCTTCTGTTCTGGGAACCACTCGTGGGTGGGCGTGGCGGGGCGTGGCGGGGCGGGGCGGGCCGGTGCTCCTTTCCTCATCATCAACATACCGCCGCGGTGTAAAGCCCCTCGCCCCGCCCCGCCTCTCGCCTCGCCGCCGTTAAACGCCGCGCCGAGGCCCTCAAAACCGTGATGAAAACGTCCAGGAAGGCGCCCGGCTGCCCGCTGCACGGGGGCCTTACTGCAGCGCAGCCAGTGGCCGTGCCTGCAGGCCTCCAGGCAGGAGGCGCACTTCTTGTAGGCGCCCGGCCCGGCCCGCTGGAGGTTTTACTGCCAACGCGCCTCGGAATGTCAGGGAAATAAATGTCTCCTCTGGAGAAATTCCAGCGCTCTACACACACGCAAAAAAAAATTTTGTATCAGGATATGGTAGCGTCTGCGAGGCGGCCACACCTCAGGGGAGAGGATAAATTCATTGCAGTCTTTTCGGCCGTACATGGTGCGGCTGGGTGGCACTGCAGGCCGGTGTCGTCCGCCCCGGTCGAGCAGTAGGAGGCGGCCGGGCCGGGCCGGCCGGGCAGTGCCGTGTTCGCGGACGTGTCGTTTGCCAGCAGCTTTGTTTCCGTCGGGTTTGCTGCTGCTACTTTGCCCTTCCTCTCTCTCTCTCTTTCTCTCTCTCGCTCGCTCTCTCGCCCTCGTTCTCTCCCGTACCCGCCCCCGCGCTGGTGTCACCGGCTGGTCTCTGCAGCACGCGACGAAATGGAATTCTTGCGCGAAATACTAGTTGGCACACGCTGTATAGTGAAATGAATGCGAAATGCAACGCAGCAAATTTTCCCAGAAATGCTCCGATGATGCCGAGAAATACCGCTGTAAAGCTCGTACGCCGTGTTTCTGCGTTTCCAAATAATCTTCCCCTGCTCTTTATTTTCTTTGTCTCGCACACGCCTCTCTCTCTCCCGCTCTTAATCCGTCCCGCATGTCCGCGGACGGGACGGGACGCGCCCGCGCCCTGGCCCCGCGTGGGCAGGCGGCCGCGCCACGCCCCGCCACGCCCCGCCCCGCCACGCCCCGCCCCGCCACGCCCCGCCACGCCCCGCCACGCCCCGCCACCCCCCTGAGCGCTGCCGAACGCCCGCTCTCCTCCCGCGGAAGAGACGCCGGCACAAAGGAGTTTGTCGTCCTCGCCTCGCAGACTCGGCCGGCCGGACCAGCCAGACCGGGCGGGACGGGTCGGGTCGGGCTCGGCGGGCTGCACTCACTTGGCAGAGCAAAGAAGAGGGGGAAACAACAACCAAGTTTCTTTTTTTCTGGATGTTTTATAAATTTGCCTTTTTTTTCGCTGTTCGAATATTCTTCAATTTCACTTTGAAATATTTTTGTTTTCTATATTTTATTTTTAATTCATTTTGACGCTTGGCGTGTAAGTTACGACCTCCCCGGTAGGTTGGGTCGGGTCGGGTCGGGTCGGGTCGGGTCGGGAGCACCACTGGGGTGAGCGCGACGCCACCATCCGTTCTGCGCAAGGTGAAGGATTTACTCGTGAAATCCTCTCTTACGGGCGAACCTAGGGGAGGGGAGGGGAGGGGAGGAGACCGGCGCGGCGCGGGGCAAAGGACTCAGTGACCCGCCCGGCGCCCGGCTCAGGCCCGACCCGCCATGCCATACCGGTGTGCGGAGCGGTGCAGTATAGGAAGTTGTTCGCAACTTTGTGTGGTCTGAACGCAAGAACAAGGCGACAAAGCTCTGCTCGCGGGTGGATAGGGGAGGTTGCCTGGGAGGAAGACCAGAAGGGCTGTGATGGTGTTCGGGGTGCCGGGGCGGTCGTGCGGTGTCAAGGCGACGGGGCGGGACGGGGAAGCGCGGGGTGGGGCGGGGCGGGTGTCTTTGTCAGATGCCCAATCTACTCCTGCGCCCTCAGCGTCCCGCCCTGCCCCGCCCCGCACCAGCTGCTCCGCTCTGCAGAGCGTCACTTGAAGTGCGAACAGGCCACTCGGCCGCCCCGCCCCGCCCCGCCCCGCCCCGCCCCGCGCGGGGTCGAGGCAGCAGGGAAGGAGCTGAGCCCCCCCAGGGGGAGGGGGGTAGCAGCAGCGCTCTTGCGGCCCGGCGCGGCGCGGCGCTCGTTTTGCAGCCAGGGACTCGTGTGAATTACGCGGCGAGGGCGCGAGGGCGGGGCGGGCGGGGGAGGCGATGGGAATTAACGAGTCCATTTCATTTTATTTCATTTCATCCTCTCACTGCGCACTGCTGCTGCTGCCGCTGGCGGCGGCCTGGCGCTTAAACCGCGGCTCTGCCAGTGCTGTGCGCACGCGTCAACACACACACACACACACACACACACACACACACACACACACAGACAAGTTGTTAACTTACACGCAACACCAGACACCGCAAGCCTGCTCTGCTCATGTTGCCTTTACCTCACGCCACCTGAAGTGCATTTCGCGACTTGAAAGCTTACATGGAACATAGGATGGGCGGACGGACGGACGGACTTAGTGACAGATGGACAGTGCAGCGCGGTGGCCTCGACCACCACGGCGAGCAGAGTGCAGCTGCTGGAGTGTGCCAGCAGTGCCAGTGAGTGCCGCGTAGCGTGCCGCGGAGTGAGTGAGTGAGTGAGTGCCACACAATCACTCTCCTCGGTGCGGCGCGGTGCGCGAGTCAAGGACGTCACACTTCCTGACTGACTGGTATGGGGCCGCTGCAGCGGTGCAGGACGCCGTGGCGTGGCGTGGCGTGGCGTGGCGCGGCGCGGCGCCATCCGACATGCACACCTACCTACCGCGTCACTGAGTTAAAAATTCCAAATCGTTCGCGGTTTTAATTTTTTTCCCCGCGCGACAGTGGTGGAAACGGAGCGAGGTGTGTGGGCTGATGACGCTCGTCGTGTGCTTCTTCAGGTTTTTTCGACCAATTTTTTCTTTCGAAAATTTGTCGTAAATCCGTCCTTAGTTTGGGTCCAGTAGTTGGCCGGGCTGGACGGCATTCTGAGCGCGGTGCCGTGCCCTGTGATGTGCCCTCGCTGACCCGGCTCGTTGCGTGCGTTTAGCGTTGGAGCTCGTTATTGGCACGCCGCGCCGCGCCGCGCCGAGGGAATGCCCGCGCCCGCGCCGTGACGCGACCCGATCCGCCTGCGCAGCGCAGCCAGCGCAGCGCCAGCCATGAGTTACGGCCCGCCCCACGGGGGCGGGGCCGGGGGCGGGGCCGGGGGCGGCTCTAGGCCCGGCAGCGGGGGCGGCTTTGGCGGCGGGTTTAGGGCGAGCTCGAGCCCCTCCGCGGTGCCGGGGCTGGCGGGCCTGGGCGCCAGGCGCCCCGCGAGCCGGGTCGCTGCCGAGGCCGACGCGGAGGCCGAGGCCCGCGCCGAGGCCGAGTCCGAGGCCGCCCGCCAGCAGTCCCTCGTGGACCTCGAGGAGCTGTACGTGTGGCTGCAGCAGTTCGAGGACCCCACCATCGGTGAGTGTGCGAGATAGGCCCAGCCCAGCCCAGCCCAGCGCGCTGGCAGGCAGCGGCAGCAGTGAGGCTGTCATGGCGCCCTGCGAGCCCGTGAAGTAACTCCTTCAGTCCACGCATAGATCTGCCTGGAGGTCGGCAAAAAGTGCGACGTGCCCCGGCCGGCTTCCTCCCCTCTGAGCGGCGAGGCGAGGCGATGCAAGACACTCTTCTTTTTCTTTCACCTTCGCTCACCGCACCCATGGCCGCGGCGACCTCCAGCGCGACTCCAGGAACGAACGTCTATTTTTCCATCCATTCAATCGCGCGCATAACGTACCCTGCCCTGCCCGTGCCCGTGCCCGTGCCCGTGTGCTGCCGGCAGTCATTCATAATTCATTTCGCTCCCCGATTCATGGAGGGGTTCATTGATAGTCGCGGGAGTGCGCGAAGGTGTCATCGTCTTGCCCGATGGGGTTGAATGGCCTGCGGAGTCGCCATTACCCCCCCCCCTCCCCTTCTCCCCTTCACCTCTCTCTATCTCTTTCTCTGTCTCCTGCTACTCGCTCGGGCGGCTCTCTTTCTCTCCCTCCCCTGCACATCACATCCTGGCGTGCCGGGCCGGGCCTACACGCTGCGTCCCTGCTTATTTCTGGCCAGGATCCCGTCGTAAGGAAAAAGGGGAGGGGGGGGGGATATCCCGCTGCTGAGCCGGGTAGGCTGCGCGGGGCGGGCGCTGGCGCTCCCCCAGCGAGCCGGGCCGGGCCGGGCCGGGCAGGGCCCTCCTCTCCGCCGCCTTCGTCATGTGTCGCTGACGACTTCATCCACGCAGCGCCGCCACGCCCCGCCCCGCCCCGCCCCGCCCCGCCACGCCACGCCACGCCCGCGGGTAATTTGGATGCCTCTTGTGACGAACACGGTGCAGTAGTGCTTGTAGCACTACTTGGAGAGCGCCGGTGTCGGTGCCGGTGCGCGCGGCTGCCTGCCCCTCACCTGCGCTGGGGCCTCTAGTGTTCGAAGGCATCCGTTAGGTTCTGTTTTTTCCCCTGGTGGGGCTGCGCCTCAGGGCCAGTGTTGCCAGAAAAGTATTGGCAATAAGTAGCCCAGGTGGGCTGGCTGCGTCTGCGCCTGCCTACTAGGCAACTTGCACGCACCTGTGCCAATGAGTGGCCTAGCAGCCCGCTTTACTCCACTGTGTTTGAGCTACTTATTGCCTACTTTTCTGGCAACACTGCACTGAGGGCTAGCGAGCCCCCGAGGGGCTGGGCTGGGGGGCAAGAGGAGCACAAGGCCGCCGAGGAGCGCAGCGCAGGCTGGCGGGGCCGGGCCGGGCGGGGCGGGGCGGGAGTGTTTACAACGGCTGTGGGGCCGGGCCGCGCCGCCCGGGCCCGGCATGTGAAGTGGATTGGGCGCTACCGGAAGTGACTGGGCTGCGGGCGAAGGGGGGGGGGGGGTCGCCGTCGTGCTGGTGCTAGTGTTCCCCGCGAGGAGCTGCGTACCCGCCGAGCAGCGCGGTGGAGTTCAGTCCTCGACTCGGGGATGGGTGGACGTAGGCAATGTGTCGAGGGTTACCCGGGAGCAAGGCAATCTAGTAGGGGGAGTTGCCTGCTGTGGGCTACCCGCGCCGGGCTGAGGCTCACGGCATGCCGCCCCTCCCCCGCCCCCCGTAGTGCCCGAAGGCTTTGGTACTCCCGACCCGCTCCAGCTCGCCTGTCTGCCCTGCCCCTCTGCCCCGCCCCGCCCCGCCCCGCCCCGCCCCGCCTCTGAGCCTCCACGTGTGGCCTTTGTCTGCTTTATAGAGCGCCAGCTGATCCCGTCCCGATCCCGGCGGGGCCTATAGCCTCGGCCTGGTCGTGGACTCCTGCACACCTCTCGCCCCGCCCCGCCCCGCTCGCTGCACTGTATACTGCGCTCGACACTTTGCCCATTACTTTCCATTCAACCCCGCGGGGGCGGGGTGGGGCGGGGCGCGGGGCGGGGCGGGGCGGGGCGGGGGAGGGTGGGTCCCCCGGCGGCGCTCGCTAGCTTGCCTCGCAATTTTCCCCGTTCTTTGTTGACGCCGTGGCGTGGCGTAAGGTTTATTCATTCATGATTGCCAGGCTCCGTGGTGCTCTTCTGCTATCATCGCTCCGTCGTCCCGGCGGGGCGGGGCGGGGCGGCGCGCGCTGGTGCTGGGCCGTGCGGCGCCGTGCGGCGCTCCATAGACCTTTACGGAAATCCTTGTAGACCTGCGGGTGCAATGCATTCTATTCGGACAAACTTGCCTTTATATTTCAACCCCCTGCTGATAGACGATAGAAGACTTGTATGGTAATTTATTGTAAGACTTGTGGGACTTGTGTTGGTGGTGAACTAACTGTGCGCGAAGTAGGTAGTGACGCACCGGCGTAAGTAAAGGTGTGAAGTGGTCGCGCAAGGAGCGCCTGTGTTTTATCTTGCGAGCAGTGTGATGGAGTGGGGCGGGGCGGGGCGGGGCGGGGCGGGGCGGGGCGGGGCGGGGTGGGCCCCACGAGAGACAGGCGCACTGTGGGAGCCCCTTGTGCCGCTGGTGTTTGTGGTACCCATGCCGCACCGCGGCCGGGCCTGGCCGGGGCGTGGAAGGTCGCCACGCCGCGACACTCCACGCTTCTAGTTGTGTTTGCGCACGGCAGCAGGACAGGCCACTCTGCTGTCCAAACTCTAGAAAAAAAATGTATTTCCGCGCAACCTTGTTTGTTGTTTGCCTTGCAAAGAATTTTTTCAAAATATTTATTTGTCAAAATTTTGTAAAATTTTCTATTTCATAAAAGGCCAGCCATGGAAAAAAACGGATGTTACTTGGTCTGCAGTCTTAGAATTTGAATCTATAACTTAATTTTACCTTCGGCTATGGGGAACGCCATCAGAGACCGTCTGAAAGGACGCGGGGATTCCCTTAAGGGGACTTTATCGCGGCGTGTCCGGCCCACTGAAGTGTGCGCCGGCAGTGGCGCTTCGCTGCCCCGCCCCGCCCCGCCCCACCCCGCCCCGCCGCCGCTGCGGACTCGGACGGGACGGCGTGGCGTGGCGCAGGGTGGCTTCTGGCGCGGCCAGAAATAGTTGAGGACCTCACGGGTCGCCTTGTCATGCCGTGTGGTGCGGCCGGGCGGGGTGGGGCGGGGCGGGGCAGGGTGGGGCGGTACGCCTCCCCTGAGATGATCGCGCGTCGTGTCGGGGGTGTTCTGTGATGTGCGCCGACCGCGCGGCCGGAGCGCAAGGGGCGGGGCGGGGCGGGGCGGGGTAGGCAGTCCTGTGGCGCAGGGGCGTCGCGCGGGTCGGCCTACCTCCCAGGCGCCCGGTCCGATCCGGCCCGGTCAGTCGGGTTTTTATTTAAAGGCAGTAAAACCTCCCGGACTCCGTATGGGGTGGCCGTCGATGGGAATGGGAGAGAGATAGATGTGGGCATACCATTCGCTGCTTGATGCTCGACAGCGATTGGAATCAATTTGATATCACGTCAAAAGCGGTGTGATTTGGCCCAATAAACTGTCATGATTCGTCTCAAACAAATGAGCTCTGTCTGGCTTCTATCTCTTGGTAGCAGTTTGTTTTTCTGGTTATTGTGTGTGTGTTTGTGTGTGTATGTCTGTGTGTGTGGCATGCGCAGCGTGGATCGTGGCGAAGATGGACCGATAAACGTAAATAAATCTGCGTTTGATCGCGCCGCCCGCCCGCGCGGCTGCACGCCCACTCGCCCCGCGCTGCTTCCCTCCTCTCTCTCTCCCTCTCCCTCTCGGGCATGTGAGAGAGAGAGAGAGGGGGAGAGGGAAGAGAAGAGAGCGAGAATGAAACCTTGTGGAAGGGGCCACAAGGGCGGGCGAGCGGGCCAGAGAGAGGGGGATAGCTACACCGCATTGAACTTCAAGCATCGGACCGTACTGATAAGGCGGAGCTGCGTTTGATTTTGCCAGCCCCCGCCCCCCCCCCCTTTTCCCCATCCCCTACCCTTCCACCGCCTCCCTGCTCCCCCCTTTGCCATTTCGGCCTCAGCTGTCAGTAGACACGCCCCGCCCCGCCACGGGCACAGTGCATGCCACGTGCCACACGGCCCCCTCCCCTCGGCTTGTCGCCGTGTCCCTTTCTCCTCCACTCCCGCTGTGTCCGGCCCCCGGGCCCGGCCGGTAGCCTGAGCTTCTCTCTTGCTCCAGCAGCCCTAGCCTAGCTCAGCCCAGCCCACCGCTCTGGACCAGCGCAGCGCGGCGACCAGGCCAGGCCCGCTGCTGTCAGCCCGCCGAGCCGAGCCGCGCCGCGCCGTTCAAGGCCCGTTGAAATATTGAAGTGGCATGGCGGGTCGGTGGGGGGCGCGGGTGGGGCGGGGCGGGGCGGGGCGGGGCGGGGCGGGGGTCCTGCCTCCTGCCACATTACTAATTGACGGCGTCGCCGCGCGTTGCCGGGCGGGGCGGGGCGGGGCGGGGCGTGGCGTGGCGTAAGGGGGGCTGGCGAGACGCGGAGCGCTACTCCTGCCTGTCACGCCCGTTACAGGTCCGCCAACTCACCTCCTCTTTCGCGCGCTCTCCGCCCCGGCTCTGTCTTGAGCCCCGCTCCAGCCCCGCTCCAGCCCCGCTCCAGCCCCGCTCCAGCCCCGCTCCAGCCCCGCTCCAGCCCCGCTCCAGCCCCGCTCCAGCCCCGCTCCAGCCCCGCTCCAGCCCCGCTCCAGCCCCGCTCCAGCCCCGCTCCAGCCCCGCTCCAGCCCTGCTCCATTGCGCCGCCCGTGGCTACTGCCTCCCCTCCCCCCATGAGGCCAGATTTAGACGCTTCTCGCCTGTCTGATGCGCAGTGCCGTGCCGTGTCCCCGCTACGCCTCCATCCCACCCCCTGCGCTGGCGAGCGACACAGCGACATCCCTCCCCCGCTCGGGCAAAAAAGTGCTGCGAGATGTTTCAATATATTGCTGATGTTGATCGTCCCTTTTTGCCCGCGGCCCAAGGGCCCCCTCGGGGCTACTCGGCTGGGTCGGGTCGGGTCACGCTCTCTCCAGTACTCTTTACTTCTTTTTTTAAAAAGTGGTCTCCTCACTTTTTTTCTTTTCTTTGCATTCTTTTGCATTTTTGTTCGCCGCGCCGCGACTTGACGCGGGATATTGAACACGCTGGAGACTGTAGAGAGGGCACTTCTCAGCCCAGAAGGGTCAAAAGGGGGGTGAAGGGGGGGGGAGGGGGGTGAGGGTGTCCTCCCATGAATATGCGCCGGCGGGCTGTAGGGCAGGGGGTGAGAGTGTGTGTGTGTGGGGGGGGGGGGGGCCTTCATGTGACCTGTTCGAGTCAGCGGCGGCAGCGCCAGCGGGCAACAGCGGTCAAAGGGAGATTTCTGTTACATTTTCTGAAATTTTCCTCTTTTTGTCCGTTTTGCAGGTGACATCACTCAGAAGGGGTACGAGAAGAAACGCAGCAAGCTCCTCGCTCCCTATGTGCCGAAGCAGTCAGCAGGTAAGCTACGTACTTTTCATTCCATATGAACTCCTATCTGTCTCTCCCCGGCCCCTAATGCGCGCACGCCCGAATCGAGGCGGAAATTATTGCCGAGACAATTCTCTAAAAATTCCGGCAATCAAGTAACTGCAAATATTGTTTCCCGGGAGTAAGAAAATACCTTTCGGCCTTGGTTGTGTTTCGTTTTGTATGCGGTTCCGTGTGTTGTCGTCGTGCTTTTGTGGGGTGGGCTGTGTGTCTGGCACGGGGCACGTGTGGCTGCACTCTGTTCTGGCTGGAGAGCTTTGTGCCCCTTACTAACCCGCGACCCGGTACGGCTTGCACCAGCAGGCAGGCCGCCCGCGCCCGCGCCCACCGCCTCCCAGGGGCAGGGCCCGGGGCCCGGCGGCAGCGGCGGCGGCGGCGGCGGCGGCGGCAGGGAGTCCTCGCGCGGGGGCGGCGGCGGCGGCGGCGGAGGTGGAGGCGGCGGCGGAGGCGGCAGCAGGGACCCGGAGCAGTCCCGCGCGCGCCGCACGCAGCGCCGAGTCACCCACAACGAGAAGCGATACCATTCAGGTACACCACCCTGCACCTGACCCTGCACCTGCACCTGCACCTGCACCTGCACCTGCACCTGCACCCCAGTCTCCAGTCTCCACTCTCCCCGTGACATGACCGGAGCAGGGGGCTCCTCCCTTTTGCTTTGATCCTCCCTTCCCCGTTCCTGCTGGCGAATCTCATCCCTTTGCGGCGAAGCTCGGTAGTATTACTCTGCGCCCTCTCTCCACACCACACCTTTTCTCCCCGTGCCCCCTCCCCCCTCCCCTCCTTTCTCTCCTCTCCTTGAAGAAGATCGTAGAGTGTGCCTCTGTGACTAAGCTTTTGTCGTTGCTGCTCTGCTGCACTTACTTGGCTCCTATCTTTGTGGCATGTGCTGTGCTGTAGTGTGCGCGCGCTTGAGTTCGCAGTGTTGTTGGCAATCGCTGTTTGTTTTCTTTATGCTTTCATAATCAATAGACCTGAGACGTAGACTAGGGCTGCTTAGGTTCTCGAGCATCACCCCTCCCCCCGGCGTAAAGCTCAAGGAGCTGTTATAGTTTGTGTACCCCTGACCCATTGACTCTGCACATCTGCATTTTTCGACGAGGAAACTACGCTGGAGTCTGAAAGATTTCTGATTTAAAAAAAAAAAATGTTAGGCCTTAACTTGCGTTGAATCATCAATAATTTTTATAAATTTTCTTGTAATTCACTAAATTATATTTTATTATAAACAAACAAAAATTCTGACCTTTAACAAAAAAAAAATTACTTCCAAGTTTGAAAAATATTTTTGAGCTGTTAACCCCTGCAGCCTCGGCTTTTTTCCGTTTCTTGTTGGTTTTCCTTTTTTTTTTTTGCGCGTGCGCTCTTATGTCGCTTTGCATGCAGCTAGAGGCGCCGGCGCTGGCGTGGTGGGGCTGCCCCTGCCCCTGCCCCCCGCGCTCTTGGACAACTGCCCCTCGAGCCCGGGCGCGAGGGCGCGGCGTCGTGGCAACCGTCGCCTCACCCGTAGGGAGAGCAGGTACCACTCCGGTGAGTAAGCTCTAGGGAAGGGACGCGTCACCTCAAGAGTCCTAAGTCCTTAGGGTGGTGTGCTCGCAGGATCCTTGAAAATGGACACAACCTATTGGACTATTTCACAAGTGTATGCCCGCGGTCGTTGGTCAAAGAGCTGGGAATTCAACTTACCACTTCTATGTTCGTGATGGGTGCAGTGGGGTAAAGGAGTTCTCGTGTGGGCAGGCTGCTGCGTAGTCTTTTGCTTTCGGTAACTTGCTGGGCATTTTTCGGTCTCTTTGTTTTATGTTTTCCATTAATTGCTTTTACCGTTTTGTTTTTTTTGTTCTTTTATAAATTGATTTTTATCAGTTGCTTTATGTGTTGTGTGCATTGGTAATGGGCAATCATTTATCAATGCATGGCTGTCTATCTCATTAGCACTCTGCATGCTCTGAATTCTATCCATAGAGTTAAGTCATTAAATTAAATTTTATTACATTAAAAGTAAGATTTTCCCCTATCAATAAGCAACTATATTTCGTGATTTTTGAAATTGCATTCTATTGAATTTTGCAGAGGTTCGACAAGAAGCTGTGCAGCAAGCTTTAGCAGCAATGCAAAATCGACCAAAGCCATCTCTTCCCATGCCGTCCAAAAGAACTTCTGTTATGGCAAAGAGTCCAGATAGAGACAGACATGATTCAGGTATTTATTGTAAAATTTTGCTTGTTAATCTGTACTTACTTACTCAATTAAATCTCTTTCTCCTATTTATTTTCTTTTCCACTTAGCTTCAAGTACCGATGATGATAGTCTTGCAAATGATGACATTCAAAGTACTCCGGAACGCGAAAGAGCAAGAGTAACTCCAGACACAAGTAGTACTGGCTCAGCTCGTGAAACTCCACCTCAGCAAAGACTTCACAGGCCACCTCGTAGCAGTGCCAATGGAGGCCCTGGCCATACAGTGTGGGAAGAAAGAGAAGAACGCAAGCGCTCCAGACAAGAAATAACTCAATTAGCAGATGTCATGCACAATCTCAACCCTTGTGTGTATTTTTACATGTCCTGCTTTATCTATAAACTTTACTATAGTTCATAAGAGGGAAAAACCTAATTATTTTCACTAATTTATCTTAGATTCTCAACCTCCAGATGTCACTCACAACACAGCTGGATCTCGTCGAATGACTGGTGCAGATAGAGTACATAGATTTAGCCAGTCAAGGCACTCCTCTGCTTCTGACGACAACATGGGTATGCTTCTTCACTCACAGTGGAATCAATTAACCTGTAAATTTTTGTAGCCTAACTGTTTTTGTTTTTCTTTCTTTCTTTCTTTTTATTAAATGTTTACAGGTACAGTTACAAGTACTGGTCGATGGAAAGTGTCTGCTAAGATTCAGCAGCTGCTTAACACTCTGAAAAGACCAAAACGTCGACCATTACCTGAATTTTATGAAGATGATGATATAGAGTTGGAAATTGCTGCAAACCCTAAGGACCCAAATGCGCCAAAACCAGAAGGTGGAACTATGACTCCTGCTATGGGTGAACAGCTGGTTGTAAGTGTTAATTCTTAATGGTCCTGTTTAGTCTATAAGTGCACAATTGTTGAAATTATTTATTTTTTTCTTTTTAAGGTTCCCTCTGGATTACCGCGTAATTTGGAAGCTGCTATTCAAAGGTATGGATCTGCAACGTACAAGGCACCAGTAGCTACAGTTCTGGATCCTAATGGAAAACTAAGCATTACCCTCACCTATGGTAATATTTTTAATCTAGTCTGATTACATTTTGAAAATTACTCCATCTTGGACAATTAACTTACTATTTGCATTAAACAGGAAAATTACTCAGCCGGTCACAAAAAATTGCTTACACTCTTCTTAATCGCAACTTTAGCAAGGGCGAAACAGTTTTGAAAACAGGCGATAGAGTTGCACTAATATATCCTAATAATGACCCAATAAATTTCATGTGTGCATTATATGGGTGCTTACAAGCAGGAATGGTTCCTGTGCCAATTGAAGTTCCTCTTACTAGAAGGGTATGTTACGTCAATTCACTTAATTATGTTGTCTTTTGAACTAATTGAACTTATTTTGAACAATTTCTTGTAATTTATCTCATATTTAAGGATGCCGGTTCACAACAAATTGGGTTCCTTCTCGGAAGTTGCGGAGTCCAAGTAGCTCTAACCTCTGAAGCCTGTTTAAAAGGTCTTCCCAAAACAACAGCAGGGGATGTTGTAGCTTTTAAAGGTTGGCCTAAACTGCAGTGGTTTGTGACGGAGCACCTTGCTAAAACTCCTAAAGACTGGCTTCCTCCACCAAGACTTACTGATGATACACCAGCTTACATTGAAGTGAGTCAAAATTTCTAGTGAGAGGGATGGGATATATCATCTCATATTTTGAATATTAATTGACTCTTCTCAATCCCATGCTTTTATTTATTTATTTTTTCACAGTACACAACTGACAGGGATGGATCCGTGATGGGGGTCACCGTGACAAGAGCTGCCATGATGACTCATTGTCGTACCTTAACTATGGCATGCAATTACACTGAAGGCGAGAACATGGTCTGCGTTCTGGATTTCAAAAGAGAAGTTGGCCTGTGGCACTCTGTTTTGACATCCATTTTAAATGGGATGCATATTATCTTCATCCCCTATGCTTTGATGAAAGTTAACCCAGCAAGCTGGATGCAAATGATTACAAAGTACAGAGGTATGTGTGAAGCAGAAGGGACTGATCTGTATGTATGTATCAGCGAGAGATATTTATATTTATCTAATCGATTTATGCTTTTCTATGTACAGCAAGCGTTGCGGTTGTCAAGTCTAGAGATTTACATTGGGGTTTATTGGCTACCAAAGACCACAAAGATATTTCTCTGTCATCCTTGAGACTTTTACTTGTAGCAGATGGTGCTAATCCTTGGTCTCTTTCTTCATGTGACCAGTTTCTTAGTGTTTTCCAAAGTAAAGGGCTAAGGCCTGATGCAATATGTCCTTGCGCTAGCACAAGTGAAGTTTTAACTGTATCAGTCCGCAGGTAATGATCCTTAAAAATATATACTGTAGCTTCCCTGAGACATTTTGCAAGCTCCAGGATATTAATGAGCTTGTTGAAATTTTCCCCTTATCTTACAGACCCGGCAGGGCTGGTGTAAATGCCACTGGCCGAGGAGTTTTATCCATGTCAGGGTTAAGTTTTGGTGTTGTTCGAGTGGATCAAGAAAACTCTCTAACTTCCCTTACTTTGCAAGACTGTGGTCAAGTTATGCCCGGCTGTAAGCAATCATTTTATTTTTCTTTCATTATTAAGACATCTGCTTCTTAGTATCAAAGATCTGTCTCAATCAAGAACTTGTTGAACTTACAGGTGTTATAGTAGTTGTGAAAATAGAAGGTACATCATTTTTGTGTAAAACTGATGAAGTTGGAGAAATCTGCGTGAATTCTGGTGCAACTGGAAACCAGTACTGGGGCTTGCAGGGACTTACAAATAGTACCTTTAAAGTTCTACCCCTTCAAGCAGATGGTACACCTCTTGGGGATGCAGAATATGTTCGAAGTGGGTTGCTTGGCTTCCTTGGTCCTGTAAGTATAAACTTTTAGATAGCCCTTCACCTTGTTCAAATTTTCCTTGCAATTCCGGAGCTGTTGGCTTTAATTTGTACTTTTTGTTGACACAGGGTGGATTAGTGTTTGTTTGTGGATCACGAGATGGTTTGATGACTGTTACGGGGAGAAAACATAATGCTGATGATATAATTGCCACTGTCTTAGCTGTTGAGCCAATGAAATTTATTTACCGAGGAAGAATTGCTGTGTTCAGTATTAGGGTTCTAAGAGACGAAAGAATTTGTGTTATTGCTGAACAGAGGCCTGATTGTAGTGAGGAAGAGGTAAATATTACTGGTATCTTAAATCTCCTATTTATGTCATGCAACTATTAGCTATAGCATATGCACCCATTTTCTCTTCTACTTTATAAACTTCAGTGTTATTGTTTCTCTAGAGCTTCCAGTGGATGTCAAGAGTTTTACAAGCTGTTGATTCTATACATCAAGTTGGAATCTACTGTCTTGCATTGGTTCCTCCCAATTATCTTCCCAAAACACCCCTTGGAGGAATTCATCTTTCAGAGACTAAACGACGCTACCTAGAAGGAACCCTTCATCCAGCAAATGTTTTATTATGTCCACATACATGTGTGACAAATCTTCCCAAACCTCGAGAAGTTCACTCTGGTATGTTGAAAATTACCATTTTTGCACAAATTCATGCCTGCTGGACATAATTGTAACTTAAATTATCACCTGTAGCCCCCTTGACAACTGAATTGCAACCTTCACTCGGCATAGGTTCTTCTGATTTAGATTACATAATCTAATCATAGTAAAATTTAGAGCAGAATAAAAATATTTTCATCCCTTACTATTATAGTTATTATAGCCTTTTGGGTAGAGTATTATAGAAAATAGCTTTAGGTTGCAATCCTTGTCCAGTCTGTATGCCCTCTGTTTCAACAAGTATTTTTAAGTTTAAGAAATTCTTTTATGTGTGCTGGCCAAAGTTTGTTTTGTTTGCACCTTGTTTTTCATCTCCCATCTGCTTCCTTCTTTTGCTGTTGCTTCTACATTTAGTTCATGCCAATCACTTAAACTGTTTGGTCTGTTGGTAGTTTCTTAATATCATAGATTTCTCTCAATCACTTTATTCTGCCTCACTTCTACTGCGTCTGTTAATCTGTCATCTGAAGTGTGAGAGTGTGTCTGAGAATCACGGAAGGATTTGGCCAGCCACAATAGCATCTCTTTTGTAATGTGGCTTCCTAGCTGCGGAATCTGTTCCAGACGTCGGACCAGCCTCCGTTATGGTAGGAAATATCGTACAGGGCAACAGGCTTGCTTCAGCTCAAGGCCGTGATATGGGTATCATTGATGAGGAATCTGACTCTGCAAGAAAGGTAGGTTTGATAAAAATTTTAATACAGAATTATTAGAGCATTTAAAATATATCAAAATAAGTTTATGAATAATTTTCTTCTTTCATTCTTAGTACCAGTTCATCAGTGAAATTTTAAAATGGAGAGCTCAGAGTTCTTCCGAGCATGTCATTTTTACCTTATTGAATTCAAAAGGTGCTGTAGCTATGACATTATCATGCTCTCAGCTTCACAAGAAAGCTGAACGTATTGGTGCTCTCCTAATTGAAAAGGGACGCATCAATACAGGGGACCATGTAGCCCTGATTTTCCCTCCTGGTATAGATCTTATATGTGCATTCTATGGATGCCTCTATGTTGGTAAGACCCTTTCTTAAAATTTTTTACTTCTTTTACTAATAAAACTGAACCTTGGGAAATATATTTATGTAATAATAATAATAATTAATTTTTGCTAATAATAGATCCTTACCTTTTTTTTGTCTATCCTGCAGGAGCTGTTCCAGTAACTATACGTCCACCACATCCACAAAATCTCCAAACCACTCTCCCAACTGTCCGAATGATTGTAGATGTTAGCAAATCAGTATTGGTCCTTTCTAATCAAAATGTGATTAAGCTTTTAAAGTCAAAGGTATTTTTTCTTCTAACTTGTTGAGGCTAGAAATAATTGAGACAGGTCATTGCTAACAGGTCATTTTATTTTGCCTCTTGTAGGAAGCAAGTAATGTTGTAGATATTAAGTCCTGGCCAATTACTCTAGACACTGATGATATGCCAAAGAAGAAACTTCCTATGATGTATCGTGCACCAACAGCTGAGATGTTAGCATATTTGGACTTTAGTGTGTCTACCACAGGAATGCTAGCTGGCATTAAAATGTCCCATGCTGCAGTGACATCCCTCTGTCGGTCTATGAAATTGGCTTGTGAACTTTACCCCTCAAGACATATAGCCCTCTGTTTGGATCCATATTGTGGATTAGGCTTTGCGCTTTGGTGCCTTAGCAGGTAACTTTTCTTCTTCTTCTTTTTCTTCTTCTTTTCTTTCCCCCTTGTACCCAGAGGCAAAGTTTAATAAACAGGTTGTCTTTAGAGTTAATGAATTATATTTTACAGCATCTATTCTGGCCACCACACTATCCTGATTCCGCCCTCAGAAGTGGAAGTTAATCCAGCATTGTGGCTCTCAGCTGTCAGCCAGTATCGTGTTCGCGATACTTTCTGCTCCTATGGTAATCTTAAATATCCACCTGAAGTTTTGCATCTGTTTGGATATTGGGTTTAGTGGAATGCTTGTCTACTTTTCTTTTCTTTATTTATTTTCCAGGTGTTATGGAACTTTGCACCAAGGGCTTGGGATCTGCAGTAACTACTCTAAAAACAAGAGGAGTGAACTTAGCTTGTGTGCGAACTTGTGTTGTAGTTGCAGAAGAAAGGCCAAGGATAACTTTAACATCCAGTTTCTCGAAACTGTTTTCTGCCTTGGGTCTGAGTCCAAGAGCAGTTTCTACAAGCTTTGGTTGTAGAGTGAACATTGCTATTTGCCTCCAGGTAGAATTTGGACTTGAAAATTTAACAGTCATAATGAAGTAGTATTGGTATGGTACTAATTTTTAATAACTATTTTAGGGAGCATCGAGCCCTGAACCTTCTACTGTTTACGTGGATCTTCGTGCTCTACGCAATGATCGAGTATCATTAGTGGAACGTGGTAGCCCCCACTCCCTTTGTGTCATGGAATCAGGGAAGTTATTGCCTGGAGTAAAAGTCATCATAGCCAATCCAGAAACAAAGGGCCAATGTGGAGATTCACATCTTGGAGAAGTAAGCTGTCATCTTATCATATTGTTTGTTTCTGTTCAGATTACTATGGGGTTTCCATTATTTTACAATTCATTTTCTCCCCTTCAGATTTGGGTCCAATCTAGTCATAATGCCAGTGGATACTTTACCATCCTTGGGGATGAAGCAGAATACGCCGATCATTTCAATGCCCGCTTAGTGACAGGGTCTACTGGGGAAGTGTATGCCCGCACTGGGTATCTCGGTTTCCTCCGGCGCACCGAACCAGGTCAACAGTTGCAGGGCCCTGGTGTGGGTCCCCCGGGCTCTGCTTCCGGAACGCTGGACGCGTTCGGAGGTTTAAGCAGTGGTACCTTGTCTAGCGTGGGTACCACTGGTTCATCCACGTCAGGGACGGGCACAGGCCTAGCAGGCCACCCACCAGGAGGTGAGGACGACGCCACGTCCATCGCCACGCTTGCTTCGCTTCAATCGCAGACTCCATCACAGCAGATCAGTGACGCTCCAGGTGCTTTCACATTTTCATTTTCAAAATATTCGTAGCAGCCA
Source organism: Frankliniella intonsa (assembly GCA_033675135.1). NCBI lineage: Eukaryota > Metazoa > Arthropoda > Insecta > Thysanoptera > Thripidae > Frankliniella > Frankliniella intonsa. The sequence continues at coordinate 2,263,056 of CM066245.1, read as the reverse complement.
TTGATTATCATTAGTTGCTAAAAACTTCAGTCTGGTAACATAGTTTTAGTAATCCAGTTTATGGTTTAAAATAAAGGTCCTATAGAATTTCAAAATTTAAAATCCTTGACCAGGTAAAACATTAAGGCTTCCTTTTTGAAAACAGTGAATGGGAGTTTGGGCAGATAAGTTTGCTTTGTAATGGGTCTTGATACCAATTCTCTTTCTGCTGGACCACTTGGCTTGTATGTCTTTGGATAGGCATCACAATCATGTGTATTTGATGTGCAGTGCACTGCAGGGATGGACTGGGGGTCCAGGGACTGGTTGGGGGGCCCAGTGCGCTGCTAGTTGCCTATCTTTTAGGGGTATTTAATAGTTGACAAATGGAAATTTTCCAAGAATTTGACCACTACCGTTAGCTTTGATCTTAAAACCTACGTTGTTATACAAATAGTCTTGCTTCTGGGGGGGCCCGGGTGGGGTTACCCAGCCAGCCCACCCGGGCCAGTCCGTCCCTGGTGCATTGTGTTTGACCAAAGCTTTAACAACCACAAGCAGAGTCATATTTTTTTCCTAACATGTTATTCAGTTTACTTGCCCTTTTATAACCTTTGGCCATATTAGCGACAACTGCACCTCCAAACATCATATATTTTCCAATGTATTGCTTTTATCAACCAAATATTTCCATTTTGGTTCTATTGGCTATACATTTTACCAAACAAAAAAAGAGTTACGAAGGATGGGAAATAGGTGTTCCGTTGCAACAGCACATGCTTAACTGATACGGCCATATAAACCTATTTTTTTGCCTAAATATTGATTAAGGTGAAATCTCATAATCTAAAATCATTGCTTTTCATCAGCTCCATACATTCACTGCCTGCAATCATGTCATTTGCTAAGACATTTCACAACATTCGGAGAAATCTATGTGTACCCCACCACATATTTTTTCCTTCATTATTTTTAATTCCTTTGTATTGTTTATTGTGCAATGTGTTCATATTGTAATTAAAATGGTATTGTTCATATTATAATTAAAATTAAGTTTTCTTTGTTTTGTATCTGTAGGTCTTTTGTTAACCAACTCATTTTTCTTTTAACAGAACTTCATGATGCAGTGTTTGTTGTTGGTGCCTTGGATGAAACAATTATGCTTCGAGGCATGCGCTATCATCCCATTGACATTGAAAATAGTGTCATGCGTTGTCACAAGAAAATTGCGGAGTGGTAAGTAACACATTATTACACTCATTCAATTCCAGTAGTTGTCAAAATTTTTTAATTTATAAATTTTTGTTGTTTCAGTGCTGTTTTTACATGGACAAATCTTTTAGTAGTGGTTGTGGAGCTAGATGGTAATGAAAATGAAGCCCTTGACTTAGTACCTTTGGTGACCAACACAGTGCTAGAAGAACAGCATCTCATCGTCGGAGTTGTTGTTGTTGTTGATCCTGGTGTAGTTCCAATCAATTCTCGAGGTGAAAAACAACGTATGCACCTAAGAGATGGTTTTCTTGCTGACCAATTGGATCCCATTTATGTAGCCTACAACATGTGATTTCCCTAATTTTGTTTTGTTATTGTTGTTGTTGTTGATATTTTTTTTTCTTTCTGCTGCAAGGGGGTTCAGGGCATTTTCTATAATTTACTTGCCTCTGATATGTTTAAATTTTCAAGAAAGCCTGCTTGGAGGTGAAGGCATCTAATTTTAATTACAGGGTGTTAAAATGCAAAAATGCTTTTTATTTCATGCTTGGGAGAATCATGTGTTGTGGTCAGTGTGATAAATTGGTGCAACATAAGTTGGATGAGGTCTTGTTTTTAGGTAAAGTAAAACGGTAGAATGTAGATTTTTTTTTTATAATGATGTAGTTTGCTTTTTTATTGAGTAATTAAGAGGGCTATAACATGGTTCCCCTACAATCAACATCTGTCCTTATTAAGTTGTTGATGGGAAAGGGAATTGGATGAAGCTGAAAGGTGTTATTCGAAAATGTCATTTGCTTTCATGAATTAGTTGGATAATGACAATAGTTTTATATCTCATTGACTGTGAGAGAAAAGAATGTGATTGTAACAATAGTGTAAATGTGTACCTCTGTATGCGGATATTAGGAGCTACAAACTCTTGTTTAAAAGATGTGATTCACCTAACGATTGAAAATCTTTGACAAGTGTGGCTTTTACCGAATATGTGCCATGGGCTGAAAGTGGTTCTTCCACCCTAAAAACAGGCCTGTTACAGGCAACAAAGATGAGATATATCAACTCACAGACATCCTATTCTAGTCAACCCAAATGTGAGTGGTGTATTTCTCTTTTTGTCTTCTGGTACAAACAGACATGGGAAATTGATCAATTTTCAACACGATTTTTTACTGTTAAAAACTAGCATTATCTGAGCACTTTTTGTTTTAAAGATAGGTTGGGAATTTTTAACTTGAGAAAGAGCTACATTTTTTATCTCTGTAATGCTCAACAGTTTTGACATTTTACATACGTTTTCAGATTCAGATGTCTGTTTTTCATGACTAGTATGTAAGACATTAAAGGAAAAAAGGCCAAAAACAAATTAAAAACAGAATAATGTCAAAGGATACAGCAGTTGTGTTTAGATAAGAGCACAACAGATTTTATCAGATCATTTTTCAGTTATTATTTTTTTTTAAATATTTTAAAGAAAGGAAACTTGACTTGTTCTCTTTGTACTTATTTGTACCTTATTGGAATTACAACCGGACCAAATTACAACTTGTTAAGATTGAAGTGTACTTTGTTGATCAGCTTTAAGTTGAGTTATTACTTATTCAAATTCCTATCTGGTACTCTTCTAAATGAATATGCAAGTGGAACAATCAACCAATCATCACATCACTTGCTTTTGCTTTTGGATAATAATTAATTTAAAGTCAGTGTGTTTTGGAAAGCTTAATTCACATTTGGATTCTTCTCGTTATAACCATTCATTCACATATTGCATTTAATGCTTTTATTTACTTTAACGTGGAAGAAGTCTTGCATAAAACAATCATTGTCCATGGGAGCTGTACAGATATTTTTGGAATTAGTGCCATATCTGTGTAGCAGTGATACATCTTACTTGTAGTTTTTACCAGTGCTCACAAGGTTGTGAAGCCAGTGTAATTGCTTGTTTTGAGTTTTAATCATTATAGGCAATCTAAACTCAACTCTGTGTCCAGGTCGAGTCAGGTATCTGTAGCGAGTGTTGATTTAATTTTCAAGTTTTGGTGTGACTGTTTCCCAGTAGTGACGCACATCTATTAGCAATTATTTTGTTTATTTATGTGGTATGCTCAAAATTTGTGCCACATTCATTCTATTTATGGAAATGTAAATTACTGCCATTATTTATGTATCTAGAAAATTTTTGTATATTAGAAATGTTTTTACATTCCCAGAAAGTATTTGGTACCACTTATTCCCACCTTTTTCATGCATTCATTTCTGTATTGTATCAAACCCATCATTGACCTCATAAATAGCTTATTCATCAAAAAATCTGAAAGTATTCCTAAATTCAGAAATTGTGAACCTTGTTATGATGTAAAGGTTTGGTGCTATGTTGGTAGGATTACTTTGTTGTACTTCAATGATACGCAATTTTAAATTGAAATAGAGAACTCTCATATTTCTTTTATTTGCTAATAAGAATAATATCTAACAGAGCTCCTTTAGCATTCTTAGGTTCATAATAGTGGTTTCAACTTCAAATTCACATACAGTTTAACTTGATAACTCATTATTGAAAATTTGCATGACAAAGTGGATACGTAGCAAAGACATAACTTCAGTATCTGTGTCAACTCACCCTATGTATTTAATTTTCTTTGAAATGTGGCATCCCTTGGCTATAATTTTTATGCAAGAGAGGATGATTTCCCATAGTAATAGCAGCAAAAACTTCTCTTATTGGTTATGTATAACTATCTCTTAAAAGTTCATTGTTGAGTTTCCTGAGACTATGTCTACTGTCTGAGAAACAAAATAATTCTCTAATTGTTGGAAAGAGGGAATGCTGGTCGACTTGACGTTGATTTCTTTACAGTTATCTGATACTCTTGCTGCTGCATATGTAACACTTTTTAAATACCAGACATTTTTTAAAAACATGTAACAACTATGTATTTATGTCAAGTAATTTTTTTTAAAAACCTGTTTGTGCTCTATTTTGTGGCTCTAATTCTTTGCTCAATACCTGGCAACTATGTAGTTTCTATCTTTTTAGGTTATTGCTTTTTCATTTTCGGTCTGTCTCTCTGCCAACACAATGGTCACCAGACTCATCATAAAGATTATGTGTATTAGTGTGTACCAAATGTTTGGTTGGAAAAGTTCTAGCTTCTCCTTGCATGAAATGTTTTTGCATACTTCAAAATGCGAAGTTATGTTGTCTGTGAATGCCTCACTGTAGATAATAACTTAGAATGTAAACCATGACTGAAACATTTTCCTGCCCTTTTTGTTTCTCTTCTCGTCTCTTTTTCTTTTCTTTTTTCTTTCTTCAAGTACAATCAATGTTTCTTGCAGGGAGAAGGACTTCATTATACCAATCTGTACATAGCAAGTCAAAATGATCTCTGTGCAAACTGTATTGTAATTTAGGGCTAATTAAGTTGTAAATGTCACCCTGTAGATTTTAAAATGTTGTAGTAATTCGGTCATTTGGTTATTTTGTTGTTGCTTTTTTAAAACAAAAAAACAAAAATGGTATTGTTGTTATTCTCCTATTCTGTTCAATGTTTTCTAATATAAATCACTGCATTGAAATATGAATTATTAAGGCAGAACATTGTTCAGATTTTGGTTCAGTTTTATCAGGTTTAAGAGTGTTTTTCTTCACAAACATTGTGCAGTAGTATGCCCTGTGACAGATTTAAAATGAGCAAGTGATAAATTTTTAATTCCCATGTGTTCCAATAAGTCATTGTAAAATAAAATCTTATGAGGCTATAGAGTTTGAGTGTGGTCGACTTTGTCCTAAATTCAACCCAACTTTCAGGAAACTCAGAGCGCCGATTGCCCTGCGTCAAATGGGCTGCCTATCTCTTAGGGGTGGACGTGGCAAAAAACTTTTCAGCGATCAAAAGCGGCTGAGTCAATGCTCCCGCGACGCAGGTGTGAAATGGTCTGCCTGCCTCTTCGGTGCGGATATAGCAAATAACGTTTCAGCGCTAAAAAGCAATTTTCTCCCAAACCAAGTACGGTATCGGGCTGCTTGGACTTGCTATATGTTTTTTAGCCCCAGAAGAAGGTAACCTGTGAGTTTGGTCGAAATCGGAGACAATTTTTTTTCGACCCAAAATCGCAAAAACGCAAAGGCTATAGCCTTTGCATTTTTACGATTTTGGGTCAAATTTTTTTTTCTCTCAAAATGACGGGGGTTGTACAGGGGGACTCTAACGTACCCCTAGACCAACCCCCAAGGGTCAGTTCGTCCGAAAACCCGGTTTGTCTGCGAGGGAATGCAGTATTCCTGATAGCGCGCAATGTGTTCGAGCGAGGTGGCTTAGGGGCCTCTTTTGTCACAAACGAAGTCCGGTATAGGACTCCTAGGACTTGCTATGTGGTTTTTGGTCCCAGAAGGAGGTAACCTGTGAGTTTGGTCGAAATCCGAGACAAAATTTTTTTTTGAAAATCGCAAAACGCAAAGGCTATAGCCTTTGCATTTTTACGATTTTGGGTCAAATTTTTTTTTTCTCTCAAAATGACGGGGGTTGTACAGGGGGACTCTAACGTACCCCTAGACCAACCTCCAAGGGTCAGTTCGTCCGAAAACCCGGTTTGTCTGCGAGGAAATCCAGTATTCCTGATAGCGCGCAATGTGTTCGAGCGAGGTGGCTTAGGGGCCTCTTTTGTCACAAACGAAGTCCGGTATAGGACTCCTAGGACTTGCTATGTGTTTTTTGGTCCCAGAAGGAGGTAACCTGTGAGTTTGGTCGAAATCCGAGACAAAATTTTTTTCGCCCGAAAATCGCAAAAACGCAAAGGCTATAGCCTTTGCATTTTTACGATTTTGGGTCAAATTTTTTTTTTCTCTCAAAATGACGGGGGTTGTACAGGGGGACTCTAACGTACCCCTAGACCAACCTCCAAGGGTCAGTTCGTCCGAAAACCCGGTTTGTCTGCGAGGGAATGCAGTATTCCTGATAGCGCGCAATGTGTTCGAGCGAGGTGGCTTAGGGGCCTCTTTTGTCACAAACGAAGTCCGGTATAGGACTCCTAGGACTTGCTATGTGTTTTTTGGTCCCAGAAGGAGGTAACCTGTGAGTTTGGTCGAAATCCGAGACAAAATTTTTTCGCCCGAAATTGTAAAAACGCAAAGGCTATAGCCTTTGCATTTTTACGATTTTGGGTCAAATTTTTTTCTCTCAAAATGACGGGGGTTGTACAGGGGACTTCTAACGTACCCCTAGACCAACCTCCAAGGGTCAGTTCGTCCGAAAACCCGGTTTGTCTGCGAGGGAATGCAGTATTCCTGATAGCGCGCAATGTGTTCGAGCGAGGTGGCTTAGGGGCCTCTTTTGTCACTAACGAAGTCCGGTATAGGACTCCTAGGACTTGCTATGTGTTTTTTGGTCCCAGAAGGAGGTAACCTGTGAGTTTGGTCGAAATCCGAGACAAATTTTTTTCGCCCGAAAATCGCAAAAACGCAAAGGCTATAGCCTTTGCATTTTTAACGATTTTCGGCCCCAAACGAATTTGCTCCAAAATGACGGGGGTTGTGCAGGGGGACTCTAACGTACCCCTAGACCAACCCCCAAGGGTCAGTTCGTCCGAAAACCCGGTTTGTCTGCGAGGAAATGCAGTATTCCTTCTGAATCGTATTTTGAATGGCACTAAACCTGGCGGGCGAGTGACGTCATTTTGTGCAGCCGGAGCCGGAAGCCGGAGGTGTTTGTTGTTTTCGGAGGGATCATGGCGGAGGCCGGTGTGTGCGGTGCGGTGCGGTGAGTGTAATTGTGATATTATTTGTTTCAATCGTAATATTCCTTAATTAATTAATAATTGGGAGGAGTGTGATATTTTTATATTTAAATATCACATATTTTATTGTTTTGGTGAGGACAAACTGAACATCCTCGCTCCTGTAATGGTTCCTCTTTCTGCTGAGTGCCTACCGTAAGGTTATAATTAACCATCAGCATTGGGTGTAACTTTTCAATGATATTCTTATTAGCGGAATGTCGTTATTTCCTTGAAAGGCTGTAATTTTCTTGTAGCACATTATGTAGTGCCCAAGGGAGGTTAGCTATGAAGGTTAGGTCACCTCATGCCTCATGGCTACACAATTGGTGAGGCTGAGGCTAAGACTATGGTTCATCCATGAAGCTCTTAATTTGGGCATTAGTGTGAATCAGAAATCTATTTTACGTTGCGTTCTTGTTTAAATGTGAAAGTGGGGGTGTCCTTAGTACTCTCTGTGAGGAAATCTTGGACCAGATGGATTCCGATTCCGATTAGGCGACAGACAGCCCACAACAGTATTAGCATTTTCTATCAGGCACACTTGCGTGTTCATTTCAAAATCAAAGGGTTTTGTATTAGTTAACATTGGGGGGAAAATAGGGAAGCTAGGACTCTTGGCTGAGTCAGTAGGGCTTGTTGCATTAGTGGGTATCCTTCCACTTGAAATCGCAGTTCTGTGCTCATGATGATTCTTCTTCTTTGAACAATATTGCATCTTCGTAGTGAGAATAATTAAATGTAAATGAGATCTTTTCTTTTTCAAGAACTGAAAGTATTGTTTAGATATTTATCATTTGGAGTAAGTCATGTTCATTCTTAAAACGCCTTTTAGTTTTCAAACATACTTAATAATACAATAGTCTTGTGTAGATTTATTTGTTTTCAATGCAATATTGTTTAAAGTGTATGGCCAGTCACTCGTCTTTATCCAGAATTTGTTTGTCAATTGTATAAATACTAGTTGTTCACTTATCGATCTAGTTTATGGTTGGTATCTTGCCAACTGATATCCATAAGAGATATCATCAGCATTTTATCGATGTGCAATTACCTTTCTAAGGTATTTGGCTTTTTAAAAATAATACTTGTTCACTTTTCCATCCATCTTATTTAAGGGTGGTATCTTGCCAACTAGTCAGATGCTGGATGCATTTAATAATTCGGATAGAGGCTTTTAAAGTAGTAAATCTTGTTTTGTGGAGAACAGAGATGAGTGACGGCTTTTGCTTACTGATATATGAGTGTTGCCCTGTTGCCCCTGTGTCTGCTGTTCTTTACTTGCTCTATTGCAAAAAGTATCCATTGAATGCTTTGTTTTGCGCCATTTGGCCTGCCTGCTTCCTCTCACTTTGACCTCGGCCAGACTCCTAAAGGTCAGGGTGTGAGGAGTAGGCATTTTAGTGGTAACCTTTCAAATGTAAATTTTTGCTTGCTTTAAACTTGTTGAGTTGCCCCCTCTTGCTGGCATGTTGACCCAGGCCAGACTCCTGAAGGTCAATGTGTGGGTGAGAGGGTGCTTTGTTTTGCGCCATTTGGCCTGCCTGCTTCCTCTCACTTTGACCTCGGCCAGACTCCTAAAGGTCAGGGTGTGAGGAGTAGGCATTTTAGTGGTAACCTTTCAAATGTAAATTTTTGCTTGCTTTAAACTTGTTGTATTTGCCCCCTCTTGCTGGCATGTTGACCCAGGCCAGACTCCTGAAGGTCAATGTGTGGGTGAGAGGGGGCGAATGAGAGGGGATTCCTCTCTCTTTGCTTTAGAATTTCAACTTTTGAATGGATACTTTTTTTACTGCTCTGTGCTCTGCTGTGTTGTTTCCCTTCTGGCTTTGGTATAATACGGCCTCCTGGAGTGGGACTTGTCTCACTGCTGGGTTCGAATCCCAGCGGGTCCTATGCCTCGCCTTTGTCTGCCTTCCTTCTCTCTGAATGTATGAGAAATTTAGAGGAACACAGTGCTTTGTTTACAATTTTGTTTACACTTGTTTACAATTTTGTTGACATTTGTGCTGCTCTGCCACTGGCCAATTTCTTCTTCTCTTTTTTTGGGACTTAGTATTTGGCCTTTGCAGTGTTCCTCTCACTTTCTCATCCTGTGTGTCTTCTGCTCTTTGTTGTTGTTGACATTCATGCTTTGTTTACTTTTCAGCACTTGTCCTTTTTTTTTTTTTTTTTTTTTTTGTTGGCTTCGGCTTTCCTTGCTCGAGCTGCTCATTGGTTTCCACCAGTGAGCTGCTCGAGCAAGGAAAGCCAAAGCCAACAACCAAGGAGGGGAAAAAAAAGTTGTTTTGTTGCCGCTGTTCACTGCTCCAAGTCCCGAGCTCAGCTGCTGCGCCTTTGAAAGGCAGCAGCTGAGCTCTGGGACTTGGAGCAGTGGAACAGCGGCAACAAAAAAAAAAAAAAATAAATAAACAAACAAACAGTTGAATAAAGAAAAACAAGGTTTATTGGAAGAAGAACAAAAAGAAGCAAGAGCAGCTGGCCAATGGGAGGCCCCCAAAAAGGCCCTTTTAGGCTATCTCGAGATCCCTATGTGATGCGGCCCAAGTAAAATTTCTGGGGTCAAACAAAGTTCCATCTGGAAAAAACTGGTCAATTTAACTGTCAAGAGGAGTTTAATTAAAACACCTCATAAACTGACTCTACGCAACAATCACTTCATATGAACTCAATCACAGCCGACGAGATGAAACACAGGACCCGAGAGCAAGCAGTGGCCTGGTGAACCTTCAATAACATGTCACTAAAGGAGCCCGAGAAATGCGTACCAGGACCTCGGGCCATTCCATGTTCCACTGTGACTGATCTCTCCTCCACATGAAGCAATCGTTGCTCACATTAGCAAAAGTAAGTTCAAAGTAAGTTCATTTCTTCATGCCGACATCCTCGTCTTGCGTCTCGAAGAATCTTCACAGTCGTCCTTTCTTGAGTTGGTTGCTTGCTTTGAAGAATCGTCAACGGCTGCACATTTGGTTCTGCTTTCCCCGTAACTTCGTCTTGTAACCTGCAAAAACAAATGTGTATCAGAAGCAGTTCAATAAAAGAGTATCATTTCATCACAACTCTGTTGATTTATTTAAAAAGACATAATGCAAAAAAATAACATTCTCCAATCCTTTGTTTTTTATGGCAGGTAAGAGTGATGACGTGCCAAAATACTACATCTTGCCAAGGTATTTTAATTTGAAATCAAAATATGTTCAGCAATTGAAAGAAGGTAAAGCTATGAGGCCAGTTACGTCTACTTCAATTATTTTATTTTAAAAAATTGTTTGGTCGAATATTAAGGTAACGCCAGACCTCAGTCACATTTCCAGCTATGGCATTTTTTCTTCTCAATAGCATCAGCGACTTCGTTTATAAGTTTTGTTCATTTCTTTCATCTTTTCTTGAAAGCGTGGACAGTGGACATTCACTCCTACAATAAAGTAGGCTTTCAGTTACTGGTAGCTCTGAGCAGACCGACTAGCATCAAGTTATTTTCTATTAATGGTAATAAAATCAATTAAACCATCAAACAAATGCGTGATGTTATTCACCATTATACAGGTAACTTATTCAACATGACATGCATCTCTGTTTTAGTCACTATGGCAGCAACTCAAAAACATTCCACGATTTTAGTGTCAAAATTTACCCACTATGATTTCTAGTATTTTAATGGAGACCAAAGTACTAGCAGCAATATTGCAATTTTCTATTGATTTCACAACCAGCAAAGGTAGAAAGTGGCAGTTTAATTTTGAAAGCCAATTGCCTTCTACTTCATAGGTGAGTTTAAGAGATATTCTGATTCAGAACAGTGGTGCAATACCAAGTGAACTTTTCAAATGAAAGGAATGAGTAGACTTTCATAACTTATGTCAAAGCTTCCCTCGACAGATATTTAAAATACAAATAACTCAATGCTTTTTCACCATTCTGCAAAAGGGAAATATTTCTTACTGTCTGATCTTAAATTCAGGGCACTGAATTTCAAAATGAAAGAAATCAAAGTAACAGACTAGACATTAAGATTCACCACAGGAGTGGTGCTGTACTAGGCAAGCTCAAAAAAATCATTGTTTATCAAAGTTACTGTCATGAAAGGTCTACTCATACTAATAGAAGTTAATTAAAATATTAAATTGCTGAATATTATCATTTATTTACTATAGCTTGTACAGCAGCCCAACCAAACAGGTGGTGCTGTGCCAGTAAGGCACTTCAGATGTAAGGATTAACTCAGTTCCTGTTGTCAATGGTCTGTCTTCCCAAACCAATCACAGTTAGTCTGCTAGGAACCCCCAAGCGCTCAATTACAAATTGCAATATGAACTACTGCTTTTACTACTACAAATGTTCTCCAAAAGAGACTAGCAGCCTAATTTCTTTTATTTTGAGAAAAAGTTCAACAATAACCTGATCAGAGCTATCCAGTATTGAATCCTTACTCCACAGGATAAGATTCAATAAATCATCCTTGAAAGCATGTCCAGTGTACTGGTGAGGCAGGAAATGAACATTGCCAAAATGGCTATTTAGCTCCAAGATCTGAATTTTAAATCCAAAGGGGAAAAGATCTTTGAGGCAGCAGCAACAATGTGCTGTTCGGCAGACAAAGAACAGGATCTCTCTTTGGGCACTCATTTTCAAATTGTATAAATATAAATGCACCACTCTTCATTAAAGGTAAGACATTAGCCTTAGCCACAGGAATAGCCAATTATAAGCAAAGACGCTTCAAAAAATTATTTGAAGTGGGTGCAAATCAAAATATACAAGTCATTTTTAACTTCTCAGATTTCTTTCAAAGATCAATACCGTCACACTTAAATAAGACCACCTTGATCAGCTCCACTGGATATTCCGCTGCGTACAAAACCCTGACAGGACTAAGTCTGAACGTGCCAAAAGTAAGCCACTCTGGGAACCCCCCCTCCCCCCAGCCTACAGCCAGTGGTAGCAAATAGCTCTACGGTCTCCGCCCGAATTACTGCACATGACTGTTGCAGTTGTTCATCACACAACCAGATGAAAATATTCTCATATAAATTAGGGGAACAATAACATCACTTTCATTGAAACTAAATTCAGAATATTTTATGTTTTAAATAAAATCTCCACTATGGGGGTTAAGAATTCTTTAAAGGCTCTGATGTAGTTCCAAAACGTCCCTAGTCCCTTCCACTAAGCGGTGTAGCCAGGAGGTGGGCTTGGGCGAGGCTCGGGTTTAGAATGCGTTTTGAGAGGGTATTGTACACAACAAAACGTCCAGTGTAGCTGATCAAGTAGGTCTTGCTCTTAACATTGCTTACCTTCACATAAGCAGCATGACCACTGCAGATGATAAGGTTGCAACAGCAGAGGGAGACCCAGGAACATCCGTAGATTAAGAGGTGAAATAACAGCTTCAGTACATTATGCAGAACATGGTGAATACCTGAAAGAATTAAGAAAAACCTATTAGCATGAAAGAAAGGAAAGAAGGGCAAGCAGATAGCAACAAATCTGATGCATAAAAGAGCACAGCTGAACCATGCAATACCCACCATGTGCTCAGCAGAAGCACCAGACATGGACATGACATCACAGATGAAAACAGCTTATCAGCACTGCGATGGCAGACAGAGTAAAGATCTAAGCAGCCCCGTAAAGTCTTTGGAAGTGAAGTGGGAGCCGTCAAGGGCAGGGTTCAACAGAACGAATGCAACTTGGCAACCTGAAACAGACAAACAATACTTATTAGCATGGAGGAGATCTGGAGACTGACAAGCAGGTAGCAAAGAAATGTGATGGATAATAGAGCCCAGCATAAGCCAGTATATATACACACCTTGAGCTATTGGTCATGTTGCAATGCAGCCTCAAACATCGCAAAAGGAATTCCAAGCAGGCCAATATATTCGAGCATTCATCAGCAGGGTCTTCAGTGGTGAGGGTCCATGTAAAGGTGGCCCGTGGCCTCTGGCCCCACACTTTCAATCAGCATTCAAGGTACTGGATAGACGAAAGAATCAGCATCATCCTGAAGAAAAACAAAAGAAAGCACTAAATTAGTATGTCGAGTGTTTCAAAATAAATGAGAAGATCCCAAATTTAAGTGCGTTATTCCTATCTCTATACTGAAATACTGAAACACGAGGCAGGCATTCTAACCTAGATCTCCCATACACAGCTCTATACTGAAATACTGAAACACGAGGCAGGCATTCTAACCTAGATGTGAACTCAGAGCAGCCCTCTCTTGAACGCGAATGAGAGCAAGTTACGCGACGCCTGCATTTCGGAAGAGTCAAGTGCGACCGAGGAAACTCGAGCTGAAGGCCAACACCGAGAACCCAAGAAGGAAATGCGCAACCGTTCGGAGAATCTGAACAAAACCTCTACACACCCCAATTCCAGTCCAGACGGACACAGGAAACGCATGTAGCTCCCAACACGTGGTGTTTCCATTCAAACCCAGCCAACCTACAGCGACCTTGAACTGTAATACATCTTACCTCTTCAACAAGCAGCAGGCGAATGAGAGCCGATCCTGGTCTGACGGTGAGAGGCGGCGGTAGGAGGGAGAGGGGAGGGGAGAGGTGGGAGGGCGGTAGCCTGCGTTGCCAGCCTCTGGCCGCTACAGGGCGGTACGCGGCGTTCGCCAAGGCGGTATTTCGGCCGCCAAGGCGGTGCTTCGGCGCGCAACTTCAAAACGGAAGACTGAATGACGTTACCCGCGCGCCGACCGCGCAATAATTCAAACAGCCTCCGATTTCGACCAAACTCACAGGCTACCCTCGGGGGTTGGTCTAGGGGTGCGGTAGGGTCCCCCTGCACAACCCCCGTCACTTTGGAGCAACATTATTTTTCGGCCGAAAATAGTAAAAATGCAAAGGCTATAGCCTTTGCCTTTTTGCGATTTTCGGCCGAAAAAAAAATGCCTCCGATTTCGACCAAATTCACAGGCTGACCTCGGAAGTTGGTCTAGGGGTGCGGTAGGGTCCCCATGCACAACCCCCGTCACTTTGGAGCAACATTATTTTTCGGCCGAAAATCGTAAAAATGCAAAGGCTATAGCCTTTGCGTTTTTGCGATTTTCGGCCGAAAAAAATTGTCTCCGATTTCGACCAAACTCACAGGCTACCCTCGGGGGCTGGTCTAGGGGTGCGTTAGAGTCTCCCTGCACAACCCCCGTCACTTTGGAGCAACATTATTTTTCGGACGAAAATCGTAAAAATGCAAAGGCTATAGCCTTTGCGTTTTTGCGATTTTCGGCCGAAAAAAAATTGTCTCCGATTTCGACCAAACTCACAGGTTACCTTCTTCTGGAACCAAAAAACACAGAGCAAGTCCTAGGAGTCCTATACCGGACTTCGTTAGTGAGAAAATAGGCCCCTAAGCCACCTCGCCTGAACACATTGCGCGCTATCAGGAATACTGCATTTCCTCGCAGACAAACCGGGTTTTCGGACGAACCGACCCTTGGGGGTTGGTCTAGGGGTACGTTAGAGACCAAAAAACACATAGCAAATCCTAGGTGCCGGACACAACGATGAGGGAATGGCCAGGAGAATTACGGTGCCCTCTTGGACATTTATTGTACAACACCATTGTATTCAGAACTTTATTTTAATTGAGATCTTCTGCATTACAATTACTATTTTACAATTACTATTTTACATTGTTGCTCTTTTACTTTTTAAATTTTGTATAATGAAACACAGTTTTTCATTTATAAAACCAGTATCACAATGTGTTATGTTGATTAAAGAATATCTCCTCTGCGTCATAAATCTTGAAATGATAATTTTTGGTCCGTATCTCTGATATATATCGAAATATATCACACATTTGATTTCAGTAATGCCAAAAGCTGAGGCTAAAAGCTTCACAATCGAAAAAGAATGCAGTTGTGAGTGCTAATATTCTTAGATCGTAATGATAAAGTTTCCAGTATGCCTCTATTTTGCCACATCAACAGAAAGTGTAGCAATATGAATTTATTCTGACTGATAATTCGATTAAAAAACTGCTGGAACAAAATAGCCTTTAATGAACAATAAATGATATGTGACAATTTTTTATACTTTGTTAATGTTTGCGGAGAGAAACTTGTTAGGATAGCAATGAGGTTCATTTCCTTGGGAACAAAATTCTTTTAAAACAAGTTCATCAAAAATGCAAAGTAGTGCTCCCACACAATTGCGCAAGGAAAAAAAATTCTGCCCCAACATGCCGCATTTCTGCTTTCATTAACATTTCTTGAGGAAAAGGTCACAAATTCCTTTTTATTTCTTAGAGAAAAGAAGAACAAAACTATAAAGTACGTGAATAATGACACACTGGACTCTTTTCTAGATCTTAACGTTATATTAAAAATAAAACATTTCCAAGGTATCAAAGCAGTTCTTACACTAGGGGGTCTGCACAATGTCCACGGCGGTCTTCCCCTCCCCAGCCCGGCCCGCTCATGAGACGGTAGTCCTGTGCACGCGGTGCAGGATCCTGATCCTGGCGATGCCCCTGGTCGTGGTCTCCGGATGGTCCTCGGCACACTTGCTGCACTCACACTTGGTGATCCACTGCACCGCGAAAACGGCCGTGCTCCGGCGCTGCTGCTGCTGCTGCTGGTGCTGCTTGTGGTGCTTGCGCGGCGTGCTGAACACGCTCCACAGCCGGCCCTGCCGGCCCTTGGAGAAGCGGTGGCCCTCCTCGTTCTCGCCCTCCACGTCGTCGTCCTCCTCCACGTCCTGGTCCACGTCCGCGTCGCCGTCCTGGTCCCCGTCCTCCTCCTCGTCCTGCAGTGCACCACGCCGATGAGCCCTTCGTTCCAATCGCACCCCCCCTTTTTTTCTTTTGGTTTCGATATTGCTTTGCAAACTTTAACTAAGTCTGTGAATGTTGCACACTCATAGGTGTGTGACTGTGAGAAATGTTTGTAGGAGTTACGAGAACATTTTTCATGAAAAAAGTCGTAAATTTACGATATTTAACTGTAAAATAACAAAATTGTAAGGATAGTTGGTAACGACTTGTGACTCTTAAAGGAGCACAAATAGGCTTTCGTAAATTTACCAATCAGATATCGTAAATTTACAGCACCGTTTGTAGAGAACAAATTACGAAAAATGTCGTAAATTTACGAAAATATGTTTTACAGTGGTGGATTTCTATTTGTATACTTTAACAAGTAAGAGCGTAATTTTTTCTGGGAATTCACACACACCTAGAAGTGTGTAGCATTGACACATTTGTGATGCGCTTACCGGGTCCAGCAGGTTGTCGCGGGGGTCCGCGGCGAGTAGCACGCTGCTGGTGGGGAAGGGCGTTGTCGTGGTCAGGTCCTCCTCCCACATGTCGGCGCCCAGCACCGCGACGGCCGCCGGGTCGGCTGGCGGGTCACCCTCGCACTCGAACTCGACCTGCAGGCCGCGGCGCACACGTTGTATATCGGGTGTGTCAGAGAACACGTGTCACTTGCGTGTCACAGTCTGCGGGTTTGCCCAACCGCTCGAGCCGTAAGGCGGCGTGGCCTTTTGGGTTGGCAGACCCACAATACGACTGAGGCCCGATGTGTGATAATTTTGACAGAAAATCATGCGATAACCGGTGGCCTGCGACTCCCACGATTCATCGCATTACAGAGCATGATAATTTTGCATCACAAAAATAATGTGATAAAAAATACATGACAAGCGATCGTCGGAATCAGTCAGCTGGTCCCCCCACCCCACCCACTGTAAAAAAATAGTCGTTAGGTTTACGGGAATATTTTCCATGAAGTGCAGTTGTAAAATTACAATTGAAAATCGTAAAATTACAAGCACTACATATCGTCTTAAAATTCATTCACGAGAAAAAAAAAGGTCGGTCGAAATTTAAAGCAACACATTTCGTAAATCGTAATTTACAAAATTTCTCGTGCGCCGCTAGAGCTGCGCTCACCTTGATGGAGGACGAGAGGCGCGGCGCGCAGCACAGCCCCCGCGCGGCGCAGGCCCCGCAGTGCTTGGGCCGGTAGTGCCGCTTGGAGCGGCAGCGGCCCAGGCGGAGCCTCACGGGCCGCGGCGCGCGCAGCGTCGCCTTGCACTCGTGCCCGCGCTGCAGCCGAGCAGACAGCAACAGACAACAGACACGGTCAAACACTCAGCAGACAGCACAGAGACGGACACTGACAGCAGAGCCCCCTCCTGCTGCCCCGGCCCCGCACCAAGGGTAACGTAACTTCGATTTCGGATGTATACACGGACCGATGATCGAGAGATCGATTGGATTTGAAAGCCTTGGTATGTAACTGACCGAAAGATTTTACCATAGATTGAGTATCATAGACAGTGACCAGAGGTGATCGAAGTGATAGAAAGTTGATCGGGTGTTCAATCAGGATGAACGGGAAATTGATCAAATTGATCGAATGAATGATCGGATATGATCGAATGATCGGACATGATGGAATGATCGGACATGATGGAATGATCGGACATGATGGAATGATCGGACATGATGGAATGATCGGACATGATGGAATGATCGGACATGATCGAATGATCGGACATGATCGATGAATGATCGGACATGATCTAATGATCGGGTCGGACATGATCAAATGATCCGACATGATCGGAAAATGATCAAATTTCCGAGCATGGAGCGATTTGTTGGAGCTGTACTGTACGTCCCCCGTGCTCACTCACCCGTATCTTGGCGCGCGGCGGGCGGCGCTCCTCGGCGGGCGTGACGCACGGCCTGAGCTGGCAGGGCCGCGTCTGGTTGAGCGCCACGCAGCTCGGGTTCTGGTTGGTGACGCGCACCGACAGCCCCGTGCCGCAGGTCCGCGAGCAGGGCGACCAGGCCGACGACAGGTGCGGGCACTGCGGCGGCCGCTCGGCCGCGTCGCTGTCGCACATCCACTCGCGGCAGCACTGGCCCGGCAGCTCGACGAGCCGCGGGTGGGGGCAGGAGAAGCCGCGGGGCGACATGCCCTCCTGCGGGCACAGGCTGGCGCACGCGTACGTGCCGTTCTGCAACAGGACGACAGGGCGACCTGTTGCATGCGTTTCCGGCAACACTGGTGTGAACAATTTCAAAGCGATCGGACAACGTTGACCCGGACATGATGGCGGTCTTAGTTCAGGCACCGGGCCGGGCGCTCCTCCTGCTCACGCCTCACGCCTGGGCGAGCGCGCGCGCGCCCACACACTCACCTGGCAGGTGCACTGGGTGCGGCAGTCCAGCATGAAGGTCTCGCCGTTGTCGTACGTGTCGCTCTCGACGTAGCAGGGGCGGCCCTTGATGGCTGCGACAACAGAGAAGAAAAATGCCCCATTATGTAATTGATCGGAGTGTCGTAAGATGGAAGACATAAGAAACAAATACTTCAGGAGAGCACTGAGAGCATGGAAATAAAACACGATTGAAAAAACGATTATTCGGCAACGTGAAGAAACATTACAGCAGCTAGTTGCCAGGTGTTCAGGGTGCACACACGCGGGCGTACTGCGGGAGAGAGAGAGAAGGGGGAGAGAGGGAGAGAGAGCAGGGAGAGAGAGAGAGAGAGAGAGGAGGGGGGGGGGGGGGTTAGGAGGGGGGCCCCGACTGACATAACGAAAAGAAGAGGGAGATCCCCTTCACCCCGAGCATAAGCAGAGTGCCATGGCGCGAGGGTCCGGGCCGGGCCGGGCCGGGGGAAGGCCCTCCCTTGAAGTTAGCAAACTGCTGCCTTCCCTTCCACCTTGGTTAAAGCGCGTCTCTTTCATCCTCCCGCTGCTTATCTCCCCTGGCGGCCCACTCCCCCCCCCCCCCCCCCCCCACAGGTTTACCTCCTAACTTTGAGACTGGTCCTTTCCGGTCCAGTAGGCGCGCCTGTGCATGGAGCCCAGGCATGGGCGGTGGTCGGCGCGGCGGTCGGGTGTGGTGGGGTGCGGTGGGGGGGGGGGGGGCGGGGCGGGGCGGGATTGACCCCAGGAGAGGGGGGGTTGGTACTTCATTGTCATGGGGGTCTTTCAGCGGCCCGCCGCCAAGGGAAGGCAAATACCACCCCTTCCCTTTCCGCCCCCGCCTCCGCCCCCACCCCCGCCCCGCCCCCGCCCGCGGCCCCGGCTTTCCGATGAGCCTTTACGATGTGACGTGCGCTCTCTCTGTGGTGGTGATCAGGGCGTTGATTCATGGCTCGTCACGGCTCGCCATGGTGCGCCATAGGGGCCCTAGGGGACGGCCGCTGCCGCCCCGCCCCCGCCCCCCGCCCCGCCCGCCCCCGCCCCCAGCCCCCGGGCCGCCCCTTCCCCACCCCCACGCCGTGTCCCTTTCCATCCCCACGGGTCCACCGTCCCTTATCACCTATTCATGATGCACCGCCCTGCCCCGCCCTGGACCAGACCCCTTCAGCCCCCCCTCCTCCCCCCGGCCCCGTACCCGGACGTCCTCCAGGTTAAGAAGGCATTTAAGCCCTGTGAGGTGCTGGCGCAGCCTGCCCCGCCCCGCGCCAGTCCCGCGTGTAATGAGAGGCAAGGGTTACCGGCAGGGGCCAGGGGCCAGCGGGTAATCTGCCGTGCCGTGCGGGGCCGGGCCGGGCCGGGCCGGGTGCACAGCCCTATGACTTTAGGAAATGAAAAAGCTTTCATGACAAAGATAACGCAGTAATCGCCTAGATGGTTTCCTTTCTTTAGAGCAAGTGCCGGGCCCGGGTGAGCCAAGGTCGAGAGGGCCACTACTTCTGTAATCCTGTGTACAGGTTACCCTTTACCCTGAAATCCACGTGTATTGATCGGATAAATCCCCACTGCTCTTTACATATGCAAGGTCCAAGGTGTGCAGTAACAGCGCACCTTTCCCCTGTCTTCCCCTGGAGCCACAATACCCAAAGGTGTTCTACATGGGAGCGACTAAGGTGTGCTGTGGCAGAGCGACAAAAGGTATGCCATTTTTGGAGGCAAGCGACTAACTCGTGCTCTCAGGGAACACCCAGGTTTTACACTGTAGGCGTCCGCATACCTTGTCAGGAGGGCAGGGCGGCTCTCAGCCCAGGCCTCTGCCCGCTCCCGCTCCCGCCTCCGCCCTCGCACCCGCCCATGCCCCATACCGTGCTACGCTCAGAGCGAGCGGGAACGGAGCGAGCGGCCCGGCCCGCAGCGAAAAACAACAATGTGCGAATTCCGACCCGGGAGTGGTTTGCGCAAAGTTTCTCGTTTCGACGACGCCGAGGGCCGGCCGGGTCCGCTGCTGGGCCGGGGGCCGGTGGCCTACACCGCACCGCCCCGCCCCGCCCCGCCCTGCCGCACCCCGCGCAACGCAGCGGTGTTGCTTTCGAAGGTTGTTGTATTGATTGTGGCGTGGCGGGGCGGGGCGGGGCGCACAGCGGTCCGAGGGGGCGACAACCTTGGGAATCATGTGTACACTTGCCCGGGAATCATGTCGGGAATCATCCGGAATCACCGGGAATCATCGGGAATCATGGGAATCATCGGGAATCGGGGGAATCACTGGGAATCACTGGGAATCACTGGGAATCACTGGGAATCACTGGGAATCACTGGGAATCACTCGGAATCACTGGGAATCACTGGGAATCATCCCCCAAAATTTCGGAATCATGCGGAATCACTCGAAAACTAAAATTCGCGCAGATCGATCGAAAACCTTAAGAATCGCTCGGAATCAAGCATTTGATTGGCCGCGGCCGTGGCTAGGTGCTGTATCGGCCTCACTTAGCACTATACGAGGTTTAGAGCAGCGCAAAGAAAGAGCCAGGATGCTCGCTTCGGAAAAGAAGTGATGTGAGGTAGAGTAGGTGGAGGTTCTCCAAAGTCTTTCGATCAGGGAGTAGCGACGGTCTACCGGCCGCACGAAGAGGTTCCGGAGCACAATCCCTCGGACATCCGAGCCGATGCGAGCCGATCTGGGCCGAGGAGAGCCGAGCGAGCTCCGAGCTCCCGTCCCTTGGAGTTCTGCGCGCCTTGATCCGTACGTACGGCTTGTATGACAACACTGTGTTCTTCCCGCAATATCGTCGTGAGCAGCAGCAGAGCATGAGCGGTTTGTTATTTTGCGGTGAGTTGCATCGAGCTGTCTTTTTTAACTAAATTAAAAAAAAGAAACATTTCTTTTCGTTTGGGCATTAATGAATTATGTCTCGATCAATGTCTGGTGCACCAGCCCCGCGTTTGTGTGTAGTCCAGTAAGGACAAGACTTTCCAAAAGGCCAATCATTATCGATGAATGAGTTTGGTTAAAATTCTCAACAAAGTATTGAGTAGACTGAAATAATAAGTTTCATCGTTACCTTGTTCACACCCAGGCTGTTTCTTGATTGTTTTAAGCATTACAGGGAATAATGGCCAATGTTAATAGGTGGTCAGTTTTAGTGTAGCTGATCTATAGTCACCCAATATAGGGCCCTGAAATAGTTTCAAGTAGCTTCTAGTCATTCCTCACAGGTTCTTCGGGCTTCAGTTGAGAAAGATGGAAAGCGCAATCCCTATGACTCTGAAAGTAAAATGCTATGTGTGATATGAGCCTTTCAGTATAAATCAAGGGTGGTATTAGCTACTTTTAGTATTTTTGGCATTTCAAAATTGTACGATATCGTTTGAGATATTTCCAAAAGTACACTTCAAATATTCAAGAAAAGAAAAAAAAAAGCCTTAAAAAAATACATGATTTATCGGGAATCACGAGGAATCATGGGGAATCATTGGGAATCATTGGGAATCATCGGGAATCATCGGGAATCATGCGGAATCATCAGGAATCATGAGGAATCATCGGGAATCATCGGGAATCATGGGGAATCAAGAAAATCTTTGGGAATCACAGGAATCACTGGGAATCACCGGGAATCACCGGGAATCACGGGAATGATTTCTTCTGGGAATCATGTGTACACTTAAAAGTAGGGTGGTCGCCCCCTCGCAGCGGTCTCGGCTTTTGCTTCCGCTGCTGCTGCTGTACCAGCCCAGACAAATTGTCCACGTTGACCAAACGCCCTTGTACTTGTAGCCCTACGCGCCGAGGCCCCGCCGCACCCCGCCGCACCCCCTCCCCGCCACACCAGGCGTCACCGCAACCACTTTGTCAGGCATGCCAGAGCCCCCCAGCCAGCAAGGCCCCCCCCCCCCCCCCCCGCTCCCCTGCCGACATGCCTTGCATGTTTCTTCTTGGCCTGCTGGGCTGGGCAGCAGCCGCCCCACCCCCACTCCTCTGTGCGAGTGAGAAAAAGTGTTGGGCTCGACCCAGGCGCGGGGCGGGGCGGCGCGGGGCGGGGCGGTGCGGGGCGGGTGTGCGCTGGCGGTAAAGCGGGGGTAAAATTAAGAGAAGTGGAGGGCCGGCCGGCCTGGTGGGAAGAACGAAGACTAGCTCTGAACTTTCGGACTGGCAATTCTTCTCAGCGGACCGAGCGCCGCACCGGGCCGCGGCCGCCGAGCCGAGCCGAGCAGGGGCCTCTACACAACCGGTTCAGTTCAGCAGGGTCGGCAGCAGTGTTGCTAGAAAGTAGGCAATAAGTCGCCCAAACAGAGTGGAGTAAAGCGGGCGGCATCTGCGCCTGCCTTCTAGGCAACACGAGGTACGCACCAGTGGACGCTGCTGAGTAAGAAGGCTCAGATGCGACCCGCTTCACTCTGCTGTGTTTGGGCGACTTATTGTCTACTTCCCGCGCCGCCGCGCCGGGCCGGGCCGGGCCGCTGGTATATTGCCGCTGCCGCCTGCGGAGTACGCTCATAACTTGGGTTTTGATTGCACAGACCAATCAGCAATCACTGGATGTTTCGATTTTGTATCCGGCCGGATTTAATGTTTGCGAGCGCCATGATGAATACTGTATACCTCTGATTCTGCAAACACACTGATGGAGGTTGTGCGCCGGGCAGGAGTCGCCATAGTGAGAGTGATTGGAGTATAGAGCACTCCATCATACGGAGGGCTGAGGTAGCAACCGAGGTCTCCTCATCCCCTCCCCTCCTTCCTCCCCTCCTCCCCTTCCCCTCCTTCCCCTCCCGCCGTGCCCCCCATCCGAAGCTAACCGGCTGGCTGGCCATAACGCCACAGGTTGGCTTTGGCTCCCTGCACCTAAGACCCTGCCCCTGCCCGCTCAACCCCTCACCGCATGCCCCCCGCTTACACTTAACTCATTTCTCATACTCAAACTCCAATTATTTCGCCGGCAGCGAGCTTTTCAGTTCGTTAGTCGCTGCGGCGAGCTGCTTATGGTGCTCTGAATAATCCACTTCGAAAACAATACAAGCCTTTTTAGGACTCACGCACGTTGCTCGCACCATAGGTATAAACACAAGCACACACACACACACACACGTGGGATGTTTAATGTTTATCACGGCAAATCCCACCAGATTACAACTCGATTACAATATGTCCCCTCGTGTTTGACAGTCTCGCTGCGTTGAGCTCCTTTCAGGCAAAGCGAGGGAAAACAATTGAATCATATTGCATGTGCGAGTTTGTCTTTTGCCCAGTAAATCGACGGCAATCTCTTTTCCCTGGTAAATCAACGTACATCTTTTTTGCGTGGTAAATCAGCGTAAGACGTTGTACAGCATAGAACAACAGCGCGATTTCTTTTGAATTAAGGTGAAAGATTTTCCTCGTGCTTTTCCTAACTGGCGGGGAGGATAACTTGAAGCAATCAGCAGTCTCCGGCCTCCGGAATAACTGTTCTCGGGCTGGGCCAGCGCGGGGCGGGGCGGGGCGGGGCCCCTGTTCGTCTGAGATCCACTTTCGGCTCTCTTTGGGCCTCGGTCGCCTTATCAGCGAAGAAATTAAGGTGGCCACCGCCGGAGCGACTCGGGGACAGAGAGCGGGAGTGAGAGAGAGAGAGAGAGAGAGAGAGAGAGAGAGAGAGAGAGAGAGAGAGAGAGAGAGAGAGAGAGAGAGAGAGAGAGAGGGGGATATATAAAGAAAAGAGAGACACGCTTTAATTTACGTTCGCTTTTCGTGGAACACGCGGGGACGTGACAAAACGGCGGGGTAGAGGGGCGGGGCAGATTGAGATAAGGGCTTGGCGTGGGGCGGGACGGGGCGGGGCGGAGTGGGGGGCAGGGAGGCAAGTGGAAAGAAAGGCAAAAGGCGCTGAGAAATGAGTGATGGCTGGGAGGAGCGCGGGGCGAGGTGGAGCCGGACGGGGCGGGGCGGGGTGCGGGGCGGGGCGGGGTGCGGGGCGGGGCGAGGCGGGGCGGGGGCGGGGCGGGGCGGGCCGCGGGCGTGTCCCCGCGCTACCACAGCTTGCTGTGCGGGGCTAAAACAGGATCGCGCGGCAAAAAGACGAAAGCCGAGCACCAGCAGAAGCAGAAGCAGGATAAAATGAAAAGGCGAAGAAAAAAAAGGGAGAGAGAGGGAGGCATGGCTGCTTGCTTGGGCGTAGTGCAATACAGGGGCCTAGCGGAGCGGTTCGGCGGGCCAGCCCGGAGGCGCAGAGCGCAGGGCCCAGCCGCCCCGCCCCGCCCCGCCCCGCCCCGCCCCGCCCCGCCCCGCCCCGCACGGGCAAACCCCTATCTGCGGTAAACATACACATTGTATTGACTCTCCTACAGTAAATACCTCCCCGCGGGGATGCCCGCCGCCCCGTGCCTGCCTGCCTGGCCTAGACGTCCCTGCGCCGCGCCGCGCCGCCTACGGTCCCCTACCCCTCCCTCCACGTGTCTCCCCATGGCTCTCCCTCGCTCTCTCTCTCTCTCTCTCTCTCTCTCGCACGCACGCACGCACACACACGCACGCGCGCGCACACACACACACATGCGTACACACACACACGCGCGCGCGCACAGAGAGCACGTGTAATGAGCGGCCTCTCAGGGACGCACCACATAGAGACCTGCTTGCCGCGTCGGGCCGGTCCGGCCCCTCCCAATCCCAATATGCAACACGACAGAGAAAACACACTAAAAACTTGAAACTGCAGAAAAAAATATAGAGCAGGGTAGCTAGAAAATAAGCACCGTAGCTTAAAAATTAGCTGCGCCTAGCTAAAATATTAGTACACCTGCTAATTTATTTTTTGCCAGGACGCGAATTATTTTTTGCCTGCAGGCAGTGTATTTTATGCTCTCGCGCCGGCATTAGTACCACCAAGCCCACCCCGCCCCGCCCCGCCCCAATGCAGCCGCATCCCACAGCAGCATACACGTGATGGTGGCGGCGCCATTCAAACCCCCCTCCTCTCCATCTTCCTCCCGTGCACCGCCGCCCCCTCGACCCTTTTTCCTCCTTGACTTATTCTCCTCTTCCGGCTCCGGCCGCAGAACCGGTCGGTTATTCCCCCCCCCCACTCACACACACACACACACACAGCGGCGGATGGGGAAAAATTTAATTACTTTTCTTTGATGTCGCGTGCGGATATGCGGGGATGAGGCCCCGTCGTAAAAATAATAAATGCCTGGCATAGTGGCGCTCCTCTGCTCCCCTCCTCACCCCGCCCTGCCCCGCCCCGCCCCGCCCCGCCCCGCCACAGCTGAGCTCTGCGCTATATGAATGTCCGCACACAGATACGGGTACATATATTCGCAGCGCGGCGCGGCGCTGGCACAAACAGATGTACACATGGCACTTTGTTTCTCCTTATTGCTAAAAGAGGGGCCGGCGGGGCGGGGCGGGGCGGGGCGGGGCGGGGCGGGGCGGGGCGGCCTGCTGTCACATGGCAGCCACCCGCATTACACGCACAGCAGACAGACGTCATTCTTGGAGGCAGCAGGACAGAAACACTTTCATTATTCAGCTCGGAGACTCGGCCGGCGGGCGCGCGCCCTGCGCACAGCACAGTGAAAACCGAGGGGTCCACCACTCTGGTAATCATGTGTGTGCACTTTGTCCGGTAGTCACGAAAAATCACGCAGAAACTACGTGTGTACATGCCAAGGTATTCAGCAAATAGTGTGTACTTTGGCATGTACACACTATATATGTACTGTATGTACTGCATACATGGCCATACATGCATGTATTCATTATTTACTGAATACCTGCAAGTATGCAGTAAATAATGAATACATGTACACACTTGGTTTTCCAGAGAACTGTTGGTAATTACTGATGATCGGTAATCGCGTATGTATGCTCCTGCACCGAGTGATGGATACCCCTCGGTAAAAATCTAATGTGAGAATGTCGCACGCTTGCGTAGGTGTGGCAACTTCCATGCGTATACACTTACTTGTCCAGTCCAGTCAGCGAACTTCCAAGGAAATTTCACACCGTTTGCTTT
Organism: Frankliniella intonsa; assembly: GCA_033675135.1. Taxonomy (NCBI): domain Eukaryota; kingdom Metazoa; phylum Arthropoda; class Insecta; order Thysanoptera; family Thripidae; genus Frankliniella; species Frankliniella intonsa. Next base: position 2,236,907 of record CM066245.1, on the reverse strand, counting down.
TTAAAGTGTATAAGAATGATTCGCATGCCTGCATGCTTTCATGAAAATTGTGCGATATTCACACACTTGGGTTTGCCGTGCAGCAGCGGTGGCGGCCGCGTTGTGCCCCCCCCCCCCCTGCGTTTTATTCCGACACGTTCCGGATGGACGGATTCAGCCGATACGCCGATTCTTTCTCGCTCCGTTTTTATTACAATTATTATCGAGGCTGGAGCGGGCGGGGGCGAGCTGCGCGCCGCCCCGCCCCACCTCGTGCCCGTGCGCCCCGCCCCGCCCCGCCCCGCCTCACCCAATATTGTTTCAAATCGGGACGGCTGCCGCACGCCGGGCCCGAAGGCCTAGTGCTTAATTAAACCAAGTTCAAACTACTATCTTCTGCTCCTCTTCTTTTTTTTAATTGGCCAAGTTTAATAAAATGGAGTAAGTGGAGCGAAAGCGTGTGGGGCAGGGCCGGAGCGGCTTCGTGACTGGATCTGATCAGCGAGCGCCGGAACCGGAACTCGGTGGATCGATGTTGGTCGCCCGCTGCTTGGGCTTCGCAAACTCGAAATCAACGACCCAATTCAAGTTCATACTTCCTACACTGAACAGAAACAGCACGGTCTCGCATACGGAAGAACACCGATAAAAACATGTATTTTAATGAGGACAAAAGTGTTCAACACTTGAGTTGAATACACTCTGCCGACCAACATGTCGGTCTAACACATAATGCCTCACATGAAATACTTACGGGCTTTTTAACCAAGCAACTTAAATTGATCGCAGCACTTTGAAGTGTGTGTCAGTTGAATACATGATTACAGCGTACCTTTCAAACCACAGGATTTCATTATTACTCTTGAAAATTTACGGCATAAGCAGAAGAAACTTAGGCTGTAGGAGGAAGAGGCGGGCGGCCAATGTCAAGCAGGAAAAGTTGGGGGCTAGCTGGGCTGGGCTAGCAGGGCCGGCAGGGCGTGGACAGGTGATCGGGTGTGCCAGTACAATAGAGGGGCGGGGCGGGGCGGGCAGGAGTGCACGGGAGAACTTTAGTTCAAAGAAGCAATTAAAGTGAAGGAGAGGATGTGAGGGGAATAGAGGGGGAAAAGGGGGGGGTGGGGTGAGAAGGAAGTGTAGGGCGTCACAGACAGACCTGCACAGCAAAGAAAAAATAACTAACTCTTGTTAATAGTTGATTTCTTCCATAACTATGAACGAATTCTCACGTTAGTTACTGATATTTTTTCGTAATTATAAAAGACTTGTTTCCCGTAAGCTCACTGTAGCCAGATTTGTGATGATTTGAACACAAAATAATGTGATAACTAATGGTTTGTGATTCCCACGATTCATCGCATTTTGGATACAAAATTATCATGCTCTCAAAAGCGATGAATCTTGGGAATCGCAAACCATACGTTATCATATAATTCCAAATAATTTTATCTCAAACTTGATTTCAGTGCTACGTATGCACAAAAACGTACACAGCTAGCTATGTACAAAATGTACACAAGAAATAAGTGTGTATGACGCACGCTTAAATACGTAAGTAATTTTTCGAGGAATTTCAAATTTGTACTGCAGCTTGTGGGATAGACGGAAGGAGAGAGAGAAAGACAGAGAGAGAGACAGAGGGAGAGGGAGAGGGGGAAGGAGTCGGAGGGAGACTGGAAGCTAGGGAGAGCAGAGGGAGGTATGGAATAGAAAGTGGAGACAAGCATCTGCATCAATTTCCATTCCAATGAGGGGGAAAAATCGTACGAATGAACCGAGGGGGATTCCAACGAGTTAGAATGGGTGGGTAGAGAGAGACACTGAAATCAAGTTTGTGATGAAATTATTTGGAATTATATGATAACGTACGGTTTGCGATTCCCAAGATTCGCCGCTTTTGAGAGCATGATAATTTTTTATCACAAATGTAAATGTGATAAAAATACACGAGAAAATTATCTCAAAATAAATGTGATAACTTTTTATCACAAAAAAATGCGCGTGTAGATTGTGTTATACACTAAAACTTGTGATGAAAAGTTATCACAATATTTTGGTGATAAATTTCTCATGTATTTTTCATCACATTATTTTTGTGATACAAAGTTATCATGCTCTAAAATGCGATGAATCGTGGGAATCACAAACCATTAGTTATCACAATAATTTTGTGTTAAAATCATCACAACTCTAGCCACAGTGAAGAGGCTCTCCCGATAGGTGACACGGGCGACGACGAGAAGGCTGCCATCACATGCCAGCAAGTCGCGGCGAGGCGAGGCGAGGCAGCGCAGACCAAGCAGTACGCACTCTCATTACCAAGTTAATAAAATACGGTAATTAATTAAAGATGGCAACATTAAAGAGAACACCACAGAAGAGAAAAACAAAACAACACCTAACAGAGTAAAAACAGCAGCGCTTTTTCATAGAGCCACGCGGCTGCTGTGGGCGCGCGGGCGTCCAATTTCCTGCTTATCCTCTTACATCCCCGACATTCCTCCTTTTTTCCTTCTAGCCGCGGGTCAGGTTTCACGCGTCTCGCTAGCGCTAGCGATAGTACCCCGGGCCGGGCCCGATACAGGACTGTTTTCTCTTTGCACGCTCAGCCAGGCCGACATTCAAAGCGGGCGGGGCGGGGCGGGGCGGGGCGAGGCAGCTGGAAAAATGGGAAAAAAGAGAGTCTTTGCGGTGCGGTGGAGAAGTGCCACGGCACGGCCCGCCCCGCCCTCGCCGCACCACCGGGGTAAACGCGAAGAACTCGTCTGCGGGCGCGGCGTGGCGGGGCGTGGCGGGGTGTGGCGTGGTGGGGCGGGGTGGGGCGGGGCGTGGCGGTGCGGGGCGGAGCGGGGCGTGGCGGGGCGTGGCGTGGCGTTCAAAGTGAATGTTAGCTCAGCAGCAGCTGAGGTGCCCTTCCGGTTGGCCCGGACAAATAAGAGACTCCTCTGCTCCGCTTGGAGCCACGAGAGAGAGAGAGAGAGAGAGAGAGAGAGAGAGAGAGAGAGAGAGAGAGACAGAGGAGGGGGGAAGTGGGATGCGCGGCACACATTATCGTACACAGCCGAAACAAGCACGCGCGCCCCGTAACAAAACGGAACACACCGGTTGAATATAAGATCCTCATGTTTGTTTCTCTCTTTCAAAAAAAAAAAAAAAAAAAAAATTATTATTATTATCATCATCAGCCCGGGCTGCGAGCGCACCTGGGTGGTTGTGTGCGTGTGCGTGCGCGCGCACAGTGCAATAGGTGTGGGTAATATTCGCTCAAATGAGATAGGGGGCCATGCATGCAAATGGAGCGCTTGTGTATGCGACGCGACTAGGCGCGGCCCGGCGCGGAGCGGCGGAGCGCAGGTGAATCTGGAGAGCGTCGCGGCGGTGGCAGCGGCGGCGGCGGCGCTCTGCACTGCGACGCTCAACGACGCGCAATATCGCTATATCAACGCTAGCCCGGCACTTGCAGGTGTGTCGCAGGCGTACAGGCGGACAGGGCCGTCCCGCTGCGCTACCAGGCCAGGCAGCGTTTGGGTTATTAAACCGTCGTGTCACATCAGCAGCGAGAGCTGCGAGGCGAGGCCCGTGCCGTGCCCGCGCGCGCCTAGAGTTCTATGAGAAATGGTGTACAGGTTTACGGGAAAATTTACCACGAAGTGCAGTTATGTAAAATAATAATAATTGCAAATCGTAAACTTACAAGCACTACGTATGGGCTTGAAATTCATTCACGAGAAAAAAAACATTAACGTCCGTCGTAAATTTACAACATGTTTCGTAAATTGTAATTTATAAAAAAAATCGTAAATCTACAAATAGATTTTTCGCAGTTTGTGTGCGTTATGCCTCTTGCCCATAGGTGTCGCACTCTTATCCGTGCCAGATAAGTAGGCAGGAATTCCCACGAATACACCTGTGTGAGGCAGAGCCTACCTGTTACGCATTCAAAGAAACACCCGGTACGCAGAAGTTCGTACAAGCATTTAGCGTGCATAGGTGTATTCGTGGGAATTTGTGCCTCCTTATCCGGCAACACTAATCCTATAGTCCCTAAGACGGAAGTCCCCTTTTTGTTTTCTGTTCTCTCTCCGTAGCGGCCCCTTGCTACTGCCACCAGCACCAGCAGTGGCAGCCCCCCCCGCAAGGCAGTTGGCGCCCGCGACAAAGTGTTTCAATTTGAATCCACAGCAGCAGCAGCAGCAGCAGCAGCAGGCTGTAGCGACGGCGGAGGCAACAAGCCCGACCCGGACGGACCCGACCAAGCCGGCCAAGCCAGCCAAGCCTATGGAAATAAGATGGCGCTACTTTCTCTGACAACGATCGGCCAAACTCGCTCGCCCCGCCCCGCCCCGCCCCGCCGCACCCTCCCCTAACATTCGGCACCCTCAGCTCCCGCCCGGGGCGTGGCGGGGCGTGGCGGGGCGTGGCGGGGCGGCCGGCGCTGCAACAGGTGCTGCTGCCGCCGCTGCGGCACGCGTTTGCTCCACCTAATATGACCGAGCTCAGCTGCCGCCGCGGTAGGCGCCCGCAACAGCCCCGTAGGGAGGGTCCTTACTTCACTTTTTTTCCCACTTTTTTATCACCTTTTTTTTTCCTGAATTGCGTGGTGTACAAAAATTTTGAACCCCTTTCATGGGACATACACACGATATTGATTGACTACGCCCACATTGTAAAAAGGAAAAAAAATCTTTGTAAATTTCCAACATTTCTCGTAAATTGTGATTTACAACTAATGTTGTAATTTTACGATCGATATCGTAACGAAGAGGGAGGAGGGAGGAGGAAGGAGGAAGGAGGAAGAAGGAAGCAGGTAGGAAGGAAGGGAGGAAGGGAGGAGGGAGAAGGGAGCCCGTATGGAAAAAAGTACACCTAAAGGACACTTAAAAGTATACTTTCACTAAATATACACTTGATAACTATGTACAGGCGCCGGTACCCCGGCCCCAATCATTCGCCGTCGGCCGGCGCGGCGCGGTGGGAGCCGGTGGCCGGACAGGACGGATCCGTCCGGATCCATCCGGATCCATCCGGATCGGTCGGACGACGCTAGGCGAGGCGAGACGCGCGCCTTCAATCGCAATAAAGGTTTTTTTTCCCTCGGCGTGGAAATGAAGTCCGCCGGGTTCACTCTTCGCGCTGTGAGACGAGAGGGGACCGGACGTAATCTTGTCCAAGGCCGGGGGAGCGAGAAGGAGGCGACTCGCCCCGCCCCGCCCCACCCCGCCCCGCCCCGCCCCGCCCCGCCCCGCCCCGCCCCGCCCCGCCCCGCCCCAACCCGCCCCGCCCCACCCGCCGGCTCTCGATTTTCTGTTCGTTTTTCATCTGCCGCGCCCACGCCCGCCCGCGCGTCCTCCACCACACCCCGCTGCTATGTCTGACTGTCCGTCCGTCTGTTTGTCTGTGCGTCTGTCTGCCTGCCCCGTCCCGCCCCGCCCCGCCCCGCCCCGCCCCCTCTGACTCGTGATACACCATTCATCTTACGTGCACTCGTGGGCGGGGGGAGGGGGAGGAGGGGAGGCGCAGTGCCCCGCCGCTGCAGTCTGGGTGGGGTGGGGGAGCGAGCGCCTGGCAGCGGTGAGATAGGCAAGCCCGCAACAGCGCGGTGTGGCGCGGGACTGCAGCATCACTCTTGCAGGCGCCCGCCCTCGCTCTCCCGCTCTCTGCTCCTGCCACCACTACCCGCTGCGCTGCTTCGGAATTACCTTTACCTCGCAATTGTCTCGGACTGTTAAAAAATTCCGTAGCATATTACGACGGTAATGGCGACGGAACGCACCGTTATGATGATTTTTTACGGAGTGGTCCGTACCACCAAATACGCAAATACGGATTTTCCAACACGGGCTGGTGCGTATTTTGAAAGTAGGGAAAGTTCCGTTTGTTTGATTGGTACGGTCCTCAGTCCTCCCGTATGCTTGGAAAAATGTTTTGAAACCAGCAAAAAAAAATTCCGGGCCAAACCGTCAAATTATCCATTGTAATTTTTAACAAGGTGCCTAGCTAGGATTTCATCTAGGGTAAGCCACAGTACTTTACACTCTAAAACATAATTCGCATCTCAGCAAAAAAATTAGCAGGTGTACTAATTCTTTCGCTGTATAGGCGCAGCAAAATTTTTAAGCTACGGTGCTTATTTTCTATCTACCCTGCTATTTATTTTTCTGCTGTCTTAAGTTTTTAGCCGTGGTGCTAATTTTTCGATTAATTCTTATTATATAATCTAATTTCAGCTGAGCGATTCACTGGTAAAACTAAGGCGTAGTTGTACGCCTTTTCAAGCGTACAACTACGCTTGAAGACCTTACGCCCTTCTTGAAGCATACAACTACGCTTCAAGAAAATTCCCCCATGCATTTAGATAGGAGGAAAAGAGCGCATGAGCTCTTGTACGCTTCATGAAAGGCGTACAACTACGCCTTAGTTTTACCAGTGTTTTTTTTTATTTTTTTTTGCTTGTAGCTCACCTCTGCAGGTGCCGGTGGGCGCGTCGCCCACGTACTGGCAGACGACGCCGCTGGCCTCGTCGCAGAGGCGCGCGCCGTCGCAGGGGTCGCCGCGCTGGCCCGCGCACTGCAGGCAGCAGCCGCAGCCGTCCCGCACCAGCGACACCCCGGGCCGGCAGGCGGGCGGCTCCGGCGGGCAGCGGCACGGGTACACGCAGTGCGCGCGCACCTGCAACACCAACCACACTCTCAAAAACTATAAAGCAAAAGGTGGTACATCTCACCTCCAGAGGGGCGAGACAGGTTTGTATCACCCAAAAAGAGAGGTGTGACAGGTTTGTATCACCCTAAAGGAGGTGAGACAGGTTTGTATCACCCAAAAAGAGGTGTGACTGGTTTGTATTGCCTTAAACTGTCTCACCTCTTTTTGGGCGACACAAACTGCAGGACCGGGTTGAGGCCCACTCGGTTAAAAATATGTTGTGATTTTCCAGCAGCTGCTCGATACGGAGCAACTATGAAATCCCAACACTTCTTCCTAGTCAAAACTCGAGCACTTTGCTATCTTAAATTGTTATAGTTGTAGAGCTCTGGCAAATTTTTTACACAACGAATACTTCGTGAATATCCGAGTCTTTTTTTAACAGTGTATCCGGTGTGACATTTTCCCGTGTTATCGTCACTGAGAATTTGTGTGTAGATGAACGATATAATATGTAATTTACCATTAACAAAATACGCCGTACATAGATGGCAACCCGCCCGCAACGCTCCATTCGGTGCTGGTGCTGCATTGACTGTCCCTGCCGCCCTGCCGCGGACCTCGGCTCCAGGCCTCGTCAGCCGCTCCCCACGGCTAGTGGAGCAGCGCGAGTGCAAAGAAGAGGGAGAGGAGAGAGAGGGAGAGGGAGAGAGGGAGAAAGAGAGGGAGAGAGAGAGAGAGAGTCGGAGGGAGAGAAAACAAAGGGAGGAAAGCGGAAGAGAAATATGAGAGGAAACTGAGAGAGGCAGAGGGGAAACGGAAAGAAGGAAACCCCTATCGCCCTCGCCTCGCCAGGCCACCGCAGTGAGTGGTGGGCCGGGCGGGGCCGGGCCGGCGGCACTGGGTCACATTCCAAATTATTACTTGTGCCGTTTGCTTTTCGGTGCCAGGCGGCCAGTGCCGCTTGTCACTGACAAAGCTGCCGCTCGACAACAGCTGTACTGTAAGAAATGTTTGTAAACGTTACAGGAAATTTTTTTACGAAAAATGTCGCTAAGTTACTATATCAATTTTGTCAAATTGTATCGACGAGTCGCTCTTAAACGAGCACAGAAAGGCTGTTGTAAATTTACGATGCTGATCGTAAATTAACAACGTCATTTGTAAATCACAAATTGCGATAGATGTTGTAATTTTACGAAGATATTTTTCACAGTGAGCGTCACCACAGCCCACAGCCACCACCAGCACTACCACCACCATGCCAGACCTCGCCGCCTCCCGCTGGGTGAGCGAGTAGTTGACGGGTGGGCGGAGGGGGCGATAGGGAGATAAGCAGAAACAGGCCCTTCACCGCCGTGCGCAGCCAGTACCGCTCCGCCCCGCGCCCAATAATATTCATGAGCGAGCAGCAGAGGCCGTTTGAGCCCTTTGCCTCGGCCCCGCCCCACCCCGCCCCACCCCACCTCACCCCACCCTTCCCCGTCCCGCCCCGCCGCGGCCCAGCCTCCGGTCAGCGCGGAACGACGCGAGCGCAAACGACAAGCGTTAGTGGTGGCCCGGGCCGGGGCACGGCCGTTAAAAATAAATAAATTTGACGACGGGAAGCGGTGAGCCGGGCGGGGCGGGGCGGGGCGGGGCGGGGCCGGGAGGGGCGGGGTGGGGCGGGACGTGAGGCCCAGCTGCACAGTGGACCCACGGCTCTGCAAGTCGTATACCCAGAAATAATTTGACGAGTCTGCTTTCTCCTCCGGCGCGGACCCCTCTGGTGGCGGTTTACTGCGTCCTCAAAGTCGGGGGCGGTGCGGGGGCGGGGGGACGGGGCGGAGGCAGGGGCGGGGAAGCACCAACGCCGGCGGCCGTCTCTAGAGACCCCCCCCAGCTCGAAGCAGCTCAGCTCGGCTCGGCTCGGCTCGGCTGCTCACAGCCACCACTGCCTTCTGTCGTGCTGCCACGTTTCATTCATTATTGGCACTAATTTGCACCGCGCTCGACTAGGCGAGCAGGGAGAAATAAGGGGGGAAACTGAGTGTAGAAAAAATCTAGAGGAGGGAGGGAGGGAGAGAGAGAGAGAGAGAGAGGCAGAGAGCGCGAGAGACAGAGAGAGAGAGAGAGAGAGAGAGAGAGAGAGAGAGAGAGAGAGAGAGGCAGAGAGCGCGAGAGACAGAGAGAGGCGCAGGAGATAAAAGGGCGAAAGAGGTCGAAAGTGAAAGAGACGCTTGGTACAATGAGCGGCTTACGGCCCGGGGGGAAAGTTGGGGGGGGGGGGGGGCACGTAGCACAGGTGCTCTCCGCGCCGTCTGCTGCGCGCGGATACAGCGCTCTCGCTATTCCCAATAGGGTGGCTCGGACCGGACCGGTGCCCCCTCCCCCCACTCCCACCCCCATCCCCTCCTCTCCCCGCTACAGTACCTGCTCTCCAGCATCACGCGAGTCTTGAGCCCCTCGGGGAATAAGCGGAGTAGTAGGAGCGGGGGGAGTGGGGAGTGAGAGAGACCGAGCATGCGGGGGAGGAGAGGGGGCAGGGGGAAGAGTCGGATTCCGCATCAGGGATAGGAGAGGGGGCGGGGGCATAGGAAGGGGGCAGGAGTGGGGGAGGGGGAGGGGGCAGCAGCGTTTAGCGTCATTACCTCGACGTCCTATTGCCGATCCGGATGGCCGTCGCCATCAGGCAGGCAGGACCTCTCTCTCTCTCTCTCTCTCTCTCTCTCTCTCTCTCTCTCTCTCTCTCTCTCTCTCTCTCTCTGTACGGCCTGCAGGCACGAGGCTGCTGGGGCTGGCGGCCGGCACCGGCCCTGGCCCTATACCCGCCCAGATTACAACGTAAACGACCTGCCATTATTTGAGCGAAGCGGCGAGAGCCACCCTCCCCCCCCCGTCCCCCCACGCCCCGCCCCGCTCCGCATCCCCACTACCGCTCACCTGCGTGCCATACACGCCGCTCCGCCGACACCCATTACGTTTTCTCGCGAATAAAATGCCAACGGGTTGCGATAGGATAGGCCGAGCCTGCAGGCGGGCGCGCCGGGACGACACGGAGCCGTGATTGGAGCTGAGGCGGGGTGTGCAGGGCGGGGTGGGGCGGGGTGGGGCGGGGTGGGGCGGGGTGGGGCGGGGTGAGGCGGGGTGGGGCGGGGTCGGCTCTTGCTTGCAGGCAGGCTGCCCTGCTCCTGATTCCTGATCCAGCAGTATCAACAGTTTGGTCCACCGGGCCTCGGCGCGCCTAGCCTAGCAGCCGACTTCGAGGGAGGGGGGGTTTAACAGCCCGCTACACGCGTCAGAGTCAGGGGTCAGGGGCGAAAAAAGTGTGCTCTAAACTCAAGACCTGTAATTAAAATTTTGTGAACATTTTCTTACGTTAACTCCTATTTGATCCATAAAACAAGAAATTGTTTTTCTCAAAATTTCAAGTACTGTACACTTTGTTGAGTGCAAAGGCAGGAGCAGCAGCAGCGACAGCAGCCTACCGGGCGGGTGAACAACGAGGGCCCATTTTCATAAAATGACCTTCTTGTTGCAATGAGGAGTTAAGGGCCGCTCGAGCCTCGGCGACCTTGTCTCAGTGCCCGGTGTCACTTCCTCCCCTCCAGCCTCCGCTATCCCCCCAGAACGCCGTATATATTTTTTTTCCATAAATATCGTATCGCATCATCGTGTCGTAACGATGAGGAAGTGCGGCTTTCTTCCCCAAGCCTCCGGCCCCGCCCCGCCCCGCCCCGCCCCGCCCCGCCCCGCCCCGCCGGGCCCGGCCGAGATTAATAATGATGACGCCAGCCGATGTCGCGGGGCGAGGCGGGGTGGGGTGGGGTGGCCGAGGCGTTCCGATACAGCGAGAGGTGCCTCGCCCCACCCCGCCCCGCCGCCACGCCCGCGGCAGCAGCGCGGCCAACGACTTGACAACCGAGTAACGACCTGGCCTAGCAGCATAGGCCTTCACTAGCTAGAAATAACAAGCAGCAGGCTAGCCGCCCTGGCCTCGGCTGCTGCCAGCCCCGCCCCGCCCCGCCCCACCCCGCCCCGCCCCGCCCCCGACCACGCGGCCTTTGTTCAGGTCCACAATGGCCGGCCGGCCGGACCGGACCAAGACGATGCTTCGCTATCCACTCCGTCGTCCGCACCTTATCTTGTTACCCGGCCAGGCCGGCCAGCGTATTATATTCATCACATTGCCCTATTTTTTTCTTCCCTTTCCCCCACTTTTTTTTGCATCTCGCGGCCGCGCCTTTTGCCCCGCCCCGCCCCGCTCCGCCCCGCTCCGCCCCGCCCCGCCCCGCCCCCGCGCTGCCTTTTTCCTTCCCCGGTCAGTTTCTCCTCCTCTTCCCATACCGCGAGCTCCGCGCCCTTTTGTTGGCGAGCAGCTGCGTCAGCTCCTCCCGGGGCCCGGCCGGAGTGAGAGAGGGAGAGGGAGAGAGAGGGAGGGAGAGAGAGAGAGGGAGAGGGAGAGGGAGGGAGAGGGAGGGGGATAGGCGAGGGAGGCTTGAGGAAAACGACGTTAGAGGGAAAGATGCGCCCGAAGCAATTGTCATCGGAATGGAAACGAAAAGTGCGGCGATATTGGCGCGAGGATGAGAGCGAGCCGTGCGCAGAGCGAGAGAGGAGAGAGAGAGAGAGAGAGAGAGAGAGAGAGAGAGAGAGAGAGAGAGAGAGAGAGAGAGAGAGAGAGAGAGAGAGAGAGAGATGTGAGAAAAATACAGGGGCGGCGACAGACTTTGGGGCGGGGGCAACGACTTGGTATTACGCCGTAATTTAATGGCGAATAATTGGCGAGTAATGGCGAGTAATTGGCGAGTAATCTTAGCGCACGAGGCCCCGTGCTCAGCACGCTAAAAATGAATAAGCGTACTAGGCTCATCCGCTCGGATTCCACCTAAAAAAATTTAGCAAGTATTACAGGTGTAATTCCGTGCAACACCTAATAGTCGCAAGTACATGATTTCCCGACGGGAATACCCCCTCGCGCGAGTCGTTGGCACGCAGTCGCGCCCCGCCCCGCCCGCCAGAGCCGACGCTCCGTCTCCTATTAGTCTGATGAGGACAGCGACGAGCGACGGTACTCCGGCCGGCCGGCGCGTTATTGTCGATGTCGTGTCGTGTCCCCGGCCCGGCCCGCCCGCGCACCGTCATTGCCGCCCTCTGCCTCTGCCTCCGTCCCTCGCTCCGTCCCCGTACTGCTCAACTGGCCCGTGCCAAACTGTCTCCTCTCAGCGGCAACAACTGCGAGTACACTGGGGGAACAAAAGGTGCTACGTTAGACTGCACCTTATTCTGCAAATCGTCGATTTTTAAAAAGTTTTACACGAATTCCTCCTCAGAAGGTGTAAACAAAAACCATGACGAAATCGGGTGTCCGTGCGATTGAAATTAACGCCCCTCCGGCCCCTCCCGAGAGGGCCTGCAAGTAGTCATCTGGATACAACTGTATAGATAAGCCTGATTTTTAAAGGTAAAATGTCGGAAAAATTCACTTTTTCCTGGGGCAAGTACGTAATTTAATGGCCCGTGGAGCTGAAATTGGGTTGATTTTGTTGTATCTATTTTTGAATTATGGGCATTCTTGAACAAGTTTTCTAAAAAGCTCTATTTCTAGACGAGAAAACCGCCGAAAATTTTCGCCCTACGACGCATAAAAATTCGCGTTCAATCCAGTAAAAAATAATACTTGACCAAAATTTGAACGTCAACAATTAGGCTAATCTATAGGCAGTATCCGGATGACTTTTAGGCCGATTGCCCCTTCAAAGTGCGATTTGAATCACTTTTCGTGCCTTTACAGAGGCAATAAGGAATCGTGCCTTTATATACAGGCTCGGTGACAGCGGTAGCAGCCCTTTAGGGGTGCTTGTATAGCTCCTTTTGTTTTTCCAGTGTACACGTCTTGCCTGAGGTGAGGTTCGGTACTGCCGACTCGAGAGGGTTTCGCCTGGCTTAACAGACCACCGATAATTTCCAGGGTGTGCTTTGGCTGCCGGTGGCCCGCTCCGTTCAGCCCCGCCCCGCCCCGCCCCGCCCCCCGCCCCGCCCCGCCCGGCCCGGCCCGGCCCGGCCCCGCCCTGCCGCCGATCGTTTCACGGCCCGCTGAGGTTTGCCCGCAGAGGCAGTCCTAATTTGAACGTCTCCGTCCTATCCGTGCTCTATGCCCCCCCCCCCCGCGACCCTACAGGGCGGGGCGGGCCGCTCTCCCTAGACCAGAAGGACACAAGGCGAGCGGAACGATTCACGGAAGGAAACAAACACAAAAGATGCCGTGCTTATGAAGTTCGGGTAAAAGCGACGACTCCACTCACTCCTCTCAAAGTGGCTTATAATTTTTTTTTTTCAGAATGAAGGACACTGCCAAACAGTACGAAAATGAAGAGGCTGACGCCACTGACACCATCGTCGTGTTTTGTGATTGCAAAACTCAATAATTCCCTTGATGGTTATAGAGAGACTCCCCCCCGCCCCAACGCCTCTCACCGGCTGCTCCACCCACCTGCCAACCCTGCCTCTGTGCTGTGCTGAAACCCGACAGAGAGAGAGAGAGAGAGAGAGAGAGAGGGCGGGAGAGAGAGAGAGAGAGAGAGAGAGAGAGAGAGAGAGAGAGAGAGAGAGAGAGAGAGAAACTCGGCACAGGCCCAGCACAGAGGCCCTCTGTCGGGATGAAGCAAACCGGTTCACTGGCCTACACACTAAATACACACGTAAGCTTGCGCGGATGGGTCCGGGTCTACCTTAGAGGGGGAAGGTATACATACACTCTAAATGTCCAGGGACAGTTATCATAACTTGCAGCGGACATCATCTGGAGTGACGTAGCTCAGATACAGCACGCTGCTCGACACTTTTGGTGACTGGCTCTTTACAATAGGTAACCAGCTGTTTTATCAACCGAGTCGTGTTTCTGACAATTCTGTATATCTGAACTAGTTATGCACTCCACTGAATATTTGGTGCAAGTTACAATAATTGTCCTTTGACATTTAGGGTTATGGAAGCGCGTTGCGCTGCGCGGCACACTGAGAATTTTTTTTTCTGGACAGGCACAATACTTTTGTTTGATGCTTCTAGCACCCCAATTTTTCGAGCTAGGCATTAAAACATTTCATGGCCAGCTCCTAAAATTTGGGTGCCAGGAGTACAGTTGGGATCATTAAACAAAAGTATTGAGCCAGCCCAGAAAAAAGAAATTCTCAGTGTGCTGCGCTGCGCATGCACTGCGCCTATTGAAAAAAGCTTTACTGTCCGTCCGTCCGTCTGTCTGTATGTGTGTCTGTCTGTCTGTGTGTGTGTGTGTAGGTGTTTTACGTTTGGTTACGATTGGATTCCTTCAACTACATGCGGCGGCGCAAAAGTGCCTTTCCTGTGAAAAAGAAAAAAAAAGAAAGGAAAAAAAAAACAGAGCCGTGTTTCCCCCTCTCCTTCCCTTCTATTTGCTCCGCACGCACGTACAAACACAACACGGGCACACTCGCATTCTCACTAAACAAAACACGATCACGAGTCTGGCCACTCCAACAGGCCTGCTGCGCCCTGCGGCGCCCTGTAGCACCCCGCAGGCAGCAGGCTCGTGCGCCCTGCAACAGGAGCAGCGCAGGAGATAGGGTAGGGGGTCACCCAGTCACGTGCCCGCCCGGACCAGACCGGCATATCGTTGTACTCGACTGGCCGGGGCGGGGCGGGGCGGGGCGGGGCGGGGCGGGGCCGTGTGGTTAGGGCTGGCGAGGCTAATGAGTCGCCCCCATAGAACTAATTACAACCGCAGCGCGGCAGTCCAGTGCGGGCGGAGGGGGGGTTAGGGCTCTGGGACTTCCTCTTGCTTGCTGCATCCAACGGGAGAAGAGGGAGAGGAGAGAAGAGGAGAGGAGAGGAGAGGAGAGGAGAGGAGAGGAGAGGAGAGGAGAGGAGAGGAGAGAGAGAGAGGGAGGGAGAAGGACTCCAGGCACAACCTGGAAGTGTAGCGCGCAGCGTGCTGCGCTGGCAGTGTAGCCAACAATACAACAACCACCGCGCTCCGCCCCGCCCCACCCGCCCGCCCCGCACCGCCGCCGCCGCCCAGCTCGCCCCACGCCACTCTGACGAATTGCATTCGTGTCGTTATCTTCGCGGAGCCATATCGGAAACGGCCGGCCCGGCCCGGCCCCTCAGAGGGAGGGGAGAGGGGATAGGGGAGGGGGGAGGGGGGAGGGGGGTTATCGAGGCGAGAGGAGCGGCGCGCGCGGGGCTCCCTTGAATATTTCACGCTCTGTCGCAAATAAAAATCGGCTCGGCGCATTCCGTGTGGACGCGCCCGGTGCCAGGCTCCAGGACGGCTCCAGGGTAGCTCCAGGACGACTCCAGGGCAGCTCCAGGACGACTCCGGGGCAGCTCCAGGACGACCCCAGGACCTTCCCGTACGGCTTCAGCATGGTTGCCTCATGGTTCTAAGATTGTTTCAACTTAGTTTCAGCATTGTTTCTGCATGGCCCTCCCTGTAGCTCAAGTACGTCTCCACGTACGTCTCCGGTACGACTCCGGCGTGGCTCCAGTGCGGCTCCAGCATCATTCCAGCGCGCTTCCGGCTTGGGTCCGGCACCATGCCAACCAACATGCCGCCAGTACCAGCGTAAGCGTAGGGATGGATTTTAACCAAAACCGGCCGGCCTTTAAGGAAAAATGACCGCTGTAACGAAAATCGTTTTGGACGGTTTTTCTATTGGCCACCATTCACTACACTCAGAGAATCGTTTCTTTAAAACAACACAGACTGGTTTGATTCAAAGTAATAATTTCATTATTATACGTATAATAAATTTTTGTTTCGAATCAAACAATATTTTCTTTGGTACAAGCCAATATTTTTCAGACCGAGTAAGTGGTTTGTTTAGTTTAAGGAAGTATGTTTTGAATTAAAATCAAAATTTCCACAGAAACTTTTTTTTAAAGAAAGGATTTTCTGGGTGTACTCTAGCGCGCTGGTACAGGAGCTGCAGACGGCCTTACGTCCCGGTTGCGATGATTCAGCGCCGACGCTCCGCTCCATGAGGAGAGGAGGGAGGCGATGCCGACGCCTTGGCGGTGCCTGGCCGCGGTCCGAGGGGCTGGGGGTGTGGGTGAGGGCGGGGGCGGGGTGGGGCGGATAGCCAGACAGATGAGTGCGCACTGCGGCCGCTGCAGGCAGGGTCGCTACAAGGAGGTCTGGTCTGGTCTCTCGAGGACGGAGCGGGCAGGACGCGTGAGCCGTATTATTTGGAGCACACCGCCGCGGCTAGAGCCCGGACACTATCACGACTTTTCGCTACAATCACGTAAGTGCACAAACGCCGCGCTCTCTTGCAGGCGATCAGTGAATGTTTCGACACCATTGTAGATGAGCGGATACCTCATGGATTAGGCATTAGTTTGTGGGCGACGGTCATACAATTTAATAACCGCGTTGTTATGAACACTGCATATCACACAATAGTTGTGATTTGTAATACGAAAACACTGGAAAAACAAAGGAAGCATATAACACCCTTTTATGGGCGCAACTCGTAATAGTGTCTTTACAAAGGCATTATTCAAACAGCACCCCCTACAGAGGCACTAATTTGGCCGAAAGGTGCCATATTTTAGTGCCTTTGGACACAATCGCTCCTTTCTAAAGGCACCACAGTACAGCACCTTATAAAGGCATTAAGTACTACCTTTGTTTTTTCCAGTGAATGTGGAAGTTGGCTGTGCATGATATTTTCCTGAACAGGGGGGACATGTGTGACACGCACTCTGGAGCGGTACTCACCTCACGCTGCTGGCCGGGCTGGCCGGGCGGGTCGAGCTGCCCGCGGCCCAGGCCGAGGCCGAGGAGCAGCACCAGCAGCGGCCCCAGCACCATCCTGCCGACAAGGAGAGCAGAGGCACCGGTATAGGCAAGCCCGCACACAACAACTCTTTTTTTTTTTTTAACGGAGAAGCGTTTCGGTGCAAAAAAAGTGAAAAAAGTGTTTGCGGGTTTGCTCCAGAAGTTAAGGCACCGTGGCGCATTGCGTAGGCAGACCAGACCCGCAATACTGCAGCGTGTTCTCTGAAACGCCAGGTACGTTAAACTTTGCACAAAAACCTTTGCGCAAAACGATACAAAATACAACTGGCGTCTCTCCTCCTCCTCCCCTTTCCACGGAAGTCGCGACGGGACTCGTGGTCCTCATTCCTGGCCAGAGTGATGCAGAGAGAGAGAGAGAGAGAGAGAGAGAGAGAGAGAGAGAGAGAGAGAGAGAGAGAGAGAGAGAGAGAGAGAGAGAGAGAGAGAGAGAGAGAATGGTTCCCGCGAAGCCCTCAGCTCTGCTGCTCTTTGGCAGCGTTGCGTCCTCCGGCTGCGGCTGCACGACGGTGACCCGCAGCGCGCAGCTCGAATCCAGAACACCGCAGAGTGCGCCCCCCCCCCCCCCCCCCACCCCCCCGGTCTGCTCACAGATTCCGCCACTAATGCTCACTCGTGGCTGCAATGTTTTGCGTCTCGTGCCGGACCGGACCGGCGCATGGAATGTAATGCGCCACCCCTCCTCCCACAGCACTCCTCCCTCCCTCCTGCGCTCTTGGTCTGCCGCCGTCCCCAGTCGCTGCAGCAATGACGATCCATTTTCCGGAGACGTGCTCTTATTTCGACCATTGTTCAATAAATTTCGCCCCGCGCAGCGTCCCGCAGCGCTGACTCACCCGCCCCGCCCCGCCCCGCCCCGCCCCGCCCCGCCACTGCGGTCCCGGCTCTCATCAGATTCTTTGCGGCGCGTCCGACCCGCAGGCGTCCCCGAGGCCGTGACCCGGCCGGTGAGCGTGGAGCGGAGGAGTGGGTGGGGTGGGGCGGGGTGGGGTGGGGCGGGGTGGGGTGGGGCGGGGCGTGGCGGGACGGAGCGGGGCGTGGCGGGACGGAGCGGGGAAGGCTGAGGCCGGCGGCGGCCCCCCCGACCCGTTCACCGAAAACTGGACACATAATTGAGTTTTTGCCTGGGAGGGGCACTGCCATCCCCTCCTCTCTCTCTCTCTCTCTCTCTCTCTCTCTCTCTCTCTCTCTCTCTCTCTCTCTCTCTCTCTCTCTCTCCCTCTCGCTCTCTCCCTCTCTCTCTCCTACCCTCTACCCGCTGCACGGCAGCGCAGTGGCCACGGCCCACGGCACGACGGCACGTCCTCAAACTGAAACATAGCTCTGGACCATAGTTGTGGGGATACAAACGTGGAACGGGAGAAGGAGAGGAAGAGAGCGCGCGAGAGCGAGTGAGAGAGAGCGAGCGAGAGCGAGAGAGAGAGACTGAGAGAGAGAGCGAGAGAGAGAGAGAGAGAGAGAGAGCGAGCGAGAGCGAGAGAGAGACTGAGAGAGAGCAAGAGAGAGACTGAGAGAGAGCAAGACAGCACAGACGGACAAAGCGTGCGCGGCGCAGGGTTACGGACGTCAAGCAGAACTTTGCTTTGGACATTTTGTACCGCGGGAATGGAAGGCCTTGTCATGCTCCCCAACTTTTGTGAGCGAATTATACCCTCGCATCGAGCAGCAGCAGCAGCCGCACCAGCAGCGGCGCGCGCATTCAACATCTATTTTCCTTTTCCTTTTTTTTTTCTTTTTTCTAAGTTGTGCCTTTGTTTTGACAAACTCTCGAAACATTCGAAAACCATTAAAGGCTGTCGGATACAGCGAGACAAAGCGGGCGGGAGTAGCAGGCAGCGATGTCGCTGTTGTTTGCTGCCGAGCGACAAAACTTGGGGGCGTGGGGCGTGGGGCGTGGGGCGCGGGGCGCGGGGCGTGGGTCGCGGGGCGCGGGGCGCGGGGCGTGGGGCGCGGGGCGTGGGGCGCGGGGCGTGGGGCGTGGGGCGCGGGGTGTGGGGCGCGGGGCGTGGCACACACTAAACCCTTATGCATGATTTTCGCATCGTTATGCACGATTTTATACAACCATAGTTATGCACAAATTTTTATGCATAACTATGGCATAACTATGCACCAATTTATTGCATAAGGGACAGCTAAGCATAGTTATGCAGAAAAAATTGTGCATAGTTATGGTTGCGTAAAATCCTGCAAGGCTTATGCATAACAAACTGCATAAGGGTTTAGTGTGCACTGTGAGAAATGTTTGTAAGGGTTACGGGGAAATTTTCAATGAGAAATGTCGTAAAGTTACGATATCGCGTTGTAAAATGACAAAATTTTAAGGACACTTGGTATTGGCTTGTAATTCTTAAAAGAGCGCAAATATGCTTTCGTAAATTTTCGATCGTAAAGTTACAACACCGTTAGTAAATCACGAAAAAAGTCGTAAATTTACAGAGACGTTTTTTACAGTGTGGGGCGTTGGGGGTGCGAGCAAGAGCATGAAGCTGAGCGCGGCGCGGCGGCGGCCCCGTGGAGCGCCTGCGGACTCGGGGGTAGGCAACCAGTGCACCGCAGAGCGCAGCGGGCGGCCTATCCCGCGGGCTGCAGGGGCCATAGCCCGAGGCGGCTGCGGCTGTATCGAAACGGAGCCCCGCTAGCTCATCAACATGGTCCTCTCGCGTTCCGATCGAGGGGAAAACGACTACGGTAATCCGGCTGACAGCCATTCGAGTAATCCGGGAGGATAATCTGAGAAAATTTCAGGTGATCTGGGGGAATCAAGGGGTAATCCGAGTTAATCCGGGGTAATCAGGGTGGTCTAATCTGAGGTAGTTCGGAGTGTTCCGGGGTAATCAAGGTATAAACAGTACTCCGGCTGACAGAATTTGATGGTCGTTTCCCTCTCGGTTCCGATGCTTCTGCACCACTACCACTGTAAAAAATTGCCGAACTGGGTACAGGAAAATTTGCGATAAGAGGTGTCGTACAATTAAAATTCAAGATTGTAAATTTACAATCAATGCGTATCGACTTGGAATCGAGTGACGAGCAAGAGTAAGGGGTTGAACATGTACGACACACTTAGTAAATGATAAATTATAAAATTTATCGTACATGCACGACCATATTTTTCACAGTGACCACTCAAAAGTGAGGTTCGAATCTTCACCCCCTCCCGCCCCGCCAGGGCCCGGCGGCACGGCCCGTCTCCACATTGCGCGGCGCAAAACGGTGCAGAGCATGGCAACCAAATTGGTCCTTGGCGAAGGATCTTGTAAAGGCCGGCGTGGGGGCAGCAGACCGGAGGGGGGGGGGGGAGGGGGGGGAGGAGGGAGACACGGGGGGCAAGGCGCTTCAAAGTGGCAATCCTCGACGATTGGGGCGAAGGGACGGGCCGGGCCACTCTGCCGCCGGGCCGCGCACAGCTGCAATAGGCCAGAGCAGCAAGCCTAATGAAATTCCGCGCGGGGCGCGACACGGGCTGTGCTGTGCTGGGCTGCTGTAGGGTCTCGTTGGCCAGCGGCAGCAGCACGGCGGCAAGTGAGTCCCTGGCGGTCTCCCTCCCCCCCCTTCCCGCCACGCGGCGAGTTATCGCACCTCAGGAGCACTCTGCGCCCCCCACCCCCTCTCCCCTCACAGCCTGATAAAATATTATGCGCCCGATGAGACGGCCACTAACCGGCCGCTAAATGGCCGAGGAGGGCCGTGGCGGAGAGGAGAGAGGAGAGGAGAGCGGAGAGGAGAGAGGAGAGGGGGGAGTCGCGGCGGGCCGAGTGAAAAGTCTTTTCTTGTCCGTGAAAATAAAAGTGCGATGCAACACGAACACAGCAGCGCCGGCAGCGGGCAGCGAACCTGTCCTCATACAAAACCAGCACTGCACCCAGAAAATCCTTGAAACAAGGCGTAACGCGTAGATTCAACAACAACAACAACAACAACAAAAAAGAAAAAAAGAAAAAAAAAATTACAAGGAAAGATTTGACCCAATTTCTAGGAACTTTCTTTGTGTCAAGGGCAAAAATGATTGAAAAATGATTTTGGAGAACTTCGGAGTTCTTGCACTTTGGTCCTTAAGTGTTTGATTATTTTCGAGCGTATTTCCCTTTGGTGGTGCACTCAGAAAACCACTTCTTTGTGCGAACGAAATCGTTTCGTCCCTGTTATCAACGAAAATCAAATAAAATGTTTTGTTAGCTCGCAACGAAATTTAAAGAAATTGGGAATTTAAACAAATAAAATTTGTCGTCGAACCAACGAGAAACTTTCTTTGATTTCATGCACGAAAGATTTTCGTTGATAGACAAATAATATTTCTTTCAGTTACGCTAGCGGTTTTCAGAGTGCGGGGCACGCGGGCGTCCATCGTAGGCGCCGGGTATGACGTCAGCGGTGCGGGAGAACAATCGGACATGAATATGTCAATATGACAAAACAAGAGCTGTACGACAATAAGCCGGTTATCGACGTGCCCGCGCCCTGCCGGCCGGGCCGGGAAGGGCCAGCTAGCTCTGGCGTTGTGTAGGCCTGGGCGTGGCGTGCTCTGTGTGCGGCGGGGCGGGGCGGGGCGGGGCGGGGCGGGGCGGGGCGGGGCGGGGCGGGGCGGGGCGGGGGTGAGCAATGGTCACGACGTGAGCCAAATCCCCCGCACCCTGCAGGGCTGGCCGGGACGGGCCGCGCCGTCCAGCGGGGCCGGGGCCGGGGCCGGCCACCCGGGCAGCACGGCGTTCAACGAAATTGCCCGTTTGCCCCCCGTCCCAGGGTCTCTCACTCGACTCCCTCTCTCTCTCTCTCTCTCTCTCTCTCTCTCTCTCTCAGTCTCTCACTCCCTCTCCCCCACTCACTTGGCTGACCAGACTGAGAGCACGCCACGTTCGAGGGGAAATGTATCGCGCGGGCGCCGCCTTGTGCCCCCCCTCCCCCCCCCCCACCTCCCTCGAGACTGATGCAGTTTAGTCCTCCCCCTGCCTCCCTCACCCCCACCCCACCCTCACCCCACACAGACCTGCCCTGCCCTTAGCTCCACAAACTGTTTGGCCCAACAAACACGCTTCTCCCAACTTTGTGCCGCAGAGATCGCGGTTTCTACAGCTACACAGGTAATCGCCATTGAATAAGCGCGAACCGTGTCCCCGCTTCCCCTCCTCGCTCTCACTACTAGTCCCTTCAAGTTATCTCGGAAAGACGTGTTTTATAAGGGAGCAGCCTTTTACAACTCACTACCATTTGTTGTCTCATAGAGAATTAAAACCACACACACAAAAAAAAGCAAGGCTGAGGTTCAAAAAATTTCATTTACAGTCATTTTATTCGGCAGAAGACTTTGTACTGTAAATAGAAATCCGTTCTGATTTTGTTCATGTTTAGTAAATTTTTCCTTGTAAATTTTATCTTGTCAGTTTTTATTGCAATAAACGCTGAGCGTGCCGATGCAGTCCGCTGCGGGCTGACTCGTCTGCTAATAGCCCTCGATCTCGCCTGCTCGTGAACTCATTGCCCCCCCCCCCCCCCCCGCCTCCCCCCGGACCCTGCTGTTCGGGTTCGATTCCATTCGACGGTTATCCTGCTTCTGCCAGTCGGTTTCGCTCGGCCAGCGGAGCGGCACGGTGGCGTACCGGGCGGGGCGGGGCGGGGCGGGGCGGGGCGGGGCGGGGCGGGGCAGACAAGACTTTGCTTTTAGAGGTAGCCACTCGCTTAGCTAGGCAAACCGTGGCAAACGGGAAGCAGGCCCGGGCTGGTTGGCCCCGCACGGCGCGGGCGTGGGGCGGGCCAGGGCGTGGCGGGGCGTGGCGTGGGGCGGGCCAGGGCGTGGCGGGGCGTGGCGTGGGGCGGGCCAGGGCGTGGCGGGGCGTGGCGTGGGGCGGGGCGTGGCGGGGCCGGGCGGGGCCGGGCGGGGCATGGCGGGGCCGGGCGGGGCGAGGCCCGGGCTTAGGGAATTGGTTCCCCGCCGGTGCAATCCCACTAGTGCTGGTCTAGCGGCCCCTGGAGGCCCAGCGGCCACGACGACGTGGGCGCCGCGCGAAACAGCCTCATCGAGGGAGGCCGACTGGAACACGTCAAGACGCAAAACCCTGTTTTTAGGCAGATGATACATTCAGCTTTAAATGAAAGTTTTTATTTATTCTAAACGTTTGATAATGGGTATCAGCTAGCTTGTACGATTTACACCAAATTCTACTGAAAATACCATGAAAAATGTGGCAGAAAATATTATAGGTCCAGGGGTCAAACTGTGTCGCCTCGCGTGGTCGGTCGCTCGCCCGCGCGACAATGCCGCTGCCGCAGGCCGAGTCGAGCCGGCGGGATCAACAATGCTCGCTCAGGACCTTTGGACGTTTGCTGATTATTTTTCTCAGCGACCCGTGCCCCGAAATCCCCTAACAGCTTTAAAATGAAAACAAACGTCCATTTATTTCGTTTTCAAATTTAGAATTACGACTTATTATCGTCTGAACTCAGTGGTCGCCTCCAGCTTTGATACCCTCTAGATACAAATGAAATTATGATATGCCAATCAACAGTAAATGATATCAATAATATGTAGCTACAAAATGTATCATCTGCTTTCAATTCCAATCTGGTTTGAAATTTTTTTTCTCCATGATCTTCCTTCTATTTTGGAGACGGCAGGGAGGAGGTTCCCGTCCCTCACTTTTCCGTAGAGCGTATATCACTCTAATAAACATGGATATTTTTTTTTTAAAATGTGCGGAAGGTTTTGGGAGAACGTCCCGGCACGCTGCGCGCTTACCCGCGCTCGCCGTCTCTTTGCCCTCCATTACGCGGAAGCAAAACCAGCCGGCCGCACCGCGCGCTAATATTTCTTCAAATGTGAAGATGAATTGTCACCATTTCTCACATTAAAATAAAAGGGAGCGCCGAGCCGAGCCGAGCCGAGCCGAGCCGAGCCGAGCCGAGCCGTGCCGAGCCGAGCCGAGCCGTGCCTTGCCGAGCCGAGCCAGCCTGGACTGGATGGTGCGGCGCGGCGAGCAGCCTGCTTCAGCTGGATAAGGCGCACTCAGAGGCGGGGACGTGGGTGGGAGCGAGTGGAATGAAATTCTAGAGGGATTGCTGTGAGCACTTATGTAATTTCTTATTTGTGGAGCGGGTGGACCAGTGGGATGGGGCGGGGCGGGGGTCTCCTGCTCGCGGCTATACGACGGGCTCCGGAATAAGAGACGGTCTGCTCAGGCGTGTTGTGCCGTGAGTTTAGCCGGTGTATAGCAAAGAAGCATTTTGCTCGGTCTGCAAAGCGTTCGACCAAAAAAGAAAAATTGAAGACGAAAAAGGTTTTCGAGCTCTTTTAAGTTGGCAAAGAATACATTACCCACAAGAAAAAAGTTTCATTTTTTTTTGTTGCGGATGAAAAACTTCTCCTTCTTTACTCGGCTCGACACTTATGTTGCGGAGTGTATATGCCCGACTGAATGTACACTTCGGGTTGCCTTTTTTCCGACGCGCAAGACGTTGTGTGGGTGATAGGTGGCGTGGCGGGGTGGGGTGGGGCGTGGCGGGGCGTGGCGGGGCGTGGCGGGGCGTGGCGGGGCGGGGCGTGGCGGGGCGTGGCGGGGCGGGGTGTACTCCGCCGCGGGGGCCTCCAGGCAGGCACTACGCAGCCCCGGCCCGGCCCGGCCCGGGCGAGGGTCATAAGTCTCGTCTGTCGCAACTCATGATGTGGCCGGGCCGGGGCCGCCGGGGGAGACAGGGCCCCGCCCCGCGCTGCCCGCCTGGCTGGGATGACGAGGGGTGGATGGAGGGGGGGGGGTAGAAGCAGCGGTGGGTAATCACCTGTCACGGTAATGGTATCGTCAAGCAGCAGGTAAGCACGGTGGGCATTTGCGTCCCGGCAACCCCGCAACCCATAAATCGCCATTATTGGTGGGAAGAGGATGGGAGAGAAGTGGTGAGGCGGAAGTGCGGCGGGAGGCCGGGGGCGGAGGTGGGGGGAAGGGAAGGGAGGAGGGGGATGAGGATCAAATATTCGAGGACAAAACGCCGTAAGAGCATGCGGCGTCCGAAGCGTAGCGCCTCCCAGGGGACTATAGTGCGACTGCGACCATAGGGATCACACCGGAAATATATACTCGCTAAATGCCTATTAACTTTCGTTACACTCAAGTACAGAATAAGTGCGAAAAACGGTCTTCAACGTAGAACGAGTGGAAACGATTTCAGAGTTGTCCTCGCCTCGTAACGCCTATCTACCGACTCATCAAGCTGGTCGTGCCGGGACATCGAGAACCCGCCCATACCAGCCCGGCGCGCGGAGGTGTCGGGTTAAGAACAAGGCCGCCGCGGTCAGGGTGGCTTGGCCACCTCGACCGCCACGTCCCTGCCCACCGCCTGGGGCGCTATCGCCGACCACAGGGGCCTAATGAACAGCGGGCTGAAACTCGAGCTGGCGGGGCGGGGCGGGGCGGGGCGGGGCGCCAAGGAGGCCCTCGCCGCGGTCGCCTCAATCACCGGGCGCGGAACACTAGATGGCCGGCGTGGCTAACGGTCTTCGGTCGTATCGGAGGTATCACAGTTGGAACTTTACAAAGAAGCCCTTTGTACTGCGATAACCATTTCCTTTTGCAAGCTTACAAGAAATTGTCCGCAAAAATGTAGGTACACTGTGAAACCAAGTAGTGTTCAACTGTTCAACGCTGGTAAATGTGCAACTTCCAGTATAACAGGTGCAACTGTGCAACTCAGTATTTGTGCAATTGGAAGTGTCAAACTCGCCAGTCGTACAGTTGTAAGTGTTTAACTCGACAGCCGTACACTTGCAAGTGTTCAACAAGGGAAATGTTGCACGGGGCAGTTGAACACATGCAAGTGCACAAATGTCGAGTTAAACACTTACAAGTGTACAACTGGCAAGTTCGACACTTCCAATTGCACAAATACTGAGTTGCACAGTTGCACCTGTTATACTGGAAGTTGCACATTCACAAGTGTTGGACAGTTGCACACTTGGTCTAACAGTGTACAGTTGTTGATTCGCGAACACACTTTTCGGGTTGCGCTGGGGTGGGTACGATCCCCCGCCCGGTACCGCTGCTGCGCAGCGCGCGCCGCCCGAAACTCACTCACGTGAAACTTGACACTTGTGCGCGCGAGTCATCTAACTTCCGGTACAAGTCCGCCTTCAGGCGTTCGTCAGAGAGAGAATGTAGAGGGGTGGGGGTGCAGCTGAACCGGGGCGGTTTTACACCGCAATGCGCATGCGCGCACGGGACGCGCGGGAAAGGTAAATTTAGCTCTTGTGAGAACGTTAAGTTTACATACCTGGGTCACCTTCCCATACGTGGTTAGCGTAACCTGAAACAGACAAAGACGACTTTCAGAAAGAGCACGACGAAGTAATCAAACGATCCGTTCTCTTCAGAGCGGCGCACCTGGCCTGCACCTTCACGCCGAATAAGCGGCATTCACAACCGGAAACAAAAGTATTGGGTATGACGCGGTATGACGCCGGTATTACACACAAGATTCGACCACCTCGGGCGTGCGGTGAGCGCCAGCCATTATTTTCTGCAGCGGAGCAGCGGCCATTCCTCCTGCTCCTCCTCCATGGCGCCGCAGGACTGGCACCGCCCGTCAGTGTGAGCATGAGAGGAGTGCGCAGTGGGAGTGGAGGTGCTGCGCCGCGTGCACGCCATAAGTGGGCGAGGGCAGGCCAGGGCGCGCAGCAGAAAAGGCAGGTGCACACAGGTAAAACTAAAGCGTACTTGTGTGCGTTTTTCAAGCGTACAACTACGCCTTCAGACCTTACGCCCCTCTTGAAGAGTATAACTGCTCTTCAAGGCAATTTCCCCTATGCTATTAGATAGGAGATAAGGAGCGCATGAGCTCTTTGTGCGCTTGAAGAAGGGCGTACGGACGGACTGTACGCTTCATGAAAGGCGCCATGTTACGCATTAGTTTTACCAGTGCACGGCAGGCCTGTGCTGCTGGGGGCGGCCCCGCCTCACCCCACGCCCCGCCCCGCCCCGCTGTGCCCCGCCCCACCCCCACACCCCGCCTCGTCCCGCTCCGCCCCCGCTCGCACTCTCTCAGCGGATAGCATAGGCCGACCCCCCCCCAATGCGCCGACTTCCCGAAGGCCCAAAATCATCTCGTAAACCTCTCCTCTCAATCTCGTCAGGTCTCTCTCTTCCCCCCAGGCCTACCGGGTCTTCCAATTCTCTTCCCCCCCGCATCCGTCGCCCTTGTTCCTCCCCCAATTTTATCGATATCTATTTCTCAGCCGGTGCAAGTCAGAGGCAGGACGCGCCCCGCCCGCCCCGCCCCGCCACGCCACGCCCTGCCCCGCCACGCCACGCCCCGCCCCAAACGCCCTCCGCCGCACCTTCAAGACTTCTCGTAAGTTAAATCTGTGTCCCTTCTTTTCCTCCGCCGGTCCGGTCTCCGGTCCCGCGCGCAAGTACGGGTTACACACAACGCGTGCCGTATATCCTGGGCCGATAGCTCCACTACGCTGCACTGCTCAGTCGGAGCAAAACCCATTGCTCCGCCCCCCACCCCCACTCCCACCCCACCTCGATCGGCACACAATCCAATAATGCGCCCATTACGACATCCCCACCCATCAACCGTGAATAAAATTTGGCTCAGCGTGGCCCTTGCTGGTCCTGGTTACGCCCCCACCCCCGGCCCTCCGCGCCGGGCCGAGCGGCGTTTCAGCTGGCCAGGTATCACAACCAAGACCAGCGCGCCCCGCGCCAGTAACAGGCCACACCCTCAATCCTCTATAGATAAAATTATTTTAGGCATGTCGACAAATTTCTACTCTGCCTACTAAGCGGTGTAAGCAATGACGACAAAGAAAAACATTTTTGTCTATGGAATACTCACAGATTTCTGTGTAACTTGTACACAAGCTGAATTTCCATGTCAATAGTTAGATATAAAAAGGATTATAGTAGAGATATTTTTAAAAATGCCATAACTTCTATGGTGAAAAATGTCAAGACTGAATGTGAGGGTGGCAGGGCGGCTCGCCGTTGTTTTCAGCGATGGAACGGCACGGGAGGTGCCAGTGAGGCGTGCGAGATAGGGCAGGGTGGCACCTACCCGGTCGGGGGCGGGTCGGGGGCGGGCCGGGGGCGGGCCGGGGGCGGGCCGGGGGCGTCCGGGGGCGGGCCGGGACCGGGGGTCGACGGGCTAACTCATCGCGCAGCTTACCGCTGCTGTATTTACGGGGGCTCAACAAGCAAACGGCGCGGCGAGGCGAGGCGATCGCTTGGCGCGCAGCCCACATCGCCCACATCGCCCACATCATCACGCGTTGTAACAATGGCTATCCCCGTGCACATTTTCGCAGCAGTGCGGGTGGTGTGGGGTGCGGTTCAATGCGCGGCGATACAGCTCGGTGTTCGAGAGGCCTGGCCTGACGCCCCACCCCGCCCCGCCCCGCCCCGCTCCACCCAGCGCAGGGCGCGCATGGGGTACACCTCACCGCCGGCCCCAGTCACATTTCCATATGAATGGCCTGGAACAATAGTTAACCGGCAGCGCCTGGGTAAGCGCGGCAGGTCAGGGCAGGGGAGAGCCGCAGTGCACACTTTATATCTGCTCCAGCCCCGCCCCGCCCCGCCCCACCCCGCCCCGCGCGGCCCCGCCGCTACCGGCCGGACACAGGGACAGGGATCATTAACGCCCTGAGGGCCCAGGGCGGAGTAGGGGGAAGCGGAGGGCCGGGGCGGGGCGGGGCGGGGCGGGGCGGGGCGGGGCGACGCTTGAGGCCTAGCTAAACACTACCTGCGCGCGCGGGGCACCGCGCCGACCTCCTCCGCCTCGGACCACGGCCCGCCCCCGGCCCGCCCCCGGCCCGCCCCCGGCCCGCCCCCGGCCCGCCCACGGACTGATGCGGGCCGTGGAGGTTGAGGTGCGCGCCGCGGCTCGCTTAGGAGGATTGGACCTGTCAAGGGCAGGCGCGGCGGGCTCCCCCGCCCCCACTGCCGCCACCGAGCTCGGCTGCCAGCGAGACACTCCAATCCTAGCAGGCCGCGTAAGTCTATCGGTGATACGGGCGGCCGGGCGGGGCGGGGCGGGGCGGGGCGGGGCGGGGCGGGGCGGGGGCGGGGCGGGGCCACGCGGGCGCCACGCCACGACCACCGCCCCACCACGGCCCGGCCCGCTACACCCTTTCAGCGGAAGTGTTAAGTTGTGAGGACGTCGCCGCAGGGAGCCTTCTACCTCGCGGGCTTTGGGCGGCGTTAAGGCGGGCGGGGCGGGGCGGGGTGGGGTGGGGTGAGGTGGGGCCTGGCGGGTTGGGACGGGGAGCGGTGAGGTGTGGCGGGGCGAGGGTCCCCTTTTTCTCCTCCGCTGCAACAAGGCGCGACTAG
Organism: Frankliniella intonsa; assembly: GCA_033675135.1. Lineage (NCBI taxonomy): Eukaryota > Metazoa > Arthropoda > Insecta > Thysanoptera > Thripidae > Frankliniella > Frankliniella intonsa. The sequence continues at coordinate 2,208,152 of CM066245.1, read as the reverse complement.
TGTAAGCGAGGCGGCCAGATCTCGCGACCTCGCGCTCGCTAGCTTAGCTAGGGTTCCCACCACTTGAGCCTTGAGCCGGGTCACGCGGCTAACAGGGCAGAGCGAGCGAGGCGAGGTCGGCAGGGACAGGGTGGCCAATCAAGTTTGATGTGACGGCGTGCCACGCAGTGTTGGACCGCCCCTACCCGGTCTGCCACGGGACGTAGGTCACAAGAGCTACAGATCACAACCGCTACAGGTCACAAGCGCTACAGCTCGCTAACGCTACGGGTCGCAAGCGCTACGAGTCACAAGCGCTACAACTCGGTAGCGCTACGGGTCACAAGCGCTACAGCTCGGTAGCGCTACGGGTCAAAAGCGCTACAGCGAGAATCCGCGCGTTAGGCGGAGCCGAGCCGAGCCGAGCTAAACCTTGAAAAATTACGCACGTGGCGTGAAAACATGGAAAATTTTTGCGACAGTAAACCTCCCGAAGGAGGTTGCGGTTCCCGCCAGGCACAGGGCTTTTACCCCCCGTGGCAGCCAACTACTTCGGTGTTCTTATGGGAACCGGTGCTTTTCTGGCCGCGATCCTGTCGCGCAATTCGACAGATTTGATCCCCGTACTGTCAGATTTAGTCGTACGGTGGTTAACCGAACTGCCCTGTCCCCAGAGCATGGAATAGCTATTTTGGAGCCAGATTCTAGGACTTATGACCCCACGACCGACCACCAGTCGTGGGCACGGGACGGAACTTCCTGGCAACCCGCTGTCGCTACCAGTGAAGAACCTACCTGGGTTTGAACCAGGCCCCATGTGCCGAGTCTCACAGACACCCCACGGCTTTCGCGGCACCACTAGACCACTAGACCGTCGGCTATTCCACGAGGGAGCTCGGTTGAAATGGGGGCTTGAATTCCACTCGCCAAATTGTTGTCCTCAGAAAAATTAAATGTTTTGGTAAGATTCGAACCTCCGTCCTGCGACTCTCCGCGCGGACACTATGCCGGCTCGGCCACGACTTTCCAGCTACGGTACCAAATGCCTTGTGACCACTAGGGCATGCTGCGCGAGAAGCCACAGTCACCGAAAAGAGTTCACTTGGTCCGAACAAAAAAATTATAAAGGTTTTAACAGTGCTGGTCCATAACCTCTCACGCTTATTTGGGTAGGGCAGGTGTCCCGCCCCACCGACTTTCGAGCAGCGACGGCGTACTAATTTTGAATTTGCAATGGGTGTAACGTACCAATTGCGTACTAGATCCTGGCCGAGAAATTAGTACGACTTGGAGAGCAGGCGCACTTCACCGGAGGTTGTATTCTATCTTATATGGAGTTAGACTGTGGCTTCTCGCGCAGCATGTACCTCCTAGTGGTCCGGCATCTGGTACATTCATCGTGGCGATCGTGGCCGAGCCGGCATATGAAGTAGGGGGTACATTCATCGTGCGGATGGAGTACGCAGGACATATAAGATAGGGGGTACATTCATCGTACCAAATGTACCCCTGTTAATTTTTCTGAGGACATATCGCACGACTGTTGGTACCCCAGGAAGAGCTCTGAGAGTCGTGGATCAATGTACCCCTCGCAGCAGAAGGCAGGGGCATCCTCGTGGAATGATGTACCCCTGCCTACTGTAGGTCTAGTGGTGCCGCGAAAGCCGTGGGGTGTCTGTGATGTACCGGCACAGCTTGGGGGTTCACTTACTGTCGGGGTGTATTCATAGCGTTGGACTGGCGCGTAGCGTCATTGGAAGTTCCGTCCCGCTGCCCACGACTGGTGGTCGGTCGTGGGGTCTTTATTATTTTTTTGTTCTGGACCAAAAGTGCTATTCCAGTTGCTCCAAGTCACAAGGACGGTATAGCCTTGGGGTATAACCTACCGTACGACTAAATCTGACAGTACGCGGGATCAAATCTGTCGAATTGCGCGACAGGATCGCGGCCAGAAAAGCACCATGATACCGGGTTCCCATAAGAACTGTAGTTCTCGCGCAGTATGACTTGGCTGCCTGGTACCGTGGGGTAAAAGCCGTGCCGGCATAGTGTCCTGGCGGAGAGTCGCAGGACGGAGGTTACTGTCTACCAACACATTTAATTTTTCTGAGGACAACAATTTGGAGAGTGGAATTCATTTCAACCGAGCTCCTCGTGGAATAGCCGACGGTCTAGTGGTCTAGTGGTGCCGCGAAAGCCGTGTGTCTGTGAGACTCGGCACATGGGGCCTGGTTCAAACCCAGGTAGGTTCTTCACTGGTAGCGACAGCGAGTTGCCAGGAAGTTCCGCGTGCCACGACGGTCGGATAAGTCCTAGAATCGCAAAATAGCTATTCATGCTCTGGGGACAGGGCAGTTCGGTTAACCACCGTACGACTAAATCTGACGTCAAATCTGTCGAATTGCGCGACAGGATCGCGGCCAGAAAAGCACCGGTTCTCATAAGAACACCGAAGTAGTTGGCCGCCACGGGGGTAAAAGCCTGTGCCTGGCGGGAACCGCAACCTCCTTCGGGAGGTTTACTCGCAAAAATTTCCATGTCGACGTAATTTTTCAAGTTTACGTAACGCGCGATTCTCGCTGTAGCGCGACCCGTAGCGCTACCGAGCTGTAGCGCGACTGTAGCGCTTGTAGCGTTAGCGAGCTGTAGCGCTTGTGACCTGTAGCGGTTGTGATCTGTAGCGCTTGCGAGCTACTCCTCACTAAACCCTCATGCACAATTTTAGCATCGATACGCAAAATTTTAAACAACCATATAGTTATGCACATAATTTTATGCATAATTATGTGTACACATTGTGTATAGGAGACAGTGTTAATAATAGTTTTTCAGAAAAAAAAATGAGACTTTTCTTTAGTACACCCTACGCATCAAAAATGCCAGGCAACACTGGAATATGCCACAATGCCATTTTATTACTTTCTACCGGCTGGTACCGTGAACAGACTTTGGCGGAGGTGTGTGTGGGGGTGGGGTGGGGGTGGGGGGTACCAGCGAGTGCGGCTGGGGCTGTCAAGGGTGACGCCGACCGGGGAGATGAACTGCAAGACAGTATGGCAGGGCGGGGCGGGGTTGGGATGCTGGTGTTCCAGCAGCGCTCCGACCCGGCCGCCACGCTCCGCCACCCCCTTAAAAATCCTCCGGGTCGGAATCAGGAATGAGCCTCCACCTCGGCGGGGCCTCGCCCGCGGCCCGGGGCCCGGGTCCGACGGGTGATCGATGAGCCGCCAGGTAGGGGCCGGGGCCGGGGAAATAACACCGCCAGACAGGATATGTAAGATCAATGACTTAAGAGGACAGCTGCTGTTTGTGCGTGGGAGAAGCTCATTTTTTTCTTCTTCAGGGGTTCTATATCGGGGCGGAAGGTTATTTTTGTCGGATTCAAAACCACAATAAGTTGAAATAAAGGGTAAGGTTGGCGCACATTGCACCGTGTGTGTGTGTGTGGGGGGGGGGGGGGGCACTGTACAAAAGATATATAGGCCTCTTTGTAAATTTACGACTTTTTTCGGAATTTGTGTTTATTGAAAACGTTGTCTTAAATTTACGATCGAAATCGTAAATTTACGAAAGCCTGTTGGCAACACTGCTCCCAAGCAAGTCCACTCCCTCTCCAGTGCATTGTGCAGGGGAGCGGGGCGTCAGCCGCCGAACACACGACGTCTGACAGGCCTTCCCATAACGCATAACGCTCGCTCCCACACACGGCCACCGTGACAGAGCGTGACAACACCGCGTGACAGACGTGTGACTAGACAGCGTGACTAGTAGGCGTGACGCGGCAGCGACATCTGGTGCCGCACACTGGACTCGACCCCCCCACGGACCGTAACCATGTGCCTCGGCCCCTAGGCACTACACTGTTAAATGCACTGGAGACTGGGAGACTGCTATACATTTGTAGACCGTTTTCTACAATAGTTTTTCCAGTGTATTCCGCGTCGGGTGTCGCCTCGTGCTCCCTGCCCCTATACACTTGCTGAGGATGTTTTTCAGCTCAGCTGCACCGGCTATAACAAACTTACTCCGCTTTTTGACTCGGGGTTTCAAATGCAGCACGCGGGCAAAAGAAAAGAAGGGCAAATAAAAAGAAACGGCCGGAGTGTGACATAAAAATGAGCCGTGAGAAAAGAAACGCGACAAAATGAAGGGTATTGTGAGTGAGGCCATCCCCGGCAGAGCTGAGCTCAGCCCGTTCCGTCATTTCCGCTTGTTAGGGCGGGAGCGTGCACCCCGCGCCCCGCCCCGCCCCGCCCCGCCCCGCCCCGCCCCGCCCCGCCCAACCAACGACCTCACGCGCGCGCGGCCGTGGCGTTATGAAGAGCGCAGCCGTTTGCAATATTTCATGTCATTTTTTTTGCCTCCGTCGTATTTCCCCCGTGTTTTTATGAATATCGCACACAAAAGGTTTAAAAGAAAAAAAAAAATATATGCAAAACAAGAACTAACAGGTGCGCCTGCCAGGTAGGCAGCCGTGCGCTCGTAACGGTATGGGCGCAGCGGGCCTAGCCGGCCGCAGGTTTGGCACCGTGTCAGGTTGGGGCGTTCCGCGGGACATGCCGGGGCGGGCGGCGGGCCCAGCAGTCCATATGCGAGCGCCCCGCCCCGCCCCACCCCGACCCCGCCCTACCCCGCCCCTCCCCGGCCCGCCCCGCACCGCCACGCCCTCGAAACACCGTTAGGATGGCATCGTATGTACTACAGACCGCGAGGCGCGCGCGGGGGTAACCGCCGCCAAATTCCTGGGCCTCGTAATAACTCTACCCCCACCCGCGCCCCGCCCGCGCCGCGCCCGCCCCCACAGCCCGCTGCCCCCACCTACTTACCCCTCTCCCAATCTCCTCACATCCCTAGTGTCAAGGGGGGCGTGCCGGGCCGCTAATTTTGAAACCCTCCTGGGTTTCGACCTCGCATCCCTAACTTCACAGCTGCATTTCTCGCTTCTCTTTGGTCTTAGGGCTAGGGGCCATTAGGTAGTTGCTAAAACGGATATTTAGGCTAGGTTAGGTTAGGATAGGTAGGAAATGATTACAGACAGAAGCGAAGAAAACAGCGAATCCTATTCTACTTAAATCTAACCTAAATCCCGTTTTAGCAGCTATCTATTGGCCACTAGCCCCACGACCAAGGAGAAGGGAGAAACACAGCCGTGAAGTGAGGGATGGGGTCGAAATCCAGGAGGGTTTCAAAACTAGCTGCCGGGCCGAGGCCGGGGGTCGCGCAGCTCGAGGTTTCCGCTTGTGGACGGGGACGGCGGCGGCGCGGCGGTGGGTTTTCACCGGCGCGGCGCGGGTCGGGGGCGGCACCACAGTGGTGCGGTAGGGCTCGGGGGGACGTAAAAGAAAGGGGGGGGGGGGCGAGGGGGAAGTCGTGTTAGGAAAATAGAAGCACGCGCCGTTACTTGCCCGGGGTCGATGTTGTCGGGCTCGGCGCAGGGGCGTAACCCTGGACAAAGGTCCTGCGCTGCCTGCTCCCCCCCCCCCCCCGACCCCCTGCCCCTGCCTCCTCCAGCCCCATCTACCCCGCTCCGCCCTTCTCGACCTGCTGATTAAATTTACAGGCAATGCGACAACAACGCGAGGCGAAAATATTGCGCTCCATTTATTTGGTTTCGCATGCCTTTCACCTGCAGCTGCTCTGCTACACTCACTCGCGGGGACCGCCGCTGGGCGGGGCGGGGCGGGGCGGGGCGGGGCGGGGCACGGGGCGGGGCGCCGGGCGGGGCCGCACCCAGTATTGACAAAAGTGATTATGGTTCCAGCCGTTAGGTCTATTTGCTACCGCAAATCGCATTGCGTGAATTTAATTTTGGGGGGGAAAAAGGCTGAGGGAGGGGGCGGGGTACTATACAGGCGTGTGTATGCAGAGCACGGGAGTTGGACGGCGCATGAGACTTACCCCGTTTAAAGTGGCGCCAACACTGTACAGCGCGTTGGCGGCGCACTTGTTACTCCCCCGCCCCTTCCCGTGACGTGTGGACCCGCCCCCGGCCAGCCCCCGGTCCACCCCTGGCCCGCCCCCGGCCCGCCCCCGGCCCGCCCCCGGCCGTGTTGTGCAAGTGCGATGCATAATGTATGGCCATAAGCAAGTCGCGCTGTTAAGAGTTTGGAGCGTTTCTCTGCGTTTCCTTGCTTCACTCTGCGCCGTGTCGCGCGGCGGCGTGCAGGCGGTGCCGGTGGGGGCGGCGGGGGCGGTGGGGGCGGCGGAGGCGAAAAAGACGAGGGTCTGGAAGAGAGGCAGGAGGGAAAGGGTGGAAAGGGGGAAGGGGCGTGCGGCGAGCGCGCCGGAGCACGGAAAAGTAAGTGCTGTGTGTTTACTACCCGAGCCCCGCCGCCTTGCCTCGCCCCGCCCCCGGCCACCCCCGCAGGCACAGCGATATATGTAGAAGCGCGCACGGAGTGAGGTGGGGCGGGGCGGGGCGGGGCGGGACGGCGCCCCTCGGTCTGGCCGTAGAGCTCACACAATCACGGCAAAGAGGAGTAACACAGACTTCAGGCGGCGAAGACGCCAACATTGCGATGGGAACAGCGGAAAATACTGAGAAACGCCCAACGCCCTGGCACTGGCACGGTCTGGCACTCTTTCCGAGTAATTTTGTCAAAATTTGGCCTCGCAGAAGTAATGTTAAAACTTGGCATTCGAAATAAGAGAACATTTTGACAGATAATGCAACCGCGGCGTTAAGAATGCGCGCGCCTTATGCCGACACCTACACGTACAGCCTTCAGTAATTTTCCTCCGTTTTGGTCCGGCCTCTTTCCTTCCTCAGTCTCACCAAAACTGAGAGGGCATGTCATCAGCACGGGGACCAGGCCGGCGGGGCGCGGCAGGGCGCGGCGGGGCGGGGGTGTAAAAGGAGTGCGAAAAGAAGGTTCATTAAGAGCTGCGCGAAGCAAGAGGAGCATAGCGAGCGGGGTGGGGTGGGGTGGGGTGGGGCGGAGTGGGGCGGAGTGGGGCGGAGTGGAGCGGCAGGCCTGTAGCCTCGTCAACCGTCACGGCTAACTCACTGAGATAACACGAGGACGGTTTCGGGAGCAAGACGTACTGCAGCGAGCGGGTCTCTGCTGCGGAAAGGGAAGAGAGAGAGAGCACACTAACTGGATTTGTATCTTTTATTTGTAAAAAGTTAAACAATCAAATTTTTCACACAAATTTGTTCGGCGATTTGAACGATTTTGTACATAGATTTATACAAATTCATGCTGTTTTTCGCATAAATCTGTGTGAAAAGATATGTGGGTTTAACTTTGCACGAACGTTTGCACAAAAACATACAAATACAGTTAGAGTGAGAGAGAGAGAGAGAGAGAGAGAGAGAGAGAGAGAGAGAGAGAGAGAGAGAGAGAGAGAGAGAGAGAGAGAGAGAGAGAGAGAGAGATCACTGCAAGAAAAGACTACGGTGCATCTTGTTAATGCCGCAGCCTTTACTGTAGCTTCTGGTACAGGATTCACGACTGCATTTTTTAGACAGTCCATCCCGTACCCAATGAATAAAATTTGTGAGAAGCCCAACATTTTTTCCATTTCGAAGCCAAATCGGTTTTCCACTTGAACCATTTTTATTTATGGGGGTACAGGGATGGACTGTCAAAAAAAGTACAGTGAATCCTGTACCTGAAACTACAGTAAAGGCCGCATGAAAATTAACGGGATTCATTGTACTTTTTTTTTTCTGACAGTGAGGGGGAGTGGGCTGCATTCTACTGCTGCTGGTATACTGGAGGAGGAAGCGGGTGGAAATAAAGAAGGGGAAAAGAGTCGGAGCTGGCCGGGCCGGCTGGTCGGATGGGGTGCATGGCACGCTGCACCGAGCTGCAGTGCGGCTCTCGTTACTCAGCCGGCTAAGACACGCCCCCCTACGCCCCAGCCCCCCTCCCCGCCACCCCAGCCCGCAGCCCCTATAGCCGCGAGTAAACTAGCACTGAGCACGCAGGGCAGGGCAGGGCGGAGCGGCACTAAACAGCATTCCGGTGTATACCATAAGAAAACGCGACAACACAACAAGTCAAGAAAATGACGTGACGTGGTGAAACTTGGCGGTCGTTAGTCATAGCCTCATTCACCGCGCACCTACACTGGAAATCCAAGTGTACGTATATCGCTCACTTGTAGATGAGCGAATAAATTCACTCACTTGTAGGTGAGCAAATGACTATTCGCTCACTTGTAGGTGAGCGAATGACCATTTGGTGAATAGTCATTCGCTCACCTTCAAGTGAGCGAACAGTTATTTTCTCACCTACAAGTGAGCGAATGGTCATTTGCTCACCAACAAGTGAGTGAATTTATTCGCTCATCTACAAGTGAGCGACATTCGTACCGGGCGTTTCATAAAAGACGCAGGTGCGTGCGGGTTTGCCTATCCGATCTCCCCGTAAGGCGCCATAGCCCCTTGGGTAGGCAAGCCCGCCCGCACCTGCGTCTTTTATGAAACGCCCGGTACACTAGGATTTCCAGTGTAGTACCAAGCCGCGCCGCAAAACTATCACCCCCACTCCCCCACCCCCGCATCTCTGCTGGCGCATACAGCCTGCGGGCTGTTGTTTCCACGGGACCGGGGGCGGGGGGGGGGGGTAGGGAACCCTCTCGCTCAAACCAGCGCGCTATCCCGTCCCGTCCCACGCGGGCAATGTAGTGGAATAAGTGAAAGCCACCCCCGATGCCTACGTCCCGAACCCGGACCCCCACCCCTTCCTACCACCCCCACCCCCTGCCCCGCCACGGCCTATGCTGTCCGACGGGATTGGCTACTTCGGCCCCACTGTCATCAGGGTCAGGACGCGAGTTAGGGGTGCGTAACCACGAGCAGTGACAGCTCCATCGCGCTGCTCGCCCCGCGGCCCCGGGGTGATAATGTGGTACCGTGCTGTGAAAAGAGCAAGGGGCGGTGACAGTGTTGCCAGAAAAGTAGGCAACACTTACGTTGCCAGAAAAGTAGGCAACACTTACGTTGCCAGAAAAGTAGGCAACACTTACGTTGCCAGAAAAGTAGGCAACACTTACGTTGCCAGGAAAAAAGGCAACACTTACGTTGCCAGGAAAAAAGGCAACACTTACGTTGCCCACTTAAGTAGGCAACATGTAAGTACCTGTGCTAGGGTCGAGGCTAGGGTGCTGCCTAGTAGGCAGGCGAAGATGCAGCCCACTTTACTCAACAGTGCTTGGGCTACTTATTGCCTACTTTACTGGCAACACTGGGCGGTATTGCAATGCAACAGCGGTGTATCTGTGAGAGTGGAAGTACCCCACAACTAAGTTACATGTAGTGGCGTTTAGCTCGTTCAACAGTGAACAAACATTTGATTGCCGTCCTTATCAGTTTTCAAGCGGTCTACACCGGCTGACTGAGCCCCAGGGGGCCGGCGAGTGGAGAGCGAGTGAGCGAGCGAGCGAGCGAGGGAGAGAGAGAGCGAGAGAGAGAGAGAGAGAGAGACTGATCCGGCCTTCGTGCTGCGCGGGTTCGGCCGCCCGGACGCCAGAATAACAGAGGCAGCGGCAGCGGCACAATCCGATCTACTGTCATGCCACCTCCCCAAGCGCCCCGCCCCGCCCTGCCTTACCTCATCCCGCCCCACCCCGCCCCACCACGTCCACCACACCACTCTGACTGACTGGCTGACGGCAAACCTGCCTGCACTCTCTTCCCGCTTCGAAAATCGAATCTTGTGGCGTTGGCGCGTTGGCGGCGCGCGCCCCCTGCTCTATCCCGCTCTTTGTATTTTCTTACATTAAATTTGCCTCTGCCTCTCAGTTGTTTTCTCACAATCACATGCGTGTACAATTACTATCTGATCCCACGGTAGTTAATTTTGAAAACATGTTCTGAAAATCGGAATCTGTGAGGTGAAAATTAAAAGCCTGTTGTGAGTTTTCAGAGCCAGCAGGTCTTTTTAGCAAGAAGGGAATGAAATTTGTCATATTTCAAGTTAAACTACAGCTTATATCTGTGTAAGGGTGTGTAAGGGTGTGTAATGGTGTGTAAGGGTGTGTAAGGGTGTGTAATGGTGTGTAATGGTGTGTAAGGGTTTGTAAGGGTGTGTAAGGGTGTGTAAAGGTGTGTAAGGATATCTACTGTAGCCTGTTTGGGCTCTGGAGTCAGATGCTGGGATACACTAGTAAAACTGAATCGTAGTACAACCCCCTTCCTTCAAGCCTACTAAAGTTTACGCTTGAAATGAAGCGTAAAAGGCCAATGTTTTATGGAAACTCTTTTACCCTTAGCATTCAGAGGCGTCCCTGTGCCTACGACACTTGTCACATATCACGCCCCTCACCCCACCCCTCCCCCTGCTGCGGTCCGTTTCCGGTATTCTGTCCGCATGCGGCCTGGCCCGCCCCGCCCCGCCTGCACACATGTATCTCTCACTTTACGCCTTTCAAGATCCCCTTCCTTCCGCGGCCTACGGCCCTGCAGGATGTCCCCTCCCTCCCTCTCCCTCCTTCTCCTCCTCCTCCTCCTCATCTCGCGGACGACTTGCGGCCGCCCCGTGACACCCCCCGCCCTGCCGCACAACGCCGCAATTACACCGTGTCATCCTCTCCTGCCCTGAATTACGGCGGAGTAAAGCAATATAGTCCGCAGCCGTTACCAGTCCGGCGGGACTAAACTTCCTCACACTGCCACACTCTTGAGGACGCGACAAAACACCATACAGCAGCGCACAAGCACAGCAAAAAAAAAAAAAAACACAAAAAAACAACAACACAGGCAAAGAAAGCGTTCAGAAGCACGCAGACGGAGATAATAAAAACCGTGTTACCTATCTAGCAGATTTTGGACAGAAAATATGCCGTATAATTTCCATAACATACAATCACGTATTATCAATTTTTGTACTGAAAATTTGAACAGTAGTTGAAAGTGCGCAAAAAATCGAACACCTGAGTTAGGTTTTTGTAAAGTTTCTTTAAAAGGTTTCTTGCAGTAGTGATGAGAAGGGTTTGCTGCGAGGAGGAGTAATGGTGAAGTCCGAAATATTTTGATGGGGCTAGAAGATGTCTTTGGTAAATTTACTATTTTTTTTTTACACTCGATGTGTTTGGTGTCTGAGTCGTAACGGCTCGCACTGTGGATGTTTTTGGCCGTTTGGCTCGTTGGGTAGGGAGTGGGGAGAACGCCATGAAGGGGGTAGGGGTGGGGCTCGGTCTGACAGCAGCCCAACCGGCTGAACCTACATCCGGGACTCTTTTCCCCTCCCTCACCTACTTCCTGTGCGCGGCCTCCCCTGCACATCCCCGCACCCTCCCCCTGGGCCTCTGAGCAACCCTCTCCCCACCCCCCAACCCCAACCCCCTCGCCTAGGCAGACCTGCCAGCCAATTATCGCCATCGACAGCGCTCATTTCCTCCGACCATCTCCGGACGCCCTCCTCCCCCCTCCCGCCCCCCGGGGCGCCGGGATACGACACGGCACGGCAGTTTGCCCTGCGGGCCGGCCGGATAAAAAGCCATCGAAATAAAGGTTCTCCGAACGCCGGATAAAACGGACGAGATGAAAACGTCGACGAAATCGCAGTCAATAATGGCAGTTTCCCGACGAATTCCTGGTAAGCTGCTGGCAGCTGGGGACGTGACACGCTCCCCCCCCCCCTCCACACCTCACCTGCCAAGTGGTTAATTCAACCCCGGCGGGGGCGGGCCGGGCTTGGCTTCGTCTCCTCCAGCGGCCGGGCCGGGCCTCGTCTCCCCGACACTTCACCGGCAGCCACACGAGTTTACGGGGGAATCAAGGCACTCTCAGCCTATGGCTGATAATCTCGCCTAGGCATGAGCGGCACCAGCGGCAGCAGTTAACTCCCGCAAACCCCCCGACCCCTCCCGCCCTTAACGGCAGGGGGGGAGGTTCACCGACGCCTGACGAAAACAATAAGAGACGGCAAGAGGAGGGGCGGGGGAGGGGGAACTTGCAGGGGGTGCGAGGGGTGAGGTTGCGGGGGCTGAAAGCCGGGATGAAGCAGCTACCGCTCTCGTCCGCCGGGGAAGCAAGAGCAGGTCCGTCTCAATCATGGACTCGCCCGCGCAGCAGGCCAGCAGGGGGGGGGGTAAGTAGAGGTAAGTAGGGGTAAGTACAGTCTAAAGCCGCGGCGACAGCGGGGAAGAGGGAGAGAGGGGGGTCAGGAGATAGAGACTGGAGTTGAGGACGCCTGTGAATTCACCGTAAATGCGAGGCGCACCGGGTGGGCCCCCCCCCCCTACCGCCCCGTCCCGGCTCCTTCCGGCCACCTTCAATTTCCTATCCCCGTCAGTCCTGCTCAGCCGACAGGCAGCGGAGCTAACGGGGTGGTGGTGGTGGTGGTGAAGCAGTGCCTCAGCCAGGTAGGTGGCTGTCGATTCATTTGGAGCCGTACAGAACAGACGCTGGCAGGCGCTGTGCCAGGCGGCACCACGCGGCACCAGGTGCTGCCGTACTCACGTGCTTATGCAGGGGGCGGTGGCGGGGCCCGCGCGCCGCTGTCGGGGGCCGTCATCTCCTGCAGACAGAAAGAGAGAAAAAAATAAAATAAACGGCAATGTCCATGAGCATCGCGCGCGCCAGATAAACCTCCCCACGTGACCTCGCCGCTCTTATGACCAAAAGCACTCTGGAAAGAAATCATATGAGAACAGGGGGAGGGTATGGGGACGAGCCCGCGGGCCCGAAACGACCGGGGCGGGGGCGGCGCCGGGGGCGGTGGGCGAGGATCGTCAGCGCGCTGCAATATTCACCAGCTGTCGTCGTTGGCGTGGCGGCGGGGGCGGCGAGGGTGGCGGGGGCGGGGCGGCGGGGGTAGCAAGAACAGGAGGGGCGACATGGCCAGGCCCAAGACCGCGTTTACATGTCCGTGTCCGGGGCCGCCACCGAGGGTCGCAAGGTCACCGCCGACCTCCCCCTGCTGCAGTCGGCCCTGCACTGCAGTCCTGCAAGTGACGGGACCGGGACCCGGGGAGGGTCGTCGGGGGCAGGGAAGGTGCTGGGGCGGGGACCGGTTTTCCTCTTCAGACTGACATCTATGCATCTCCACCTTGCACAATGGGCCGCAGAGAGTGGGAGATCAGTCCTAGCGGTCCCAGCGCAGCGTCGCTCCATCCCCGCCCCGCCAGCTGTGCTGGGGTGTGGTGTGTGGCGTGCGGCGGATCAGCCAGGCTTCCTGTCGGCAAATCCATGCCGAAACCGCCCCGCCCCGCCCCGCCCCCACCCCACCCTGCCCCCGCCCTGCCGCGCCCCGACCCACAGCCGCCATACACCCTGTGCGTTATTCCTCCGTGCCGTTCCTCCGTGCCCCTCGGGGAGCGGTGTGTTGCCGTGGGGATAAGCTCCCCTGCCTTATACGCAGAACCCACCACCCCTTGCCCCCACCTCTCTCTCTCTCTCTCTCTCCCCCCTGTCTGGTATGCCGATAAAAGCGATCGCTGCCGTGCTGGTGCTGTGCGATTGCCTGGATACACGCCACGTGGCAGCGCACAGCAAACCCTACCGCCTCGAATGTAGGCAACCCAACCGACACCACGTCAGCCCGCTCGCTCCCTCGCGCACTGAGCGGCAGTCGGGCACCGACTGACGGCAGTCGCTTTCACTCGGTCGTTCTCGCCAAAAAGTCCGAGCCTGAGAACAAGGGGAAGGGGGCGGGGGAAGGGGAGGGGTTGGGGATGGTGGGGGTGGGGCTGGGGAGAAGCAGGCAAAGCATTGCTGCTGCTGCTGGGCGTTTATTAATCTTCCTCTGCCGAATCCGGTTGGCCGGGACAGGCAGGCACCGGCAGCACGGCGCGGTCGGGGAATGGAAATCCATTGTCTGTCAAGCTAGCCCCCTCCCCCCCCCCCCTGAAGGCTTGACCCGCACCTGATGGCCTCCCGCCGGCACGCGGCCACACAAACAAGCACCACGCCCAGCACCACCCGTGCTTCTTCTTGTTCTTCCTCCTCTTCCTTATCTCCCTGTTCATCTCCATTGTTCCTGCTGGCAGCGGCGCCGGCGCGGCGGGGGCCGCCCGGCCCGGCCCGGCCGGTGGACCCCATCACCCTCTAAATGGAATGGCCACTCAACACGACAGCGCGGGGCGGGGCGGGGCGGGGCGGGGCGTAACGCACCGTCCGCCTGCCCTCTCTCGTCTCCAAAATGAACCGTGATTGAAACGGAGGAGAGGGAGAGAAAAAAAAAGAAACCGATTTAGCAGGTCGCTTATTACGGCCCCTCTCCTCTCCTCTCCCGTTGTCCCCAGAGCTCGGGATCAGCATGGCGCTGCGCGGCTGCGCGGGACGGAGCGGAGGGGCCCAGCCCGGAGGGGCCTGAAAGCCAGCGCGTATAGCGTGCCATCCACCTGCGTGTTGCTCACGCCGCTGCTGCTTGTGAATTGAGCACAATTTATGGGCTATTGCTGCTCGTGTAGCGAGGGCCGCCCCTCCCCTCCTACTCTGGACACGCAAACAGAACAAAGTCTCGTGGCGGGGGCGTGGCATGGCGTGGCGAGGCGGGGCGGGGCGGGGCGAGGCGCTGTGCGGGGATTATGTTGCTGCTTCCCACTCAACGACAGACGTATAACGAGCAATCAGGACCCGGGCCAACTCACACTAGAGGGCATGCATACGACAACCACATAGCGCGTCTTGCATAGCGCGGAGCAGTGGGGAGGGGGGGGGGGATAATAAGAGGGGGTGGGTAAGGGGTTGCAAACGACGAGTTTGTTTCGCGAGGAAGTCACAGACAACAGATATCACTGCGTAAAATAGTCGTAGGTTTACGGGAAAATTTTCTACGAAGTGCAGTGCAGTAAAATTACAATTGCAAATCGTAAAATTACACGCACTACATATCGGCTTGAAATTCATTCACGAGCAGAGAAGATAAGCGAATTCGCTGTTAATTTACAACAATATTTTTACAGTGGCTGGGCCCGACTCGCCAGTGGTATTTCTCGGTGGGCAGCCACCGCGCGGCCGTACCGCGCTGAGCTAAGCTGGGCGGGGACTCCGCGAACATCCCACAGGCAGAAGAAGGCCCTGCCATACACAGCAAATATTCTTTGGAGAAGAAAAATAATGCCTTACGAAGACTTTTTTCTTTTTATTGGGAGTGGTGTATCTGTAACCTGTAATTACAGGTACAAAACAAAAAATAAAACAATACGATATCTGCTTTATTTTCGTTACAATTTTTGTTTGCGAAGTAAAACCCATCTCCAGTGTGCGCAAACACATATCGCGGTGTGTGTGTGGGGGGAGGTGGAGAGGGGAGGAGCGTAGGCCAGCGGCATAGCGGCAGCACCTGGCGGACCAGGTGAGGTCTGCAATTCGCGAAATGGCTGTGTAAATATCGTTTGCTTTTTTCCCGCGCCGCCCAACGCCAATGCCCGCCCCATATCCCGCAACGCATACGTTCATCCCGTTCGGAATCAGTGCTGCGGTGTCCCGTTTCGCCCCGTCACGGACAGGGCTGTAGTATATTCCCTTCATTTTAAATGGGTACATACGCCCCTCTCGATATCGGGGCGAACGGAGGGACAGCGGACCACCGAGGGAAATGGTGGGGCAGCGGGATCCATCAGGGAGAGTATGTAAGTGTGAGCGCGCGTGTGTGCGTGTGTGTGTGTTTTGCGAATCATGGTTTGCATGCCCGGGTATATACATCAGTTTAAACAAGCAGCAGTTCGCCCCTAATGATCCTGATCGATCCTCTGGTAACGACGTTTCACGGGAGAGAAGCCACGTACGTAGGGAGAATAATAGGGGTGCGAGGCGAGACGCGCTAAGCGCTATCCTCCTCCCTCCTACTCCTCCACATCCTCTCTACTCTTCCTCCCTCCACTTTTTCCTCTTCATCCTCTTCGTCCTCTACGTCCTCTTCGTCCTCTTCGTCCTCTTCATCCTCTTCATCCTCTTCATCCTCTTCATCCTCTTCATCCTCCTCATCCTCTTCATCCTCTTCATCCTCTTCATCCTCTAAATCTTCCAAATCTTCCAAATCTCCCAAATCTTCTACGTTTTCTACATCTTCTACATCTTTTACAGCGTCTTTTACATCCTCTTCCTCCTCTTCCTCTTCCTCCCTCCTCCTCCTCCTCTTCCTCTTCCTCCCTCTTCCTCTTCCTCCTCCTCCTCCTCCTCCTCCTCCTCCTCCTCCTCCTCCTCCTCCTCCTCCTCCTCCTCCCCTCCCCTGCGCTGGGCTCTCCGCAGCACTGCAGCGCCTCATTACTGCGGTGAATGCGCTCAATGACAGAGATAAGGATCGCTCAGGCTATGCACCCCGAGGACCGGATCCAGCAGAACCACCCACCCCGCCCACAGAGGGGCTTGTACTGTGCCCACCCGATGAGCTGAGTCCGCCTTCAGCAGCCGTTGGCTTTCAGCTGAGGGCTTGCGCCGCCCCGAGCCCCGACGCGACACCCCTAAGGGCTGAGTGTTGCGTGGGGAAGGGAAAAAAAGTATTGAGAGTGGAGCCACCAGTATGGGAGGAGGGAGAGGGGGCAGAAGGGCGATTGTGGGATTGTGTTCAGCTCGCATGAAATGGGAGTCTTTTGTCGATGACGCACGCAATGGAAGTCTCCATGACTCGCCACCCCCCTCCACATCTCTCTCTCTCTCTCTCTCTCTCTCTCTCTCTCTCTTACGTTTCTCATCCGCGGCCTCCGTTTTTCTCAGATGTGGTGCGCGGAGTTGGAAACCAATGCGGCCCGCGCCGCCCTACCGCACACTATGCGCTCCAGTGAATACAGTCAGGGCGGGGTGGGGCGGGGCGGGGTGGGGCGGGGTGAAGCGGAGCGGGGCGGGGCGTTCGCGGTAATGACGCGCCGGTCTGCACGGCACCGGTGTCGCGGCGGGGCGGGGCGATAAATATCCTTCGTGACAGAATCACTCCACTCGGCGTCACCGCGCGGGGGCGGGGCGGGGCGGTCTGGCGCGCGAGTGAAAGCCATGGCCGTCCTACGAGCATTTGACACGACGGTCACGCCACGCCACCGAAACGGCAAGTCCACATATTTCATTTTCCTCAAAAATTTCTATGTACTTTCCTCGTATGTACCTCGTATGCGTCAGACTGGTTACAAAAGTAGTAATGACACGGTAAATACTTCGTCCAGGTTTTCAAGCAGCTGCCAGGATTTTCTTACGGAGAAAATACGTCTTGGTTTTTTCCAAAACTGCGTGTAAACCTGGTCGTAGTTTTGACCGTGGCTTTTGCCCTTCATAAGGAGTGGGTCATCTGCAACACCCGTGGTACGCCTGGGGCGCTGTCCCGCCTGCGTCAACGCGACTACACCAAAGAGTTTTCCAAGCCCGACAAGCAGACGAGAGCAGCGCGCGTTTCTTGCCGCTGTGGCGTCTGGGCCGTCGAGTGCCGCCAGGCGGGGGAAGAGGGGCGGGGGAGAGCCAGGGGCATCAGAATATAGGACGGGCGGGCGGGGGAAGGTGGGGGGGGGGGGGGGGGGTCGAAGCATTATTGTGCGGCTGGAATGTTTAACTGGGGGGATGAAGACGTGGCTCCGGAATGCACTGATGTGGAGCACCCAGGACCTTACCCCTTCCTCCCACTCAGCGCCACGCCCCCCCCCCTCTTTCCTCCGCCCGGCCCGCGGCCCACGCTCCTCACTCTTCACTGGAAAACTAATGAGACATATGCGGTTTCGAATTTGGTCCCCTGAACTAACACTATGAAAAATGTCTTTGTACATCTACGATGAATTTTGTAAATTACAATTTACGAAATATGTTGTAAATTTACGGCGGACCGTTTTTGCACGTAAATGAATTTCAACCCAAAATCTAATGCTTGTAATTTTACGATTTGCAATTGCAATTTGACAACCGCTCTTCGTGGAAAATTTTCCCGTAAACCTACGACTATTATTCACAGTGAAATGGTTTAAGTGTGTAGTGTTATCTCCTGAATTTTTTCCGCTTTCACAACACGCTGCAGCCACATCGACAGCCCTGCAGACAGCGCGCGGTGCGCTGCGCGTGTTCCGGCCACACCACTCGCGGACGCGCCCGCCCCGCCCCGCCCCGCCCCGCTCAAGTGCCTGCTCATCTCCAACACGCTCTCCCCTCCCCGCCCCGCCCCACCCAACCACGCGCACCACACTCCGCTCTTTAATTATTCTCTCCCCACCCCACCCCACCCCGCCTCAGCCAGACAACCCCACCGCGGGGCGGGGCGGGGCGGGGCGGGGCGGGGCGGCACTAACGCAGCAGGTGACCTGCAGCGGGGTGCGGTGGGGCAGGTCGCGCTCGCACGCCGCGCTATGGGCGACGCGGCGGTAAACATGATGGCGACAACGCTGGCGAGGGTGGCGAGGATCACGACGAGGGGGCGGGGGAGGAAGAGGAGGGAGAGGAAAAGGAAGACGGAGGAAGAAGGAGAGGAAAGAGGGGTAGGGGAGGAGGTTAGTAAGCGAGGAAAGAGGCGAGAGAGGCTGCAGGGGAGCAGGCGGTGGGGTCAGCAGCTCCAGCCCCGCCGAGGACCACGGCGGCGTGCTCGCTGCCACCACACGACAGCCGCGCCGGGCCGCGCCGGGCCAGGCGATAAAGGAAAGATTTAACGGCGGTCGTGTCGTCGCAGCGCAGCGCACCCGGCCTGCAGCAGCAGGTGGCGCGGCCTGCGGGCCCTGCAGGCGGGCCCTGCTGCTGCGGGTATTCAATAACCCTCTCATCTCCCTCTCTCTCCCCCTCCCTTTCCCTCTCTCTCTCTCCCTCTATCCCTCTCCCTCTCTCTCCCCTGTCCCTCTATCTCCCTCCCTTCCTCTCTCTCTGTCTCTTCCTCTCCTTCTCCCTCCCTCCCGCACCCTCAGCTACCTCATCCCTGTCTCCCTCTGCCCCCCCTCCTCTCTCACTCCGTCTGCCTAGAACACACTCCGCACCTACGTTAGACTTTTCAGACGGCAGTTATTCCTCTGCTTCCGTTTGTCTTTCCCCCAGTGAGCCCGCATAACACCTCTAATGTGTTTGCAAAATGTGTGTGTGCGCGCACGCGCGTCCGCGCGCCTGTGCACGGCCGGAGCCGAGCCGAGCGAGAACGTTGTTTGCTTTCCTCCCCTCTCTTTCTCTCTCTCTCTCTCTCTCTCCCTCTCTCCCTATCTCCCTCTCTCCCCGCTGCTCCTCTCACTCCTTTGTCTCCATCCCCTCGCTTCCCCCCCCCGCCCCCATCTATAATATCTTCCTCGTCTCAGTTAAGCCAAAAGCTTGTCGGACCCGCGCGCCGCGCCGGGCGGAATTCGCATTTCGCATGGCCACTGCGCGTGGCTCTCCCCGGTGCGCGTCCCTTTGGTGGTGAGCGACCGGCTGCTGTGAGCGCGCCCCGCCCTGTCCCGTCCCGTCCTCCGCGGGTGGCCTGCTCACCGAGGCATGCGCGGAATGCCCCCCCTCCCCTCCCCCCGCCCCGCTGCGCTCACCGCAACAGTAGCGGCGGGCGCTCGCTCCTGCCGCTTGTAAACCACGCGTTTGGAGCCGGCAAAGATCACGTGAGTGACCGGCTGCCAACTTATTCCCAAGATCGCTCTCACACCTCTGTCCTTGTCGCACTCATGGGACACTCCCATGTCCAGCATAAGGCACCGCCATAGGTGCGACAAGGAGGGAGGTAACAGGAGCGATCTACTGAATAAGTCGGCTGCGTGGCCGGAAGCATGAGCGTAGCGGGGCGGGGGCCAGGCCACAGAGAGGCTCCAAGGGGCATACATCCACGTCGCCGGCCCCGCCCCGCCCCGCCCCGCCCCGCCCTACCGTGCTACAGCTGCGGCTGCGCCAGGGGACCGCCGGGCCGTGCTCCCGCGGGGACCGAGCGGGGCCAAACTTGTAGGCAGCGCCGCCACGCCACGCCCGTCAGGGATGCATACCTTCCCCACGTGCGGCAGGGGCCAACAACGGCGTAAGGGGGAGGGGAGGGGAAGGGAGGGGAGGGGAGGGGTAGGGAGGGGAGGAGGAGGGAGGGGAGGGGCGCAAGAGGCAGCAGCACACAGACCAGAAACACGAGCCAGACAGGCAATGCCGGCGCTCCCACGTACTGTGGCGAAGAGCGGGGCACAGGTGGGCGCCGCCTCCACCGCCCCCGCCGCCCCCACCGCCCCCGCCGCCCCCACCTCCCCTGCCGCCTCCACCGCCTCCACGCCGCCGCGGCCCCCGGCCCCCCGGGCCGCGACTCGATTTACCTTATCATAAATCAGCAGCGATCGCGCGGACCGGGCGGGGCGCGCGGTGGTGGGGAGCCCGCCCCGCCCCACCCCGCCGCACACCCGGCTGCTAAAAATGAGATTATAATACCAGGGAAAAAATAATAGCTTTTGTTATTCCACTTCCCCAAGGCCCTGGACAGCAGCGCCAACCGTGCGCAGAGACATCGAAGCTCGCGGCCGCGTTGCAAACCTTCCGCTTCTCTGTGTCTCTCTCTCTCTGTCTCTCTCCTCTCGGGGGTGGGTCGCTCAGGAGAGCAGGGGGGTGGGGGGACGTCATTTTCTGTCATGGCAGCCTGGCGATGAGATCAGCCCAGCCGGCCATCATTACTCTTCCAGCCCGCCCCGCCCCGCCCCGCCCCGCCCCGCCGGGGCTTAAACTCGCATTCCTTTTATGTAACGCGACGCGCGTTTGGTCACCATTAGCAGACGACATTTATTTTTTGTTCAGCCGTCTCTTTTCGGGGAGAGGGTGGCGGGTGGCGGGCGGGTGCTAGTATTATTACGTCGATGTAATCTCGAAACGCGTTTGTCGCGGGGCAGAGCAAGGGATAACGGGGAGGGGGGGTGGGGGTGGGGGTGACCCGTGATTGACACAGCCCCATAGGCTTTTACACGCACAAAAGCGCCGCTGGGGCCGCGGAGCCGGAGCGGACCGATAGCGATGGAAGAAGCAGATGTTGTACTATGGAAAACCCAAGTGTGCGAATGTCACACACTAAGTAGGTGTGCGAAAAATCATTCGTGTACTCTTGAGGGGTTGAATGTGAAATTCATTCGAAAATTCATCACCTTAACTTGTTCAAGTTTGCGACATCCGCACACTGAGGTTTCCCAGTAAGAAAAGCACACTGCAAAAAATAGGTACGTACGGAAAAAGTACCGCTAATAATTTTTCCGGACACTTCCGTACTTGAGGAACACGGAAACGTCCGTTCAAATCTCCGAAGTGTATGGCAATTCCTACAGTATCGGTAGAGAAAAACTAGTTTGTGGCTGGGAACACTGGTAAAACAAATGTTTAAGTTTTACACATCATGGTGTTTAAGTTCCACTTCTATACATCAAATGGTGTATAGTGTCAACTATACATCACTACATATTTAACAACTATGCACTTCGTAGATGTTTAGATGTTAAACGTTTCGTGATGTTTAGAAGTATGCATTTGGACGAGGCTTTCCATGTCAAAGCATTGGGATGCGACGACATCCCAAGTGTTTAGTCAACTATACACTTGCTAAATGTTTAAGAACTATACACCAACTAATGTTTAGTTAGAACTGTGCATGACATAGTGTTTAAGTGGAGATGCATCAAGTGGTATATAGAACTAAACATTTGTTTTACCAGTGAAGGAATCGTCCGTACCCATCATAGTACGGAACGCTTCTGTCATCGGTTCCGTACTAGGCATCTCATTTTTATTAGCAGTGCACCACACGGTTCAGGAGCGTACGCGAAATTACCGGTTTCAAGCAATTACCAGTAGTTCTCAGAAATATTTTTTTTAAGAATCCTCAAAGCATTCTGAAATTAATTTTTGCGGTGCAATTACATGTGACTACCGGACAAAGTGTTAAAAGCAGGTAAAGTCCAGGCCCCGGGTGGGGCGCCGCCCTCGCGCGCCAGTGGCGCCAATATATATCCAGAGCGATACGTGTTCCTGTCAGGCGACAAGCAGTGCCTCCTCCACGCCCCCACCCCACCTCCCACACGGCCTGGTCCAAGAGCAATCGCGCAATAATCCAAGCCACGCCAGTGTTATGGCATATTGCTTCCCTGACCCCGCCTCGCCCCGCCCCGCCCCGCACCGCCCCAACCTGCCACACCCCACCCCGCCCCTGTACGCCCCACCCCGCCCCGCTCGAACCCCTCTCTTTTTACTCGCTCAAGCAGCCCCAATTTCTTTCCCGTTGCCCCCCCTGCCACCCTCTCTCTTTCTTTCTATATTTCCCTCCTCCCTGTCCTTTCTCCTCTGTCCTCTTCCCCCCACTCTCCTCTGTTCTCTCATCTCTCTTTCCTCTCCTCTGTCTCCCTCTTGCCTCCACCCATTCCGCAGACTCGCTCGCTCCTAGGCGGCCGCAGCACAGGGCCACCACCACCGCGGCCTGATGGCGGTTTTATTGTTACTGATTTAATTGGTTGGCAGAGGAATAACGTTTGTGCTCAGCCGTTTACCGGCGGCGCGCGGGCTGAGCGCGGCTGAGCGCGGCGCATAGCCAGACCGCGAGCGCCGAGAAAGCGCCCGAGCCTCAGTGTATAAGGAAAATATTATTGAGCCTCTCCCGTCCAACACTGTGAAAAATATTTCCGTATATGTACGATATTTTTTGTAATTTACCATTTACAAAATGAGTCGTACATGTCCAACCTCCCACTCTTGATCGTCATTCGATTCCAAGTCGATACGCAGTGCTTGTACATTTACAATCTAGGATTGTCATTGTACGACATCTTCCATGGAAAATTTTCCCGTACCCTGTACGACATTTTCTTACAGTGAACCTGCAGCCCGCCCGCCCGCCCGCCCCGCGCTCCGCGGAAGTATATATAGGCAATGCGCGCGCAGCTGAGCGCGGCGGGCCTGCCTACCCCGCGCTCCACAGGCGCTAGCACGCCACCTCGCCTCGGCCCCGCCCCGCCCCTCGCGAGATGTGTGCTGGATAATAAATATACACTCCCCCCTCCCCCCGCCTCCCTCCGGACCCTGCCGGCCCCCGCCGGCCCCCGCCGCCGCGGCCTTGCGTCTGCCAATGGTGAGCCGTATGTTCATGTCGCCCCCACCCCCCTCGACACGACAACGTATCTAGATTTTCATTGAAGATATCACCCCCACCCACTACCCTCTCCTCCTCCACACATGCATTCGCGACCCACGGCTCCGGCTCAGGCAGCGCCACCGCCAAATGCCAGTCCATTTTCTCGTTTCATACTTCCTCCCCCCATTCCCTCTCTCCCTCCCGACAGCTGCAGCGGATTGCATTTCGCCTGCGGGCGCCTGCGGTGGTGGTGGTGGGGGGGGGGGGAGGCGACAAGGAAACACAACACAGAGACAGCAAATAACCAGCCAACCGGACATAAAAACAGCTCGGAGCGAGGCGACTTCCGGGAAAACGTTATGCGCGCGCGCCGCGCCACGCCACGCCGCGCCACGCCACGCCACGCCACGCCACGCCCAGCACAGCCATCTCTCGCCAACCCAAATTTTTCAGCCCACGCGCGTCAACGTCAGCGCGGTCACTGAGCTCCGTCGCTCACGAATGGCTGATAAAGTTACGACGGAAATGAAAACAGCAAACGCGCATGACTGCGAGTCGCCCCCTCCCCTCCCCTCCCCTGTCCTTCCCTCCCCCGACTCATATAGCTATACTTCACACACATCTCACTTTTTTCCCCGCGCGCTGCGCCTACGACCTACTGCTTTGCAAATTTCATCCCCTCTCTCTCTCTCTCTCTCTCTCTCTCTCTCTCTCTCTCCCTCTCTCTCTCTCTCTCTCTCATGCGCATCGCGCGCGCACAAACACACGGCTACGCGGCAGCACGAGCCGCACTGCTGCGTCTCTCCCTGGAATGCCAAGTTCTTTACGCGCGGGCCCAGCACGCCCCTTCGAGCTTTCTCTCTCTCTCTCTCTCTCTCTCTCTCTCTCTCTCTCTCTCTCTCTCTCTCTCTCTCGCTCGCTGTGGAATGTCACATCCTTCGCTCGGCTCCCCCCGTGTGGTCTGCTACGTCGGCAGTGCAGCCGCCCCCGCAAACAAAAAGGCGAGGTTCGCGTGGCGAGGCGGAGCGTAGCGTGGGGAGAGAAACTATTCGTATATAGCAGTGTGCTGACAGAGCGCATCACGGACGACGGGCGTGGCGGAGTGCGGCGGGGTGCGGCGGGGTGTGGCAGGGTGTGGGGGCGTTGAGGAGCGGGGTGTTTTTGGGCGGGGCGGGGCGAGGCGGGGCGGGGCGGGGTGGGCCGGGGCGCGGCGGCCTGGTTACCGAACACCCCTATCGGCGGGAGCGGGAGGTGCAACGCGGCACCACCGGGACATCGCACCGCGGCGTGCAATCCCAGGCGGCCTGAGCCTGGGCGGGGCGGGGCGGGGCGGGGTGGGGCGGGACGCCGGGGTGCGGCGGTGCCTCTGGCAGACCAGACCTTTGGCAGCAGGCAGGGGAGGGGGGAGGGGCGGCGCCTTTGGCGGGGGCCCCTGTGTGGCTCCCCGCCCCGCCACGACTGGGTTTGTTGTGCGGGGCTCACCTTGTTGCGCCCCCTTTCCACCTACCACCCCCCTGCACCCTCACCCCAACCCCCTCGACGCAGACAAACAAACAAGCTAACCATTTGCCATGCATTCTGCATCGCATCTCTCTTTGCATCTGTCGAGGCCATGCGCCACGTGAACCTGGTGTGAGGTGTCAGGCAAAACCTGTCTGTCTGTCTGTCTGCCTGTCTTTCCGTCTGTCTGTCTGTCCGTCCGTCTGTCCTGTCCCTAAGATCACCGGACCCGAGTGAACATCGCACACTTGTAGGCGTGTGAGTTTCCATATTCGCACAGTTGGAAAGGCAAAGGTGTTACTTTTCCATGGAATTTCACGTACACTATTGAGATAGCCAATGAAGTGCACGATGTAAATTTACACGCACCTATAAAAGTGTGCAAAAATCACGCCCTTGCAGACGGGGGCCGGGTGCACCAGCGGACAGGATTAGCGCGCGGGCCGCGCACCGCACACACACGTGCCGAGCGCGCGCTCCCGGGGACTTATGCGCGGTGCGGTCTCGTGAGCACGCGCGGGGTCACAAACCCCTTCTCTCTCTCTCTCTCTCTCTCTCTCTCTCTCTCTCTCTCTCTCTCTCTCTCTCTCTCTCTCTCACCTAACAGCAACGACGATACCAGTGGTACCGCTCCTGATCATCCCCCACCCCCAGGACCACCTAGTGCGAATAGGGGCTTCCCGCCTGCGTCAGGCGGGAAGCCCCAATACCGCCCACCTGGCCTGTACTGCGCGACGCGGCGGGGCGGGGCGGGGCGGGGCGGGGCGGGGCGGGGCGAGGCGAGGCGGGGTGGGGCGGGGGCGGCCGGGGTCAGTGCGTCAGAGTAAACACGGGCACACATCGGTAAACAAATGGCAGGTGATGCTAGAATTGGCAAACCCCCAAAAAACAATAAGATCTCAGAGTCCGTTTTTAGAAATACGCCACTGCGGACAAATCTCGTCAGACTGCGGCGTATTAAAAAATGCATAAGCGTAGCATGAGCACTGTGAAAAATATCTTTGTAGATTTACGATAAGTTTTGTAAATTACCATTTACGAAATATGTTGTTAATTTACGACGGATCTTTTTTTGCTCGTGAATGAATGTCAAGCCGATATGTAGTGCATGTAATTTTACGATTTGCAATTGTAATTCTAAAACTTCAATTCGTAGAAAATTTTATTCCCGTAAATCTGCGACTATTTTTCACAGTGAGCAAAAAAAATATAAAAGAAATACAATCTTAATCTATGAATAAAAATTGTTCATTACGAATTTAGTCTGCTGCTGTACTACTACGTGTCCTGAGGCGCTAAGCGTGCCGTGCCGTGCCGGGTGGGGTGGGGCTCGGCCGAGGGGCGGGGGAGAAAGGGGAAGTGGGGTCCTCCAGCCCCTCTAGAACCGGGACGGGACGGGACCTGCAGTCAGCGGCTCATTCAATCAGGCTCTCGCTGCTTTGCCTTGCTCAGCTGCTCTGCTCGCTGCAGCGACTCGACTGCTGCTGCTGCTTCTACTACTTGTTGCTCTTGTATCTCCAGCCAGCGGGTTGAGCCCGCGGCACCAAGGCACCCGACCTCTCTCTCTCCTCTCTCTCTCTCTCTCCTCTCTCTCTCTCTCTCTCTCTCTCTCTCTCTCTCTCCGTCCCGGACCAAGTTTCCTCCCAAACTTTCTGTCCAAACTCGAAACGTATACTTTCGGCGGCTGCCGCCCGCGCAGCAAGGGGTCCTTGAAGATGAGATGGCGCGGGGCGGGCCGCCGGAGCGCGCGCGCCTCTGCCCGGAAACGGCGAATCAATGCGCCTCCGGGGGTCCATCATCTCATAGGGTCGGAGGCGCTCAGAAAGGACTGCCCTCCTGCGCAAGGAGTTGTGCAAGAGAGAGAGAGGGAGAGAGGGAGAGAGGGAGAGAGGGAGAGAGGGAGAGAGGGAGAGAGGGAGAGAGGGAGAGAGGGAGAGAGGAGGGGGAGGCCACTCTAATCTCCCAGGATCATTGCCGGCTGGCCAGCGGTCTCGAGCAGCGTGAACCCCATCGGCCGGCAGGATATGAAATGGCGCCGCAGTGAGTAGCTGCAGTGATGAGTACCGAAGTGGGGGGGGGGGGGCGTCAGCCCTCGTCAGCGCGCCGCCCGCCGCCCTGATAGGTCGGAGCTCAAGAGGGGTTGGCGCGCGCGCCTGGGCACGGATTTCTGAAAGCTCAGCGTCCGAAACCCGTCCGATGTTGTCACGTTGTCGACTTATAACGTCGGCTCGACCGACGCGACGTTGTCGCGCCGGCGCTAAAGGCTGCAGGCAGCGAGTTTTTGACATGCGTAATCCTTTTACAGTTCAGCCTCGGACAGGGCGGGGCGGGGCGGGGCGAGGCGAGGCGGGGCGGGGCGGGGCGGGGCGGGGCGAGGCGAGGTAGGGCGGGATGGGGCGGGGCGGGGCGGGGCGAGGCAGGGCGAGGCGGGTCGGGGTGTAACGGGGCTGGCCGTACCGCTCGCCGGGCCTTTGTCGGCTTGTTCCGCCCCGCTGGGGGGCCGCCGCCCCGCCATTCAGGGTCGGTCGGGAAACTTTCTTTGTCCGGAAAACGCGGCGGCGGCGGTGGCCCGCTCCTGCTCCTTATAAAGAAAGTGAAATCCGAACGCCGCCACCCCGCCACGGCGGCGCCCTCTGCTTTGCTTCACTAATATCAGGTTTTTGATGGAACCCGATGGCGCTGCCGGGGCCAGGCGCGGAGGCCTCGTCCCGCCACGGCCGCCCGCCCGCCCGCCCGCCGCCATCTCCAAACTTTCCTTTCGAGTTCTTTAATGAGCAATGGACGGCCCCTACCCTTCACGGAGGGGAGGGGGGGGGGGCAGCACGTGCCTGAGGCGGCTGCTCGCCCCGCTCCACCCCCCTTCCCTCCACCCCGCCCCGCCCCGCCCCGCCCCGCCCCGCCCTGCCCCGCCCAGCGCCCTGGCCGCAGCCCTAGCAGTGTACAGTGCGGTCGCGCCGCCCTGCCCCGCGGACCCGGCTGGCTCCGGCTGCTCTCCGAGTTTGTCGTGTCCGACTCGAACCACCGACCCGGTTGTGTTTTTGTTGTATCGGAGTCGCTAGTCGCCGCCCTCTCCCCTCATCCACCGCCAAGGTCTCAGTGGCGGGCGCGGCGCTTCTGTTAGCAGAGCGCTCCAAAGCGGCCGGGGGTAGGGTCCTTGCTCTGTGCGGCCGGTCCTCTGTGGCCGTCTGTCTGTCTGTCTGTCTGTCTGTCTGTCTGTCTGTCCGCCCCTCTGTCTGTCCGCCCCTCTGTCTGTCCGCCCCTCTGTCTGTCCGCCCTTCTGTCAGTGGGTCTGGCTGCCCCCTTCCTCCGGCCCTGTGCTTGCCGTGAGCTGCAGCCGCACCCCAGCTCCCACCACACCCACCCAGGGATGAATAAGACAATCACGGAGTGCGCTGCACATGGAGGACTCCGTGAGCGCGCCTCCGCTCCGCCGCCAAGGCCGCCGTCATCCCCTTGAAATCCTCTTTTACACTCCTCGCCACATTGCCCATACGCCCTTAAACCCACCATCTTCCTCCTTTACAACCCCCACCCCTCACCCTTTCATTTATCATACACAGTGAGGAATGTTTGTAGGAGTGACGAGAACATTTTCACGAGATATGTCGTGTAAAGTGCGGCGATATATCAGATTATAAAATTATAAAATTGGAATGACACTCTTGGTATTGGCCTGTCATTCTTAAACCAGCAAATCAAGACTTTCATAAATTTGCGCTACCGCTCGTATATTTACAACATTATTTGTAACTCACAATAGTCACAATTTACATTTGTAAATTTACGAAGATACTTCATACATTAGACCCCCACGCGACGACCCCACCCTACTTAGTTTGTTATAGCTGCTTGCCACGCAAAAGAAAATTAAAATGCGTTCGCGTTATCGATGATGTTGTTCTTCGTCTTAAGGGAGGATAGCCGTGCTCATCGGGGCGCGAAAATGCGCGCGCTCATCGTCGAGACAATGAGGGGGATTGATGGGGGGCGCTGCAGCAGCGCTGACGTAAGGCCGGGCGGGGCCGTGCTGGCCAGCGCCATGATAGTCGTGTTCCATGATGCTGCGATTAGGAGGAGCTGTGAAAACGGCATTCACGTCCACTGACTGGAAGCAAGGGGGGGGGGGGCGGTCCCTATGGGGGGGCGGGGCGTTTGTTGTTCTACTCACATTTTACTAATGCTTCACCACACACTTTTTTCTTAGCGTCCACCGCGGGGAATCTCACTCCGTAAGATTCGTGTATAGCGTGTATACACTGATTGTAGGGCCAAGTTCTGATTGGAAGTACATTTTACAAAACTGAAATAACATTTCAGCAGCAATTCATTAGTTTCAGTTTTGATAGTTTCAGTTGATAAAAATGCAATTTTGTCGTAGAAATTAGATTGGATTGGACGCAGGGCTTACACTGCACTGATTGCGAGGAGGTGAGGTACCTCGGTATCCACGAGTGTATAGACTACTGTATCTGTGGTACGTTGCACGTGTACGACACACTTTGTAAAATGATGAATTACAAACTTTACTGTACATGTACGAACACATTTTCCACAGTGTCCCGCTGTGCACTATGAGAAATGTTTGTAAGAGTTACGGTAAAATTTTCCATGAGAAATGTCGTTAAGTTACGATATCAAATAGTAAATTTACAAAATTTTAAGGACACTTGGTGTCGACTAGTGATTCTTAAACAAGCAAAGCAAAAAAGGCTTTCGTAAATGTATGATTTGGATCCTAAAGTTACAAAACTATTTGTAACTCACAAATTACGAAAACAGTTGTAAATTTACAGAGATATTTTTTACAGTGTGAAGTCGCCTGCTGGCAGGCGTCTGCCGCGGGGATTGCGCGGCGAGCTGGCGAGGGGGAGGGGGGAAGGCGGTGATTCGCGCCGGGGAGCTATATTGTCCTCCTCCTCCTCCTCCTCCTCCTCCTCCTCCCCGCGCTCGCATCGGAATGGCAAACTTTGGCGGCGCAGCGCGCGCCTGGCACGGCACGGCACGGCGCGGATATATAGCGGTGACCGTACACATCACCATCGTATCCCAGAGCATCCCAGGGGAGGAGGTGGAGTGCGAGGTCGAGGTCAGTCCGTCCGCCACCGCCCACGCCGCCAAGGGGGCCACGAATAAAACAAGTGAGCGAATAGTCATTTGCTCACCTTCAAGTGAGCAAATAGTCATTTGCTCACCTACAAGTGAGTGAATTTATTCGCTCATCTACAAGTGAGCGACATTCGTACACTTGGATTTCCAGTGCAAGAAGTGTGCAAGGTGATCGAGTTGGTCCGCCATGTTCAACATCGAGGATACACCAGACGAAACCATTAATGAGAAAGAAACGCAGGTGGTAGAGCTGATTGAAAGTTCATGAGAAGAAAGAAAAGACCACGGTGGGAGACGGGGGGAGGGTGGGGGTAGGGGCGCTGTAGCGCACCAGAAAGCTTGGCGCTGCTTTGACGGCCTAATTATTCCGAGGCAGGCAGCAGACTACTGAACAAGACATCTCCCCATTCATGATCCCCCCCCCCCTCCCCTCCCTCCTCGCCCCTCTCATTACCTCGTAATGCCCTTAAACGGAATGACGAGTCGCCGCTCTACACGGCAGCTAATTACGTCCCTATCGCCGGCAGGCAGACCGCTGGGGGAAGGGGGGGGGGGCGGGAGCAGAGCACGTGCTGCCATCACAAATTGAGCCCCCCCCCCTCCCCCCCGCACTACGCGGGACAAGCGCGTCCGCAGGTTGCCGCGCGGCGCACGCCCAAACAATAACAATCGTGGCGCCATTTACGCCAGTTAAGTGCCGCTGCAAACAAATTAATCCCTCCCCGCTTCTAGCGAGCAAGCGGCCGCGGCGCGGGGAGTCGGGGCGTGGCGGGGCGTGGCGGGGCGGGGCGGGCGGTGGGGCAGGTGGTGGGGCGTGGCGGGGTGTCGAACTCACTCCGCTCTGGGCGCAGCGCGCGCGGCTCGCGGCTACAAAACATGTAGTTCTCCCCACTGCCGCGCCCCGCTAGCGCCCCAGCACCTCCCCCCCCCCACCCCCTCTCTTCCCCTCCCGCGCCAGCGCTCGCTAAGACACTACTTTTAGCGGGTCTTTTGACGACCCAGATGAAATAACTTTCTCGCCGGGGCCGCGGCGCGTGAGCGAGGAGGGGGAGGGGAGGGGGGAGGGGGGGGGGGGAACGCGTAGGATCGCATGGGAGTAAGTCCCGCCCCGCACGCCCCGGCTCAAGTTTCCCCCCGGCCCGACCCCGACCTTTCTCAAGGGGCTCCGGCGCGCCGCGTCCCGCCTCACCCCACCCCACCCCGCCCCGCCGCGCCCGCACTCCCCGCGGCCCTTCGGGAGAGGTGCAAACGGCTTGCCTCCCGCGCAGACGGTATCCAAAGGATGTCATCTGGAGGTCCGCACGGGGCGGGGCGGGCCAGGGCCAAGCCGGTACAGTATCGCACTACCGCTTTCAGCAAAGTGATACACGAACCGTACACTGTGAGAAATGTTGGTAAGAGTTACGGGGAAATTGTTCATGAGAAGTGTTGTAAGGTTACGATATCAAATTGTAAAATTACAAAATTTTAATGACACTAGGTATGGACTTGTGATTTTTAAACGAGCACAAAAATAGGCTTTCGTAAATTTACGATTACGATCGTTAAGTTACAACACCGTTTGTAAATCATAAATTACGAAAAAAGTCGTAAAGTTACAGATATGTTTTTCACAGTGTAAAACCGCAGCAAGCTAAGAAGACTCTCTATTAACGACGAACTATTAGAATTTCGATTAGAATGCCGAGGTTTGCTATCCTCTCAGAAGAGGCAAAATTTTGGCGTTTTGAAACACTAAATGTTGAAGAGTCTGACAGTTTTTATGCCTATTTCGATACAACAATTTGGCCTTCTCTCCAAAGTGCATTCAAAGAAGCAAGATTTTTGCCTCCTCTTAAAGAACGCCGAAATCGGGCAATATAAACGGATTCCGAGCTCTTGGCATTCAAAGCGACCATGATGTCGTTTGCAGTAAAAACGAGCTGTTGATGCTGCTAGCCAACGTGCTACTCCGCTGCTTTGAACTCGAAATGACCGATAGCATCGTTCATCTCGCATTACGCTTGACAGAGCATCACATACGTGCTATCACGATTAACGGTTTATTTATTCATTTTAACATGCGACCCAAGTTGCAAGTGGAACCCATTGTTTTTTTTTACTCCCCATCCCCTTTTTGGATGGTCGATGCACATACATTCCACTCACAGTACCCGGACCCAGAAGCTCCCCTAGCCGCGTAGTGGACTGGGACTGGGCCGGGCGGGGCGTGGCGTGGCGGGGCGCACCCATTCCAGCGCGTGTTCCCATTTCGGCGCAGGCCGGGCCCGGGTGCGGACCCCATGCACCGCCCGCTTACGGCGTGCCGATTTTCCCCGGGCATTGCGAAGCGGGGCGACGGTGGTAAGAAGGGACGCAAATCCGAGATGCACTTTTCTCGACTCCCGCCTTCTTCTCCAAGAATATCGTCCCGTGGAGAAAAAAAATCCGACAACATTCAGTGAGTAGCTAATTTTAACCAAAACTTAGATAGCAAAGCGACGGAACGACGGTGTAACTTTAAGCACAACTAAGGTGTAGGAAATGATAAGAGATGAATCTTCCCAAAGTCTTTACCACACAGCCCGTCGTCATTAACTCTCGACAATACAGCCTATAATCTTTAGGGAAACATGCCCTTCCTCCTTACTGCTGCCTCCTCCTCGGGCCGCGCGGGGCGGGGCGGGGCGGGGCGGGGCGGGGCGGGGCGCTAACAGATGCAGCCCCCACCCCATCCCCTGCTCCTTGATGAAGCGGAATCACTCCAAAGGCGGGGCGCGCGGCGGCGCAGTGGTCTCTCTCTGTCTCTCTGTCTCTCATTCTCGCTCATTCTCTCTCGTTCTCTCTCTCTCTCGCTCTCTCTCCCCCCCCCTCTCTCTCTCCTTCTTGGTAATGGCTCATTTGGCTCTCAGATCGCCGGCGCGCGGCCCCGCGCAGCCCCGCGAGCGCCTCCATTAATAACAATTATTTGCAAGCAGAGCGTGTAAGTTACGGGCGGGCCGGGCAGCGCGCGCTCACTCTGTCCCGCGCCCGCGGAGAGGAGAACCCGAGGAGCTATTGTGGCAGTCCGGCCGAAAAACGGCACATAGTAGCGATGGCAGAGGGAGAGCGAGAGAGAGGAGAGGAGAGAGGAGAGAGGAGAGAGATAGAGAGGGAGAGAGGGAGAGAGGGAGGGAGAAAGGGAGGGTGGAAGGGAGAGAGAGAGAGAGAGTGGGAGAGGAAGAGGGAGAGAAGAGAGAGGAGAGAGAAGAGTGAGAGAGAAAGAGTGAGAGATAGGGGAGAGAGAGAGAGAGAGGGATAGAGAGAGACGGGGGGGGAGGGGGGGGCGCAAGAGGCCCACAATAAGTAGACTGCAGTGCGCGCGAGCGACTCATCGGTCTGGCCCGGTCCGCCCGCCCCGGCCCCCGCCTCCTCCTTTGTCGTCTCCACTCCGAGAGGGATTGGGCCACTCGGATTGGGATCGACATAAATTCATGTTTCCGAGAGACTATCGCTCCACTCGGCTCAGAGCAGGCCATGGAGAGACAGCCGGCACGGCAGGCCCAGGAGGAGGGGAGGGAGGGGAGGGGAGGGGAGGGGAGGGGAGACCATCAGTTCCCCATTCCCCTTTTGGTGCGAGGTACGGAGACAGAGAGAGACAGCAGTATAGAGCGATATAGAGTGGGAGAGGGGGAGAGAGAGAGAGAGAGAGAGAGAGAGAGAGAGAGAGAGAGAGAGAGAGAGGGAGAGAGAGGGGGCGGGGGATATTGCAGGCCCGAGGGAACAGAAACGGCGACTTGTTTTCGGCGCGGATACTTTGGCGAGAGCGCCCTACGGCGGCCGGGTAGGCAACCCGCACGCACGTCTGCGCTGCGGGTTAGTCTGTCTCTGCGGCCTGCTGCCTCTGTGGCCTTGGTGTAGCGGGGCGTGGCGAGGCGTGGCAGGGCGGAGCGGTGTGGGGCGGAGCGGTGTGGGGCGGAGCGGTGTGGGGCGGAGCGGTGTGGGGCGGAGCGGTGTGGGGCGGAGCGGGATGGGGCGGGGTAGGGCAGACGGGGGCAGTAGTGGGAGCTTCACCAGCAACCCGATGCCAATCGCGCCATCGCCTATGTGTGTGAGAGTGCGTGTGTGTTGCGTGAGGGTTGGGGGGAAGGAGTTGGAGCTGACGGGTCACCGGGGCGAGGGGCGAGGCGGGGGGGGGGGGGGGGGGGGGGGGGGGGCGGGGTGGGGCGGGGCGAGGCGGGGCGGGGGCGCAGCAGGACAGGAGTTGGACGGGTAGGGCACACAGCAGAGTTAACAGCAGTGTGTTTGAAGTAGCGGAGAGCCCAGACCAGGTCCGACCGCCCGTCAGGTAGGTAGCCTAGCTTAGCTTATAGGTCTCCATTCTCCCACTCAGTCACTCTCCCTCTCTCTCTCTCTCTCTCTCTCTCTCTCTCTCTCTCTCTCCCTCACTCCCTCCCTCTCTCACACACACACACACGCTGCTCCCTCCCGCCCGCTCTCCTGATGACAGCAATAGGGAGCCGCGAGCGAAAGAAAGCGGCATACAGGTAGACACTGAAGAAAAGAAAAACAGCAATTTCTCCTCCCCCTCTACTGTATACATACCCCATTCGACTCCTGACCCACTTTGCATATCGCGGACGCTCCTCCTACCGTCATCCGTCTACTAGGCCGCCCAGGGTTGCGGTGTCTAGTGCTCTCTTATCGTGTGTGTGTGTGTGTGTGCGAGAGAGAGAGGGAGAGGGAGAGGGAGAGGGAGAGGGAGAGGGAGAGGGAGAGAGAGAGAGAGGGCGATATGGCGCGACGATTCATTCCACAGAGCAGCGGGCGGCTGGTTCGGCGGCTCGGGTGAGGCCTGATGGATTCAGCGCTCCCCGCCAAGGCACACCGCCACGCCCCCTCCCTCCCCCGCCCTCCACCATGTCCCGCCACGGCACTTTTACGGCCGTACGGGCTCTCGCACGAGAGGAGGAGGCTGCTGGGGGTGCAGGTGGGGGTGGGGGTGGTGGGGCGAGGAGGGAGGGGGGCCGTAAAAGCAAAGGCGTCACATCGCTATAAGGACCATCAATCGGTGGGAGATGGGGAGGGAGGAGAGGGGAGGAGGAGGAGGAGGAGGGGGAGGGGAGGAGAGGGAGGAGAAGGAGGGGGAGGGGAGGAGAGGGGAGGAGGAGGAGGGGGAGGGGAGGCGCGGAGGACGAGTAAAGTCACGTCTCAGTATGGACGGCCAGACGGCGCGCCGCGCCAGCCTGCAGACCGAGTCCTACACAGTTAAAAAAATGTTTTTAAATTAACAAGAAAAGTCAGCAGTTAATATTTATAGCGAAACATTTCGTTTTAAAGCTAGCTTGTTGCACAATTCTTTTCTCGATTTTTTTGCGAGCACAAGAAAGGTTTTGAAAATAATTTCACAATTCTTTGGGTTTTGAAATACATGAGTATCACCACATAAATTGTCATCATAGGTAAAAATTTTTTTTACAGTGTAGCCAAGACCTAACCTCTCTCCTTCTCTCTCCCCCTCTCACCCTCTCATCCTACCTCCCTCTCTTTCTCTCTCCCTCGCCCACTCCCTCTCTCTCTACTCCGCTCTTCCCAGCTTTCTCTTTCTCTCTAGCTCTCCAACGGAGCGAGTGGCCACTGACGATTAGACATACGTTACAGAGGCGGCCGAGCTACGTTTTTCCAGCACAGCGAGTAGAGGGCGGGGCGGAGCCGCCTGACATGCGTCCCTCTAATTACTGCCCACCAGGAGGGGCAGCAAGGCCAGCAGGCCAGCAGGCCAACAGGCCAGCAGGCCAACAGGCCAGCAGGCCAACAGGCCAGCAGGCCAACATCAGGCCTGGCCTAACCCCCGGGCTGTGCTGGGCCGTGCCGGGCGGGCACCTCCACCGACTCCTGCTCCCCACACGGGCCGGCAGGCCAGGCCGGGCCTCACGGGCCCACTCTGCAACAAGCCTCATAATCCCGACCTAATCCTTCCAAACCAACGAACCGGAGACTGCTAGCTCTGCCCTAACATGAGCAGCACTCCCCCGGACCTCGCGCGCCACGCAACGCCGCGCCACGCCGCGCCACGCCGCGCCCATCCTGCCGGATAGCAGAGAGGTTGGGGGGGGGGGGGGGGGGGGAGGAGCAGCAGAGGCTGTCAGCTGCTGCACTCAAAATACAACGGAGCTTTCTAGTATACTCTCCTTCAGGGGTGTCAGGACATTCTCACCGCGGTTGTAGGTACACCAGGGACGGACGCATGTCGTTGGTCCAGCAGCTTACGTCCGTGAAGCCATTCCAAGAACGAAAATGTTGTCGCACTGTGAGAAATATTTTTAAGTTTACGGGAAAATCTTACGCGAAGTGCAATTGTAAACATACAATTAGAAATCGTAATTTTACAAGCCCTACGCATCAACGTAAAATTCAATTTGATGTTCAACTTAATACTCAATTCGGGAAAGTTTGGGTTGTCATAAATTTACAACATATTTCGTAAATCGTAATTTACAAAACACGTCGTACATCTACAAAGATGGTTTTTAGGGACGTAGGTCACAAGCGCTACAGATCACAACCGATACAGGTCACAAGCGCTACGAGTCACAAGCGCTACAGCTCGGTAGCGCTACGGGTCACAAGCGCTACAGCGAGAAACCGCGCGTTAGGCGGAGCCGAGCCGAGCTAAACCTTGAAAAATTACGCACGTGGCGTGAAAGCCATGGAAAATTTTTGCGACAGTAAACCTCCGAAGGAGGTTGCGGTTCCCGCCAGGCACAGGGCTTTTTACGTGGCAGCCAACTACTTCGGTGTTCTTATGGGAACCGGTGCTTTTCTGGCCGCGATCCTGTCGCGCAATTCGACAGATTTGATCCCGTACTGTCAGATTTAGTCGTACGGTGGTTACCGAACTGCCCTGTCCCAGAGCATGGAAAAGCTATTTTTGGAGCCAGATTCTGGGACTTATGACCCCGACCGACCACCAGTCGTGGGCATGGGATGGAACCCTGGCAACCCGCTGTCGCTACAGCGAAGAACCTACCTGGGTTTGAACCAGGCCCCATGTGCCGAGTCTCACAGACACCCACGGCTTTCGCGGCACCACTAGACCACTAGACCGTCGGCTATTCACGAGAGCTCGGTTGAAATGGGGGCTTGAATTTCACTCTCCAAATTGTTGTCCTCAGAAAAATTAAATGTGTTGGTAAGATTCAGAACCTTGGTCACCGACTCTCCGCGCGGACACTATGCCGGCACAGTACATGACGCCACGGTACCAGATGCCGGACCACTAGGAGTCATGCTGCGCGAGAAGCCACAGTCACCGAAGAAACGAACCCGGTGTCATGAGTGCGCCTGCTCTCCGGTCAGTGCTCGGCGTCATTGGTATCGTCGCTGCTCATAGCACTGGGCGGGAAGTGGTTCAAAAACCGCGTAAGTTTTTTTCTTTTTATTATTATTTTTTTTTGTTCGGACCAAGTGCCTTTTTTGCAGTTGCCCAAGTCACAAGGACGGTATAGCTGGAAAGAGCACTTGGTCCGAACAAAAAAAAAATAAAAAAAATAAAAAGAACTTACGCGGTTTTTGAACCACATCCCGCCCAGTGCTATGAGCAGCGACGATAATAATGACGCTACGCGGCCGGCCGAGCACTGACCGGAGAGCAGGCGCACTCATGACACCGGGTTCGTTTCTTCGGTACTGTGGCTCGCGCAGCATGACCCTAGTGGTCCGGCTTCTGGTACTGTGGCGTCGTAGCCATGCCGGCATAAGTGTCCGCGCGAGAGTCGCAGGACCAAGGTTCTGAATCTACCAACACATTTAATTTTTCTGAGGACAACAATTTGGAGAGTGGAATTCAAGCCCCCATTTCAACCGAGCTCCTCGTGGAATAGCGACGGTCTAGTGGTCTGATGGTGCCGCGAAAGCCGTGGGGTGTCTGAGACTCGGCATGGGGCCTGGTTCAAACCCAGGTAGGTTCTTCACTGGTAGCGACAGCGGGTTGCCAGGAAGTTCCGTCCCATGCCCACGACTGGTGGTCGGTCGTGGGGTCATAAGTCCTAGAATCTGGCTCCAAAAATAGCTATTCCATGCTCTGGGGACAGGGCAGTTCGGTTAACCACCGTACGACTAAATCTGGCAGTACGGGATCAAATCTGTCGAATTGCGCGACAGGATCGCAGTCCAAAAAGCACCGGTTCCCCATAAGAACACCGAAGTAGTTGGCTGCCACGGGGGG
Source organism: Frankliniella intonsa (assembly GCA_033675135.1). Classification (NCBI taxonomy): domain Eukaryota; kingdom Metazoa; phylum Arthropoda; class Insecta; order Thysanoptera; family Thripidae; genus Frankliniella; species Frankliniella intonsa. Next base: position 2,170,484 of record CM066245.1, on the reverse strand, counting down.
TAAAAGCCCTGTGCCTGGCGGGAACCGCAACCTCCTTCGGGAGGTTTACTGTCGCAGAAATTTTCCATGTTTTCACGCCACGTGCGTAATTTTTCAAGGCTTAGCTCGGCTCGGCTCGGCTCCGCCTAACGCCCGGATTCTCGCTGTAGCGCTTTAGACCCGTAGCGCTACCGCGCTGTTGCGCTTGTGACTCGTAGCGCTTGCGACCCGTAGCGTTAGCGAGCTGTAGCGCTTGTGACCTGTAGCGGTTGCGATCTGTAGCGCTTGCGAGGCACTCCTGTTTTTAGAGCGTATGGAGGTGCAGCGTCGGTCGTTAATACCTTTTATTTTTTGCGTACGCCGCACGCACAATGGCGATGTAAGGGAACGATAAACATTTATCGGAGTTTTACGGAGAGTGTAGGGGGACTGGGCGCTGCGGCGCTGTGTCCGGTGTGGGGGCGCCCTCACACACACACCCACACCCACACACACACACTGCGAGTCCTGGCGCAGCGCATCTCCACCAAGGGTGATTAGAAGGCCTACCAAAGGGGAGCTCCATCCCCCGGCCCTGCCCGGCCCGGAGCCTCTGTCAACGCCTTCAGCCGCCCCTGCCCATCCCCCGCAGGCCCCTATCGCACGCAGCCCATCATCGCCCCCGTCCCGCCCCCCACCGCACGATCAAACTACTAGCAGGCCCCTCCGCCGGCCGACACAGCGCTCGAACGCTATCTTCGCACGATTTCGCGGCCAGTCAAAGATTTCTGACGGGGAGCAGGAGGGGGGAGGGAGGGCGGTAGTGTGGCGGCGAGGCCGACGGCACTGAGGTGGGGAGCGACGGGGGGCGGGGGGCGGGGCCGAGGGTGGAGCCGACGGCGGAGCTGGGGGCGGGGACGGCCCGACCCTTGCCCGCCCTCCCACCCCCGGGGCTTTGGCTTCTAACTAGGCGTTAATTTAAGACTAACGCCAGCGTGGCGGTGCGTAGCGCGTTGGGGGGGGGGGTGTACGCCGGGGCACTAGAGCGAGCAGAGAAGCCGCCGTTGAGGGGGCGAGGCGAAAACTCGCTCAGCCCACGCATTCTGCTCCGCATAAAATGCCCCGCCCTCTCCCTCCCTCCCTCCCTCCCTCTCTCTCTCTCTCTCTCTCTCTCTCTCTCTCTCTCTCTCTCTCTCTCTCTCTCTCTCTCTCTCTCTCTCTCTCTCTCTCTCTTCCTTCCTCCACCCTTCGGCCGGCTTCCTCTCCGGGGCGGGCCGCGGGGGCAGGCAGTAATTACCCCCCGAAAGCCGCACCAATAGCTTCGCTCACCCCGGCCCGGCCCGGCGCGGCCCGGCCCGGCCCCACACTGCCCGCCCGACAAGCGACAAGCGCAGCGCGAACTTTGCACCGCCCCGCTGCTTAACCGCTGCTTCAGTGCCAAAGCCAAGCCGCGGGGGCGGCGCGGTGCAGCGCTGGGGTCGATGCGGTGACGGCGACAGGCAACACCGACTGCAGCGGCACGCTCAAGAGAGAGAGTATTCACTACCATAAAACTTGTACCACCACGCGGTGTTTAGTAGTTATACCCCCTGGCCAAACTTCTGCCACTTAGAGAGTATGGCCATCGCGATATATATAGTAATTATTTCTAAAAGTACGCGCTCAGCATACACACTCTAAATCTTCTACAAATAATTTTTTTTCGTAAATTACAAAGAATTCTGTGCAACCTTAATATACAGAAAGTTTTCTTGTATTACAAAACTTTCTGCTTTGTACTACAATGATTTTTCTTTGTATTACAAAGAAAATTTGGCTTTTGAATCACGGTTGCACAGAATTCTTTGTAATGTAAGAATTTTCTTTGTAAGAATTTAAGTGTGCAGGCCTTCCTGGCTAGTATTTCAGTAATATTTTTACAGTCCATGCAAGGGGTGGTGTGGGGCGGAGTGAGGCGGCTAAGCAAGTGTTACGGCAGCAGTAAGGCAACTAGGGGTAGGGGAGGGGGGGGGGTCCTAAAGTAGCAACGCAACATAAACGATACCAGACGTGCGGGGGCCGTGAAAGGGTTGTCGGGCCGGGCCGGGCCGCCCTCAGCAGCGTCCCAGCGCGCTCCGCCTCCACTGGAGCCGCTCCAGACCCTCCCTCCAGGCCCCGCCCGGTCCTGGACCCCGGCCGCGCCGTGCGCTGCGCCAAAAGCTCTCCGCGGCGCACGCCCGGCCCGCCCCTCCCCGTGCCGTGCCGCCGGAATCAAGTTTGTAATGGGTGCTAATGGCTTGTCATGAGTTCGCACACTATAGGAGCCAGTTTCGCCCGCGCGCCGCTAGCCAGCCACTGCCGCCACTCTCAGCAACCACTTTATAACATGCAAGACAATCATATTTTCTTTTCCAAATGTATGCTTAAACATTATTTTATCAGGTATTATAGATGATACTTCGGCCTCATTCTTGCCCAGTCTTTTATGCATAACTATGTACTATGTACATTGGTGTATATGAATGCACAATTTTGTGCATATTTATGCATGGTGCATAGCTATGGTTGCACGTAATCCTGGAAGGATCGTATGGAGCTATTGTGCGCTTCAAGAAAGGCGTACGGACTGTACGCTTCATGAGAGGCGCTCTGCTACGCCTTAGTTTTACCAGTGAAATAACACTGGGAAAACAAATGTGCACTTACGTGTCGAATTGATGACTTCGAAAATTACATGGTGTCGAGACTAACTAAACATCACGTAATGTCTAGGTGCTAAACGTTTTGAAACGTGCACAGAATTCCACACTTGGACCCATATCCTAGGCATAGTGTTACAATGGGATACTTCCAAAAACTGAACACCACATGGTGTGCAGTTGACTGAACGTTCGACAAGTTTAGAGCAGCTGTACACCCGTTGACGTTCAGATCAGCTCGACACCACCAAGTGTTTAGTTTTTGCACATTTGAAACTAAACACAAATTGATGTGCAGAACTAAACATTTGTTTTTCCAGAGACTGACTTCACCTTCAAAACTTTAATTTCCATGAAACAACGCGACACGTATGTACTTCAAAGACTCAGACGAGCATGAAGAGCCACGACGTGAGCGCCACGCATTATTTCTGCGGGACAATGAAGAGCACGTCCCTCCCATCCGCACAATAAGGCTTATCCATCCGCCCGCCAGAGCGCGCTGTCCCTCTCAGTGGTAGTGACAGGGAAAAAAGTCTGCCCGCCCCACCCCGTCAGGAGGAGAGGGGGGAGAGGGCCCAGAACCAGAGTTTTCTTTATTTAACACGTAGCAAAAGTCAGAGCGGAGCCGCGAGGCCGCCGCCGCCTCCTGACCCTGACAAACTGGTGACGACTGGCCTTATTCTCCGTCCAGCGTCTTTTCTCTTCCCTCATCTCGCGGCTGCTCGCTGAGGAGGAGGCGTGCCAGAGAGAGAGAGAGAGAGAGAGAGAGAGAGAGAGAGAGAGAGAGAGAGAGAGAGAGAGAGAGAGAGAGAGAGACAGAGAAAGAGAGAGAGAGAGAGAGAGAGAGAGAGAGAGAGAGTCCGTGCAAAAGAAATAACGTGTTGCTGATAAGGCGTTCCGTTGGGGTGGGGGTAGGGGGAAGAGGCTAGAGGAAGGGGAGAGAGATGTAGCGAGAGAGAAAAAAAGAAAAGAAAAACCTTCTCCGTTGTCGCCACCACGTCTCTTGCGATACGCAGGAGTGACAAGACTGGGGCGTGCGGCTTCGGCTGCTGCGGGGAGGACAGGAGCAGGGTGAGGAGGGCGGGGCGGGGTGGGGCAGGGCGGGGCGGGGCGGGGCGGGGCGGGGCGGGCATTGGGGCAACGAGATATGCGGGCCGGGCCGGGGGCGAGAGGGCGAGGCAGCACGCTGCTCAGGCGAGGCTGTTTGGGGCGGGGCGGGGTGGGGCGGGGTGGGGCGGGGCGAGGAGGACCCGCCCGCCAAACAATTCGCCACAGCAGCGGCTTTCGACAACAGCAGAAAACTCACGTGCGCATTCGCCTCCGACCGCCTTTTGGCGGCGACAGTGGTGGCGCGGGGGTGCGGGGGTGCGGCGGCGGGCGGTGTGAGGAGATGGCACCCCCCTTGGCTTGATCCTTTGCTCAGGGCTTACCTGTAACACAGAAGAAGAAAAAATTCACGTCAATTATTGTTAGTAAAGACACACTAAATTCTTATGAACATTTTTATTCAAGCCTCTAGCTCTGCCCCCTCCTGGTACACAGACAAAAGACAGACAGATACATAATCGGATGCATTAGCCCGCTTTTATGCTTGTTTCAAAACAGAAGGGCGAGCTAAAACACTCTCTAAAACACGTGGACTGTATACACAAATTCAGTGTGCATTAAAGCGAAATCAGGGCATCACGCGTGGGCGGGGAGAGGTGGGGCGGGGTGGGGCGGGGCGGGGTGGGGCTGTTGGAGCCGTGTGGGTTAAGCCGTGCCTTTGCCACCCGTTCGCCGCACCGGACGTTTCTCACCATTTCTCCAATGGCATCCCCTCACCCCTCCCCACCCCGCCCCGCCCCGCCCCGCCCCGCCCCGCCCCCACATCCAGGCCACCAGCGCGCTCTGGGCGGCACCCGACACGGCACGGAAGGACGATGCGCGCACCCGGCCGGCTATTTCATGCCTGCGGAGCAGCAATCCATTGTGGTGGAAACCCTTCTGCGGCTGCGGCCCCGCCCCGCCCCGCCCCGCCCCGCCCCGCCCCGCCCCGCCCCGCACCACCAGGCCCGGCGCACTGCCGCGCTGGGGAGTTGTCGTGCCGCGCATCCGCCGCCTCCACACATCCCTAATCACACACACACACACACACTCTCTCTCTCACACACTGATACACACACACACACACACAGAGCTCCTGCTGCATCTGACGTGTGTGCTGCATCGTGTGAATAGCCCTGGATACCTCTGCTCCAGCTCCAGCAGCCAGCAGGGGAGCAAAACGTCTTCCAAGGCTGGCCGTGTTGGCATGGTCGCCCCGCCCCGCCCCGCCCCGCCCCGCCTTCCCCGCCCCCCCGCCCCATTATCCATTCGCACAATTCCGCAGGCATACCAGGAACTTAGGACAAAAAGGAAGGCTCACCATCACCAGCTCCGGTGCTCTGGCTTATTTTTTCGGTCTATATGAGGACGCAGATGGCCGGGTCGGTCGGCGTTTGGCGCGCCAACCGCCCGTGTATCCCCTCCCCCTGCAAGGAAGAGCAGCCTTCCGATGCCCTTTGGGGGCACGTCACCCTTAGGGATCTCCCCACCCCGCCCCGCCACGCCCCGCCCTCGCTGGGCTGCGCTGCTCCCCCCGGTCCTGGTGGACGCGCGGGTGGGCTCGACCGGCCCAGACCCTCGCTCTGGTCAGATCCGGCCGGTGAGCTACGACAAGTAAGTGCGGCATATACCCGGTGGTGTGCCCGGCCGGGCCGAGCACCGCCCCGCCCCGCCCCGCCCCGCCCCGCCTCGCCCAGCCCAGCCCAGCCCGACCCCACCCGGCAGATAGCTCTTCCGGCCACCCCATTCTTGCCCCGCGATGTAAATTTCTCGACCACATCGTGGCGGTAGTCCCACGGGGCCCTACTCGGGGCCCCACCGCCCCCTTCTGGCCACGCGAGCAACGAACTAAGGTCCCTTTGACCCGCAGCCCCAGCGGGGCCCCAGTGGGGCTATGGGGCGGCCGGCGACCCCTACCGGTGGTATAACTTCCGCGGCCCAGGTGGGGCGCGCGGTGCTCCGCCGCACTTGGAGCTCTCTGTGCCCCGCCCCGCCCCGCCCCGCCCCGCCCCGCCCCGCCCCGCCCCGCCCCGCCCCGCCCCGCCCCGCCGACCCGACGCCTCTGCAAACATGCGACGCCGGGAGGGAGAACAAACCACTTAACCGCGTTCTAAAAACAAAAAAAAATGCTCAGCTGAAATTAGATGTGAAAAATTAGCACCACGGCTAAAAACTTAAAACGGAAGAAAAATAAATAGCACGGTAGCAAGAAAATAAACACCGTACCGTAGCATAAAAATTAGCTGCGGCTCTAAAGCTAAAAAATTAGTACGCCTGCTAATTTTTTTGCTCAGACGTGAATTATTGTTTTGAGTGTATAGGAGCGCCCACGTGAGTGCAATCAATTCGGTCCCTGTTTTAATTTCAAGATGGCAAGGGTGGTTTCAGTAAAAGTTAAACGCTTGTGAACTGTATAACAAAATCAGGGAAATTTTCCACGCCACGAATGGGCAAATTTACAGTGACATTTCGCCGTACGGTTGAATTACAGCGTATAAGGACTAAAGTGTTGTGAATCTCTCACTCCATCACTCTAACATACGCGAAACACAGCTGCCCTGCCCTGCTCCGGTGTGGGAGGCACGGCAGGGCAGGGGCCGCGGGGACGTGAAATTAGTAGGAACATACACCTGCTCCGGGGACTGGGACAAGTACTCTGGTACCGGGGCGGGGCGGGGCGGGGCGGGGCGCGGAGGGGAGGATGCGGTGGGGCGTGTACAGCAGTCTACTCAGGATAATCAGTCGAGGACAGCGTAGCAGTCTTCGCACGACGAGCGGTGAGCGCCGTGGCCCTCGGTAACCCCACCCCGTCCCTCCGCCTGTGCGGACGGGTCCCGCTGGGTCCCTACCCCGCCCGACCCCGCCTACCTCACCCCGCCACCCCGCCGCGCCCCACCTTAAGCCCCGGCTCGGGAAGACCCCTTCGTTTTGCCTAGCTCGCTGTCCAATTAGCATCTGCTCTTCACCTTGCCTTCAGCCCCCCCAGGCCGTGCGCCCCCGAGGTGAGGGCCCAGGGGGCGCCGCACGCCCCTTGAGGGGCTCGGGCTGTCCCCGCCACGCCCCACCCCCTCACCCCCGCGCCGGGACTCCACCGGGCCCCCCGGTGCAGCCTGGGGCTGCTGCCGCCCCTTGCAGTCCGCTGAGGCTTCCGCCCCGCCCCGCCCCGCCCCGCCCCGCCCCGCGCACGCACGCGTCAATGACATGACGAGACCCCACCCGACACGACCCGAGACACTCTCCTCTCCCCGCTGATCCTCTCCTTATAGGTCAATGAAAGTTCAGCTGACTTATTCAGTATATATCTTTTCCTTAATAATTGAACTTTTTCTAGTCTGATCAAACTGCAACGTAGCGTTTGCAAATTTTCGAAAGTAAACCTTTTTCGCGTGTCTCGCAGAGTACGCCGGGATACAAGTGTTCATCGTCTGTGTTTAACGCACAACCCTTTTTTTTGGTCGTGCCATTTTTCTGTTTGCCTGCGCCGTCATGACGATAGGTTGTCGCGGAGCAGTCCCCCAGCCTAGCCCAGCCGGCACCACTTACTTGTCTGTTCAAGAGTTCGACCTGCGGGGGGGCGGGGCGGGGCGGGGCGGGGCAGGGCCGGCGGAGATCTTTCTGTGCGATTAGCGCTGCGGGCGTTCGCGGGGCGGGGCCCGCCCCCAGGGCCTGCCGCCTGCCCTGCCGCCTGCCGCTCGTGGACCCAGTGGTTAAAATGCAAGTAAGCACTGTGCGACCCGCAAGGTGCTCTGCGAGGTGTTCCGCCCCGCCCCGCCCCGCCCCGCCCCGCCTCGCGGTGTGCCGTAATCCCATCCAACTTTCAGAGCCCAAGGCTAAGGCTAGGCCCGGCCGGGCTGTCCGGGCAGCACCACACTAAAACGATTAGACTCTGGGCAGCCAGAGGAGAAGAAAGAGAGCGAGGCAGAAAGAGAGAGAGAGAGGGAGAAAGAGAGAGGGAGAGAGAGAGAGAGAGAGGGAGAGAGAGAGAGAGAGAGAGAGAGAGAGAGAGAGAGAGAGAGAGAGAGAGAGAGGGCGAGAGAGAGTGGGTGGAGCAAAAGAGAGGGAAGTGATGGGAGGCAGGTAAAGAGAGCTGGATGGCAGCCCACTGGGAGAAAGCAAGAGTCGTGCCGTGGAATTAAGCTGGTGCGCTATCGGGTCAAGGGGCACCTGGACTGGGGCGGGGCGCGGGGCAGGGCGGGGCGGGGCGCGGGGCGGGGCGGGGGGGGGGAGGGCGACCAGTACTAGGTGGTCCCACAGCGAGGTCACGCGGTGTGTTACAAACCCATAAAAAAATAAAAGAGAAAAACCGTGTGCAGCACGGCACCACGGCCTTCGCTCGGTGGGTCCTCGAGGAAATGTAGTCGGCACGACACGGCAGTCATATGCCTGAGTGCGCGGGCTGTAGACTGTAGTGTAGACCCAGGAGAAATGTAGCGCGGCAGCGGGACGAGTCGCAATCGGGTTAGTAGCGTCAGAAAAAACTAGTATGAATCCTGTTCATTTTCCTACAGCCTTTACTGTAGTTTCAGGTACAGGATTCACTGTACTTTTTGACAGTCCATCCCGTACCCCAAAAGATTTAACTGATGAAATGGAAAATCAATTATAGAAATAGGTTCGTCTCGACAAGACGAACAAAATATGTCAACATATGTCATGGGTTTGGACTCGAAATGAAAAAGTTATTCGCCCACAATAATTTTAGTTTTTAAGGGTACAGGGTGGACTATCAGAAAAGTACAGTGAATCCTGTACCTGAACCAACAGTAAAGGCTGGCACGTAAATTAACGGGATTCACAACAGTTTCTTCTCGCAGTGTAAGGACTGACTACGCGCAGTTCAGCTCAGCTCAGGCTGTGCGCCGCCGAGCAGGGCAGAGCGGGGCAGGGCAGGGCAGGGCGGGGCAGGGCGGGGCAGGGCGGGGCAGGGCAGGGCAGGGCGGGGCAGAGCGGGGCAGGGCAGGGCAGGGCAGGGCAGGGCAGGGCAGGGCAGGGCAGGGCAGGGCAGAGCAGGGCAGGGCAGGGCAGGGCAGGGCAGGGCAGGGCGGGGCAGGGCGGGGCAGGGCGGGGCAGGGCGGGGCAGGGCGGGGCAGGGCGGGGCAGGGCAGGGCAGGGCAGGAGCTCGGGTGCATGTACTGTACACACACGTGCATGCCCACGGGGACGAGACGAGACCCCGTCACGGACGGCAAGGCCGAGGCCCAGCCGGGGCGGCTACGGAGTTGCGTGTCGCCAGCCCAGCCCACCCCGCCCCACTCCACCCCACCCCACCCCACCCCACACTCTAAAGTTTCTAATAAGAAATTTTTATAGTAGAATACTAAGCCTTTAAAACCGTCGTAATACGAAGAAAATTGATAGTAATACTAAACACAGTTCATAGTAATACTAAGAAACCTTTTAGTATTACTATGAATTTTGTTCGTATTACTAAGAGTTTTGTTGGTATTACTATGAATTGTGCATAGTATATTATGACAGCACAAACTCATAGTAGAATACTAAGGGTTTTCTTAGTAATACTATGAAATCTCTTAGTAAAAACCTTAGAGTGCACCACCCCCCACCCAACCCCCCCCACCCCCGCCCCACTCCACCCCACCCCACCCCGCCCCGCCCGTAGGGAGCGCCCCAGCCCCGTGCCATCCATGCCAGCAAACCCCGATGGAGCCCCGGCCCCAGACCCCCGGCCCGCACACCCAGCGCAGCGTCACAAGCAGTGCTGCCAGAAAAGTAGGCAATACCAATAAGTAGCCGAAACACAGTGGAGTACAGCGGGCTGCATCTGCGCCTGCCTACTAGGCAGCACCCTTAGCAATGGTGCGTACATGTTGCCTAGAGGAGTGGCTCGCAAGCGCTACAGATCACAACCGCTACAGGTCACAAGCGCTACAGCTCGCTAACGCTACGGGTCGCAAGCGCTACGAGTCACAAGCGCTACAGCTCGGTAGCGCTACGGGTCACAAGCGCTACAGCGAGAATCCGCGCGTTAGGCGGAGCCGAGCCGAGCCGAGCTAAACCTTGAAAAATTACGCACGTGGCGTGAAAACATGGAAAATTTTTGCGACAGTAAACCTCCCGAGGGAGGTTGCGGTTCCCGCCAGGCACAGGGCCTTTAACCCCCGTGGCAGCCAACTACTTCGGTGTTCTTATGGGAACCGGTGCTTTTCTGGCCGCGATCCTGTCGCGCAATTCGACAGATTTGATCCCCGTACTGTCAGATTTAGTCGTACGGTGGTTAACCGAACTGCCCTGTCCCCAGAGCATGGAATAGCTATTTTTGGAGCCAGATTCTAGGACTTATGACCCCACGACCGACCACCAGTCGTGGGCATGGGACGGAACTTCCTGGCAACCCGCTGTCGCTACCAGTGAAGAACCTACCTGGGTTTGAACCAGGCCCCATGTGCCGAGTCTCACAGACACCCCACGGCTTTCGCGGCACCACTAGACCACTAGACCGTCGGCTATTCCACGAGGGAGCTCGGTTGAAATGGGGGGCTTGAATTCCACTCTCCAAATTGTTGTCCTCAGAAAAATTAAATGTTTTGGTAAGATTCGAACCTCCGTCCTGCGACTCTCCGCGCGGACACTATGTCGGCACGGCTACGACGCCACGGTACCAGATGCCGGACCACTAGGAGTCATGCTGCGCGAGAAGCCACAGTCACCGAAGAAACGAACCCGGTGTCATGAGTGCGCCTGCTCTCCGGTCAGTGCTCGGCCGGCGCAATAGCAGCGTCATTGGTATCGTCGCTGCTCAAAGCACTGGGCGGGAAGTGGTTCAAAAACTGCGTAAGTTTTTTCTTTTACTATTTTTTTGTTCGGACCAAGTGCTCTTTCCAGCTATGCAAATCCTTGTGACTTGAGCAACTGCAAAAAAAAAAGGCACTGAAAAACACTTGGTCGAACAAAAAAAAAAAAAAAAATACGATTTCACGAAATCCTGGTAGGCACGAAGTATGTTTTGGTTTCATCAAATTTTTGGTGGATGGTCTATGTAGAAATTGAGTTAAAAATATCCAACCAATTCATTAAAAATATTAACTTTTTTTTCTCCGAGTGTTTGATTAGCGACATAAGATTAGGTCACAAGCCAAATTTGTACTCGTTTGCTTAAACGACTTAGAAGATTGGTTCTCAGTAAGGAAATGTCCGATCAGCTTGATTTTTGAACTATAGGCTCGTTGTGCAATTAGCGTTCGAACACTGAATTCACATTTTTATTCTGACGTGTTCTTTCAGTTTTCAGTTTTTAAATTACTGTACATGATTTGATTCAACAGGTCCTCAGCCACTGTCCTCCCCCTCTCCTGCGTACCGCGCAGAGGGCCGAAACCACTGCACCTGCAACAATACCGATTGGGCTCAGGCTCCCTTCTGAACTGGCACTATCCTGGGGGTAGGCAACCCAGAGGGAGCGCCGCGGTAGACAGAACGGAGCGCGTTTGGGGTGGGGAGTGCGTAGTCTAGGCTAGAATCTCCACTCGACAAAAGAAGGCCGATGGCTCGGCAGCTGGCGCGTCCACCTCGCGACTTTAACTCTTCATATTAGGTGAACGAAATGTTGGGCAGTCGAAATGAATATGTAGTTATCAGTTTTGGACCTGCGGAAATCGTTTTGAAAAGTTTCACGTAGGTTCGTCGGGAAGGGAAAAAAGTGATTCTTAAAATGGTTTACGTAAAGATACACGTAGATGTAAACCAGTTTTGTTCCTTCTCGCGAGATTGAAGTCAAACTTTGCAAAACGATTTCCGCAGATATAAAACTAATATTTCCGCATTCAGTTCAGCTTGTCAACGTTTTGGTGATTTTAAACAATGAGTTAAAGTCGCGAGGTGGACGCAAATCAGCTGATTTCGGCCGTGGCGGCATTACAGTCCTAGCCAACAATCAGGAGCCGCGGCGGCCAGCTAGTGGTCACGTTCAAAACTGTCCTCGCGGTGCATTTCTTTTGCACGGCGCGAAACAGCAACGATTCTGACGTGACCACTCCCTCCTTCGAGACTTTGGACATCGGTACAAAGCAACAGGCGATGCTTTTCATTGGTTGAAAATAACCGCGAAATGTTGTTATTGGTTAGAGCTTTCCCCGACCCGGCTCGGCCCGGCTCGGCTTCCCTTTCCACGTCTGTTTTTCCGTGACAAGTCGAGCATTACCATAGAAACGGAGATTTTAACTTCAAATTTCTCAAAATTGGCCACCAACTTTTGGATGGCATTGCAGCAGTGAACTCAGGAGATTTAGTTCTACCTCTCTGCCAACTCTTATCAAAATCGTATAGAAAATTTCGGTTTTGCATAAGGGGCCGTGCTAATAAAAAAAAAAAAAAAAAAAATGGGATCCTGAGACAAATCCATAAGGCTACTTCGTGCCTAAAAAACTTACGCGGTTTTGGAACCACTTCCCGCCCAGTGCTATGAGCAGCGACGATACCAATGACGCTACGCGGCCGGCCGAGCCCTGACCGGAGAGCAGGCGCACTCATGACACCGCGGGTTCGTTTGTTCGGTGACTGTGGCTTCTCGCGCAGCATGACTCCTAGTGGTCCGGCGTCTGGTACCGTGGCGTCGTAGCCGTGCCGGCATAGTGTCCGCGCGGAGAGTCGCAGGACGGAGGTTCGAATCTTACCAAGAAATTTAATTTTTCTGAGGACAACAATTTGGAGAGTGGAATTCAAGCCCCATTCAAGCCAGAAGCTCCTCGTGGAATAGCCGACGGTCTAGTGGTCTAGTGGTGCCGCGAAAACCGTGGGGTGTCTGTGAGACTCGGCACATGGGGCCTGGTTCAAACCCAGGTAGGTTCTTCACTGGTAGCGACAGCGGGTTGCCAGGAAGTTCCGTCCCATGCCCACGACTGGTGGTCGGTCGGGGTCATAAGTCCTAGAATCTGGCTCCAAAAATAGCTATTCCATGCTCTGGGGACAGGGCAGTTCGGTTAACCACCGTACGACTAAATCTGACAGTACGGGGATCAAAGCTGTCGAATTGCGCGACAGGATCTCGGCCAGAGAACCACCGGGTCCCATAAGAACACCGAAGTAGTTGGCTGCCATGGGGGTAAAGCCCCTGTGCCTGGCGGGAACCGCAACCTCCCTCGGGAGGTTTACTGTCGCAAAAATTTTCCATGTTTTCACGCCACGTGCGTAATTTTTCAAGGTTTAGCTCGGCTCGGCTCGGCTCGGCTCCGCCTAACGCGCGGATTCTCGCTGTAGCGCTTGTGACCCGTAGCGCTACCGAGCTGTAGCGCTTGTGACTCGTAGCGCTTGCGACCCGTAGCGTTAGCGAGCTGTAGCGCTTGTGACCTGTAGCGGTTGTGATCTGTAGCGCTTGTGACCTACGTCCTTGCCTAGTATGCACGCTCATACGCATCCCGCTCTACTCTATTGTGTTCGGGCGCCCTATTGCCTACTTTTCTGGCAACACTGGTCATAACGAGACCACAGCTCCGCCCCGCCTCTCCTCCACACTTCTTGAGCTGATTACAGCGAGGGTACCGGGACGCTACCTGAGCCTTTTTCGATATTGGACCGTGCCTAGTCTCTGAGGACGTTCCAATAACGAAAAACTACTGTACATGGATCTGGTGTGCAGTATATTACGGAGGAAAATTCCCCTTCGATCGGCCACACATATTGGCGAGCGCCCTCCTCTGCCGAGGGATGATCATTGAGGCGGCGGGCTGCCCCTCGGGGGAGGAAGGGAGATGGCGGGCGGGGCGGGGCGGGGCGGGGCGGGGCGGGCGGGCAGCGGGCGCAGCGCTCGCGGCAGGACGTGTGCAGGCAGGCGAGGGCTCGGGGCGTGATGGATAAGCAGCGGGGAATCGGCGTGAAAATAAGGCGGACGTGAGCGATGGGTTGGCCGAGGGGCGGGGCGGGGCGGGGCGGGGCGGGGCGGGGCGGGGGCGAGGCGGGCGTGCAGGTGGGCTTTACCGGACCGACGACAGGCCAGCGGAAGGAGAGGGGCGGGGCGGGGCGGGGCGGCTCCTGGGGTCTTGTGCGCGTCGGAACATCGCGCCGCGCAGCAGGCAGGGCAGGGCGGGGCTGTCGCCGTCGTCCGGTCCGGTCGGGTCCCGGGGCCGTTCACTGAAAGTTCGGGAGGGAAGTAAAGCAGCGTACGAGGGCCCCCAGGCGGACGAGGGGAGCCGGGACCGTCCCCGCCCCGCCCCGCCCCGCCCCGCCCCGCCCCGCCCGGGGCGCACGAGCACCGCGCGCCATCGATTGCATCAGTGTGATTGATGAGGCTAGTCGGACGCCGGGCGGCTACTCCAGGGCGGTCCGTTGGCGTTGGGCTGGGCAGGGCGGGGCGGGGCGGGGTGGGGTGGGGCGGGGTGGGGTGGGGCGGGGTGGGGTGGGGCGGGTGGTGCTGGCGAGCATGGGCAGGGCGTTCCGCTCGCGCCCGGCCGCCGGCGCACCCGCCGCGCGCAACGCGACCTGTCGGAGAGGAAAGCGGAGGGCCGAGACTTCGGTGGCGCGGCGCGGCGCCCCTGACAGATAAAGTCTGACTGCGCCGCCCGCCACGCCCCACCCCACCCCACCGCACCCCACCCCACCCGCCCGGGTGCCAGACCCGGCCCGCCGCTGGCGGACGAAGGCTTATCAATAATGATCGGCTTTTCTGATATTTCACTGCTGCTCCGGTGGCCCGGGTCGGTCCCACTAATAAAAGTTTACGGTGATTTTCACTGTCAGCTACAGTGACAGTGAACCCAGCAGCCCACCCGACTGTATAGCCCGCCGTCAGCCACGGTAATGTCACTTTAAGCTACGGTGATGCACTCTGATTAGAGTGACATTCGCCGTAGCGTACGGTGAAAATTCACCGTAGCTACATAGCTGCAGCATGGATCACTGTAGCTTTCAGTGAAATTCACCGTAAGTTGAGTATTGCCTCATCTGTTACGCAGCGGGAAGTGTTTTATTATCGTCCATCCGTCAAGTCGTCGCTCGTTCGAGTGACATTCTTCCCTTAAGTCAAACTCCCTGGAGCGCAGCGCAGGCAGCGCACGGTGACCGCGGCTCGCGGGAGAGAAGCTCGACGTCCCCGCCACGCCCCGCCCCGCCCCGCCCCGCCCCGCAGCGCCACGCCACACCGGTCGCCAAGTAAGTTCCATCTCTGCAGCCCATCTCTCAGAAAATATTTGTCGAGGCGTTTACAAAAGGGCCGCTCCCCGCTCAGCCCCTCGCCTCGGGGAGGTGGTGAGTCTGCAAGTCCCTCCAGGCGAGCCGCGCCGCCCCGCCCGCACCGCCCTGCCCCGCCCCGCCCCGCCCCGCCCCGCCCGGCCCGGCCGCCCCGCCCCGCCCGGGCAACGAGCCAGACACCGCCGCGCCCGCGCCACTGCCGTCGCGCGTCGAGACGACGTAACACCTGCCATTCATGAATTTCTCATACAACGCTCTCCGTTATTTTCCGCCCATCCCTTGCGCTGGCTCGTCCCCGTGTGCAGGCCGGCGGACTGGCCCTGGACCGCATCTACCCGGCGCTTCGCCCGCCCCCGCCACACCTCCGCCACCTTGCTTGTCGGCTTATCCTACCCCCGGCCCCCAAAGTGCCCTGCACCCGTCAAACGTCACCACGTCCCGTACCATCTACCCCCCGTCCCCCTCCCTCCATGGACTACCGGGCCGGGGCGGGCCGGTTCGGCTATCAAACGGTTCTCCTTGCGCGCGTCGCATTACACTGTAAAAAAAAATTCCCGTCCTCTTGTGACTAAAAATTGTGCTATCGACATGCTGTTTGGACCTATTCGCATTTATTTTTAACGGAGATTACGATGCAATCATAAAATATTACAATATTAGATCAGAACAGTTTTGAACGGAACAGCCAAGGCCCCTTTCTGTTAAATGTTTTAACAGTGTAGCTGGGATCAGCCGGAACAGGTCCAGCAGTCGGGCTCAGTTTCGTACCGAGTGTTCAAAAGAACACGAAATAGTATTGCGGGGATGACTCCTGTTCCAACAACGAGGTTCCAATAACGAGGTACGACTGTACTGTTACGCGTGGTCTCCAGAAACGCACGATGAGCAGTTTTTTTTTTCTTTCCCCCCACTCTGTTTCCAGAGGACGCCTGTATCACATCATCAACCCCCACCCCATCTTACCCCACGATCGCGTAATGCACTACATCCCCTCCACCACCACCACCGCCGCCACCCTCAACACCCCCGCACCTACGCCCGCGGTAGCGCTGCACGTGCGGATCGATGCGCTCAACGAGTTTAACCTATATAACCACTTTTGAGGCGAGCGGTGCCTGTGAGCTGAGCCGGTGAGCGGTGGCAGTGAGCGAGGGGGTATTCACTGCAAGAAAACTTGTACGGAGTACTCCACATCACACGGTATTACACCGGAATTACATGAAAAATTCTACCATTTTGGAGCACGATTTGTTGTCGGTATTACAATACGCGCAGTACCCCGTAATACCTACACGGTAAAAACGGTTCCTTGGTGTCCAAGGACCATCTGGACGATTCAGGGACGGGAGTGGGAAAAAGCATCAGGCCGTCCTTGAATCGTTCCGATGGTCCTTGGACATCAAGGAACAGTAGTTATTACCGTGTAGGTCACGTGTATACAGGGAATTACAGTAGTGAAAACCCCCTCGGTACTAAGCAGAGCCGGTGAGCGGGGCCGGTGAGCGGGGCCGGTGAGCGGGGCCGGTGAGCGGGGCCGGTGAGCGGGGCCGCTGGTGCACTGAGCCGCGCGCGCGATGGCATGGGCCCCCGTGGGGCGCTGCACACCGACACCGTGCACCCGTATGGTCATGAAGACAATTAACACGTGTGGTGAGCGCAGGGGTGGGGGAGGGGGGGCAGGAGGGGGCGAGGCAATCCACGAGGGGGTAGCATAGCACGCGGAGCGCCTGCGGGGAGGGGGGATAAACTGCCTCTGGAGGGGGGCGGGGGAGGGGGGAGGGGGCAGACAGCTCGACCGCCGGTCGGACGGGAACCCGCCCGTCCCGCCCGCAGTGGACGATTCCCCCGTGGAGATGGAGAGAGCGCACTGTGCTCACCGCCACAAAACCGTCATCATGGGACCGACTTAAAACGAAAAAAAGAAGAAAAAGAATTTTAAAAAACGAGCATCAGAATGTGTGTGTATGATACAATTTTTGCTTGTGAACATAAAAAACAGGTCATTTGCAATTCATAACGGCAAATTTAAAATGGACTGCGATATGCTGTACGCGTGGCGATGGCGATATGGCGGCCGCCCGCCCGCCCGCCTCCGCCCCGGCTGATGGGGTGACACCGCATTACGGCCGTGTCAGGGGGCAACTCGGTGCGACACCGCGTGCTAACACGCGTGTTGTACAACACGGGGAGGGGAGCGACGCTGACCTACTCCCCTTACACGAGAGTGAGAGGGAGAGAGGGAGAGACAGAGAGAGAGAGCGGAGTAGAGAGCAAGAGAGAGGGTGAGCGAGAGAGAGAAAGAGCGGGAGAGAGAGCGAGGAGAAATGAGCGACAGCCGGCTGTCTCACCTCCTGCTGTCTCCCTCGCACAACGTCATGGCTCGTCGCGGCGTATGGTAACTTCACCGCGGCTCAGCGCTACGCCACGCCACGCCACGCCACGCCACGCCACGCCACGCCACGCCACGCCACGCCACGCCACGCCACGCCACGCCACGCCAGGCTGGATGTCATTCAGAAAACACAGCAGACGGCTCTCATCCTTTTGCCTTCCGCCGCGCTGCGCCACGTTTTTCCTTCCAAATGCGGCAGCTGAGGAGAGCCCGATATGACACGGGGCGTGGCGGGGCGTGGCGGGGCGTGGCGGGGCGTGGCGGGGCGTGGCGGGGCGGGGCGTGGCGGGGCGTGGCGGGGCGTGGCGGGGGGTGCGTAATGAGAGCCACCGCAGACAGGCGTCGGCGTCACCACGACACGCGCCTCCTCTCTCTCTCCCCCCCCCCCCCCTCTTTCTCTCTCACACACAAACGGAATTATTATTAATATTTACCATGATTATTTCGCCAGGTGAGTGGCTGGGGGGCACCGCGCCCTGCGGCGCCCTGTCAACGAGTGGCGAAGAGGAGGAGAGGGGGGGGGGGTAATTAAACCGTCGCTACGCCAGAGTGTCATGTCGAATCAGGGCGCGGAGAGGCCGAGCAGGGTGAGGCGGGATGGGGTAGGGTGGGGTGTGGTGGGGTGTGGTGGGGTGGGCGGGGCAGGGTGTGGTGGGGTTGGGTTGGGTATCAGTGGGGGAGAAATAACGATTAGGTAATCCGTAATCCGCACTAATAAGTCCTTGAGAAGAATTTGTCCGCATTGCGAAGGATTTCGCTGCACTGTAAAATCCTTACGAAGTAAATTCTAAGAGTGGCTCGCAAGCGCTACAGATCACAACCGCTACAGGTCACAAGCGCTACAGCTCGCTAACGCTACGGGTCACAAGCGCTACAGCTCGGTAGCGCTACGGGTCACAAGCGCTACAGCGAGAATCCGCGCGTTAGGCGGAGCCGAGCCGAGCCGAGCTAAACCTTGAAAAAATTACGCACGTGGCGTGAAAACATGGAAAATTTTTGCGACAGTAAACCTCCCGAAGGAGGTTGCGGTTCCCGCCAGGCACAGGGCTTTTACCCCCGTGGCAGCCAACTTACTTCCGGTGTTCTTATGGGAACCGGTGCTTTTCTGGCGCGATCCTGTCGCGCAATTCGACAGATTTGATCCCAATGCTGCCAGATTTAGTCGTACGGTGGTTAACCGAACTGCCCTGTCCCCAGAGCATGGAATAAGCTATTTTGGAGCCAGATTCTGGGACTTATGACCCACGACCGACCACCAGTCGTGGGCACGGGACGGAACTTCTGGCAACCCGCTGTCGCTACCAGTGAAGAACCTACCTGGGTTTGAACCAGGCCCATGCCGAGTCTCACAGACACCTGTGGCTTTCGCGCACCACTGAACCACTAGACCGTCGGCTATTCCACGAGGAGCTCCGGTTGAAATGGGGCTTGAATTCCACTCTCCAAATTGTTGTCCTCAGAAAAAATTAAATGTTTTGAGTAGATTCGAACCTCCGTCCTGCGACTCTCGCGCCGGACACTATGCCGGCACGGCTGACGCCACGGTACCAGATGCCGGACCACTAGGAGTCATGCTGCGCGAGAAGCCACAGTCACCGAAGAAACGAACCCGGTGTCATGAGTGCATACTGCTCTCCGGTCAGTGCTGGGCCGGCCATGTAGCGTCATTGGTATCGTCGCTGCTTATAGCACTGGGCGAAGTGGTTCAAAAACCGCGTAATTTTTTCTTGTTATTATTTTTTTTTTTGTTTTCCGGACCAGAGTGCTCTTTTCAGTGCCTTTGCAGTTGCCAAGTCGCAAGACGGTATAGCTGGAAAGAGCACTTGGTCAAAACAAAAAAATAAAAAAAGAAAACTTACGCGTTTTTTGAACCACTTCCCGCCCAGTGCTATAAGTAGCGACGATACCATGACGCTACGCGGCCGGACAGCACTGGCGGAAGAGCAGGCGCACTCATGACACCGGGTTCGTTTCTTCGGTGACTGTGGCTTCTCGCGCAGCATGACTCCTAGTGGTCCGGCATCTGGTACCGTGGCGTCGTAGCCGTGCCGGCACAGTATCCGCGCGGAGAGTCGTAGGACGGAGGTTCGAATCTTATCAAAAACATTTAATTTTTTCTGAGGACAACAATTTGAGAGTGGAATTCAAGCCCCCATTTCAACTTCCCCGTGGAATAGCCGACGGTCTAGTGGTCTAGTGGTGCCGCGAAAGCCGTGGGGTGTCTGAGACTCGGCACATGGGGCTGGTTCAAACCAGGTAGGTTCTTCACTGGTAGCGACAGCGGGCTGCAGTTCCGTCCCGTGCCCACGACTGGTGGTCGGTCGTGGGGTCATAAGTCCATCTGGCTCCAAAATAGCTATTCCATGCTCTGGGACAGGGCAGTTCGGTTAACCACCGTACGACTAAATCTGACAGTACGGGGATCAAATCTGTCGAATTGCGCGACAGGATCGCGGCCAGAAAAGCACCGGTTCCCATAAGAACACCGAAGTAGTTCCACGGGGGTAAAAGCCCTGTGCCTGGCGGGAACCGCAACCTCCTTCGGAGGTTTACGTAATTTTCCATGTTTTCACGCCACGTGCGTAATTTTTCAAGGTTTGCTCGGCTCGGCGGCTGCCTAACGCGCGGTTTCTCGCTGTAGCGCTTAGACCCGTAGCGCTACCGAGCTGTAGCGCTTGTGACTCGTAGCGCTTGCGACCCGTAGCGTTAGCGAGCTGTAGCGCTTGTGACCTGTAGCGGTTGTGATCTGTAGCGCTTGTGACCTACGTCCGTAAATTCTTCGTAACGTTCTTGGGAAGGATTTGGCTGCTTATCAAAGCTTCGTTATACAAAGCATTTTCTTCGCGAGCCCTGCTGCCTTACGATGAAATTTGTTTGTACACTACGAAGAAAATGCTTCGTATTGCACTTGGTTGTCGTTCGCAAGGTTTTTACAGTACGGGACGACGGAAGTACAGGAGGGAGATACGGTACCGCGCGGTCTAAAATTCATAGTTCCAAAGGGAGCCGAGCCGATCGGTCGATGTGGGGCGGGGCGGGGCGGGGCGGGGCGGCGGGGCTACCTGGCCGTGCGGTACTTAAACATTGATCAATACCCCCCGGCTGGCTGCTGGCTGGCGCGTGACCGCCGCCGGTCGCCCCGCCCGTGCGGTTAGGGGTTATACCTCGACGCGCGCACGCGAGTGTAGTGGGGTTGCCTACCCGTTCCGGCCCTAAGGAGCCGTGGAAACACAAGCTCACTGTGAAAAATAACTTGTAAAGGTTACGGGAAAAGCTTCCATGATAAATGTTGTAAAATACAAGTACTCTTCTTACAAAGAAAATTCTTGTATTACAAAGAATTCTGTGCAACCGTAATACAAAGCCAAATTTTCTTTGTAATACAAAGAAAAATCTTTGTAATACAAAGCAAAATTTTTTGTAATACAAGAAAATTTTCTGTATATTACAGTTGCACAGAATTCTTTGTATTATACAAAAAAGTTCTTTGTAAGAAGTTAAGAGTGTAGTGACTTCCGTAAGACAATTTGAATTTTTTTTTTTTACAGTGCACCTCCACGATAATGAATGTACGGCGCCCGCCTTGGTGCCGCCCGGCACAGCGCGGGTGGAGGGGGAGGGGGAGGTAGTGGGCGGGGGGCGAGGAGGGGGCGAGGAGGGGGCGAAGAGGGGGCGAGGAGGGGGCGAGGAGGAGGCGAGGAGGGGGCGCCGTGCGCACCACCCGCACCTGTCGCTCCCGCGTCCACATCAAAGACGCATGAGGCTATTTTCCGGACAACCATCGCATTCCCTTTTCTCGCCCGTCTCGCCGCCCCCTCCCTTCCGCGCCGACGTGGACGTAGTGCGTCGTGTGAACGACGGTTTGGTGTTGTTGTTGTTGTTAGAGTCCGGCGGCGGGGCGGCGCGGGGCGGCGCGGGGCGGCGCGGGGCAGGGCGGGAGACGGCCAGACTGGAGTCAGTAAAGTGCCCTGCCCCGCCCGGCCCGGTGCGCAGAATGTTGCCCCGGGCGGGACGCCAAAATGTCGCAAACCTATTCTGCCCCCCAACCTCCACCTCATCCCCTCCCCTGCCACAGCGCAGGCGCGGTATGTTCGTCCTGTTTGTGCTTTTTCGCATCACCATATGTAAACCTGCGGGTGCGGGTCTGGCGCCGCCGCTTGCGGTCGGGGACGGACGGGACGGGATGGCCTCCCTGCGGCTTACCCTCTCACCCGCTCCACCACCCCGCCGCTGTTGCTGCTCACCTTAAGCCCCGCCCCGCCCCGCCCCGCCACACCCCGCACCGCCACACCCCGCACCGACGAGTTTGTTCTATCGCGAATTTCCACGACGACGCGACTGCTGTCTTATTGCCCGCCACGGATTCGGAGCGCGACGTTTCCCGACCTGCGCCACGCCGCGCCACGCCACGCCACGCCGCCGCTGCCCGAGGCGACTAACTTTCGGCATCGAGACGCCCGCCGCCCCGCCCGCCACACCCCGCCACACCCCGCCCCGCCCCGCCCCGCCCGGCGCGCTCGCGCCGTAAGCGACAAAGTCCGAAGTTAGCATGAGCGCGCCCCGCCCCGCGCCCCGCCCCGCCCCGCCCCGCCCCAAGTTCGGCGAACAATGTCTTGCCTCGCCTCCACAAAGGACATCATCCCGGCACATTGTCCGTCTGACGCTCTGGCCGGGCTCTGACTCGGTGCGGGGTTACCCGTGCTGCACCCCGCCCCGCCCCGACCCGCTCTACCCCGCCCCGCCCCGCCCCGCCCCGCCCCGCGCTTTCCTTCGCAAATCCTACATCCCAAAGACAGCTAGCTCTTGTGCGGACGCCCCCCTGCACTCCCCCTCCGGGCCGGGCCCGGTTGGCACACATGCTCTTTGCTTGCTCTTTACCATGACTTATCGTGTACTGTATTCCACCCTTCTCCCGCCCCGCCCCGCCCCGCCCCGCCCCGCGCGGTCCGTACCGCCGCAGCCCCGGCCTAAATAGGGAAAGTTTCCAGCAGCAGCGGTGCTGTTCGTTCGTTCTACGTGACTTTCCCTTCACCGAGGCGGCGCGGCGTGGCAGACTACCCCCTCTGTGTGTGTGTGTGTGTGTGCGCCCACATACACTATGATGCTCTTCCCTATATTCCCCACCGGGCCCCCGCTGCCCCCACCCCTTGCCCCACCCCCTCTCCGAAAACACAACAAAATACCGCGTCACGTGTTTGTCGACACGGAATTCCATCACAGCCGCCGCACCCCCCATCCCCCATTCTAACCCCCGATCGCGTACCCGTAAAGTTACGAGAGTAACGCGGCTGGAAATGAAATATCACGTCGTGTGTTACTGGGACGATAGAACACTGCAGTGCCATACAAAGAAATGCTTGGCAAATGCTTTTCAAATTTAAAAGTATTTTGAATCGTTGTAGATAGCGCAGAATTTCTTTGCAATTGCGAAGTAAACGCTATTTGCAATCTGCAAAGGATTCAAATTCTTTGTACTAATTTAACAGTGTGCAGCCAGCTCGCCAGTACGCTCCATATACCACTCTGAAAATGCAGCAATCGGACAGTCCAACTGTTTAAACAGTGTTTTCAGACAGTGGTACAAGCGAGGGAGCCTCCACCCTATGGTAATCGTGTGTACACTTTGTCCGATAATCACTGGCAATCACATCGCAAAAATTTCTCTTGCGTTGTTTTCCACGCTCTTTCAGGTTTTCCCTCGCATGAAAATATGCAAAAATTGACATACATTTCAAAGTTTCTTCAAAAATGTTACTGAGAACTGTTAGTGATCGGTAACCGATAGTACGCTCCTGAACCGAGTGGTGGACCCCTCGGGCACATAAGCTAGTCCCAATGCAGGGGTATAATTTTTGCGTACATTGCCACTCCGTCAGTAATTGGACACTCTTGAGCAGTGGTTCCGTACCACTGTTTTTAACAGTGTGACCGAACCACTCATATAGATTTTTAGAGCACATAACGCCGCGTTCAGCGCGGGAGCAGAGTGCCCATCCCAGCCGGCAACGGGGATCGGCAATGTTTGCAAAAACGCAAACATTTACATTCCGCGCATCACCTGTCGCTTCGCTGCGCGGGGCGGGGCAGGGAGGGGAGGGGAGGGGAGGGAAGGGTAGGGAAGGGTAGGGGATAGGGGAGGGAAGGGGAGGGAAGGGAGAGGAGGGGCGAGAGCGTGGAGGGGACTGGAACACTCCCTCCCATGCTACGTCCCCTGTGAGCTGAATCGAAAGCACGGGGCGGATAAACACAAAAACAAATAGCACGATGATTATGTGTCCCGCGAAAATAGAGTACTTTGTTTGCCGTGCGCTCGTAGTAGCAGCAGCGGGGCCGCCCTCCCTCCCGCCTGTTTGTCTGTGAAGGCGGATTGTAAACCGATGAATGATTCATGACCCTGGCTCGGACCGGCCGTGCTGCCGGGCGGGGCGGGGCGGGGCGGGGCGGGGCGGGGCGGGGCGGGGCGGGGCGGGGCGGGCGAGTGAGGGACATCATCTGCTCGCTCAGCGACTTACGCGCGCAAAGTGGACGGAGCGGGCCGTGCGGCGCGTCCCGCCCCCAGGGCTGGCCCGCATGACTCGGGCGGGGCGGGACTCCAAGCGAAAAATAAAAGGAAAATATTAAAATTATACATCTAAAATATTTTACAAGGATTGATTCATAGATGTCTTCTGCCAGCATGGGCTTAAAACTGAGAAAGTTTTTATTCGTGATAATCTAATTTGCAATTTTCACTTTGAAAGAGAGAGAAGTGTCATTTCTTCTGTCAACATAAGTTGATCCGCTGGAGCGGATACCCTCTGATTCTTTCTGGACATTTTCAGACGTTAACTATCATTGACATGGAAGTCAAGCCTGTGTAGAGGTTACATAGAATTCTGTGAGTTATCTACAGACAAGCATGATTTCACTGGCGTTGCTTAAACCGCTTAGTAAGCAGAGTAGAAATTTGTCAACATGCCTAAATAGATTTATCCATAGAGGATAAAGGGTGAAGCGAACGCTAAGCATCGGGTTGTCGCCCACGCCAAACACAGATGGAGTTATTTAAGTCGCCTGGGCGGGCAGGCAGGCAAAGCGAGTGGGGCGGGGCGGGGTGGAGTGGGCGGGGCTGACAAAACGGGATTGTTACATGCATAATGCGCCCTGCCTGTCCGTCTGTGGGTCCCGTAGGTCCACCTCCACCCCACCCTCGACCCCACCCCACCCCGCCCCACCCGCCAGCCAGCCAGCGCTGCACGCAGGGGGCTGTTCGCAGCCGGGGCCGGCCCAGCCCCGCCGGGAACACTCCCCGCAGGACAAATGTTCCACGGGGCCCTTCAGGGGCGCAGCGAGCCGGCCGGCCAGCCGGCTGGAGGAGGGGGTGGCAGCAAGGAATAAAAGGGAGACAGAGAGAGAGCGGGAGGAGAGGGAGAGGAGAGAGAGAGAGGGGGGGGGCTGTAAGTGTAAGAGAGCGAGAGGGTGAAAGGGGGTATCGGAGCAGTGTGTGAGCGAGGCCATCACCATTCTCCCATAATGAGGTGCCCCGCCCCGCCCCGCCCCGCCCGGACTGGCTCGCCGCGTGCGACCATTGTCACTCTGGACAACTCCCCGCGCCCGGCCCGCACCGGCCCGGCTCGTTAAGGTGGTCACACTGCGCTGTGCTACTGCTGCCGCTACTGTTGTTCTTGTTGGCGGTGCGGAGCACAACTAACTCCAGACGCGCGGCCCGGCCGCAGCCGGACTAGCAAGTAGCCCCGCAGTGCCTAATCCAGGTGGGCATTGTAGTCTCGTCAGTGTAAGCGGGCAGCGGCGGGCGATACTGCAAAGCCCCTACAAGTCCCGAGCCTAGAGCGACCAGCCTCCAGCGACCAGCCTCCAGCGACCAGCCTCCAGCGACCAGCCTCCAGCGACCAGCCTCCAGCGACCAGCCTCCAGCGACCAGCCTCCAGCGACCAGCCTCCAGCGACCAGCCTCCAGCGACCAGACTCCAGCGACCAGACTCCAGCGACCAGACTCCAGCGACCAGACTCCAGCGACCAGCCTCCAGCGACCAGCCTCCAGCGACCAGCCTCCAGCGACCAGCCTCCAGCGACCAGCCTCCAGCGACCAGCCTCCAGACTTTAGTTCCACATCTCCTAAACAGTGGCCCAGCCCGGTCTGATAGCTTACCGCGCCAGTCGGCCGGCGGGGGAGCAAACGCGTATTGAGGATGGAGCCACTACCCGCTTCTGTTCCGAAGAGGGCTCTCACTCCCCGGCTTTCACTGCAGCTCCCGCCGCCCTTGCTGGAAAGGTATCAATCCGTTCCTTTGGCGGCCCATCCTTCAGAACCTTTTTATGCCCGGGGGCTGTTTGTAGGCAAACTCCCGCGCTGTGCTTGTGATCCCCGGTCCGGTCCGGTCCGGCCCTGGCCGGCCATACACGGTGTGTACGGCGGCCTGCCCCTCACGTCCAACTTTACCGACAACCATCGTCATCAATAAGCCAGCTCATCTCCGTCCGCCCCGTCCCCGCCGGCCGGCAGCAGGGCGCGGCCCTTTTGTACGCCAGGCCAGATCCGGTCGCAGCCGTCTGCATAAGGCCAGATCAGCCGCTACCCCGCCCCTAGGCCCGGGGGCCCGGGGGCCGCCGACGAGCTCCACGGAGGGAGAGCCCGTCCCCGCCCCGCCGTCAATACCCGCCGCCGAGCGCCGCGCACGCCCGTCCCGTCCGCTTCTCGCCTCGCACTCCTTTCTACCTCCCATTTTATTTCCCGAAAGCAATTTACATCTGCTTCTCTCCGGCTCCGGGCCGCGACACAGTCTTTTCCCCGCCCTGGCCTGGCCTCACCGTCGGGCAGGGCAGGGCGGCGGCGGCACGCTGCTGGAGCAGGCAGGCAGACGCTCAATCGCGTTTGGGAGAGATTCATTCCGGGCCGGCGCGCGCCGTGGTGCGCCCCGCGCGGCGGCCAGCACGGCGACTCAGGCCGCTGACTAACACCGCCCCGCCTCGCCCCGCCCCGCCCCGCCCCGCCCCACCCCTCCCCGCCCTGCGCCCAGCCTTGACAGTGAATACCGCCGCAGCCGCTCCCGGCCACAACTATTCGCGGCCGCGGCGCGCGGCAACTTTTAAAGTGGCTTATGATGAACCGACTTACTTATGCAGCGTAAACTACGACCCCCATTCCTTCCTCCTGCGCGTCCCTTAACCCCTCGCTCCCCTCCCACTCCCCTATAAACCCCTCCCCCACTCCTCCATATTCTTCATCCTGTCTAGCTCTCGTCCCCGCGTCAGGCCGGTCCGGCTTGCTTATGCTTATTCTACCGCCACGTCTCAGAGTTGGACCTATAGGGGAGAGAGAGGGAGAGGGGAAAGGGGGGGGGGCGAACGGAGTGGGTGCCTACCTACGGGCGCGTTTTTTTTTCTTTCATTTGAAGCGGCAAATTTACTATTGTAATTTGTTTTTATCTTCCTCCCGTCTTCTTGCCTTCCTTAATCTTCTCCTTGCTCTTCTTTTTCTTTCTATTTTCCTCTTCTCTCTTTCTACCCTTTTCCTCCCCTTCCTTTCTTCATTTTTTTTTTTTTTTACCAGCGGCCCTAAGCCCATTGGGGGTGTGCGGGTGGGTCAGAGGGGGGCAAAAAACTCTTCCCCCCTCTGTATCCGCGCCTGCGTACCACGCCGCCGTGCCACGCCCAGATGGCAGGCAGCCGAGACAGGATTGTGTTCACATCTCGAAATTAAATTAGGCCATTCAATTGCCGTCCGTCCGTCTGTCTGTCTGTCTGTCCGTCCCTCCGCCCCCGGGCCGTGGTGTGGCGCCGCTGCCACTTCCGCGCCCATTGTGCCGCGCCGCCGCCGCCGTGCCGTGGCCGTTTGTTACGCGCGCCATCAGTCTGGGACTGCCAGTGTCAGCACGGTGGGGGCGGGCCGGGGGCGGGCCGGGGGCGGGCCGGGGGCGGGCCGGGGCGGCCGGGGCGGGCCGGCCGGAGGCGGGCGGGCCGGAGGCGGCGGGCCGGGCGGGCCGGGGCGGGCCGGGGGCGGGCCGGGGGCGGGCCGGGGGCGGGCCGGGGGCGGGCCGGGGGCGGGTCGGGGGCGGGCCGGGGGCGGGCCGGGGGCGGGCGAGGAGCAGCAGGGCGACAAGACAACGGCGTGTGGCCGAGCGAAGGGACCTGCTCACTCATTACTCATCAACGATGCACTGTGAAAAATAGTCGTAGGTTTATGAGAAAATTTTCCACGAAGTGCAGTTGTAAAATTACAATTGTCAATCGTAAAATTGCAAGCACTTCATATCGGCTTGAAATCCATTCACGAGCAAAAAAGGTCCGTCGTAAATAAATTTTCAACATATATCGTAAATCGTAATTTACAAAATGTATCTTCAATCTACAAAGATATTTTTCACAGTGTGAATTTGCAGAAAACATGCGTCTCCAGCAGCGCCACGCTGCAGCGGCTTGGTTCCACTCGCGAAAATAAAACGCAAACACTTTGCCTTATTCGCAACGAAACAAGAGCTACGGCCACGGCTATTTGTCATTTCATTCTTCAGCGCGTAAGAGGCGGTCCGACACGAGACGGAATCAAGAACTTGTTTTACTTTACAATGTAAAACTGCATCATCCAATGGTCTCTAGTCAGTCACAGTCGCCTAAACTGAGATAGTCTAGTCAGTCAGTCAGCACGACACACAGAGGTGCGGCGCAGGGAGGCGCCCGCCGATCGGAGGATAGGCAACGCACCAGCCACTGCTGCGTTCGACCCGTCCGATTGCCTACATCGCGGGCGCGCACCTCCGCGGCCCACCCGCAGCGCAGCGTCTGCGAAGCGCACACTGGAAAAACTAATGTAACATGTGTCACGAATACCAAGCCAGACGGCGGTGGCAGCAGCGTGGCGAGGGACGGACAGCTAGCTACCGCAGAGACAGTATCTCTCAACCCCCAAGTGCTAGTAGAGCGTGTGGCCTATCAAGCGTGGCTCGCGGCGGATAGCGCGAGTTTGCGACCTCTGCCCAAGAGCTTCGAAAAGAGAGAAACATCACCAGGGGCAAAAAGATTTCTGAGTCAGGTGACGAAAATAAAGAAATAGGCTACACGGCGAATAAGAAAGAGGTACCAAGAGAAGAAGAGTTGCTGGACAAAAAAAGAAAAGACACGCCGTCGTGTCCTGGGGGCAGACTGCTTTCCATCTCCGGGCCAGGCTGGCTGGTCTGCCGCTGGCGCTGCGGGTGGGGTGGGGCGGGGGGGGGCGGGGTGGGGTGGAGTGGGGTGTGGGTGGGGCGGGGTGGGGTGTGGGGCGGGTGTGGGGTGGGGTGGGGTGGGGTGGCGTGGGGTGGGGTGGGGTGGGGTGGGGTGGGGCGGGGCGGGCACGTCCACCCTGTAGACTGCCTGAGCTCAGCCTGGCTCATCCGCAGGGGTAGCAGCAGCGGCCCCCAGGCCTAAATGAGGCACGTACCAGCGAGCATGCAGTGTGTCATCTGCGGACCCACAGCGGCCGCGCCGCGCCGCGCCTCAAGCATGGAGGGGCGGGTGTCTGTCTGTCTGTCTGTCTGTCTGTCTGCGAGTGTGCGTGCGAGGATGGAGCCAGGCCGGCGCTTTCATCAAGCCCTAAGCCGACACTGCGGTAGGGCGGGGCGGCGTGGAGTCCCTGGGCTGGCCTGTGTATCCCGCCCTTGCCCCGCCCCGCCCCGCCCCGCCCTTCCTACTTTTCCTACCTTCCCCACGCAGCAGTTCCTGTAGGCGCAGGACCATAACAGTTCTCAGTAAAATTTTTGAAGAAAATTTAGAATTTATGTCATTTTTGCTAGCCGTGCACGGGTGGTATCATACGTACTCGTCGCCGGGAGCCCGGCCGCGTGCGAGTCGGCCCGTTTGCGCTCTGTACTTGCGCAGCCCTCCGGCGCCCTCCTGCACAGCCCAGCCCTGCTGCCCTGCGGCGGGGGCGGGCCGGGCCGGGCCCGCAGGAGAGAGGGAGGGGATTCAAATCCCTGGCTTAGGTGTCCGACCGCAGGCTAGTACAAGGCTAATCCTTTTCAGCTTACTTCACCCGCAACTGTGGCGGCGGTGGCTGCGCGGCGTGGCAGGGCGGGGCGGGGCGGGGCGGGGCGGGGCTCTGCGGATGTACGGCGTACGGCCTTGCTGAGTACTTGCTTGCTCCCCCCCGGCTCTTCCCCCAACCCCTCTCCCCTCCACCCCCGTCCTTTCATTGCTTCCTTTATTTGCCTCCTTTGGTGCGGCTGGCCGGCCCTGCTGCGCCCTAGCGCTCCTACTGGCCGCGCCGCGCGCCCTCGAAGCGTCCGTCCGGCACGGCCCTGACGGGCCCGAGCCCTACCGCCACTGTGAAAATTATCTTCGTAGATTTACGACATATTTTGTAAAATACCACTGAAAACTGAGCTGCCAAATTTTGGGCGTCCTCTTCTGAACACCAAATTTTGGCGTCTCAGAGCGCAAAATTTTGGCATCTCGGAACGAAATAGGTTTTGGCGTTCATTTCGCATTTGGCGTCTATTGAACGCCAAATTTTGGCGACTATGGACGCCAGATTTGGGCGTCTTTGGACGCCAATGTATTTGGTGTCTTTAGATGCCAGTATCTTGGCGTCTAAAGATACCAACCAATTTTCAGTGCGCTCAGCCTCAGGCGCGGTTTTACGGCGGGGGGCGATGGGGCGATGGGGCGATGGGGCGATCGCCCCCCCCCCGTCAGGTCTGAAAACCGCCTGAAAGGTAGGCAAAATGAATTGCAAAACCCCTGTATGTAGGCAACCCACAGCACATCGCCCCTCCCGTCAGTCGGACTTAAAACCGCGCCTGCTCAGCCTCGTCAGCTTCACCGAGCGCTCAATCATCAGTCCCGGTGCTTCTAAGTGCAAAGCTTTTCGCGCGCACTCCAACACCGCTACGTTTCCTTTCCGTGTCGCGGCGGGCGGGGCGGGTTCTGTCTGGCGGGGCGTGGCGGGGAGTGGCGGAGCGTGGGGGGCGTGGCGGGGCGTGGCGGGGCGTGGCGGGGCGTGGCGGGGCGTGCTGGCTGCCTAGCCCTCCCAGCACTGCTACGCCCTAGTTGGAGCGCCAAGCGTGGCAGAGGAGGCGGAGGGGGGGTCTTTTCTGCAATGCAGCCCGCGAATTCCCTGAATGGTTTACTTTATTCTGCATTACTCATTTGAAAAGCGACCGTACAGAGGCGCGAGCAAAGTGGAGGGACGCTGGCGTGCTGCAGCCCACCCCGCCTCCAGCTCGGCACCACGACGCGCTCCCCCCCCCCTCTCTTCCCACCACACTATCCCCCGCCCGCCGCAGCTCACACCAACTCTCCCCTTTTGCGCTCCATCTCTCGGCCGTCGCATGAGAACGTTTTTACTGAGCCAGACTTCCCTCCGCCAGACTGCCTATCAAAATAATTTCTTTTTTCCTGCTTGCAGGCATTTTTATTGAACAAGGAAATTACATTTCGCAAATGGGGAGGACCGCCGTGAGGGGGGGCGGGGGAGGGGGAAGAGCGGGGAAACGGCAACGGCGAAAATTTGCATGCATTAAGGAAGAGCAGCGCGCGTGGAGAAGGCGTTCGTAGAGCGGGCGGGGTGGGGCGGGGCGGGGCGGGTGGGGCGGCGCGGGGCAGCGTTGGTGGGACTGGCTTAACGGGGTGGGCATGGATGGTACGGCTCGAAAAAGAGCAACTGCGGAGCGCGGGTCAGTCTAACCACAACTTATCCACGGGGCTTCTGGTCCACTCCCATTCGGGGCGCGGAGCGCCTGGCTGGCTGGCAGGCTGGCTGTTGGCTCTCTTATTCAGCAGACGAGATGAGTTCCCAGGGAGCCTTGCGCGCGCGGTACGGCTTTGGAGCAGAGGGGGGCGTGGCGGCTCGGGGCGGGGCGGGGCGGGGCGGGGTGGGGTGGGGCGGGGCGGGGCGGGGCGGGGCAGTGGGGAGGATGGGGTAAGGAGAGGGAAGGGCAGCGAGGACCGATTCAGTTAACAGCATTAGGGGCGACGATGAATCGAACCTAACTACTCTGCCGAGTCAGGACTAGAGAGAGTCTACCCAATTCGGATCGGGGCAAGGCGAGAGGCTAGCGCATTCGCAGGGGAGGGTCTAGCGCCCCGCCCCGCCCCGCCCCGCCCCGCTTTATCTCGAGGGCCATAACTAACTACGCCGTGGCCGCGGACAGTTCGGCCTCTTTGTGCTCGCGTAGGGCGGGGGTCCCCGCGGGAGGGATCCCCGGGTACCCCTAGAGACCGCGCCGGGGCCGGCTGCATCGGGACGACACTTTGTAGAGCCCCCGGTCGAGCAAGGGCGGGGCGGCGGGCAGGGAGGGGCGGGGCCAGGATGGCAGAGACGCAATCAGGAGACTTGAAAACTATCCCAGGGCTGGAAGCGGCAAAGTCGGACGGCCGCTGCAGATGGCACGGCTGATAGGGGCGCCGGCGAGTGCAAGGGAGGCGGGGCATGGAGGGGCGGGGGGCGGGAGGGGGCGGGGCATGGACGGGCGGGGAGGGGGCCGAGGGGGGCAGTTATTGACGAGCCACACGCCGGATATGAACGCGGTAATAAGATGCACGCCGGTGGCTGCACCGGTGGGACTGCGATCAGGAGCAGGAGGACATGAGTCTACGACAAGACAGGCTCGGCGCGGTGCCCACCTCGCTAGGGGTCGTAGGTCCCGTCGGCAAACGCCCCGCCCCGCCACGCCCCGCCACGCCTCAAGGGCTGATATAGTGGTCCACAACGCCCAGAACCGGAGGTCAAGGCGGCGGTGGGGCGGGGTGAGGGGAGGAGGAGGTACAGACAAGTGCATTAGCTCCGTCACGACGGCGGGCTGATGGCGGGCCGGGAGCGGGCCGGGGGCGGGCCGGGGGCGGGCCGGGGCGGGCCGGGGCGGGCTGGGGCGGGCCGGGGCGGGCGGGCGGGCGGGGGCGGGCCGGGGGCGGGTCGGAGGCGGCCCCGGGCCCCAGTGCTGGTCCCTCTTGGCCTGGCCTGGACTTGCTCTCCCCGGGACGAGGCTGGCCGTCAGCCAACTGCAGGCAGTCCGGGAGGGCGGGCACGCCAAGGGTTGCGTGGCGGCGGAACCGAGACCGAGCCGGCGCGGCGGCGCCCCCCCCCCCCCTCCACCCGGGGGCCTCGTCCGGAGCACGCATACGCACTCCCCAAGGGAGACACACCAGCCCACTGGGCGCCGCCCAGTTCCACAGACCCAAAAGAAAATAAGGAAGAAAAATTACAACGCCCTCTGCAAGTGCAAACACTGTTGGTGAAAAGGGAGAGGGAGGGGGTGGGGAGGTTCGAGGCAACAGCTGCCGTCGAATACTCTCTGTTGTCCCCGCAGACCGGATCAAAGTTTGGGCAAGTTATGGGACCTGTCCGCGAGCGCCGCGCACGGGTCCCGTGGGGGTGTCAATGGTGTCAACACCCCCTCACCCTCGCCACAACGCCACGGGGGGCAACGTGGGCGGGGGTGTCGATACTACCCCTCCATATTCCCTCCTTGGCCAAACTCGCACCGCGCGGATTTTGCGACCCGACGACGGGCGGTCCCCTCCTGTGGCGGCGTCAGCCCGCCGACCTGCGTCATGCGCTTTACTGGCACTAAGGCTTCGGGCTGCACCTCCCTCCCCCCTCCCACCCCCTGTGGCCACGACCAGCACTCGCCCGGCTGATAACGAAGCAGACCGTCCAGGCGAAGTAACACGCCCACTTAACGTGCGACGTGCGTGCGACAGAGACAACGACGACTGCGAACCTCTCCGTCGAACTCCCGAGAAGCACACCTTTCGTCCCCAGTTTTCGCGTCAAATCGATGAAAACATGGTCCTGAAACGGACACATCTCTGGTTTCTGACATCGTACCGATGATGTCGGTCTGATATTTCATTTCTCACTGGGTGGTGGGTCTCATCATGAGTGGGGAGTTTGCCGAGTGTGGGCAGACGGGACGAAGATACCCGTCTGCCTCACACCGGTGTATTCGTGGGAGTTTTTTGCCTACATCTGACAACACTGCCTGGAATAAGTGCTCTGCTCTGCGGAATCAGTCCATCCTCTGACATGACGCGGTTTGTCCCGGGTGTCCCTAACCTGTCACTGCATCTCACCCCCGCGGCTCATCTCGACACGTGTACACGTTCACTCACCTGCACGTGACGGTTGGGCCCTTCCAGGTTGCAGAGCAGGGCAGGGCAGTGCAGTGCGGGGCAGGGCCGACGGGGACGGTCAACTTGACGTCTTGACGTGCACTCGCGTGAGGGAGCTCGCCGCGCCGGGCCGGGCGGCCGCGCGGGCCGTGCTGCGCGCGCTGCGGTACGGTAACGCTGCGAGGCGAGGCGAGGCGGTGTACGCGGGGCGGGCAGGGCGCAGCGCTGGCTCTCACGCTCCTTCCACTGCGGCGGGCCGGGCGCGACTGGCAGGCGAGGGCCAGGGGCGGCCGCGGGCCGCGGCGCGGCGTACGCACACCCCGCACACCCCCGCCAGGGGGCGCAGCACTCGGACCCTCCTCGCCGCCTCTGCGCCTCAGCCTCACGGCACATGCCCGCATCCAGTGCGGAGCCGCGCCGCACTCACTATTGCCAAAAAAAAGTAGGCAATGAAAGTAGCCCATCAAGGCTACATGCACGCGCTTGTGCTAGGGTGCTGCCTCGTAGGTGTTGTAATTACGGAATACTGATTCAGTTCTATTTAGATTACTTGAGGCAAAATGGATAAAGATCGACAACACGCACATTCCAGCTCGGGGTTTTATTAATACTGCCGGAAACAGTCATACAAAAACATGAGCAAAAACAATACAGGAAATAGTTGTCAGAGATTACAGTCATACCAACTTTTACAATCTCAACACACTCCCTTAATCTTTGGCAACTTAATACAATCACATTTAGCAAACACCCATTGCAGTGATACACTTTAAGTGACTCTTGGTAACTAAACCCTTAGTCAACACATCAGCTGGTATTTCTTGCGAAGGCATGTGATACAGTAAGCTAACAGCTCCATGACTCATAGTAAACACATATCCAGTTATTGTCGTCCCACCGAAAGAATAGACTATCTATCTCTCTCGCACTCATGGGAAATCGTATTCTTCTCACTCATTTGGTGTACTAAACTGTCGGCAGTTCCACTATACAGATCTCCTGTCAACTAAATCATTAGCAAAAGCAGCATCACAGAACCCTACAACATCATTTTCTTCATTAGTGCATTTAGTATATTCTATTCCCTTCTCAGTAGTTCCTTTCAGGTACAGAAAAATTCTTATCACAGCATCCCAATGCTCTTTACTGTAAGAATTGTTGAATCTACTTAGATAATTAACAGCAAAGGCTATATCAGGCCTAGTACAGACGGATAAATACAGTAAACCACCAATTGCTTTTTGGTATGGAATGTCTTTGGGACAGTCTTTGCTCTTCTTTAACAAAAGACCAGGTAGTATAGGAGTTTTTACACTAACACCTTCAATGTTGAACTTAGTTAACAATTTCTTACAATAGGCACTTTGGTCAAGTTTCACACTGTCTTTAGAATTTGTCACTTTCATACTCAAACATTCAGACACAACTCCCAAGTCTTTGATTTGAAATTTCTCAGAGAGAATTCTTTTTAGACTCTTCACATTTTCATTGTCATTGAAAAATATAAAAAAATCATCCACATACAATGCAATTATAGTCATCTTGTTACCATTCTTACAAATGTACACACAAGGTTCATATTCAGACTGACTAAAACCATTTTCAATGAGCAATACATGAACTTTTTCATACCAGCATTTACTCGCCTGTTTTAATCCATAAACAGCTTTGTTTAGCTTGTACACCTTTCCTGGCATACGGGGATATCCTTCAGGTTGAGACATGAAAATCTCTTCTTTTAAATCACCATTCAAAAATGCTGTGGAGATATCCAAGTGATGGATTTGCAGATCAAGTTTAACAGACAAAGAGAAAAACAATCTTAAAGTACAATCCCAACAGTAGGCAGGCGCAGATGCAGCCCGCTTTACTCCACTGTGTTTGGGGGCCTTATCCCCAGTGTACCTACATGTGTACTGTCGACACAACAGTGTTTCGACGTTGATTTGGCTTTCATTTCTGACTGGGATTGCCTACTTTTCTGGCAACACTGGGCGCGGGCGGGAACATGCAAAGAAATGCAAAAGTAACGAGTTGTGCAAAATACTTTATTAAAAAATAACATTGATGCACCGCACGGTGTTGACCAGCAACACCAGTAACAGTTTGTGTCAGAACAAGAGACGGATGGTGAAAAGCAGAACATCGCCTGTCATGGAATAATATATCTCCCTGCACTTTCATTAAAATGGCGACATAATTCACATGCAATATGTAAATAGTACTTTGACAAATGAAGTTCATGAAGATTGAGTAAATCATAGTAAAATATACGATATGTTAAAACATATCTTAGCAGAAATATATTTATTCATAATACTATATTAAAACAATCACAGATAGCTGGGCAAAAGAATGATCATTGCACATTCATTACAGAAAATTTTAACAAGCTATCGCTAAACACAAGTCACACATGTCCGTCATATTTTTCTTTGGACTCAACTTGTTTAATATGTGCTGATAAGAAGGACTTTGAGCAAAGTGTTGCAGCTTATGACTGGGCAAAACGGCTCGTTTAGAAACAAGCCGTAGTAACACCCAGTTTTATTTTAATGTAACATTCTTGAAAAGGCAGCCACATTGTTGCCTTTGCCAAAGATTTGTAAGATAGTCAAATACATACGAAGAAGTCTGTATTTGAACCAATCTGACCTGAAAATAACAGCAATAATACATTTAGTTAGAAAAATTGACTTCATTGGTAACATTCTTGGATACATTAGACATTATACTGACAACCCAGCTTAAAATTCCAAGGAATTTGTATTGTGCCACAAACAAAGCCACCTCACCTTGTAAGGATGCTTAAAAATTCAAACAAAACTTTACTGTGAGACAATGATGCATACAGTAGGTGAGTGATTACTATCACAAACAAATTCTTTTTTCTCCATATTAAGCATCAACATCCACACAAACTTCCACAGCATTCCCATCCTGGAACCCTATTTCTATGTTAAAAACTGTACTTGATTTCATGTTATCACTTAAAAGCTAAAATATATCCAAAATATTTAAATCTAAAATAACTGCCACAAAATTGAAAAATCAAACACAAAAGCAAATATTTACAAAGATTTCAGTCTAAACTTGTAGATGGAATTTTAAGCTGGGCTTGAGTATTAATTTATCTTACCACAAACAGACTTCAAAGTACGTTCGATCTTTAAATGCTCTTAAATTTCCTCTAATGCCTTGGCCTGCAAATGCTCCTTGAGTTGCACTTCTTGCCATTATAGTGTAGCGATCCACTGGGTCACCATGATCCTTAGTGATAGCCCTAATTGTGTTTATATTCCTGGTGAAAAATAACAGATCAATTTTAGATGAATAAAAAGTGCAATTGCTTGTTAGGGACTCATAATGACACACTGAAAACATCTAGAGACCAAACAGAAGAGAGAGTAGGACAGAAAAAAAATTAATTACAATCCTGATCAGGTAGATAATGTATAAAAGTAGATGGTAGATTAGATTATTGCTTTTAACTTTCATTTCCCAAACATACCGAATTACAAGTAGTAGGGAAGAAGGCATTTGTCTCAAAGCCACAATGACTTTGTCAAACCTCTCTTGCGCCATCCTAGTCATGTACTTCATGTCCTCAGGGCTCAAGGATGTCTTAATGGCATATTTGTGCAATTTTAAAGGTCTTTGTGTAAGAATTTCAGCAAACATTTCATGGTCTGTGGGAAATTTTCATTAAGTAAAAAATAGTAGAAAGATGCCCTCACATCACTATGGTAACTATGGGCCGATAAATTATTTGGACTCAATCTCTTCATGTGCGTTCTCTAACAGCCCCAAGAAATGCTGAGAAACTAAATGCGAATCATGGAAGCAGTTACGCAAATATCAACCTACACTCATCATTAAATATGTTTCCAGAAGATTAGCAATGTACCTAACTATTGTGACAGAAATAAGCTAGATGTTTTCATGCTTTCAGGCAAAACCAACTACATCACTATCAAGCAAAACTTTGTTAAATACCTAAGAGTGAAAATAAGACGAGGAGGAAATGAATTGAACACGCCCAATGCAGCACCATGGACCTTTTCCATTGCATCCAATACTTTCTTTTTCTCATCTTCATCCATGTTTTCTAAGGCTTTCACTGCACTATGGTGACTTTTAAATTTTTTCATGAACTTAAATGACTCATATTCTTCCTCCCCTTCTGGTTGCACAAAATGCTGTGATAAAACCATGCAGAAGAGACGATAATCCTCTGCAATCATTAACCGAGATAATTCTTACTCAAATTACACACACGCCAAGTTTCTCCACCCTTCAGTGTACCAAAGTGACATGAGAGCATATAAAGGCATTTTGTAAGCAAGTAAAGTGAAACCAATGAAAAGCATTGTTTCTTACCATGGACACCAAGTTCATGAGAATACTTCCTCATGTCTTTGTGGTTACACAAAACAATAGCTTTCCATAAATGTGAGAGGTTTGTCCTAACATCATTTGGAAGCTTTTCATAAAGGCCATGGTCCAGCAAAACTAGTTCTACACTTTTGTTTTTGGACCACCTAACAAGAACTGAAACAGAAAACCTAGGATTAAAAAAATATTTTTCCAGATCTTATCTAGACAAGTAACAAAGTTATGTGTACTATACGGGATATCTAATCAAAATTAGAAAATAGAAATCAGAATTACAGATTATTTGAAATAATTTATAATCCATTTACGCTACATACCATTGCCTGGATGAGGGTCAGCATGGATAAATCCAGTGTGGAATATTTGCTCAGAAAATGCAGTTATGAGCTTTCGGTCAATGTCAGGTAAAGAAAATCCCTTTTCGGTCAATGCTTTGACATCATTGACCTTAATTCCATCAATAAATTCAGTAACAAGTATTCTCTAAGGGAGAAAATTACACAATCAATTCCTCTAGCGATAAAAAGAAAGGGTAAACAATTAAATCTTAGTTACCTTCGTAGTTAAATCCCAGTCAACCTTTGGCACATATATGTATGGAAATTTCTTCAATTCCTTAGAACACCTTTCAGCATTTTTACCTTCATTAATAAAATCTAATTCTTGTTCTAAAGTTTCTTTGATTTCCTTTAAATTAAGAAAAAAAATTGTCTTAGATAATTAATAAAAATAATAAAAACAATTAGTTCTGATACATACATCTAACACCCAGTGAAAGTTAAATTTAGGATGTAGCCATGCAGAAAATGCAAGGAGGAGATCAACTGTAGCCAAATCTCCAGAAAATCTATCTTGCAAATCTATGTATTGAGCTTTCACAGCAACCTTTCGTCCATCTTTGGTCTCTGCTTTAAAAACCTGGAAATGAACAGGGCAGTTATAATTTTTGCTTTAGAGCTAGATAGAAAAATGCTGTTTGTACTACCTGTGCTAAACTAGCAGCTGCAATTGGTTCTGTATCAAATGATGCAAACATTTCGTCTGGGCTACGCCCATATTCTTCTTGGAACAAGTCATTAATTTCATTCCTCTTTCTTTTCAGACATTGGTCTTGAAGCACCTGGAAAATATACTTGCAATGTAAGAAATGCTAGCATGAAAAACATTTTATTGAAATTAACAAAAACGGTACTCTACCTTTAAAGTCTCCAGGTATTCTGGTGGCAGTATATGGTTCAGTGACACCAAACCTTGACCAGCTTTAATGTACAGCCCCCCATTTTTCATACATCCATGCAAAATGCTGTCTGCAGCACGTTGATGAGCGGCACTCATAGCTAACTCATACTCCTCTGTTCCATCCTCCAGACCCAACAAAGACCAGTAATAGTCAAGAGAGATTTGTAAACCTATTCTGGTAGTTCTGTAAAGTTATGACAAAAAAATTCTGTAAAGTTGAGAGACATGTAAGTTTTTTTAGATGATAGTTTCATAGCAGTAAATTACCTGAGGAATCGTCCAATCCCACCAATTCCCACTTGGACTAAACGCTTCTCTCTTGGGGTAAGAGTGTAATAATATGCACCACACCCAGCAGCAGAGATACCAAAAAGAATAAGAGCAATTCGTTTTCGGCCTCTTTCCGGCAAGTTCTGTTGTAATGTTGCATCTGAATGCTGAGCGCGAACCTTAAGTAACTGACGGGGTTGTAGATTCAGTTTTGTTTTGGAGAGCCATGATCTTCCATATGCATGAAGTGCATGATGTATTTTCGACATGTTGCACTTCCCTAAATCAAGAGAGAAAAATATAAAAAAATAATACCAAACACTTCGGAACAGTGACAGTTAAAAATTATATGTTGTCAACAAGAAAGTTAGGACTGCGATATTTTATATACAAAACTTTATTTACAGAAGCAAAAAATAACTTTGAAAAAAATGACAACGAGGCGAAAGTACAAACTTTCACTTCAGCGGTAAACAAACAATTGAGAGGTTAGGTTGTGAAGCGAATAGCGACATAAAAAAGCTACATTAAATGACAGCAATTGTATCACTAAATAGGTTAATGTAATCCGAATGAGGCTTAACATTACCTCCGAAATGACGAAGAATTCCCAATGCTGGCAAGCCAGCAGAAAATTCTTCCTCAATTTAGTGATTCTACATCTACTGTGACAGGGAATTTCAGACTGAGATGGAAACCGGACGCAAAGCCGGAAACAGAGAAACGTGTATTCGCAGCAGCGATTGGCGGATTATTCAAAAGCTGAGAAGCAGAAAACAATTATGAAAATAATTGCCAACAAACTACAGGCACATTGCTTCTAGAAATTATCGGAGAAACTTATAGACTTTTCCAAAAGCACAATTTAACAATAAAAAACTAGAATGTCAGAGAGATCTCCCAGCTCCTCACCTCACGTATCCGGTTTGAGCTCGGACCGTCAATGGTTTGTGAAAAATGTATATCTTTAAGAAACTTATATGAAGTGTGATTACGTGTACTTGCAGATATTATCAAAGGTGCTCTACGACTATGAGCACATTATGTTAGAATCATTCAAAGAAAGTACGACATTGTGGAGATCGTGGAGATGCTCTCCTTTTCGTGTCGAGTACTCCCATTGGCTGTTTGAACGTCTTTGGTGAATATTTCGACCAATAGGAACGACGTGCCAGGAGAAGAGAAATTTTTGCCACTTTGGCAAAAGAGTTGGGTAGTGGGGGTAGGGGGCGGTGGAGGCGGTAGCAGTAGCAGACGCATCGGGTAGCCACAGTTGTGTTTACGCCGTCAGCTGACGTTCATTTTCGATCAGTCCCCGTGATACTCGTGTGTTTTTACTGTGCTGAAATCTTAAATTAGTGCCTGGTGTCCCGCTTAGGAGTTTTTATTTTACGTCTTTGTGGATTATCCGTGTTACTTCCAGGTAAGTTCTGCTGGGAACATTTGTTTACTGTTATCTGACGACGCGCGCTTGGTTTGACGTTTGGGTCGGGAACACCTGTGTACCGAGTCTAGTGTGAGCGAATCCTTTCTTGCGCGTTTCGAAGGGAGTATTGCCGTTTTCCCTGCGGCGTAACATCATTTGGTACAGCGTGCGTGTACATGTTAACTACTATAGAATCAGTTACATAGGTTAATTCTGCCTTTCTAACCTTACTTTCGATGAAATGTCATACCGCTAGCTGACCTAATTTTTCACTTTCTTTGTGGTCCTTAGAATTAAAAAATCTCATTTGGAATATTAACATTGTTGACATACTGTTCATTGCCTCTTAGTTAAAAAACTGAAAGTGCATCTTGACTAGCACAC
Source organism: Frankliniella intonsa (assembly GCA_033675135.1). Classification (NCBI taxonomy): domain Eukaryota; kingdom Metazoa; phylum Arthropoda; class Insecta; order Thysanoptera; family Thripidae; genus Frankliniella; species Frankliniella intonsa. Next base: position 2,129,429 of record CM066245.1, on the reverse strand, counting down.
TGGGGACACCTTTCAAAGAGAGCTTCTTTTGAAAAAGACATATATTGCATTATTCTCTTAATTTTTGTTATTTTATTGATATGGTATATATCCCTGTTTTTGTGTAGGAAGTGCAAGTACTTTAGTTGTATTAATTAATATTGTCAATTTGTTGGTGATGTACTGTCGTGACGTTTGAGATGAGGATTACATTCGCCCAAACTCTTTTCAATCAATTCACCTTGACAAATATTTCAGAATGTTTTACTTCATTACCAAATACTTCTTATGGTGTTCATTCCATAGCCAGTAAATGTAACTTAATCGTAGTGGTCCAAATCAGGACACAAACTGCCTTTATCCTTTGCTGCTGTCTGATGTCGTGCCAAGAGCTGGATGTGGGGCTCCCTGGAAATCCAGACATAGGAGTATGGTAGACTTAAAAGTGTTTGATACTTTGCATTTATTCTCACACTTGTTACCGCAAAGCGTGCAACATTTGTACACGTGGGGCTTCCAGTGCCCGAGGCTTTGTCCTGGAGAGAGGCGGCGGGGCGGGGCGGGGCGGGGCGGCCACTGGCGGGGCGCGCCAGGACAGTCGCACTCGGACCGTTGACCACGCCACTAGGTCCTCTAGTCTGCGGCGGCTGGCGGGGCGGGGCGGGGCTTATGTCGATCCGACTGTACAGCGTTGCTTTGATGGGTGCCGCGCGGCACGGCCAGCTTCTGCTATGGTCGGAGCAGGGTACCCGCGGGCTCGCCCGGCCTGCCTGCCTGCCTGGCCTCCGCGCTCGCGGCCCGTCGGTTCGGCTCGGTTGAGCCCGGGGTACCGTGACGGAATTCCCCCCAACCTCCCGCTCTCCCCTCACCCTCCATCTCTCTTACTCTTTTCTGTCAATTCGATTCTCATTGCTGTTAGCCGCTGAAATCAGCCCTGGAGAGTGCACGAGAGCCTCGTAAAGGTCGTCGACTCGCGGAGAACTCTCAGAGTCAGCTGGCCGGGCCGGGTCAGTCAGCTGCTCAGCTCAGCGCAGATTATTAGCAGATGATACATTCTAGCTTGCCTTAACTTAAATGACAATTACTAAACGTAAGATAATGTATCAGCTAGCTTGTTTTTTTTTCTTTTTTTCTTCCTGCTTCATCCTTGAATCTGGCTCGCAGATGGGCCCCCGCTGCACTAAACCTCCTGTACCAAAGTACAGGTAAAGGTACGGAAAACCGCGATGGGTAGTGGGTGCAGGGATGACTGTACTTCATTTACCATAGTGCCCATAAGAGCCTAGGTTTAACTCAGTACAGAAAAGTCTGTACTTGAGCAGCTACCGATTGACCAGGCAAATTGTGTACCAGTAATTACCGCACCATTACTGTGTCCTTTTCTTACAGCGTGGCCTGGTGGCCGCGCTGGTGGCCCCCTATGACCAGAGACAATTTGAGCCTCTTCTCCCGACCCCCCGCCCCTCCTCCTCGCCTTTCTCCCTTTACCTTCGCGGTCTTTCTCTCTACTCCTTCGCCTTCCCCCGCCCCGCCCCGCCCCGCCTGCCCCCACCCCCTCTCTCCATATCTCCCGCCGCCCGCCCGCCGCACCTTGACCTGGAAATCTTGGTCGGACGGGCCGGACAGTTGCGTGTTGTGGAGTCGAGCAATGGGCAGCCGCGGGCCAGCGCACTCCACCCCGCTCCACCCCGCCCCACCCCAAAAAATCAGTACAGGTCGGAGCGTGTATACACGAAATCTGTTGCAGATTTTTGTATCATAGTTACAGAAAAAAAACTACATTATTTCTGATACAAACATGATGTGTTCTACAAATAACTGCCTAACAATGTTACAGAATTTTGGACTGATTATTTTTAGGATTTTCTTATCTACCGCAGACAAAAAAAAAAAAAATGGAAATTAGTCATTTCCGTGCAAGCAGACATTTCAGGCCGGTATATTCGCGCACCCCACTCTTGCTGTCTGCTTTACAAATTCCAAAACTGCGAGAAGTTTGTCGTGACCGACCCGCCAGCTCGACACACTGTCTGTGCGTGCCCCGGGCGAAGTCACGGGGAAGGCCGGCCTACCCGGCCGGAGCGGGGATCGATCCCGGCGACCGGCGCACCGGCGCACGCCACACGACGCTGGAAACTCCAGCGTGGGCGCCGCCGAGCTGAACTGGGAGGGAGGTCGCAGACAACTAACTGTAGAGTTCAGTGGTTCATACCTCAGTAAAAAAAAAATCTTACTCGATGCTACCTCACGGAAAGTTGTCATCAAAGGTTACAGGTGCCACCAAAAAAATTAAAAAAACAGCGAAAAAAACAGCGAATAAACAAACAGCCAGAAAAACAAACAGCAAAAAGAAACAAGAAACTCAAGAAAAACAGAAAAAGAAAAAAAGGGAGAGAGAGAGAATAAGAAAAGGCCCGACCAATAGGCACGCACCACAGTAGCTGTTGTATACTGGACTTGCGACTCGCAGCAAAACTAACGCCGATGTACAAGCGGCAGTGTCTGGAGCGCTGCGACGCGGATACGCGAGAGAACCACGCCCATAGCCTCTCCTCTCACCTTACTGACCCTCTGAGACGGAAGGCTTTGTCTGAGCGGCCCGGGCCGGGCCGGGCCACGGCACTGGATGATGTAGGACAAGGTCCCCGCGGGGGGGCAGCCTACGTCGCTACTCTGCTAAACAAAAGGAGTGGAAACGAATCACAGGCCATTCCCATATCAAAGAGCACAGGGTGCTAATAAGTACACAAATAAGGACCAAGGTGTACACCTCTGCGGCCGAATCCATACGCCAATGGTATCCCATAAGTATGCGTCAAATGTCGCTCTGGATCCTCTAGCATACACCTTAAGGCGTATACATTTGAGACAGCCCCAAATTACAGTGCAGGCAGATTGTTTGAGAACTACCAGCCAAACTCCTGTAGTTCTGTTTGCCTCTGGGGAAAAATGATAACTTCCCGGCATACGTGGTAGCCGCCTCCCTCCGCGCTAAGGGCCTCCCTGGGGGTGTAGCGGGGGGCAGCCATTTGTCGATGTACGCCGCGCTGACCGTCCATCACCCCGCCCACGGTCCGCCCCGCCCCCGCCCCCGCCCCGCCCCGCCCCGCCCCCGCCCCGCCCCCGCCCCCGCCCCGCCCCGCCCTGTCGCAAACGCGAAGCGGGGGGCCTCCAGTCCGTTGTCAGCTCGTCGTGCACCGGGTTGGATCATTACCCAGAGGGGCACGCTCGATACGTCGATGGGGGGTTTCTCCTCTGGGGGGTGGGGACACACGCCCAGCCAGGTGCCATCAGTGGCGAGTGGCGCTCTACCGACCCCTCTGGCGTGAAACGCAAAACCACCTCGGAAAATATTCTACTTGACGGTAAAAAGTGTTCCTTGATGTCCAAGGATCATCGGACCGATTCAAGGGCAGCCTCATGATGTTTGCCCATCCCCGTCCATCGGTCCGATGGTCCTTGGACATCAAAAAACAGTTTTTACCGTGTTCATGCATCACTTTGGCACTGTCATGTGCAAAGTGTGGCAAACTGACTGCGTGTGCGCGCGCGCGTGGGAGAGAGAGAGAGAGAGAGAGAGAGAGAGAGAGAAGGATGAGCGAACAACTCATGCCCCCTTTGAAACGCTGTCGGCCGGTTGTCGCCTCGTCGTCTGCCTCTTCTAGTAGCAATAAAAAGCTAATTTATTATGTCTCTCTCGCTCTGAAGATTTTTGCCTTGCAAAATACGTCACGACATGATGAGCCCGGCACCGGTGGAGGGAGAGTGAGAGACTGAGCCGTGATGGGAGTCGATGGGAGTGGGACTAGGGGGGGTATTCGCTACTGTAATATCCTGCACACCTGACCAGGGTATTACACGGTATTACGCGTAATGTGATTCCGAAAATTAACTAAATATGCACTTAAATGATGGAACTTTTCATGTAGGCTGGTTATATTTGCACAATATTGTGCACACAAAGTGCACGGAGCTATCCGCACGAGAACAGGTGTGAATAACGTTTATATGACAATTCACACAACATGTGCAAATAGGTTCAGAACAGTTGTGCGAATAGCGGCTGTGACCATGCATGCACAACTCGTGTGCACAAGTCGTGTACATATCCACTACCTTTCATGTAATCCCCAGGGGTCCATAACCTTAACTATTTTTTATCGTCACGTTTTGAAATTTTCGATAAAAACTAAAGCTACGAATTTTAATAAATTTATCTGGTGAATGTCCACTATTCTATTTCTGGCACACTAAGACCACATCTTGTTACGGATCCCTTTATAATACCGCGTAAATATGGAGTACTCTGTACAAGTTGTCTATTAGTGAATGAATTCCCCATCGCGTCGGGAGCGGGGCAAGTGCCAAGTGCCTCCGGTGGCTGTGAGTGCGCCCCGAGGTGCGCCCCGCGGCCCGCCTCCGCCAGCGCGCTGTGTGCGGCACCTTTGCGGTAAATTGCTCCGCACCGCCCCGCCCCGCCCCGCCCCGCCCCACCCCACCCCGCATCGCATCGCGCCGCACCGCACCGTCACGCGAGGTTCCCGTTGACTGTAGTGAGTCACCGACCTGCAGCCCGCCGCCTCGTCGGGCCGATCCGATCGTCGGCTGGGTCGGGTCGGGCCACGCGGGCCACGGGCCACGCCGCCGCTGCCCCACCCACCTGCTGTTGTCTGTTGTCGCCCTGGACCAGCGCGGGGTGGGGCGGGGCAGGGTGGGGCGGGGCGAGGCGAGGCGGGGCCGGAAAGAAAGAGGGAGTCCCTCCGAGGGACACAGATTGTAAGACGTCGGAAGGAAGGTGCGGGAAGGAAGAGGTCCCTGGTCCCGGCTCCGCCGCCCCGCCCCGCCCCACCCCGCCCCGCCCCATCCCGGTGCCTTGCGACAGCTATAGGACGGACTTAAGTCCTGCGCGCGCGCGCCCTGCCGCCAGCAGCTGGTGCTGCCTCCATCTCCTCCCCCCATCTGAGCAGTTCTCTGCGATTGCGGGTCACTTTTCGCTTTTAAAAGTTGAGAAGAAAAATATTTTTATTTTTAAGGGGGGGGGGGGGCTTTTTGGTGGATTCACCTAGGGACCATCCCAGGAGGGGTTCTGCTTTTTGGCAGGTGTGGTGTGGTGTTGCCGAGGAGAAGAAGTGGCGAAGGTCCCAGCGGGCCTTGGGCCTCGGTGAGTCACCGGCCGTGTTGCCCGGTGCCAGAGAGAGAGAGAGAGAGAGAGAGAGAGAGAGAGAGAGAGAGAGAGAGAGAGAGAGAGAGTCGTCCCGGTCCGGTCCAGCCTCCGGGCCTAACCCACCGCTCCCGCCCCATAGCAGCACGCCGCCTCGCCTCTGCTCCGTGCGATTTCTTTATTTTCCCGTCCCCTCTCCCCCCACTCCTCCCTGGGGCTCCAATAAAGGACCACTCTGCACACTCTCTGTCGGCCCGGTCGCGAGATTACATAAGTTTGGCGGCACTGCTGTGGTGTGTTGTGTGGTGCTGTGCCGGTCCGTCCCCGCCCCGCCCGCTAGAGGCACAAAGTCTACTCCAGCCAGCCGAAAATACCCCCTAAAATATACATGTTTAATAATTGCACTGTGAAAATTATCTTTGTAGATTTATGATTCGATTTACGAAATATACGAATAAAACTGAATAAAAATTATCAATTAATGCCAAAAAGCAAGTGCAAAAAATAAAAAAAATTGGCGTGTGCTTTGGCACACGCAAACGCGTTTCAAGGTTGGTGACCCTGGCCGTGGAGGGCACTCCATCATCGCGGCGGGGCGGGGCGGTTGCCTACCACGGCCCCGCCTGCAGGCACCGCCGGCCTCCATTCAGTCACAAATGTCCCTCGCGGCGCTTCCGCCTTTGCCCCCCGCAACAGAAAGACCAACTTTTATTGTATTTTTTTTAGTTAAAGAGTGAAAGATATTGTTCGCCATTTCCTCTGCGTCATTTGGACGAATACAAGTGCTTGTCCGCCACCCCGTTTTTTTATTTTATTTTTTTTTTGTCTGTGTTGTGGCCCGGCCCTATCTGACCTCTCTGCACTGCTGTAAAAACGACGTCGCATTTTTACAAACTTTTGCTGAAATGGACAAGTTACAGCCCACTTGTAACTAAAATCTCACGCCAGGGTTGCTAATTGATTTGATCGTTGTAAAATGATTGCGCTCCCTAACAGTTTGCGACTGCCTTAGTTCCTTATTACTGAAGTAAATATGTCGAAATTCGTCTCACTAGGTCAAGAGTTTGATGGGCTTATTTTGGTCAAAGCGAAGATGGCAGTTTGTGTCAGCTCAAATATTTAGTAAACTGAAAATTGTTAAAACTACAGTAATTATTGCAGTGTGTCACAGCACGCGCAACCGCGTGGGTGTTCCGTGACGACGTTGATTCCCCGCGGGGAAAGGCAAAACTAATAAAGAGCAGTGCTATTATTGAGACGATATCTTTGCCCGGGGCGCCGCTCGAGCACCGCTTCGGCGCTATCGGGGTCCTCTGCTGCTGCGGTGCGAGAGATAGATTGACTAGCCGCTCGGCGTGGTCGGCGCGCCCCGCCCCGCCCCGCCCCGCCCCGCCCCGCCCCGCGCGGTCACGGCGCGGAGCGGGCTGGCTAAGGAGGCCACACGCTCACAGCGATGAGGCCCGGCCTGCGGGCGCGCCGGCGCTTTCTCACTTGTCTTATATTTCTCTCTGCGCCTCTTTCTCATCATTATCATCACGTTCGCCGTCACATACTCACCGCGCATACCGACTGTTATATATTTTCTCAGTCTGTCACCTTTTCTTTTGAGTGTAACAGACACTGATGGCGGACCATGCCTGACAATCGGATTCCCGTGTAGGAAACGCGTGCCAGAAAGAGGCTAGGTCCTGGCTATGATTATACGGGATGCAGGCGGGGGGCGGGGCGGGGCGGGGCGGAGAGTGCTGCCTGGCCATGGCCTCTGCGCACTGTGAAAAATAGTCGCAAGGTTTACGGGAAAATTTTCCCCGAAGTGCTGTTGTAAAATTACAATCGCAAATCGTAAAATTATCAGCACTACATGTCGGCTTGAAATTCATTCTCGAGCAGAAAAAAGTCCGTCGTAAATTTACAACATATTTCATAAAGCGTATATTTTAAAATAGATCATAAATCTAGACAGACATTTTTCTCAGTGGCGCGGGTGTCGCGTTGGGTGGCAGCAGAGCGCGAGCTCGACGAGGATACTGTACTGTCAGACTCGCGTGCGCGGCGGGCTTGCCTACCCGCACGGCGCTCTCCGAGTAAACCCCCTGCTGCTGCCTGCTGAGTCTGGGTTTCTTTCTGCTATCGCCGGACCGGGCTGACTCTTTGAGTGTCTCAGGTGCGATTTATCGGCTTACACTGTGAAAAATATTTCTCTTGTAGATTTACGATTAATTTTGTAAATTACGATTTACGAAATATGTTTGTATAGGCTACATTTACGACGGACCTTTTTTGCCCGTGAATGAATTTCGCGCCAATTTGTTATTTTACAACTGCAGGCCAATAATGGTACGTCGCTCTGCGGACCTTAGACATTAGCTAACGTGGTTCGACCACGACCCCCCGGCCGGGCCCCGCGCCGCGCCACGCTCAGCTGCGGTGGCGTCACGCCGTTCGTCACGTTGTCGATGTCCGTCGGTCACGGTTCTCGCTGGCGGGCCTATAGCTGGGCTTGCGTCCGCGGCCCCTCTCGCCTCGACTGTCGGCAGTTGGGCGCCGGGCCGCCAGAGGCCGCCAGTTGGCTCTGGCGTTCTGGACCTACTGGACCGAGTCCTCGAGGAGGGAGGTGGGGGGGGGGGGGGGGGGAGACGGGATGTGGTATCGGCGCCGACCGCCGACAGGCGAGAAAATCGCGCCCGCTCAGCGCAAGCAAACCTTATTTCCACCAAATTGCTCAGGCATCTTTTCTAAAACATCATTTTAACTGTTGTTTAAGCCCTATTTTACAAACACGGGTGATTATTATTATTATTGGCTGAGCTAAATTTAAATTTAATTTGATCTTTAAATCAAATCCAATTAGCCCTGAAGGCGCTTAGGGGCGACCGACGGGAAGACGGCGTGCGTGAGGCACCAGCCCATACCCAGAAAAACACGTTCTTAAATCAAACCCCAACACTAATTATTAAAATCTGTGTCTTAGCTTTCAAACTTCGGCGTGCCACAGGCCAAGGTAGACGACGCATTTTTAGTCCAGCCCGGTCCAGCCTCACGCGATTTTAACGTGCGTCTACCTTGTTTTTCATACGAGAGAAATCTACTTCATAAGCAGCACCCGTAATAATGAAGTGACAGCCATAAAAATATGACAATGTGCACGGAGGGAAAGGCCCTGCCGAAATGCATTGCCGGAAATGGGCAGTGCTTTGGCGGGCCGGAGCAGCGGGGCCCCAGCGGGTGGCGCCAAGTCTGTGAGGATAGGCGGACGGGCGCCTCTGACCATGACTATGCATCGCCTCGTGACTTATTGGGCTCGTTTGTCCGGGGGGGGGGGGGGGGGGGGTAGCGGCAGGAGCAGGTGAGGTCCGGCCGCGTGTACCACACCTCACCGCCAGGCGCGCATGCAGTGTTGCGATAGAGGGCCCGCCGCGTGGGAGGCCCAAATATACCGGGTGTTAAAAAAGAAAATTCTTGGTAAATTTACGCTCCAACCAAGCGCCTCCTACCACCGCACCTACTCCCTGGAGCGCCTGCGGCCAGTGCTTAGGCAACCCAACTGACTGCCCCGTGTTCTTTGGAACACCCGGTAGGCAAAAGGAGACAGGGAATACATTTCCAGCGAGGTCAGCAGATGCCCGCGGACCTTTCGCAGGGAGAGCTCCCATGGTGTTTTTTTTTTCAGTCGCGGCGCTAAAGGGCGCGCTGCCCGCCACGCCCCGCCCCGCCCCGCCCCGCCCCGCCCCGCCCGGTCGCCCTGGTCACCCTGCCGGCGCCTCGACCGTGCCTACGGCAGGAGGCCATCACGCTGATTGGTCCTACGCTCCCGCGACTCGTGCAAATGTTTATACGAACCGTGAGCAAAGTTTCTATTTCTTCTGAACACGACTCGGCGGCGTTATCCGGGAATGATAGAGTTTCCACCGCAGTGCTTCGGGCAGGCCCCGTCCAGAACGGGCGGGGCGGGGCGGGGCGGGGCGGGGGGGCGGGGCGGGGCGGGGCGCGGTGGGCGCTACCGTATTTATGGTAACGTCCCCTTCCCCTCGGCTACTCTACTCTCAACTTTTGGCATTACCGGTGGTGTGAGGGGGCGGGTGGCGCTATACGCACCCTTCGGCCCGCCCCACCCCTAGGCCCCGCCCCACTCCGCCCCGCCCCGGGATGGCCCACCACGCCCTACCACCACACCACGCCCGCACCGTCCCCCGGGTATGGAACGAGCCACCCGCCACCAGAGGGGCGTGGCGTGCTGTGTCAACAACATAGTGGGGCGCAAAATTAACACAGCAAGCGTACCAGCTGGGGGTTAAAATTAACGATACAGTAAGAAAATGCACAAGGTACACTCAAAATTCACTGTAAACAAGACTCTAAATAAAGAGGTAAAACTACCATAGGCCTACATTCAGCGTCAAGTCCCCAACAATGTACAACAATTTTATGGTTTATTAGTAACACCTATTGTCACACATTACGACATCTTTGCAGTATCATCTGCTTCCAATTCCGTTCTTGATTGAGATTTTTCATTTGCAACTACATAATTTTGTAAACCGGCTTTATTGCGTATAACGTAACGTACATTTTTGAACAAAACCTTTCTTCATTGTCCATTTCTCAAAAAATATTTCGGATGAACAGAGTTAAATTGAAAATGTAAAACCTGCAACAAGCCTGTATCGGCCGGCGCTGACCGGCGCGGCGCAGTGATGGTGTTAACACCCAGGTGTCACTGCGCGAGTTGTCACCGGGCCGCGAGCCGTGCCGCGCCGGGCCGGGCCGGGCCGGGTCAGGGACCGAAGCAGCAGGACACACTAACTGGATTTGCATCTTTAATTCGTACAAAGTTAAAAAAGGAAATTGTTCACACAAATTAGTGCGGTGATGTAAACGATTTTGTGCATACATTTGTACAAAGTCAGGCATTTTTACGCATAAATTTGTGTGAAACAATTTACATGTCCAACTTTGCACAAACGTTTGCACAAATCATGCAAGTACAGTTAAGAATACGTGCTGCATAGTATCGTGTGCACGATGTAAAAGATTCAATTCCCATACCGAAAATAGTCATGTGAATGTGCAGCATAAATTCGTCCACGGTACTTCTATGGTATACGACCGTCTTCCCCCATGAAACGCAACGTACTTTTTGAAAGAATGACTTCTTTTTGCATGAGTAGTAAATTTTGGAGGTACATTAACTTGTCACGAAATGTATTTGCTGCAACAAGTCGTAACATTTCTCTATCCCGTGTGTCCGCTGCGTCCCTCTAATGACCGCTGTCCCGCTTGTCTCGCAGGTGCATGGCCCGGTGACGCTGCTCGCCACCACGCCCCGCCACGCCCCGCCACGCCCCGCCAGCATTCTGACAGAGGTGAGTGCGCTGCTGGCTGGCTGACTCACACGCTTACGGGTCTGTTTTATCTACGAGATAACGCAATCACTTCTCGCATTCAAATCATATGACGACGTCACATACCTTTAAATTAGAAAATTATTATCACCTTGTTTTTTGTATATTACTGTGGCATTATTTCTAATGTGACCGTACGCAGGATTAATTTTTTACGGTGTGAAGGTTTTACTGCAGGTTACAGTGGATTTCATACCGTAAGCTTTTCTTCACTGGAAAAACAAAGGTGCGATGTCTTACCTTTCCACGGGTGCTAAACCCGTTTTAGGGGTGCTAAAGTGTATATTTTCAGGTTTTTTTTTTTTTCAAAATTTATGTATGAGCAAATCAATCACATTTTAGGATACTGTACATTATCGCATTCGCTCAAAATTCCGCGTCAAACGAGCCTACGTGTGATAGAGTTCTGATAAGCGGTCAGCAAATGAAAAGCAAGTACAAAAGTACAAAAATTGCAATCAATTTTTTAACTAGTATAGGCTTTTGAATTTAATTGTATTCCATAGAAAGAAAATATTTCGAAAAAACATAAACTGTAATGCCTTTGGAACTTTAGTGCGCCTTTTAAAGGTAGGCTTAGCACCTTTGTTTTTCCAGTGTTCCAGAGGGACTGACATTGGAGTGCGCGGACAACGACGAGACCGCACGTTATTTTGATTTATCTCTCCCCCCCCCCCCCCCTTCGCCGAGGGGCACCCGATATCCGTCTTGTGTTGGCACCCCCCATAGGCGGGGGCTTCCGCCCGCGCCCCCCGTGCGCGTGGGTCCCCCAGGTCCTAGCCTTGCTCCCACTGTCTTCGTTTATATAACTTTTTTTTACCCCCAATACCAAAGATATAGGCTCCAGGGAGGTGGGGGATTTGGAGGGGGGGGAGGAGGAGGGATAGGGAGAAGGAAGCGCACTAAGGATGACAAGATGGCAACACGACAAGCAAATAGCGTGACAGCTGATTTATTCTACTTGTAAAGCGTTTACTCTCCATAGTTGTGAGACTGTTCTCTTTTGCCACGCTGAGTGGAGGGCGGGCGCTACACTACGCCTACTTATCACATTTGGCCGTGGAGCAGCGGGCGCGAGGGGAGGGGGCTGGGTGTCACTCGGATGCCGCCGCTGAAGCCTTAATCCCTCTCGATCCGCACCACTGTAATCCGCTGTAGTTTAATTTATGTGCAGATCCCTCGGCTCAGCTGCTACTCCCCTCTCCCCCTCCTTACCCTTCCCCCCACCCAGAAGTTCTTTTCAAGTTTAGCCGGCCCTCTGTTTGCGGCTGCTCAAGAGGCTCTGCGCCGGTCCGTCGACTTCGACCGCGGGAAAGGAGGACTTGGCGTTTCGCCGCTGTCTTGCTGGTTTGCTGCCGTTTTGTTCGCGGAGGAGTTTGCAGGCAGCCCCTCTCGCCTGGCAGCAACCCTCCCCACCCCCCTCTCTCTCTCTCTCTCTCTCTCTCTCTCTCTCTCTCTCTCTCTCTCTCTCTCTCTCTCTCTCTCTCTCTTGCTCTTTCGCTCCTCCTACCCGCCTGAATACGATTTGCCCCAAGAAACTCGATTCCCGCTCTTGATTAAAAGGGTGTGCCCCACCCGGCCGAACCATTCATTTCTTCTCAGTTTTCATCTGCACGAAAATTTATAGACTGGGGTTCAGTCATCTTCAACTTCGCCTTCGCGTTGGATGACACTTGTGAACGATTGCGGCCAGTGCTTCCAGAAAAGAATGGCAATAAGTCGTCCAAATACAGTAGAGTAAAGCGGGCTGCATCTGCGCCTGCCTTACTATAGGCAGCACCCTATCACAGGTGCGTACATGTTGCCAACAAGGCAGGCGCAGGTACCGCCCGCTTTACTCCACAGTGTTCGGGCGCCTTATTGCCTACTTTTCTGGCAGCACTGATTGTGGCCGCTTTGTAGTTGCGAACAAATTTTGTTGTGAGCTTAGAAAGCAGCCAAATCCGTCGCAATTGCGGACAAATCCTTGGCAAAGGATCCGTCAATGCCCTCCCGGGAGCAAAAGAGCCACCCGTGGGAAGAGGAGCCGCTGGGCAAAGAGGGACGCATATCTCGGGCGAGACGGGACGGACGCTTCTGCTTTCCAGCAAAACTCATGGAAATCCAGCAGCAGCGACACTGGCATCTCCGCGTGACGGCTGCGATACGCGACTCCCCCAGTCCCCACCACGCCCCGCCCCGCCCCGCCCCGCCCCGCCCCGCCTCACCCCGCCCCAACCGCGACACCTCCCCCCCCGCAGCCCTTACTTTGTCTCTTCCCCAACGCGACGGGCGCCGCGAAACTGTTCGACACCGGAGCCGCCTATAGCTCCACGCTGCCTCTCTCTCTCGCTCTCTCTCTCTCTCTCTCTCTCTCTCTCTCTCTCTCTCTCTCTCTCTCTCTCTCTCTCTCTCTCTCTCTCTCTCTCTCTCTCTCTCTCCTGCGCCCCCGCTACCTCGGGCAGTTCTGTATTGATCACCAGCAGTGCACTGCCGCCGGGCCTGCCAGGCCAGGCCGGCCGCGTGGTGTGTGATGCGTAGCCCTTTCCTCCCCCCTCCCCCTCCCTTCCTCCCTCCTCCCTTCGCCTGCCCCTCCCACCTCCACTCCCCGGCAGATTGCTGGTCGGGAGGGACGAGGGTGCCTACCATACCGACGCGCGGCCGCCGGTAAATATCGTGACATTTCGCAGACACCCCGCTCCCGCCCCTGCAGGCCCAGACCTTTACCCGTGCCGCCTGCCGCCTACATCCTGTACTCACCTTCCCCCATCCCCCCCCCCCCCCCCCCCCCGGGCTATCCCCGCCTGGTCGCGCACCTGGACTGGGCGGGCTGGCCCCGATAGCCAGCGGAACCAAACCAAGCAGCGCGGGGCTGCGGCCTTGCCCTATCCAGCCACACGCCCCGCCACACCCCGCCCCGCCTCGCCCCGCCCCGCCACGCCCCGCCCCGCCCCGCCCCGCCCCGCCCCGCCTCGCCCCGCCCCGCCTCGCCCCGCCCCGCCATGCCTCGGGACACTGCCCTGCCCGCGGGCGGGGCGGGGCGGGACGGCCGCTCCGGTCCCGTCGTGTCGCGCAACACGGTGCCCGCCCCGCCCCGCTCCGGCCCGCTCCGGCCCACACCTCGCCGCCCCCAAGGAGGCCCTCTTACACTGAGCCGGCGCGCGCGGGCGCGCACTGATTACACGCCCTGCTGGCAGGTGCGGGCGGTGTGGGGAGGGGATGACACACGCGCGTGTCAGGGGGTGGAAGGGGGTTGTTTGCCCCCGGCTGGCGGTGTGTATTCTGCCCCTACCCCCCCCCCCCTCCAGCACTTGCGCCGCGCTTGATACTCTTTGGTCTGCCCCTCCCCCTCCCCCCACTTCGCCCCCCTGCTCCATTTTGTCCCCTAGTTCATCACAGACACGCCCTCCCGTTGCTCACACTTGTGCACCTTTTACCTGGGTGGAGTGGCCAGCGAGCCGAGGGCCTATTTACTACAGGAAAAATTGTACAGAGTACTCCGTCTTACCCGTTATTACACCGGTGTTACATGGAAAATTCTACCGTTTTAGAGCATTTTTTTTTTCGGTATTTCATTAAGCGCAATACTCTGTAATACCTAGGTCCTGAGTGCAGGGTATTACAGTAGCTGCTAGAGCTTTCGGCGTGCGTTCTCCTTTTTTGCAGTGTTTTGGTGTCGGCTGCCCGTACGTGTGGACGTGGCTGGCCGGTGGTCGTCGGGACCTGTTTCCTCGAGCTTATCTCATTCGGGCAGCCCCGTCCGGTGCCGAGCCGGTCCGGTCCGCTCTGTAGATAGGAAGACCTGATCTCAGCGAACGAGTCACCCACATATCCCTTTCGCCGAAAGAAGGAAAGGAAGTTTGCCGGATACCCGAATGAAAACTCTGCTATCCTGGGCCTGGGCGGCGTTGCGGTGCGGCGGCGCGCAGGGTGGAGCCCCTGCGAGGTAGGCAGCGTGCCGACACGCAAGTGCAACGGGACGGCCTACCCCGCCGGGCGCTCTGGGGAGAGGAGCGGAGGCGAGCAGGCGGTCACTGTGGGATAGGAGCCTCTGCTTTTGTGCTTTTATAAAAACTTCTCTGGACCGGAGGTGCCATGAGGGGCCTCGCTGGAGGCGCCCCGGCCCCACTGGCGACCGCGTGGAGCCCACCCCACCCCACCCCGCCCCGCCCCACCCCACCCCACCCCGGCTGCAGGGTCGGTTTCTATCGGGATTTGATGGCGAGCGCGGCGTTAGTCGGGGCGTGTTTACGCGCGCCAGCCCTAATCCACTCGTTATTGAGTTTACTGCTGACGCGGTGGTGGCGGGGCGGGGCGGGGCGGGGCGGGGCGGGGCGGGCTGCGCTGCGGAGGGGCACTGGCTGCCGCCTAGGCGGACCACGGACTCGCTTGGCCGGGCGGGACGGGCCAACTTGGACCGTAACTTATAGACTCGGGGAGGGACCCGCCACGTTCGGGGTGGAGGATCTCGAAATACTTGGCGATTCGTCCGAACGCAGCGGCGCGGAGGGGTCACTTCCAGTGCGGCCAGGGCCGGTACTTTAACACGCTAATGTACGCCCCCCTGGCGTGAAGCCGCGCTACTATCATGTCTGCTCGCGAGATGCATTCGCCGTGGGCCCGGGACGGAAGTTGGTTGGTGGGGTGCACGGAGAGAAAAGACGATTTCTCTTTGCTAGGATGGCAATAATATTGCTCGTTTAACAAAGTCGTTTGCAGTCACAGCTTTACAGTTTGCTACCACAGCAATTTTTTGCTAGGGCAGCAAAAAAGATGTAGGCGCTGTATTTGCCACGAGGTTTGCTAGAACAGCAAGTCTTTTCGCTCTGTGTGGGGGCGGGAGAGCCCGGGGGGCTCGCCTCGCGGTGGTGGCACCCCGCTCCCGCTTCCGTCTCATAGGTCAACGGCCCATCGCCTGTGAGGCGCCCGCCCCGCCCCGCCCCGCCCCGCCCCGCCCCGCCCACAGTCTGCGTGGTGGCTTGCGGTGTGTTTCTATCCTGGGCCATGCGGCGCCACGCCCAGCTTAGCCTGTGAGTCTGTGTGGCGTGCCTCGGTGGAATGGTGGACCCCGGGGGTGGGGTGGGGCGGGGCGGGGCGGGGCGGGGCGGGGCGGGGCGCGGCAGGTCAGGGAGGGGCGGCCTGGAGTTACTCCTGCGCGGCACGCTACGACGGCCTGCGACTTCCGCAACCCCCGCGCACCCAACCCCAAACCCCTCCCCTTCCGAGCTATACCATTCTTCCGACCGAAAACCCTGCTGTTTGTTCTTGTAATTGATTTCTCATTGTGTGTTATTGTGTGTGTGTGTGTGTGTGTGTGTGTGTTCATGGACGTAGGAGAGGGAAAGATAGAGAAAGAGTTAACCCTCACGCACGCGAAACGGTGTTTGCTGAGCCATCAAAATGTTTGCCACACTTTAAAAGTTTTGCAGTTCTAAAAACAGTTTTTTTTTCATTTATGATACCACATGAGCAAACATTTAGATAAATCAGCAAACGCTTTTCTTGTTCCCCTCTCCCTCCCTCCCTCGCGTGCGCAATGTGTCCCTCCCCGTCCATCCCCTGTCGTCCGGCCCGTGCAGTAGCTGGAGCCGCCTGGAGCCGCCTGGAGCCGCCTGGAGCCGCCTGGAGCCGCCTGGAGCCGCCTGTGGCCGCCTGGAGCCTGGAGTGTCTCTCCTGCCCCGCCTGCGGCCCAGCAGCAGCTTGTTGTCGCGGAATGCCGAGCCGGGCTTGGCCGGGCCGCCCTACGGCCCTTTTAGCATCGCGTGTCTGACGGGTCGGGCCTTCCTGCCTGTTCGCCCTCATCCTGTCTGTCTGCACTGGGCTCTGTCTCCCTGCTCAGCCCCGCCCGTTACAACTCCGTTTAGTCCTTACCCCCTCCGCCCCGCCCCCGCCGCCCCCGCCGCCCCCGCCCCGCCACCGCCGCCACCCCTTCCTGGACCACCGGCATCTCTCTCTCAGCGCCATCCCTCAACCCGCTGCGCTGCCGCCCCCCGCCGCTACTCCCACCCCCGACCCCCACCCGCGCGGGGTGGTCCCTCCCCCGGCCGGGCCGGCGAGGCGCGCAGCCCTCAGTGCAGCCGCGCGAGTCCTGGGCGCCGCCTCGCCCGTGGAGCCCCCGCAGCCCCGCCCCGTCAGGCGCCCCGGCCGGCGATACGCCCCCGTGCGATACGCCCCCGGCAGCGGCCCGTAGAGTACCGTACCCTACCACTCCGTGCCGCGCCGAAACGGACCGTACTCTAGCATACCGTAGCGTGACCGTACTGGACCGTACTCTAGCATACCGTAGCGTGACCGTACTGGACCGTACTCTAGCATACCGTAGCGTGACCGTAACGGACCGTACTCTACCAATCCGTAGTAGGATAGTGAATGCTCTGGGCTCGTCCCAGCTCTTGTCGGGGTACACTTCGAACTTGGTGAGTAACCTCGCAAGTCCCAGCTATAACCCCCCCTCCCTCCAATTCCTGTACAGAAATGATCAGTTTCGTGAGTGATCAGACTACACCACCTTCATTTTCCCCACTGCTCCCTCGCCCGGCTCCACTGTGTGGTGGGCGAGGCGGGGGTTGGTGTCGAGGCGAGGCGCCGCTCCAACTTGGCTTGCTTTATTTGCCGGCCTAATTACCCTGCTGCACCTGCGCCACCCGGGCCCGGGCGGTGGGGCCGAGGCTACAGGGGGCGATTGCATACGCTTTTGCCTACCTTTGCCTACCTAGGCGTTTTGTTGCGGACCGCGTAGGAGGGTCGAGACAGCCGCCCTTTTATAGTGGCTGCTTGTGGGCAGGTGCACAGCGGGCACAGGCCCCCCCCCCCCCCCCGCCCTTACCTATCTGGAAGTGGCCGCCATATATCTGTGATGGCTTCTCTATGGGAAAGCAGCAGCCTGCATATTCATGGCTACATTATGCACACTGGAAGAGCTGCTCGCGGGGGTAAGGGAGGGGGAGAGGGGGGCTAGGCTGCACGTGGGGAAAGAGGGAGGAAAATACTGGCTGAGCGGGGGGCGGGGTGGGGCGGGGGCGGGCGTAGGGGGCGGGTGCCGGGGGCGTTCGCTTGCGGGGGCTTTCAGGGCGGCCCGGGCCCGCCTCGCCTATACGGACGCTCTGAAAGAGTCGCTGGGTGCGGCCCGGCCCGTCGGACGTTACCGGATAGCGATATGCCCCCACGGGGGTTGTGTGCGAATAATGGAGGACACATAACGCCGGCCGGCAGGCTGCCTCCGGAATGATAGCGCGGGGTTTGACTTTATGTTCCTACGTGAGGCGGTAGGCCATACCGAGTAAAAGAAAATAATTTTAAAAAAACTGTTTATTGAGGTTTTTAATCAGTTTTGGACTCTCTATTCGGAAGAAACCAGGACGTTGCTGCCTCTTTTCTCCATGAAACAATATTTCTGACTCCTTGGAAAGCTGGACGAAGTTTAAGCCGTGCATACTGCGAGCTGCTTCAGCAACATCAGCATGGCACATTTTTTTTTCAAGCGAAACTTTTTTTTTTCTTTTTGGCTGCGTACGATAGAGATAGCCCGTGCCCGCGTATAGACAGTCCGGCTCCGGTCGGCCGGGCTGGGCCTCGCCCGCTACTTCACAGCTAGCCGCACCGGAATAAATATTTGACATGTGTAAACGCAGCGGGCCGGCCAGGGCAGGGCAGTCCTTTCGGGCTGGCGGCCCCGCCCCGCCCCCAGGGGGGCGTACAGCGGCAGGGGCGCGGGCGGGGCGGGGCGGCCTGGCCTATAGCCGCCTTTACAGCCTCGCCCTTTAACGCGCCCGTTTCTAACCTATTTCCATTATTGCCGGCCTTAAGGGGACGGGGCGGCGGGGGCGGCGGGGGCGGCGGGGGCGGCGGGGGCGGGCAGTCTAGCCGTCTGGTCTGGTCCTCCTGCGGAAGGGGTGGGGTTGGTGTCTGCCTGTCAGTCTGTCTTTCTGTCTGGCTGGCTCTGGCTCTCTCTGTACTTCCGGCTGGCCGGCGCCGGCCGGACCCACCCCGTCCAGTCTGCGGCATCAGCCGAGCCTCAACAGTTTCAGTAATCCAATGTTTTATTTCTTTTGTTCGCAGGTTGGTTGGGGCTCAGAACGCTACTCCAGCAGACCGTTTCGCTCCCCTCAGTAAGTGATTTTCTCCCCTCCCCCTCCCCCGCGCTAACTAACTCCGCTGTTCCTCGCCCCATCCATAACGATACTATGAAACCCAATCGAACTCGAACGACGGGAACAAGCGCGAAAGCGAAAAGAAAACGGGATTCTCATCCCTTTTCTTTCCTCCGCGTGTTTCGACCTCTGCCTTTCTTGGCCCGAGCCCGGGCGGGGCGAGCCGGGCGGTCCGCAGCTGAAGCTGAAACAAGTTTCTCGCTGTCGAAAGTAGAGTTACAGTGTTGTGTTAGCCGGATCATCTCGCTGTGGCCTGGTGCCAGCGCGCCCGGGGGCAGGGCGGGAGGTCCAGGGCGGTCGCTCGGGTGGGGTACTTGCAAGTACCTCGCGCTGGATGTGTGCTTGCATGCCGTGCCGAGGAGTGGAGTGGAGTGGAGTGGACTCGTGCATCCTCCCCCCTCCCCTCCCACTCAGCCTTCCCCGTCCCCCACTTCCTGCTCTTTCCTTTTTCGCTCGGCTCTCCAGAGTCTGGACCCAGGATATATAAACAACCAGCATTATTTCTCACCATTACTGCTGCTTGGCTGCTCCTCTCTCTCCAACTCCCTCCCTCCCTCCCTCTCTGTCTCTCTCTCTGTCTCTCTCTCTCTCTCTCTCTGTCTCTCTCTCTCTGTCTCTCTCTCTCTCTCTCTCTCTCTCTCTCTCTCTCTCTCTCTCTCTCTCTCTCTCTCTCTCTCTCTCTCTCTCTCTCTCTCTCTCTCTCTCTCTCTCTCTCTCTCTCTCTCCTCTCTTATTACCTCTCTTACTACCTCTCTTACTACCTCTCTCCTTTCCCGCGGCCGAAGCGATCTTGCTTGCTCAACCTTAGCAGCTGTCGTAAGACACGCAGCCCGTAGGCCTGGTGGTGGCAGGCGGGGCGGGGCGGGGCGGGGCGGAGGCGGCGTGGCTAATCCAGTGTCGCGTCTGTTTCTGCGTTTGTGCCCCTCTCCCCGCCCCTCCCTCCCCCTCCCCCTCCCCCTTGGTTCGGTTATGCCCCTCGCGGACATGGCATAAAAATATTACTGCCGCAATCGCCGTAAAGCAGTGGCCTGCTCCGCCCGGCCCGCAGTGCTTGCGCTCGCCACCCGCGTCCTCCTCTGCCCCGCGTGTTCCGCCCCTGCCCCCCGCCGCCCCCGCCGCCCCCGCCGCCCCCGCCGCGGCTGGATGCGAGCGCTGAATTGATTTAGAAGTATGTCCTCCTCAAGTCTACAACCGCCTCACTCCTTGCCCCAACCCGAGCCGTTCGATCCCCTGCCTATACCCCTGCCCCCGCCGCTGCCAAATGCGAGCGCAGACAGCCCCGCCCTGCCGTGCCCCGCCCCGCCGTGCCCCACCCCGCCACGCCACGCCACGCCGCGCCCCGCCCCGCCCCGCCCCGCGACGCCCCGCCACGCCCCAACGCGACGCCCCCATTTTCTATTCAATCCCGCTTTGCTTCCCCTTTCCCTCAGCGGGGTCCTCTCCTTGGTCCCGGCACGGCCCGCGGTGGCGCCCCTGCGCCTCGGCGCCCCGGGGGCACGCCGGCTTTGTGCTGGCTGATGAGTGAGAACCCGCCCCACCCCGCTACGCCCCGCCCTGCCACGCCCCGCCACGCCCCGCCACGCCCCGCCCCGCCACGCCCGGCGGAGAGGGGCCAATACGAGGGGCCGTCTGACCAAAGGCTGCTGGTGTGGTTGCCTCTATCCACCACGATAGAAGAGCGCGTTGGAGAAGAAGTTGTCAAGCCCCTCCAGCTTCCCCTCCCGCTTCCCCTCCCGCTTCCCCTCCCCCGCATCCTCCAGCACCCTTGTCGTAAAGCTCTGCCGGCCGGGTGCGGCTTCACACGCGTTAGACGCGCCGCGCTCTGCCAGCTTCGTATGAATGTAGTATAGTGGTGGTATAAAGCCCGCTCCGGCGAGGCGAATGTGTTTCAGTTCACTGCGCTGGATTTCCCTCTCCCGCTACGATTCTTTATTCGTCCGCTTTCTGCTGGAGTGACCCTCTCCTTCCAGCTCCAGCAGACCCGCGCTACGTGTACGAATCGCCCAGGCGCGGTGGTGGCTCCCCCCACCCTCCCCATGCTCCCCTAAGTATCCCTCTCCAGATGGGTCCCTTGCCGATCTGCTACGGATGGTTGGCTCGAGTAAAGCCATAATCTAGGTCAATATTTGCTTCCTGGAAACATGCAACTCTCTCATCATCCCTATTTGTCTTTCTTCTTTCTCCTGGGGGACTCATTTTTTTTTGTGTGTGTGTCTATCGAGTCCGTTTGATTTATACCAATATAGAGTTACAAAATTTTCATGATACTCGGTATATTGGCTTTGTCATTCTTTAACGAGCACAAAATGGGCCTTGATATTGATCGTAAACTTACAACATCATTTAAAAACCTCCTTAATTAAAATTCGTATACGAAAATAAGTGATGTAAATTTACTAAGATATTTTTGACAGCAGTATCTCTTTTCAATTTCCCGATAAGTTGCCGCCATTTTCCCTTTCCTCCCGGACCGCATGCCATCCCCCGCGGCGCGCACTCCTCCTGCCTCACAGAGCTCTTCATTAGCGCCGCCGGCACCCGATATAATCCCCTATGCAAACTTCCGCCAGCGGCCCCCGCCCCCAAGAGCGACTCTGAGACCCAGAGCCTGCAAGCAATTTACTTTATCGACGGCTGGATGTATCAGCATTTTCAGTGTGGCGGGGGCGGCGGGGGAGGCGGGGGCGGCGGGGGCGGTGGGGGCAGCGGGGGCGGCGCTCCGTGGAGCCAGCCAACCGCCAGCGCAGCAGAACCCCCCTGTCCCCCGCTGAACACGGCGCGCAACGCGCTCTGGAGGATTGCTTCTCTGCCTCCCCCTCTCCTTCCTGCGTGGGGTCGTTGACCCCCTAATCACTGCCACTTTCATCCCTTGTAATCCTATACGTAATCCCTTTCCGTCTGCTGTATATATATATTTCCACTTTTCCCTCATCGTCCCACGTGGTTCGCGTTTTCTGCTCGCTTTTCTGCAGAGGACGCGGGACGATGATACGTTGTTTTTTGCCCGGCCCGGTCCTGCTCTAGCCCCGCCTCTCTCAGCATCCCCATCACGTCGCTTATCAGTGCCACTCGCAGCGCAGCGCGCCCTTATCGCCGGAGGGCGGGGCGGGGCGGGGCGGGGCGGGGCGGCCGGAGTCGTCGGTGACCTCTTTGTGCTGGAGCCCGCTGGAGCCACTGGACAGAGGGCGGTGCAGCGCGCACTCCAGTCTAATAACTCTCATCGTACTTTATATTTTTTTCGCGCGCTTCGCTCTTCTGTATGCGCCTCCCCTGTGCGGTCAGTGCCCGGCCGCAGCAGCCGCCCCCCGCACCCTCTCTCTGTCTCTCTATCTGTCTCTCTCTCCCTACTTTGCCTCCCTTTTTTTCTACCGCCTGCTCACTCTTTCCCTGTACAATCTCCCTCACTTGCCTTTGACCCCATACGAACTCATGTGTGGCGTCCCCCGCCTCGTTGCACTGTATTTGGACCCGCATTTGGTCCATCTCCCTTGCATCTGTCTTTGTTTTTTTGCTCCTTCGTATAACTTTGTACTAATCCTCGCCCTCATCTCTTGCCGCCGGCTTCTCTCACTCTCTCGCTCTAAAAACGCCCAGACTCTCCGCTCTCCGCTCTCTCTCTCTCTCTCTCTCTCTCTCTCTCTCTCTCTCTCTCTCTCTCTCTCTCTCTCTCTCTCTCTCTCTCTCTCTCCCTCTCTCTCTCACTCTCTCTCCCCCTCTCCTGTCGGAGCGGACCGCCCGCGGCGTGCCGCCCCGCCGCGCTGGCACGTTGTCCGGGCTGCCTACCTCGCACGGCGCTCTCCGCCGCCCAGCAGCCTGCCAGCAGCGCTGCCCAGCAGTCTCTGCTCCCACCGGCTCCGGCTCCAATGGAGGGAGACGGAGTAAGGAGGATGGGAAGTTGAGAGAAGTAGAGACGGAGAGGGAGAGAGAGAGAGAGAGAGAGAGAGAGAGAGAGAGAGAGAGAGAGAGAGAGAGAGGCGCGGGGGCTTCAGATTAAATGCGACGCCCCCTGCCACGCCACGCCCGGCTGCCAGCGGGAGGTACACTGTCTGCTCCGCACTAGGCGTGGATCCAGTCAATCCGTGATTGGTACACTGGTAAACTGAAGCTGATAGTCTTTCAGTATTACAAAATTTCGAGACACATGTGCCTTGTAAAAATCCAATTTTGGGGGATTTATGAGTAATTTTTTATCATCACTAAAACAGTGATCCGTGTAGATTCCATCATAATTTTCGTATCATAAAATGTTATCATATTTAGAAATGACATAAAAGAGAGTTATTACAAACCATGCGAGCTGTCGCAGAATTTCAGTGCCCGAGTTCAGGCGGATGGCGGCATGGATTGCCCACCCATCAGGCTTTTTCTTAAGGGCCTGAAGGGGGAGAGATCGCGCCGTCATCTTCTTCCCTCCCTTTCCGGATTTGCGCTACTTTTTACCGCTGTTTCCTGCCGGTCCTTTACTTTTTTGTACCTCCCCCTTCTGTGTCGCTGGCCTTCTGATTTATATTATCGGATGTATTTATGCCGTCTCGGCCGTTTTCATTTTCATTTTTCCATTTTCATGTCTGCTGGACTGAGCCAGCTGATGCCCTTTGCGCGCGGGCAGAGTGCCAGGCGAGGAAAGGAAGGGGAAGGGGTCGGAAGGGGCTGCGCCTGGAGTGGGGGGGGGGGGGGGGCGGAGTGAGTCCGAGCAGAGCCGCCTCGGATTCAATCGGGAAAAAATCGTCGGCTCTTGCTGCGGTCAGGAGTCACCCACCCACCGCCAGGAGGGAATGAGATGACTCGGGCTGTCCGCGCGTCTTAGAGTGCAAGCTTCTGAGAACGCCGTGTGTGTGTGTGTGTGATGGACACTTTCGTCTCCTATAAAATACATGGCTTACTAAATTAAGCATCGAAAAGGGTTCATTCAACACTGTGCTCAACACTCATAAGTATGTTCCCGTTGAACAATTTCTATTACACTGAAGCAGTACCCCACCCTCGATCCCACCCCCACCTTCACCCCCACCCTCACCCCCACCCTCCCCCCCCCCTTCCCACCCACCTTCACCCCCACCATCACCTCCACCTTCACCCCCACCCCCCCGCCTGCGCGCTCCCCTCCCGTGGTCCAATCCTCGGCCGAGCATACGGCTGGAATACCAAGTGCTCGGTCCGCTCCGCTCTGCTCAGCCGGCTGTTCCTCGGAGGGGAAAAGGCACTTAAATGCCACCTCCAATTGCGTGTGGGGGGTGAAGAGAGGCTGAAATCTAATTATCCCTGTAGGGATATTAATTCACACAAGTCTTGTGAAATGAAGGACCTAAAAAATGTCTGTTCTCTAACTGGGGGAGGGTTTAGACTAGGTAGGGAACACCCAGAAAAATGGCTTTTCGGTTCAATAGTGAAAAGTACTCAATCGAATCGAGACTATTTTTGCACTCGAGCTAAGAACAATAAATTTACTTGTGGTAAACCAATACACTTGGTCAAAGTACCAAATGTTATAGGGTCCAAGTTCAAGGTACACTTGATCTGAGTACCAAATGCCCTTGGATCCAAGTGCATTTCGTTCTTGTATCAAGTGTATTTTTGTCTCAAATGCTATAGGATCCAAGTTCGAGGTACACTTCTTGAAGTACCAAATGCTCTTGGATCCAAGTGCATTTCGTACTTGTATCAGGTGTATTTATCTCACCACAAGTAAAATTGTTCTCAACTCGATCGCAAAACAGTCTTCATTCGATTCATATTACTTTATACTCTTAAAGCCCAAAACCCAGTTTTTTTGGTGTGGCAGAGAGCACCCCGCCATGATGGCGCCCGGGCCCGGGCCGCGGCCGTGATGGTGCTGCAGAAGCACACCCAGTGGCTGAGCGCGCTGGTGGCGCCGCCCGCCTGCCTGCACGCCGGCCTCTCGGACACGGAGGACCTGAGCCACCAGGACCCCGACCCCGAGGAGCACGACGTCAATCACAACCTGCCCGGCTGCGTGTTCAGCGTGAGGTGAGTGTGTGAGTGTGTGAGGTCACTGGTCAAAACTGAAGCACGGTCAAAACGATGCCCGATCTTTCGAGGAAAAGGGAATAAACTTTGAGGAACTTCCATGATTTGCAGGGAACCTCCTCAGATTTTGAGGATGTCTCCTGAAAATTTGATAGAAACTCCCACATTTTTGGAGGACACTTCCTCAAAATATAAGTATATCCTCTCAAATTATGGAAGTTCCTCAAAGGTTTCCCTCTTTCTTAAAAAAAATCGGACGTTGTTTTTACCGTGAGCGTAGTGCAACCTCTTTTCCTCAAGCGCACGATAAGTGTTCCCTTCAAATGAAGCGTGATGATCCGCTCGGGTTCCGGATTCCGCCTAAATCTAAATGCTTGCGGGAGAACCACGTCAACCCGGTCACTCCCTCTCGCACTGAACGGAAGTCCTGCACCGACTGACAGCAGTCGCTTTCGCCCAAAGTCCGAGCCCTGGTGAGAAATGAGATGACCCCCTCTCACCTCCTCCCTCCCTCTGCGGTTGTTCGACCCTGGCGGTGCCCGTCGGCTCACGAGCAGCAGGGTCTGTTCGGAACCGCAGGTCTCTCCGTACAAATCGACACAAACTACTGCTGACTTCCTGACGGCTCACAAGCCCTGCCCTGCCCGGCCCGGCCCGGCCTGTTGTGTGTAGCTCTGTCTCTGTCTCTGCGGTGCTTGTCTCCCTCCCTCACCCCCCCTCCCTCCTCCCCCGCAAGGTCCTCTAGGCCGCGCTGGTGGTGGTGGTGGAACTGTTTATCCTCGTTATCCCGGCGCCTATGGGGCCCGAGGGTCCCAACGAGGGCACGCCCTGTGGGGGGGTGGGGTGGAGGGTGTGGCGAAGGGTGCGGCCCTACCCGGCTCTCGATCAGCCCGCCCTGCCTCGCCCCGCCCCGCCCCGCCCCGCCCCGCCCCGATCGTCTCGCAGGACCCTCGGCCGGTCTAGTCGCTCGGCTCCGGCCGGAGTGAAGGACACTACTAGTGCTCCTCCCTCCCACCTGTCTCGTGCAGTAATGATGGCGACGGGGCGGCTCCCTATTCCCCTGCATTACATCGCGTCGTCTGCTGCAAGATTGCTGTTCGGCGCTCGCTGTGCAGCGGGCGAAGGCAGTGAGGGGGTCCTTGGGACCTCCTCCTCCTCCTCCTCCTCCTCCTCCTCCTCCTCCTCCTCCTCCTCCTCCTCCTCCTCCTCCTCCTCCTCCTCCTCCTCCTCCTCCATCCTCCTCCATCCTCCTCCTCACTGTAAAACTTTAAGTCGTCACATTACGACAAAGTCAGTGCTAAATTTTACTTTTGAAAGGTTCGTCACATGACAAATGGTTCATCACAGTATGAACTGTGCCTGTAAGTTTCAAAATCTGGAGACGAACTGTCGAGTACGAAAACCAGGTTACTGAAGCGCCCTCGGAAGCGCCGTACTTGCTCGATCCGTACACGGGAAACGAGGTACGGTGGCGCCGTGATCTGCTCTTGGTACTCAGTTCTTCAAATGCAGGTACGGAACGCCGTAGTCGGTTCCGTACTACAAACTGGATGTTTTTTACAGTGAGCGCCTATTTCTGAGGCGGCTCTTCTTCGCGGCGTTCCGGTGTTCTCTCCACCTCTCTCTTCTCTCACTCCCTCTCCCTCTCTCTCTCTCGCACCTCTCAGCCTCCGTGGCGCGCTCCTCACGGCCACGGCCACCAGGTCTGAGATCACCTTTACCTCCATGAGGTCACGCCGCCGGGTACCGCTCGCCCCGCGCGCACACACACACACGTACACTGTCGTTTCATATACGTAAGTTACGGAGAACTTTTTGCTATCAGCTTATGGATCAGAAATCATCTGTGATACGGGTAATATCCTATTTTTTTTTCTCGTTTTCGAAAATAAAATAACTAAAGTAATTCTTTCCGTAATCTTTCCTTGATTTTTTTTGGTACAGATAATTTTTATTTGGGCACTTTTACTTTATTTTAACGTGTGTTTAATTATTTGTGAAAGTTTGCCAACGGTGCCTGCCTTGCAAATTAGCATGCGAAACGGCAGTGCTGATGAATAATTATTATTGTTGTGTTTACCGCCGCTTTTAATATTCTCGCTCTAACGGTTATAACGAGAGTCGATTTTGGAGCATGGACACACACACACACACACACACACTCGACGGGTGGGCTTGCGTGTTCGTGGGCTCGTGATTCGCTCTCGCGCCGCGGTCCGCAATTCATTGAGCGGAGTGGCGGGGCGGGGCGGGGCGGGGCGGGGCGGGGCGGGGCGGGGCGGGGCGGGGCGGGGCGGGGCGGGGCGGGGCGGGGCGTGAGGCGTGGGCATCCTTGACAAACTTGGGCAGGACAGCACTCTCGTTCTCGCGGTAAGCCAAGGTACGGCGCCGGGGCGGGGCGGGGCGGGCACTGTAAAAAATAGTCGTGAGGGTTATGGAAAAAATTTCCATGACAAATGTCGTAAAGTTACGACTTCGAGTTGTATAGTTACGAGTATTTTTTGACGTGTCGACTTATAGTTTTCTTCAACGGGCAAGTATTTGCTCTCGTAAATTTACGACTGCGATCGTAAGTTGACGATTCCGTGTCGTAATCCAAAATTATGAAAAAAGTCATATATTTACAAATATTTTTCTCACAGTGTGGCGGCAAGGTGACTACCCGGCCCGGGCCGGACGCGCTCGAGATGAGCTCAGCGTTGCAGCGGCGGCAGCACTCGCCTCTCCTCCGGACGGTGACGCCATCCCCCCCGGGAGCTGCATAGACACGGCTAGCTGGAGCTGCCGACTTATTCCGAAGACCGCTCTCCTCGAACGCCCGCTGTCCTTGTCGCACCTATGGCGGTGCACTATGCGGGGCATGGGAGCGTCCCATAAGTGCGACAAGGACAGAAGGAACTAGAGCGGTTTTCGGATTCAGTCTGCTGGCGGTCTGCTCGAGGATGGCGATGACGCCCATTATAAATAGCGACAGACAAGAGTGGTGGTTGTTGCCGCCCGCCCCGCCCGGCCGGCCAGGACCCCCGGCGTGTGCTCATCGTCCGTCTTCGTTTTCGAGCAGCTGACTACTTTTGCTTTGAACGGCGCAGCAGTGCGGTGGCTGCTGACTATACTGATGGTTGACTTTGGCCTATTTGAACTCTCGGCCTGCAGGCAGGCACGAGTGAAGAGTATTTTAGGCAGCCCACCTGTGTTTGACTTGATTCCCCTTTCTCATGGGCCCGCCCTGTCCCTGCCCCACCAGTAAATGGGCTGGTCTCTCTCTCTCTCTCTCTCTCTCTCTCTCTCTCTCTCTCTCTCTCTCTCTCTCTCTCTCTCTCTCTCTCTCTCTCTCTCTCTCTCTCTCGCGGAGGTGGTTGTTTGCACGGCCTGCCTGTACGGACGGGCCTTGGGCGGCGCACCTGTCCACACGCGCAGTGCGACGCGACGGCCTACCGCTCTGGCGTACTTGAACGGGTGAGGAGCGAACAACCGGGAAAATTATGTCAGCTCTATATGCTGTCTTCTAAATAATTAGACACGAAGTAGCCTTATTTTGCTTTTATGCATGCGCCCAAGAAATCGCATCCTACAGGTATTGAAATGAATGGGGGGGGGGGGAGGCGAGGCTCAGGGCTGGTGTACTTTGACGGCGCGGGATGAGTGAGATTGCTCGTGAATGTTTGACACGACCACGGTGCGCAGTCTGCTGGCTGCTCCTGCTCGTCAAGGGAAATCTTGAAGCGCGTGTCGTGTTGTGGCGGGGTGGGTTGGGGCGGGGAGGGGCGGGGCGGGGCGGGGTGCATCCTAAGGGCCCCGCTGCCGCCAAAGGGGGGCGGCGCAGCCCGCGGTGAATGAACCCCTGCCCCTGGCTGCCCCCTTGGTGTGCAGTACGCCGGGGGGCGGGGCGGGGGCGGCTAGAATGTTGCCGGACGGTGTAGCGCTGCGAGAGGTGGCTGCCTCCACAAAGCCAGACGATGCCGGCGGAGCTGGCGCCCTGATGAAAGGCCCGGGGGCGTAGCGGGGGCGGAGCGGGGGCGGGGCGGCGGCGCAGGTGGGGTGACTGGGGGGTGACACTTGCGGACCAAGTTGAGGATAAAGTTGGCGGTAGCGCGGCGGGGTGCGCGGGCAGGTCGTAGGCCACGGGGCCCAGGAAAAAAAAAGTTAACTGAGTTTCGCTTACTTGAGGCTGCGGGGAGGAACCCAAGCGTTAGTTGTAGTTTAACTGGTTTGAATCTGACATCCAGCTGTCGACAACCGCGCGCTCTCGCGGACGCGAGCGCGGCGGAACTCGGACATTTCAAAGCCCGCGTCTCGTCTCGTCCCGTCTCGTCGGCTCGTATTTAGGTCAGTCGGGTGTCGCGTCGTCTGCTTGCAAAGTGCAAGCCCAGCAGCGGCCGGCCCGGCCCGGCCCGGCCCCGCGGCTGTGGCTGGCGGGGCGGGGACGAGCCAGTTCCAGGCTGACCGGCGCGGCGGGGCGACCACCCGCCCGCCGTGCTCATAGTGTGTGTGAGAGAGAGAGAGAGAGAGAGAGAGAGAGAGAGAGAGAGAGAGAGAGAGAGAGAGAGAGCAGTAAAGTGTGCGAGTTCTTCAGATGTGTGACTGAGTCGTCAATAACGGTGCCCGCCCCGCCCCCGCCCCGTCGCTCGCAGCCGGCCACCACCACGGCGGCGCTAACGCGGCTCCTGACGTTGTTCACCAGGTGAGCGCCTTCCTGTGTTATTGCCTGGAAAATAGCCACGCAATACAGGGTGGCCCGTGCACCCCACCTGATTGTTTTTATTTTTTTATTATTTTTTTTTTTTTTTGGATAGGCAGACCTACTTTTTATCTACAACCAATATTGGCGAGTATTTTTAATGAAAGAAAGCTTGTTGTTGCGGGTCTACCTATCCGAAAAAATCTGCCGGGGTGCGTGGGCCACCCTGAATGTATCTTAACCTCATCGGGGTGGGCTGTGGGCTGCCTGCCTATGCCTACTAGGCAACCATTGCTAAGGTGTTGTCTATAGTAGGCAGGCGCAGGCAAATGCAGCCCGCTTGCCTCCACTGTGGTTAGGCTACTTATTGCCTACACTTTTCTGGCAACACTGGAGCCTTCCCCAGTTACCGCGGGGATCGTACTGGCCACGACTGGTGAGTGTGTGTGTGTGGGGAGGGGGGGGGGAATTGCAGCCCCAGGCTGGCTCGCTTCGGAAAACGCCAATAATTTATTCCGGGTCGTTTTAGAGACCGCTTCCCTCGCGGCACACACACACACACACACGACCCTCCCTGCCGCGCTGTTTCGCACCTCTCTGGCGTAAATCGTTTCTAAAACATTCAGAGAGGTAAGGAGGCAGGGCGGGGCGGGGTGGGGTGGGGCAGGCAAGGGGGTGGCGCCCCGGGGGTGGCCCGCGTGGGCCGGGCTGGTAGTAGCAGTGGGTCGGGTATGGGATATCTTACCTTCTTACAGGATGGCTGCTTTTCTCTGCGTTCTGCTAACATCCCCGCCCCGCCAGCTACCAGTGACAGCTGTTTTTTGGCGCTCGATTTATTACTCATCGCGTTTTATGTAAATTCATGTAGCTGTCAGTTTTTATTACTTGCCAAAATGTCGTCGCGCTTTTGTTGGGTAACGGGATTGAAATGTTGATAAAGAATCCTCATCACCAATCACTGTTAAAAATTCCGTTGCATATTACTGAAATGGTTACGGAGAACACCGTAGTATTTTTTTTAACGGAGTGGTCTGTACCTCTGTAGTTTTAAACTACGGCCGCTTCTGTACCTGTTTAAGTACGGAGAGTCCCGTAAAAAGTTTTCATAAAAAGTGCCGTAGTAGTAAAAATATGCAGAATACGGCTTTTTGGAGTACGGGTTGCACCGTATTTTAGAAGTACGGTAAGGTCCGTAAATCGATTGGTACGGTCGAACCGTATACTTAAAAAACGGTTCACACCGGCTAAAAAACTTCCTGACAAAACCGTCAAAATTTCCGTGGAACTATAATAGTTCTTTTTTAATTTTTTCCTTGTGTGTGCATTTTTGAGGTGCGATATTTTTTAGTGTGCCGCGCAAAGCGACGCCGCCATCTGTGTCGGCCGTACGGGCCGTGTCGCGTGGGGCGGGGCGGCCTTGGCATTTGGACACATGGCACATGATCCTCTTTCCATCGGCAAAAGGCTCTACTTTCTTCCTTTTTACCCGGCCTGTGCCTATCTCTTTGTCGTGTGTGTTTGCACTGTGAAAAAATATTCGTAGATTTAGGGAAAAAATTTCCACAAAGTGCTCTTGCAATATAACAATCACAGATCGTAAACACTTGCCATGGAAATATGAAAGCTTTATAGTCCTCATTAGTGCCTTCCCTCGACGCCGCTGTCAGGATTCGCCTCCTCAAATGCATGCCCGTGCAGGCCAAAGCTACGCCATAAACTAGCGTTCAAAATGTTCAAATCCGGTTGAACGATTGCGTATTGGAAGGGAAGGATGGATTTCCATTGCGGATGCAGCGGTCCTCTCTCCATTTTCCCTGTGACACCGGACGTGTGAACCGGACGGGACGGGACGGGACGGGACGGGACGCACCCAGATGTCAGCCACGCATCACCAGCCGCGGTCCGCCCGGCGCCCGGCCAGACAAAACGGTGCGCGGTGATGGGGGGGGGGGGGGGGGGGGGTGCTCGCGATATGTGCAGCAGCGCAGCGCCTGTGCGTCCACGGGAAATCAAATGAAACAACCGACTTCACGTTTTCTTTTGTCTCTTTTCGTCAGTTCCAGCGCCTCAAACAGCTCACCTTGCCAACTACTACGCTCCGCTCGCCCCGCCCCGCCCCGCCTGCGGGTGTGGTGCGCGGTGCTCGCTCCCACGCGACCATAGCGGAGCGGGCGAAACAGTAGGCTTGGGCGGGGCGGGGCGGGGCGGGGCGGGGCGCGCTGGGCCGGTCCCGTGACTTGTTCTATGGAAACACCACAGAGTTGTGCTCCCTCTGCTCTCCTGCGCTGCCGCCGGCTTCGTTTGCAGCCCTGCTGCTCGCTGGCGCTGCGCTGTGCTACCTGTACTGAAAAAAAAAAAAGTTTGGTCACTAAGACCAAAAAATTTGGTTGATGTAAGTCTGCCTTCTGAGTTAAAACCACAACACGGTAAATCTGTTTCCTGGGACGCCCAGGTAAGTAGGTACTTTTCCAGGAAAGTTCCTGGGTATTTCCAGGAAAAGTACTGGAAAATCCAGAAACTTTCCTGGAAAAGTACCCACTTTCCTGGGAGGTCCCAGGAAATAGATTTACCGTGAAGCTACGATGTATACTCCGGTGTGTTAGGGTGGAGCGTCTAAATACGCAGTCAGCACGCCAGAACGCCTTCTTATGGTTGTACCTCAGCGGACAGACTGAACACCATTTCATTTACAACAAAGAAAGTATTTTTCACCGTCGTGTACCTACCTACCGTGGCGCGCGATAACTCGCAAACCATTCTCTTGAACTAGCTTTGCTTGTTTCTTTGCGTGGCGATCTTTTTCTAAAGGTGACCCTTGTTAAATAACCCGCCTGGAATGACTCGGCCATTTACTTTCTCCAGCAGGCGAGTGATGCAAACCTCTGCCCGTGCTGTCCAGGTCCAGGCCGGGCCTAAAGACGGCTCGGCTCGGCTCGGCTCGGCTCGGCTCGGCTCGGCTCGGCTCGGCTCGGCTCGGCTCGGCTGGTTTCTGCCCGCAGTAGACCGGACCGACCCTGCGCGCCTTTGGGCCAACTCCATAATTACTATTGTTCCTATTAAAGTCGCGTTTAGGCCCCCCAACGCTCTGGCGAGTGGAATGCTTCGGAGTCGTTGTTGTGCACCTTATTGGTCTAGCAGCTCGCCCTGGCCCGGCCCCGTCCTGTATTGCTCTTTCAGTTCCCTCCCCCTCCCTTTCCTCCCTCTTCCTTCTCCTTTCATTCCTTTCCTCCGTTTCGTTGCGCCTAGTTCCCGTTTATTGTTGAGTCCAGCTGGGCGCCTCGCAGCCATTTGCTGCGTTCTGAAAAGTAATCCACTTTGCAAAGTAGACGGTCCGTCGCGTTCCTGGGACCGGGGCGGAGCGGGGCGGGGCGGGGCGGGGCGGGGCGGGGCGGGTAGAGGGCTCCTTCCACTCGCTAGCTTTTTCTCCCATCGGGATTCGTCTGTGTGCACGGCTTATCAGTGCGGCGCGCGGCTCTGGGTCGTCTGCTCTCCTTTAGGGCGTGTGCCCATCCCTTTTTTCTCTCTTTATCGTTATGATGGTTTGTTGTTGGTTTTGTTTTTACTTCCATGTTACTCGGCCCAAACAATAGGGGCGGTGCATGCACGCATGTGTGTGCGTGCGCAGTGACTATTCATATCTCACAAAGAGTGTGACAGTAATTTACGCAGCCTGCCTGTATCGTCCTGCACTTTATTTTGGTTTCACCCACTCTTTGTTGAGTGCTCTCACGGATATCCTTAAAATTTGGCCCTTTTTTCCCCTAGTTGAAGTACTTAATTTTCTAAAACTTTAAATCCTATAGTAGCTGCTCATGAGCACACATAGCTTGCTCATCTTTATTTTAATCCGTCGATAATCAGATGCTTTGAACGCAAAGGATTATATAGTTTTTGACGTTGGTTTGTGGTGCCGTTATGTACCCCCCACTGTGAAAAATTGTCGTAGGTTTACGGAGAAATTGTCCACGAGGTGCAGTTGTAAAATTACAATTGCAAATCGTAAATTTACAAGCACTACATATGGGCTTGAAATCCATTCACGAGCAGAAAAGATCCTTCGTAAATTTACAACATATTTCGTAAATTGTAATTTACAAAATTTATCATAAATCTACTAAGATATTTTTCACAGTGGCCGCGTCAACGACGCCCACGGCGCCATCGAAAGTAGAGGGGGAAGCAAGCGGCGTGAGAGAGACGTCACTGGGTCCGCGGGGTAGCCGTCGGGCCCGCCCCGCCCCGCCCCGCCCCGCCCCGCCCCGCCCCGCCCCGCCCCGCCCAGCCCCGCCCCGCCCCGCCCCGCCCCGCGCCTCGCCTGGCCGCGCCCGCAACGCCCTGCACCGGGACGTCTCAGGATGAAAAAGGAGGTCGGCAGGCGTTTATCAATGTTGCACGAGGGGCGCTGGGGGCGGCGGGGCGGGGCGGGGCGGGGCGGGGCGGCGTCCGGGCCGAGGCAGCACCTGAGGTGGCCTCAGGGACGCTTCCGGACCCCGCTGGACCCCGCCCCGCCCCGCCCCGCCCCCGCCCCCCCCGCCCCGCCCCCGCGCCGCGGCCCTCTCGCATGGTCTCCCGCGCGCCGCTCCGTCTGCAATTTATTGGAGCGCGTCCAGGGAAATATGGGTGGGCAGCTCCTCCAGCTGGAGCCGCTATGGCGGGCTGCGCCAGAGCGGGGGGTATGGGCTCAGCTTCGCCAACAAAGAGAGCGCCTTCGTGATGGGAAAGGATAAGTGACGAGAACTTATTTGACAGGCGCCTGACGAAATGAAACAGTGCAACCGTGCAGTCTCGACTTCTGGAGTCCCAAATTCCTGGAGTCCCAAATTCCTGGAGTCCCAAATTCCTGGAGTCCCAAATTCCTGGAGTCCCAAATTCCTGGAGTCCAGCAGGAGGGTACAAGGCACTAAAGTGCAGTGCGCGGCAGTGCGCGCTGGGCCAGGCTCGGGTGCAGCGCTTACAAGGGAGTTTGGGGCGGGCGGGGCAGGGCGGGGCAGGGCAGGGCGGGGCGGGGCGGGGCAGGGCGAGGCGGGGCGTCGCGGGGCAGGACGAGGCGGGGCGGGGCGGGGCGCGGGGCGTGCGCGCAAATAGGCTCATCAATGTTTCACACAGCTGTGGCTCCGACGTGGGTCGGAACACAGACACACACACACACACACACACCTGCAGCAGTGCAGCTATCTTGCCAGGTGTGCGGTCGGCCCGGCCAGCCGGGTCGGGCGCACCGGAGCGGAGAGCGAGGGCACCCGTGCTAGTGCTGGAGCGAGGCGGGGCGGGGCGGGGTGTGGTGCGCCCGTATACGGGATATACCCGTCCCGTTCAATAATTTTACGTTAGCTGAGTGCAAGTGCGGGAGAAGGGGAAAGGGGGTTATTTGTAATGAATGTCCTGAAATATTTCGTTGGTTTCGGTGGGCGATGTGCTCGCGGCCCGCACCACGTGCATAGTGCGGAATGGGCCGCCGCCGCTGCGCCCTGCCTCAACTCCGCCCCGCCCCGCCCCGCCCCGCCCCACCCCACCCCACCCCACCCCACCCCACCCCACCCCGCCACGCGACAGGAGCGGCTATAACTCACGGAGCCGCCCCGCCACGCCATTGTCCAGAACGGGGAAATAATGTGAACACGGTAATAGCTCGACAGGCGGTGTGCTCTGTAGTGCACACATAGAAATACTATCTACATAGCTTACACGTGAGGTCTTTTCGCATGCATAGCTTACGTAAAGTTTCTTATTGATTAATGTATAAATTCTTAGATAACTATGCCAAAAATTGTGCATAAATACGTAAGAATATTTTACGTAAGTTATGCATGCTCAATAGACCTATATATCTATTTATAAACTATGTGCAGTGCGCATGCAGTGTGCATACGACAGTGTTCCGAACAGTGTACCTCGCCTCCCCCGGCCCGGGCCGGCCCGGGCAGCGCTGCCGGAGCCCTGCAAACCCCAAAGGTGCCATAAGGCTTCCTTATCCCTCCCCCGCCCCCCTGCGGGCTACTGCTCACCCTGGCCTGTCCCCTCCTGTCCATGGGCTGTCCATGGCCTGCCCCCAGTCATGGTGCCATGAGGTCGGCTCCGGCTCCCTCAGGAGGCGGCCTGGTGGCGCGTCGCGGCTGCCCCACAGGGTAGCATGCCTTAGCAGGTCATGTCAGTGACTGAATCTGATAAAACGAGTGACTAGTCCGAGGGGGACACAACTCTGAATTTTCGTGTAAAAATGTCGTGGATTTTTGTGAAGTTTTGCTTAATTTTTGCTTTAACTTTTCCAGAATGTCACTGAATTTTCTGAATTTTCTTGAAATTTTCATCCCCTTCCCCCAATTTTTTCTATAATTTTAAAAAAATCTTTCAGGATTACAAGGTGTACAAACATTTTATAGTTGTTTTCCCCCTTGGACTATTCTTAGTGTGACACAGTTCTTGCGGTTTCCCTGATGCGCGCTGCGTTTTGCGAAAAAAGGTATGTGAACGCAATGCGCTTCGCGGATCGACGACCTGGATGACGCGGGTGGCTCTGCGGTCGCCCCCGCCCCGCCCCACCCCGCCCCGCCCCGCCCCGCCCCGCCCCGCCCACACCGCCGCAGCTCCGGTACTGCTGCGCTTTACAACGACGTGTCTCCGCGGATAGGGAGAATAGCCGAGGAGGAGGAGGAGGAGGAGGAGAACAAGAAGAGGGGAGAAAAATCTTGGATGTCGCCGCAAAGTAAACAGGCCATTAGTCATTTCGCAACCCGGCAGCTTGTTGTGACAGCAGCGGGGCGGGGCGGGGCGGGGCGGGGCGGGGCGGGGCGGGGCGGGGCGGGGCGGGGCGGGGCGGGGCGGAGCGCGGCTAAAGCGCTGACGGACCGCGCGGAACGGCGCGCATTCTCTTGGCGTATTCTTCTTGCTGTTCGACAGAAACCACACCACACCACAGCTCAGCTGGGCTTGTGGCTGGGGGCTGCAGAGGGGGGAGGGGGGTTGGAGCCCCTTAGCGCTGTTAAATACTAGCCCGCACCCTGGGCTGCTCCCGGGTTGCCTACGCACACGGGGCTCTAGCGCTCGCCCACGTATTACGCTTTGGCTTGGCTACAGAGTCTACAGAAGAGTAGGAATAAAGAAAGTTCCCACGCATGCACTTGTGTGAGCCGGACGGGTATCAAGGCACACTCTCCACTCATGAGACTCCCTTTTGCCGAGTAGGCAGGCGGAGATACCCGTCTGCCCAACGCAGGTGTATTCGTAGGATTTTTTTGCCTACTTACCTGGCAACACTGCGCTTTGGAATGATGAACACGTTGAGCACGCAACGTGAAGTAAACGTGCCGTGGCGGCTGGCAATTCAACTTTAAATTTAAAACGAAAAGTAGAAAACGAGACGGTATATGAAATCTGTGAAGGCGGTATAAAGGTTTATTTCTGCGACGCTCCAGAGTGTCCGGTGTCCGCGGCGCGATGGGGGAGCCGTGTATTTATCGCCACGCCCGCGCTATTCGCACGCGCCGGGCGGCGTCGCGCGTCGTGCGCATAAGCTTTTTACTGTCGTCTGCTGCCGGCCGTCTCTCTCTCTCTCTCTCTCTCTCTCTCTCTCGCTCTCTCTCTCTCTCTCTCTCTCTCTCTCTCTCTCTCTCTCTCTCTCTCTCTCTCTCTCTCTCTCTCTCTCTCTCGCCGAGCAAGTGGGCCCGGGGGGCCGTGGGCGGGTGGGGCGGGGCTGAGGAAGGGGGGGAGGGGGAGGGCTACAGGAGGCCGAACAGCACCGCGCCAAGCACCACCACACCAGCGCAGCGAGTCTCGCGAAATATATAAAACTGCCGTTTTGATTTCATCTGCGTGTGAAAAATGGATGTCCTCGCGCTCTGCGCCGCTGCACAAGACGGGCAGCGTGGTGGGGGAGGGAAAGGGGGTCATTCGCCTGCAGACGACTTGATCGTGCTATAAAGTTTGAGGGTTCGATATAATCGGCACTCGCTGCGGTGCCACCCTCTCGCTGCACCATTTCGTGGAGTGGGCGCCTGGAGACTAGGCAACCCAGCCGACACGCAATCGGATCTGATGTCGACGCCAATTAAACGGATCCCCGCTGCGGCGGGGCGGGGCGGGGCGGGGCGGGGCGGGGCGGGGCGGGGCGGGGCGGGGCGTGGCCGTGGGAGCCTGGTTCCAGGTCAAGGAGCTGCCGCGCGGCTGCCTGCTCTGCGTTTCGGGCGTCGCGCGGGCGCGAGTCGCAGGAGAGAGAGAAAGACAGAGAGAGAGAGAGAGAGAGAGAGAGAGAGAGAGAGAGAGAGAGAAAGACAGAGAGCGCTGGGCCGCCGCCGCACTGCCGCACTCGGCATGCAAATGAGTCGCGTTTGCTCCGCTGCGGCCCGGGCCAGGCCGCGCCCCTACCCGCCGGGCCGGGCCGGTACGCGGGCGGACTTGTCGGCGACACTCTACTCCAGCAGGACGGCTCGGCTCCGCTCGAGACGCGCTTTGTGCGGACAGACAGCGAGCGCTGCTCTGGGCCCGGGCGGAACGCCCCTTAATGAGCCCCGCCCCGCCCCGCCCCCCCCCGCCCCGCCCCGCCCCCCCGCCCGCGGCGCTAATGCTATTCCGTTCAGCTCCAGGTCCAAGAGCGTAGCGTGTCGTGTCGTTCCCTTTCACCCCCAGGCTGGCGCGCCGCCCCCGCCCCCCGCCCCGCCCGCCCCCGCCCCGCCCGCCCCCGCCCCCGCGGCCGTCATGTTTCTTTATTATTACGTTTAGTTGGGATTCGTTTTCTCCGTCCGACGCTGTGGAGCGTGACTCTTGGTTCGGTGTACGTGCAGTTTGTTCAGCTCTCTGAACGGGGCGGGGCGGGGCGGGGCGCGCTTGTTAGGGTGTTCATAACTGACTTTTTGACCACGACTTGGGCATGGTTCTCGAACTCGGATCGGGGCCGAATGCGGCTTGTTTGCAAGAGGGACAAATTATTTTTCAAACGACGAGCCGCGCTCTCGCCCATCCGAGATCGGGAACCATGCCCAAGTCGTGCTCAAAAAGTCAAGTTTTGAACATCGTAGCGCTTGTCCAGCTCTGCCCCATGTGCGCCAGTGCTCCGCGCGGCTCGCTGCAGCTGGTGCTGCATTGTGGCGCTCTGGTTCGGCTCGCCAGCAGCCAAGGTCGTGCACTCCAGCGGCAGCAGCAGCAGCAGCAGCGCGAGTGCTCCACGCTCCACGGCGTCCTGCCCACGCGGGCTGTCCTGTCTTCGGCGCGGCGCACCCACGCAGCCTTACCAGCCCCGGCCCGGCCCGGCCGATAGCATGACTCCTCCTCCTTCTCCTCCTCCTCCTCCTCCTCCTCTCGAACAGCCAGTCTGGTCACCAAGTGGTGCAGGAGGCTCAAGCGCGGCGCATGCTGGACTATGATAGCCGCTGCAGCAGCAGCAGCGGAGGAAGCTAGTAATCCCTGCTTGTCTCTCTCTCTCTCTCTCTCTCTCTCTCTCTCTCTCTCTCTCTCTCTCTCTCTCTCTCTCTCTCTCTCTCTCTCTCTCTCTCTCTCTCTCTCTCTCTCTCTCTCTCTCTCACGGCGCGAGATGAGAATGGCAGCTGTGCCGCTGGAGCGGGATGGGATGCAGGGCGTTACGCCAGGGCGGAAGGAAGAGGAGAGGAGAGGAGAGGAGAGGAGAGGAGAGGAGAGGAGAGGAGAGGAGAGGAGAGGAGACGGCCCCAGACTAGGAGCCCCCGCCGCCGGGCCAGGGGCCCCCAGAGCTGCCGCCGCTGCCGCCCCGCCGCCGCGGTGTGCTCGCGGGGTTATTGTTGTATAGTTACGAGAGGCGGCTGTGATGCAAAAGGTCCGCGCTGGACCGGCGGGGCGGGGCGGGGCGGGGCGGGGCGGGGCGGGGCGGGGCGTGAGGCTCGTTTAATTCATTCCGTCCGGACAGTTTGGGATTTTTAGCGTTCTTTTGTCTCGACCGCGCGGAGCCTCCCCGGCAACATCAGCAACATGCCGCATAACTTTTTATTTTTTTTCAGGCACTCATTATTATTATTATTATTATTATTATTATTTTTATTATTATTATTATTATTATTATTATTATTATTATTATTATTATTATTATTATTATTATTATTATTATTATTATTATTATTATTATTATTATTATTATTATTATTATTATTATTATTATTATTATTATTATTATTATTATTATTATTATTATTATTATTATTATTATTATTATTATTATTATTATTATTATTATTATTATTATTATTATTATTATTATTATTATTATTATTATTATTATTATTATTATTATTAATTCTTTGCCAACAAAAACTTTTATTTCATTACCGAAATTTCCCAGTCTGTTTTTCCTGATGACAGTGAGGTGCGGTGTTCCCGCAGCCTGTGCCGCTAGCTGTTGGCTGTGGAACCGTTGGCCGCCCCGCCCCGCCAGCAAAGCTTTCTCTCCATATCGCAGTTTTTGGCCGGTTTCCGCGCCAGTCCTCGCCGGGTCCCGTCCTGTCCCGCCGCTTTGGTTCGGAGGGGGGAGTGGGGCTCGCCTACAATCTCGTAATGTGTCTGCCTCTATATTTCGCCTCGTCGCGATTACCTCAGCGAACGCGCTGCGGACGTTAAAGGCGGAGCCGTATAAACGTGTGGACGCTGACGTCACAAAAAAAAAATTGCCATGGGGATACACTGGAAATCCAAGTGCGCGAATGTCTCACACTTGTAGGTGTGCGATCACTTATTCGTACACTTGTCCACTCAAACGTGTGAATTTTTCGTATGAAACTCTCACGTTTGAGTGGCCAATAAGTCAGTGAACGAATGACTCCTCGCACACCTACAAGTGTGCGACGTTAACACGCTTGGGTTTTCAGTGTAGTTCTCAGTATAGAAATTCGAAGATAATAAGTTTTCCTTTATACTTACTATTGATATTTTTTTTTTCTACGTAGGGTATAAGTGTGTTTGTTAGCGGAGCAGGAACAAGTGCACGTAGTGTTACCCTAGCAGGCTTCTGCGGGCCCAACTGGTTCCGATCGCCCTGCGCCATCGATACCCTTTCGCTCTCGAACTCGATACTCGAACGGTCCGGTCTGGCCGTTAGGGGCTGGGCGGAGTGTCGGTCAAGAGCACAACAAACGCCCAGGAGCAGACCTTCTACTCGTGCCCCCCCCACGCCCGTTTCGCCAGGCTAACCAGGCCCAGACTGGCAATATACACTGTAAATAATTACCGTACCTATTTACGGTTTGCCCACGGTCTGAACCGTAATTTTTGCGTGCAGTGTAAACCGTAAACACGGAAAAAAATATATCGGTTAACTTCGGTTCGACATATTCCAAAACTATTCCAGATATTCCAAAACTATTCCAGATATTCCAGAAATATTCCAGATATTCCAACTGGAATATATTCCATGTACACAAATATTTCAAGTGGTCGACCCCTCGTCTAAAGGTTTGCACTTTTCTGTCTGTTTCAGGTGTGTGTGACATGACGACGGCGAGGGCGATGACCACGGAGGCTGGACACTAGCCGCGAGCCGCGCAGAGAAAGTAGGTGGAGGTGGACGCCGCGACACCACGCGTACCTCGCGCTGCTGACAGCTCGCGAAAATAACGGAAGTACGGCGTACGTGTGATCAGGCCTAGGCCAGGCCAGCGCGGCCCTGCAACTGTTCACTGCTCACTGTGAAAAATATCTTTGTAGATTTACGATAAAGTTTGTAAATTACAATTTACGAAATAATATGCTGTAAATTTAAGACGGACCGTTTTTGCACGTGATTGAATTTTCAAGCCGATATCTAATGCTTGTAATTTTACGATTTGCAATTGTAGTTTTACGACCGCACTTCGTGGAAAATTTTCGCGTAAACCTACGACTACTTTTCACAGTGGAGAGTTTACTTAGCCGAGTAATAGGCGGGCGTTGATGCCGCCCGCTTCACACAGCAGGTGCATCGTCACTGGTAAAACTAAGGCGTAACAATACGCTTGAAGAAAGGCGTACTAATCGTACGCCCCACTTCAAGCGTACTGAGGAAACTTCCCCATGCATTTAGATAGGAGCGGTCGGATCGGATATGCTCCTGTACGCCTGAAGAAAGGCGTAATGTTACGCCTTTGTTTTACCAGTGGTGCGTGAGTTTTGCCTATACTTATATCTGGCAGCGCTGCGCTCGAGCCTAACGGGCCTCTTTTGGTCCTCCCGGCCCCTCTCTAAACTTTTCGGGGCCAAATAGGTAAAAATAGATGACGCCTCGTCTCCTCCGTCCGCCACCGCCACCGCCGCGACATTTACGCTAGTAGGGTGCATTCCGCCTCAGGCGGCACGCGCTCGCGCGTCCTCGGAGTAGAGCACGCGGAGGGGCAGCGGGTCCGAGGAAAAAAAAGGGGGAGGTCCTTAAAACATCACTAGCTTTAAAATTTGAGCCTCAACGACGCCCCAATGTGCCACAGACACACACACACGAGGGCGTGGTGAGGAGGGGCCGGGAGGGGCGGTGAACAGGGTGGGGTGGTGGTGGTGGTAGTACAGGTTTCGCCCGACCGAACCCCATGAAAATTTAAAGACTCTCCCTCCCTGTGTCCCTTCCTCTACCCCCTCCCCCCCCCGCTCTTTTCCTCCCCGCTCCCGCCCCTGTGTGTGTGTGTGTGTGGGTAAGGGGGGGGCGCTGCAGCCGCGCGGGGCCGCGCAGGGCCGGGCCGAGTCGACGGGCGACGTCTTGCGCCGGATGTAATAAGACCATGCCGGCCTGGCCCGGGCTGAAGCCCTCCTGCTCCTTCCTTCCGTACGAGGACCTCTCCTCTCCTCTCCTCTCCTCTCCTCTCCTCTCCTCTCCTCTCCTCTCCTCTCCTCTCCTCTCCTCTCCTCTCCTCTCCTCTCCCCCGCCTCCCCCCGCCGCCCTTGTCCGCTCCTCTTCACCTTCAGGACTAGGCCCGCATGCACGTCCTTCTGTTATTGGCAAAAGCGAGTGGCCTCGCATAAGCCCTGGATAATGTTGTTCTTCCATTTTTACAGGAACTGGTATTTGTGTTTCTGTTGGCATCTATAGTGACGTTAACACGGGATATTTCTCTCTCCTTCTCTCTGTACGGGAAGACACGGCCACTAGTAGTGTGTCTTGCTTTAAAATGACGTGAGTACCGGAGGAACGGCTCTGCGAACTGCATCCATCACCCGGCGTGAGTGGCCGCCCCGCCCCGCCCCGCCCCGCCCCGCCCCGCCCCGCCCCGCCCCGCCCCGCCCCGCCCCGCCCCGCCCCGCCCCGCCCCGCCCCGCCCCGCCCCGCCCCGCCAGGCCTGCGGGCTGCTCTAAGGCGGAGCGCGCGGCTGCAGCCTGAGAGGTTTTAATTAGTGTGTGGGAACCTCTTGCTGCAGAGCATGCAGTGGGACGAGTTGGGTGAGAGAGAGAGAGAGACTGAGAGACTCCCTGGGTGTGATACGCGGCACTCTGATGCGCGGGAGAGGAGAGGAGAGGAGAGGTGTGTTGTAACACCGGCTGTGAGTCCCGAGTCCCGTCCCATCACATCCCGTCCCGTCCCGCAAGCCCGGGGCCCGGGGCACTTACTTCCGGTAGGCCCCCAACAGCCCCCCCGCCCCCCTCCCCCCTCCACCCTCCCCGCCCAGCTGTCGTTAGGCACGAGCCACACCAGGAGCCCTGGTGCGGTGCTGGTGCTGTGCTGGGGTGACTTTTCTTGTCAGGACCCCCGCAAGTCACCGTGTGGTGTTGTGGCGGGGCGTGGCGGGGCGTGGCGGGGCGTGGCGGGGCGTGGCGGGCACAGCTGTCAGTCTCGGCCCAGACGGTCGGCCGGCCCGCTCTGCTGTCCTGGGCCGCTGCTGCTGGACGGCCTTGGAGACCTGCTGCTTGCTCGCTGGCGCGGCCGAGGCCTTGTGCGTTGGAGCAGGCCGTCGTGGGCGTGGGCGAGCCGTACATATCGCTGTGATCCGCGGCCACGCCCCGCCGCGCCCCGCCGCGCCCCGCCGCGCCCCGCCGCGCCCCGCCGCGCCCCGCCACGCCTCCGGTGCCCCCCGTGCGTGTGACAGGAGGGGGTCCGCGGGCGATACATTA
Organism: Frankliniella intonsa; assembly: GCA_033675135.1. Taxonomy (NCBI): domain Eukaryota; kingdom Metazoa; phylum Arthropoda; class Insecta; order Thysanoptera; family Thripidae; genus Frankliniella; species Frankliniella intonsa. The sequence continues at coordinate 2,086,070 of CM066245.1, read as the reverse complement.
CACCGGGCCGTTGCCGTTTCGCCACGGCTGGCGCTGGCTGTGGCGCCCCGCCCCGCCCCGCCCCGCCCCGCCCCGCCCCGCCCCGCCCTCAACTGTTCGTGTGCGGGCTCGCGTGTCCGGCGGGCCCGGGTCCACAAAGCCCTAGCTCCGCCCGAGAGCCCATAGCTCGGTAACGGCTGGTAACACTCGCGGGTCGTGGAGGGGAAACATTTTGCTACATCCATCTCCCCCGAGAGCTTCTCGCCTGTCTTCTCCTACAACGACAACGGCGTGTAGACTCGTCCGCGCAGCTTTCAGCGGCTCGCCCCGCGCCGCCCCGCCACGCCCCGCCCCGCCCCGCCCCGCCCCGCCCGGCCGGGTAGGGCCAGGACACGGCTTGCCTTCCCGCGCCACCCTGCCCGCACCCGCCCGCGCGCTCGAACGGGTTCCTATCCTAACCGGCCCCACGGCGACGCATAACAAACCGACTCGTAACAATACAACAACAACTTCAACAACAACACCGCTGCCCTGCGACTTTTTCATGCAGCTTATTCGCCCCGTGAGAATAAAGTGGCTCCTTGCGAGTCCCTCTCCTGCTCCTGCTGCTCCTGCTGCTCCTGCTGCGCCTGCTGCCCCTCCTGCTACTCCTGCTGCTGCTCCTGCTGCGCCTGCTGCTCGCAGGCCGGGCCGCGGGCGCCTCGCGGACAATGTGCGCGTCGCATGCTAATGGGGTGCCACGGCACCGTTTGAACCTCCAGGAGGAGGGGCCCCAGTGGGCCCCGGCGGGGGTCAGCGACCAGTGGCGGGGCGGGGCGGGCTGCTAATGAGACACAACCCAAGCAGCGGGGCCAGGCGGCGGGGGAGGCGCTAAGTAGAGGATGCAGCCGAGCCAACGCGATGCAACCTCCTGCTATCAGAGCCTCGTATCAGGCAGGCCAGGCGGACCCCGCCGAACCCTACCCGCGGCTTGTTGCTTGCGAGGCAGTGGGCGGCGGGCGGCCTCCTTTACGGGGACATGCGCGCACGCCCCCGCCCCCGACCCGCCCCCGACCCGCCCCCGCCCCGCCCCCGACCCGCCCCCGACCGTGTGTAGTTGGATTGTGTGTGTGTGTGTGTCTGCTGGACGCAGTGACGTGCGTGTTGCCAGGTCGGCGGGCGCCGTGTGGTGTCCGGCTGGTCGATGATCGGGTAATCATGTCACCTCATGGGGACGGCTCACCTGCCCTCCCCTCCCCAGGCCCGGCCCGGCGCGGCGGTAAACACTGCCGGCCTTCGGCCCTGCGGCCGGCCCTGGCCGCTGTGCCCTGGGCCCGGGGGTGGGTGCTCCAGGAGGGGTTGGAATGAGGACAGGTCGGACAGGTCGTGTGTGGGGCCTAAACGTTCTGTTTTCGCGACGGGGCGTGGTGGGGCGTGGTGGGGCGGGGTGGGGCGGGGTGGGGACCGCGGGGTCATCGGGCGGGACCGGCGCGTTGTCGTGCTTGCGATCATGCAAAGCAGGCGTTTTGTCTGCTGAGGTCCGGTTGTGTTGAGCTCTAAACGGGGCGGGGGTTGTGGGGTTGCGGGGCGGGGGTGGGGTAAGAGGTGCGGCGGGGTAAGAGGTGGCGCGTGGTAAGAGGTGCGGCGGGGTAAGAGGTGGGGCAGGGTAAGAGGTGGGGCAGGGTAAGAGGTGTGGCGGGGTAAGAGGTGCGGCGGGGTAAGAGGTGCGGCGGGGTAAGAGGTGCGGCGGGGTAAGAGGTGCGGCGGGGTAAGAGGTGCGGCGGGGTAAGAGGTGCGGCGGGGTAAGAGGTGGGGCTGGATTAGCCGCCCGATGCTCGGTGCTCAATATGGACATGTGTGTTGGCGGGTGGGTTCGCCTCGCCTCGCCTCGCCTCTCCGTGCCGAGGTCTGCGCCGCCCCTGCTGCTGCTGCTGCGGCGGTGGAGGAGACGGGCGTATGTTGCGTACCGCTACGCCCGCTGCCGCTGCAGCCGCCCCGCCCCGCCCCTCCACTGGAGGTGTCCCCCCTCCCCTCCCCACATGGGATGCCCGGCCCGGCCCGGCCCGGCCCCCAGGCCGCCAGCCTGCAGTAGTGTATGTGATGTCGGCTCGTGCCGGTCGCGCCGCTAGCCGTCCTCTCCGTCCGCCGCACGCCTCGCGTTGACTTAGGCCCTTTCGAAAGGGACCGCGTAGTGTCGCACGTTCGTGTAAGTTCTCGCGAGTGTGAGTGTGTGTGTGCCATACAGCCCTAAATTGGATTATCCGAGTGAATTTATTGCCCTTTGGATTATCGTCCAGCCGGACACCGTTTCTGGATTACCACCACCACCCACCATGACCACCGGCTCACCGCCCTTTTTAGAGTCGATTGGCCCTGCCAGGCGACTAATCAGCTGATCCTCGGCGGCCGGGCCACGCGAGCCCCAAGCCTAGCCTCTCTTGGCCTTGTATAGCGGGAATTGTAGCGTGGGCAGTGTAGGGAGTTTACGCATGCGTCGTGATGGCTCTGTAAAGGACTTCAACCTAAGCACTAGCCTCCAATGTAACAAGCCACACGTCCCCAGAAAAAATTCTTTTGAGCTGAGGACAGTTGTGACTCTGTGCCAATTCGATGCGTCGTTAAGGAGTAGCTTCGGATCTCTTCAGATTATGTGGCGAAAATTATTCTTAGATCAAGGATAACAATTTCTTGATGTACGAGTAACTTCAGTTGATTTTTTTCTTGAAGCACACTGGAAAAAATACGAGAAATGTGTACCAGACCAATACCAGTAAAATATTACTGTATTTATTATTACTAGAATAATAAATCCGCGTTTTGTAGAATTTGCGTGTTATTTACTAACACCAGGTCGACTAAGAAGCACCACGCTCTGACTACTTGACAGTCAAGTAATCTTACCTCAGTGATTTCAGTATAAACAGCCGTTCGAAATAGTGATAAAAATTGTTAATCTTATGCGTTAACATATTTTACTACGTACACGTCTAGGTCGAGGGAGTCTCAAGCAAGAAATGAGATGCATTTACAAAGTGTGTTTTGGCCTGCACACGTCGCGACGTTTAGGCGCCTCCTCATTTTTTTCCGTCGAAGTGGGTGTTGTGGGGTCAGTGACAGGTGTGAGAGGTGAATGCACACACATGAAGCCCTGCCCAGCCCAACACCCCGCCCCCACCCCGCCCCCGCCCCCCCCCCCGCTCTTGACCGGCCTGCGTCCGTAGCCTCTCGGTGCTTACGTCTAGCACTGTGAAAAAGATCTTTGTAGATTTACAATATATTTTGTAAATCACTCGATTTATGAAATATGTTGAAAATTGACGACAACGCCATCTTGCTTGTGATTGAATTTGTAGTGCATGTAATATTGCGATTTCGGACTGTAACTTTACAACTCCATGTCGTGGAAAATTTTCCCGTAAATCTACAACTGCTATTTCTCACAGTGAGTAAGCCCTAGTAGGCGCACCGTGGTGTAAGGCGTGTAAGCCTCTCTCCACGGGGCGGGGCGGGGCGGGGCGGGCTGGCTTGATGCTGTCTCTGCAAGAGCTGCATGGCGAGCTGTTTCTGGCAGCTCGCCTCGCCTCTCGCCTCGCCCGCCTCACCCGCTCGCATACAATTTCTCTCGCCGCGGCGCCCGCTGGGTTTTTCTTCCGGTCTTGCCTGAGTCACATGTAGCCACTTTGGCTCCGACTGCATTCATGCGGTATATACATGTTTGCATATGCAAGTTTTGGGTAAGTCGGGCGAGCTCATAGGCTTTAGTGGGGGACATCGGACACTTACTTTGCTATATTGCAAATATTTTGACTTCATCACCCTGCGGTAGAGATGTTTGATTTTTTTTTTCTTTTTGCAGAGCAGCAATTATTGCAAAAGCACACCTCTATAAAAGTGTGACCGATTCACTCATCGCGAAGTAAATCTCCCACTTTCCTTTCTTTATCTTTATTTTTTTGTAATAAACTGCTCGCCTGACATTGACACGCACGTCAGAAGGAAAGAGAGTGTTTCTCATTTCTTTCTCTCTCTGACCCAGATAAATCCGTTTCACAGCCGCTCCGCCTCACGCGTGACGCCCCGCCCCGCCCCGCCCCGCCCCGCCTCGCCCCACCCCGCCCCACCCCGCCCCACCTCACCCCAACCCGCCCCGCCTCGCGCCGCTTCTTCCACAGTATTATAAAGCTCTTTGGCCCCTCTTTGCTAGCTCTCATATCGATGCAGAGCCCCCACGCCTCGCCTCTCCTCGCCACGCGACGGTAGCAGCTGCGACTCTCAAGTGGCGTCGATTTGCCGCGCGGCCCGGTCCAGCCCCAGCCTGGCCGGCGCCTCCCTGCCTCTCGTAAGGAGCCTTGTGCCTTCCACTGAGAAGCTCGAGGGGCCCACATGTCTCTCTCTCTCTCTCTCTCTCTCTCTCTCTCTCTCTCTCTCTCTCTCTCTCTCTCTCTCTCTCTCTCTCTCTCTCTCTCTCTCTCTCTCTCTCTCTCTCTCTCTCTCTCTCTCTCTCTCTCTCTCTCCCTCTCTCTCTCTCTCCCTCTCTCCCTCTCTCTCCCTCTCTCTCTGTGGGTGTTCACAAGATCATGGCCACCGTCTGTAACACTTCCATGGCCGGGCGTATATTCCCCTCCCATGAGTTTACACTATAGCGTGACCACATAGTGGGCATGTGTGTTGATAGCAATAGATTTCAGTGTGTTATCAGATAAGTAACCCAAGCACAGTGGAGTAGAGCGGGCTGCATCTGCGCCTGCCTACAACACCTTCACCTTAGCACAGGTGCGTGTGTCCGTTGCCTATAATAGACGGGCGTAGATGCCGCCCCGCTAGAGACAGGACCGTAGCAGGTGCCTCGCGGGCCAGCCAGGACGCCGCGGGCCGTACCTAATAGCCAGACTGATGATATGTGCTTTGGTTCGGCCCGGCCCGGCCCAGCCCGGCTCAGCCCGGTTCGGCCCGGCTCGGCTCGGCTCGGTTGGGCCCGCGGCTCGGCTCGCCCCTTCACCGTGAAGCTGCTCCCGTTCCGAGAGATGGGATGGAGATAGCGTCGGTGTTAATGGGAAAGTTAGTCGTGGCGGGGCGGGGAAGGGGGCGGAGGGGCGGATAAGGGGGCAGGGGGAGGGGGGGGCAATGCTATCCCGCACCTCCGCGGGGCAAGCCGCTGGCCTGCTTGTGCTGCTCTGGGCTGGGCTCCACCTGCTGCTGCTGCTGCTGCAGGGAGCGCGCAATCTGCTCGTCCAATGACATGTGCCCCGCCCTTCTGGTTTCCACCGAAATCAAAAACCTCTTTTATCCACCCGTTAATTCCGAGGACTTAAACCGAGGGGGAATTTACTCTCAAAATCTGTGACCCGACTATTACGTCTATTACGCTGTATAACGCTTCGAAATTGTACAGATTTAGCCAAAAAAAACAGGCAAAAACAGCCCAAACTGGCCTAAATGTAGGTAAATTACGGAGTATTTTGGCTATTACGTTCCTTGTACGCATCTATTACGCATAATATTACGCCTTTATTACGGATAGAGTGACCCGACAATTACGCGAGTTCATTCCCCCACGACTTAAACATTCCGATGCGTGGCGCCGCCCTGTGAAAACCCAAGTGCATTAAATGCCGTGCACTCCTTGTCGGGGCGTGAATTCGCATTTTGTTCACTTGCCCCTCCACGAAATTTGTCAAAATTCGTACGTTTTCTTGTTTGAGTGTGCGCATGTAAATTTACACACCCAAAAGTAGTAGTGTTGCCAGAAAAGAAGGCGCAATACGAGGCCCCAACACAGTGGAGTAAAGCGGGCAGCATCAGCGCCTGCGTAGTAGGCAACATGTTCGCACCTGTGCTAGAGTGCTGCCTAGTAGGCAGGCTCTGATGCAGCCCGCTGTACTCGACTGTGTTTGGGCGTCCTATTGCCTACTTTTCTGGCAACACGCTGACAAGTAAGTGGTGCATTTTAGTTTTTCCGTATTTCCCATGGGGTGAACCATCAGCGCCGCCACTCGGCCAACACCCCCGCTAGAGTGCGCACCGCTGTCCTGCCCTGGGGGCGGGGCGGGGCGGGGCGGGGTAGGCTTCCTAATGTGATTAGCCGCAGAGTTTTATTTGTGTTTTATTTTTCCAAGCGTTAATTACCTCCTAACGTGACAGGAGCGGGGGCGGGGGGAGGAGGAACCTGACTGCAGCTACGCCGCGCCACGCCACCCCGACATATCTCTCTGCGGCTGCGCGTGTTTATTAGCGAGCGTGTGAACCCCGGTCCGTGGGGGGGGGGACCTCAAACCTCCAACTGTACGCACTGGGGCGAGGCGGGGTGGGGTGGGGGGCGGCTCCGCAGCCTGCACCCCGCCGCTGTGGCTGTGGCTCCGGCAGCACATGCTAAAGCCTGTGGTGGACGCCGAGCTCGATTGAAGCTCTCGCCCCCCCCCCCCCTTCCCCTCCTCATCTACGCCACATATCGTGCATCGTGCATGCGACTATCACTGGGAATGCAAGTGCACACCAATGTCGGCAGTCTGGCCAGAAAACACTAACTGTATTTGTATCTTTTATTTGTACAAAGTTTAACAATCAAATTTTTCACACAAATTTGTGCGGTGATTTGAACGATTTTCTACACACATTTGTAAAAACTCATGCAGTTTTTCGCATAAATTTGTGTGAAAATATATGTAGATTTAACTTTGCACGAACGTTTGCACAAAAACATACAAATACATTTAGGGTGCTGGATGGGTCAAATTTGTCGCACTAACGCGGGACGGGGCGGGGGCGGGGCGCGGGGCGCTCGCCGCTTGCCTTGGAGTCCTTGTGGAGTGCGGGCCCCAGGAGGACGGCCGGGCCAGGCCACGACGAGGGCGTCGGTGGGAAACTCTCAAAGCGGAGCGGACTGGGCGGGGCCCGGCCCGGCCCGGCCAGGCCCAGGGGGGCACGCTGCTGGACGGGACGCGGACGCGCGGCTGGCGTGCCGGGCCGGGCCGGGCGGGGCCGCCGCGGTGCAAGTGCCCTTGGAGGTGCGGGGGGGGGGGGGCACAAGGGCGCCGGGTGCGGGGCGGAGCAGCGCGCGCGGCCGCGAGGGCGGGGCGGGGCGGGGCGGGGCGGGGCGGGGCGGGGCGGGGCGGGGCTGGATAGGAGAAAGGTAGAGCGAAGCGCGGTGGCGCGGGGCGGCGCCTAGTGCTACTGCCGCTGCTGCGGTGGCTGCGGCGGGCCGGCGCGTTGTGCGGCAAGGCAACGGCGTCTGCTGCAACTAGAAATTCACATCGACGGGTGAAAACTACACGGGGGGGGGGGGGGGGGTGCACTGTACGTCGTGTGACTGGTGCTGGCCGCGCGCGCGCGCGCACGCACACTAACAATGACAGCACGGCGGCACGGCTGGCTGCACCGCACCGCACCGCGTGGCGCGAACCAAACTGTTTTGTGCGTAACACAACACAAATGCCATAGATACTGAACCCCCCCCCCCCACTAATGTTGCCAGAAAAGTAAGCAATACGGCGCCCCAAAACACAGTGGAGTAAAGCGGGCTGCATCTGCGCCCGTCTATGTACTCCGCAACTTGTAGGCACCTGTGCTAGGGCCGAAGCTGTTGTGCGCTGGCTTATACAGACAGCCCGCTTTACTCCACCCTATTTGGGCTACCTTACTGCCTACTCTTCTCGCAGCACGGCAAAAACAACGTGTTGCACCCTAACTGTATTTGTATGTTTTTGTGCAAACGTTCGTGCAAAGTTAAACCTACATAGCCTATCTTTTCACACAAATTTATGCGAAAAACTGCATGAATTTGTACAAATGTATGTAGAAAATCGTTCAAATCACCGCACAAATTTGTGTGAAAAATTTGATTGTTTAACTTTGTACAGATAAAAGATACAAATACAGTTAGTGTGTGGATTTCGGGGAGATTTTCAAGCTATAGCTGCGTGAAGGTTAATAAAACATCGCATTCACCGTGCGCTCTTCTGTTTTCACATTTTTCGTGCAATGTCCCGACTGTGTCACGTTTGACGCCGCATGCGATGCGACGCGGCCCGGCGCCGGCACTGTTGTCGTGTTCTCGTGTCGTGTCGTGAGAGTCCCGCGCGCGCCGCGAGCTCTCTCGCGCTCCTCCCCGAAAAGGTAAAACAAATTTAGAAAAGTAAAAATGCCGCGTGTCGTTGTCGTTACGCGTCCTGATGTCACGTGATGCTATACAAGTGACGCATCGCCGATGCAGTTTCGCCTCTGCCCCTGTGACGCTACGCTACTCCACTCCACGCCACTCACTCGCTCGCCGCACTCTCGCTACTAGGGCTCTGGCGCGGAAAAAAAAATGGAGGGGAAAAAACTTTTTCCGACGTGTAATTGGTTCGCCCACTATTCTCGCGCGGCTGGCCGCGGTGCAAGTAAAAGTGTGTGACGTGCGATTGTGTCACGTTTTAATGGACTATCTTTGCCGATTCTGAGCGAGGTGCACTGTTTTCTATTGATTTTCAATAATATCAATAATACCCGCATTATTTTTTTTCTGGATACTCATGATTAGCTACTGGCATGGTGCGAGGATTAAAAAATCAACTACAGGAACTTTTTTGTATGGAAATAAAATAAGAAAATAGTGAGTGTAATAGGAGATTCGGGAAAGAGGCTCTGTGGTCCGGTGGTATATGGTGGTGTGGTAGGTTTTCGCTCTGTGGCATCAAATTATTAGTCGCCACATCGAATTCATTTGGCTGTCTCGAAATGAACCAATTTCTTAGCTCTGACAGACGATCTTATATATTTTTTTCCCCGTGCGCCCCGCAAAAGGTCACTCTGCTCATGTCTCTTTGCAGCACTTATTCGTCTGCCATGTGAACCCCCCAGCACCGCCATGTGCAGCGTCGTGCAGCAGCGCAGAGCGTGGTAAGGCCCTGCCACCTGCAACTAACACCAACGCGCCGTATACATGACTCATGCACCCCGACAGATTCTGATAGGCAGACCCGCAACAACCAGCTTTCTTTTTATTATAAGTTTGCCAAAATTGGTAGTAGAGAAAAACTGAAAGCTGCTATGTGTTGCTAAAAATTGCAGGAACACAGAGCATATTTTACTTTTTATCTATCTACCAATATTAGTAAATTTATAATAATAAAAAGAGAGCTCGTTGTTGCGGGTCTGCCTATCCGGTGCGTGGGCCACCCTGTACTCTCTGTGACGACTCGACTCGAGCTGCACGGCTCGAAGAGTCAGAGAATTAAAGAAAAATAGGGAACCTGTCCCTCCCCGCCCCGCCCCGCCCCGCCTCGCGCGCTCATACGGTAACGGTGACACACATACGCAGAGCGCGGGTCGGGTCACCCCCGAAATGTCTCTCCTCACATCCTGGTGAGAATTTCTTCGACTCGTCCTTGTTTTTTTTTTTCCTTCATTTACGATTTGGCGCGGAAGAGGGGAGGAGTAGTTCGGGTAGCGCACACAAGGGAAGTCCCAAAACAGGGCGGCGGCGGCGCCATTCTCGGCATGCTCCATGATGGTCTCGTCGTCCTGCTGGGAGTCCTGTGAGCCCCGTAACTCACGGGCCGCCCCGCCCCGCCCCGCCCCGCTCCGCCCCGCCGTGCATCCCGTTGCTTTAGGAAGGCGAGGCAGACAGGCCGTGCGTTGACCCGGGCCGCGCTGAGCCGCCGTCCGCCCCGCCCCGCCCCGCCCCGCCCCGCCCCGCCCCGCCCCGCCCCGCCCCGCCCCGCCCCGCCCCGCCCCGCTCGTTACTGGCCGTGCCTAGTCGCGTGGCGTCGTGTCCTGGCGCCGCCGCCGCACCGCGCTGATACTCGCGCGGACACGCCAGGCCAGTAGCGAGTGACTCCGAACTCCGAAGTGCGTTCTGTAGTATCTCTGTCCTCGTCACACTCGTGGGGATCCGCAACTAGGCGCGAGAGAGAGGGAGGGGGGAGTTACCGAGCGCTCTCCGGAATCAGTCGTCTACTACAGTACACTGACTTCCTCATCAGGAGCGGCGGCTCTCGGAGCTTCCTCCATATTGTCACGTGGTACGGCGGTGGCCCACATCGGCCACCTTCCGTCCTGACCAGAGAGAGGAGGAGCTTGCCAGCGGCCGGGCCGGGCCGGTCACCAGTCAGAGACTTTCTCCGGTCTGCCTCCAGCGCTGGAGGAGACTGGAGTCCAGTCGCCAAGCCAGGCCGGGCCGGACACTGACCTCATCCACTCTGGGATGGGATCGGGATGGTGTGATACTGACCGCTGCCTCGCCCCCCCCCCCCCTTAATTTCTCCGCTGGCCCCATGGGTAGACGGTGTCATATGCATGTGTGTAACCACCTGTAAAAATAAAAGACTTGCACGCAGAACGTCGGAATTTAACCCGTTTACAATTTCATTCAAATAAAGTATGGGAGTAGTTTCTAAACCTATGACTTATAACTTACACTGAGGCTGGATTTGCGATAATTTTACTACAAAATTTTGTGACAACACTGTGCTTTGTGATAACCCAGTTTGGGCTTGGATTGAGCGCCAAAATGTTCTTGAGAAATTCAAGTCCATGCAGGCTTGTCTGGTTATGTCCAACTATTTCTCACAGTGCCCTGCCCTTCTCCTGCTTCCAGGCCCGGTGGTGCGCCCGGAGCTGCCGCCGTCGCGGATGGCAGAGGCCCCGGCCGCAGGGGTGCCGAGCCCCAGAGCCGCCGGGCGCAGGCCGCTGCCGCTGCCGCTGCCGGGGAATGCCCTGGCGGCGCTGAGGTGAAGCTGGCCATGGTGCAGGCCGCCGCCAGCCACGCCACGCACGCCGACACCAAGCCGGAGCAGCTGCAGCTGCAGGACAGCGCCGGGGCCAACGCCGGGCCCAACGCGGAGCCCAACAACAACAACGACCTCCTGTCAACGGCCGAGCTGGCGCTCCTCGCCAAGCTGGAGGAGGCAAACCGGTACGCAACGAGACGAGTCCTGTCGTGTCGTCTGCTATTCGCTATTCCTCTGGTCCATTGTGTCACGTGTCACAGTTTTTAAACTTTTTCTTTTCCCTTTGCTTTCGTCGTCAGGCTCATCGAAGCCGATGCCAAATCCTTAAATTCCCTGTCCGGAACCAGTGGGCATTCCCGCAAGAGTTCCGACACCTCACAAATTTCCCTCACATCTGGTAAGTTTAAGTGATATTTTAAATTCATTTCTTAGGAAGGGAAGGACACATTGAGATGTTGTGATCATCTTTTTTGTACTCTGTGTACTTCTTATCATGCCTTATCTCTTATCTCCCATTTTGATTACCGTTCGGAGATACTTCCTTGCCAAGTCCGTTTGGTCACCATTAGAGGTAGTATTGAAAAGCAGTCCAATGATCAGGTTGAACTCTATTCCAGGTACAAGCTCAAGTCAAGACAGAACTGAAGATGCCGAAGAAGATGCCTGGACTATTTGGGGCCGGGTTGTCAGTGACTGGGACAATTTCTTTAAAAAGAAGAACCAATATGTTCGGGTAAAAAATAAATATATCTTTTAAAAAGGGGCAGAACTTTTTTACATTTCTCGTTTGTAACACTTCATTTACATTTTTCATAAATTCTTCAGGACCTTGTGCGGAAAGGTATCCCGAACAAATTGCGTGGTACAGTCTGGCAAAGACTGTGCAATGCACAAGAATCACCTATCACTAAACAGTATGCAGAATATATCAAAGCTACATCAGCTTGTGAGAAGGTAATCCGTAGGGACATTGCCAGGACTTATCCTGAGCATGAATTCTTCAAAGAAAAAGATGGCCTTGGGCAAGAGAGTCTTTTTAATGTCATGAAAGCCTATTCCTTACATGATCGTGAAGTAGGCTACTGTCAAGGTTCAGGTTTCATCGTAGGACTCCTGCTCATGCATGTAAGAATAAATATCTATCTATCTAAAGAATTATTATCCACTCCCAATTTATGGATATTGTCATAAGTATAAATGTTCTGTTGCATGAATCTAATCCATATTTATATTTTTATCAGATGCCAGAGGAGGAAACATTTGCAGTTTTAGTCAAACTTATGCAGGATTATCGTTTAAGAGAAATGTTTAAGCCTACCATGGCAGAACTAGGCCTTTATATGTACCAGCTGGAAAATTTAGTACAGGTAAGTAAATGATGAGAAATAGTCAATTCTAACATCAGTACTTTTCTCTTGTTCATAAATTTTATTAACTGGTTTTGATTTAATAAAATGTCTTTTTTTTTCTAGGAACATTTGCCAGATTTGCATATTCACTTTTTATCACAAAGCTTTCACACCAGCATGTATGCAAGCAGCTGGTTTTTAACACTGTTCACCACTGCAATGCCCCTACCTGTAGCTTGCAGGTATGTCTTTGGAGTACCATTTTTTTAAAAAATGTTTTTATTATTATTATTATTTACATCTATTGTTTGCTTTTATTTATCTGGGGAACTAAAATTTTCCTTATGTTCCTTAAATTTTAGGATAATGGATGTATTTTTATTGGAAGGAATGGAAATCATTTTTAAAGTGGCCTTGGCACTTCTAACTATTGCTAAAGACAACATTTTAAGCCTCGATATGGAAGGCATGCTCAAGGTAAGTTTAATTCTTTTACTCATCCTGTTAATCATTTTATGAAACTTAAATAACAGTACACTCTGTTTCTTTTTCTACACTAGTATTTCCAAAAGGATTTACCACCACGAGCAGAGGAAGATCCCGACAGTCTGATGAACATGGCGTATAACATTAAACTAAACTCAAAGAAGATGAAAAAGCTAGAAAAAGAGTATACAGCTCTGAAGACTAAGGAGCAAGAAGAAATGGTTGAATTAAAGGCAAGTTGGATATGTAACATAAATATAGGGTTGGATTACTTTTCATTCTTTAGAACCTCTTTGCTTCCACTATTTTGCTTTCATATTTATTAGGACTGCTGTTGTTAGTGTTGAAACGGTAAGAACTAACAGTTTTTCTTTCTGATTTGCAGCGTTTACGTAATGAGAATCGACTGCTTCGCCAGCGGGTGGAACTATTAGAAGCAGAATCCAGTGAATTAGCCGACAGACTGGTTCGTGGTCAAGTATCAAGAGCAGAAGAAGAGGAGACAACATTTGTCGTCCAGAGGGAACTGGCGGCCCTACGACATACTCATCTTGAAACATCTCACAAACTTGAAATCGCTCAAGAAGAACTTAGCAAACTATCTATGATGATGGAGGAGTCTGTAAGTAATAAAACTGTATATTTTTTATTGGGTACAACCCTGTAACTGAAGATCCCAAGTACATGCTAGAATTTGATGAGACAAACATATTACCTTTGTAGCACAATTCAGCACAATCATCCATGGATGAAATATCCTTAAAACGTGAAATGCTCACACAGAAAGAGGAAATGATTGAATGTCTCCAAGAACAACTTGTGAAAGTTCGACTTCGTGAAGCAGAAAACGAAGCAACAATAAGAGATTTGCGATCACGCATGCAAGAGTTAGAGGAGGTAAATTTCCGGTATATGAGAAAAAAAATTCTAATATATATATAAAAGAAAACATGTATGTTAATTTTAAAAATGCTGTTTTTACCTTTTTCAGGACAAGAAGACTTTAAGAGAATCAACTGTTGACAATTCTGTAGCACATTTACAGGAAGAACTGATTGCTGTAAAGCTACGTGAAGCGGAGGCAAACCTTTCTCTTAAAGACTTGCGCCAGCGAGTAACAGAATTAAGTGCTCAGTGGCAAAGACATTTGCAAGTAAGAACCTAGTGACCCATTCGTTTAGCAAATTGTGTGTGATGTTTATTCCATAAAACCTTCCAATCAAACATCTATGTTAATTTTGTTTTAGGAGCACAGGGTTGAAGCAAATCCTCCTCCTGACTCTACACCTAAAAAACTCCTGTTTTGGGATAACCGAAGTGCTGATACTCAGAGGCTTGAGGAAGAGCTCATGACTACTCGAATAAGAGAAATGGATACTCTCACAGAGGTCAAGGAGCTTAGACTGAAAGTAATGGAATTGGAAACACAAGTGCAAGTTAGCACAAATCAACTTCGTCGTCAAGATGCTGAAAACAAGCAGTTACGAGAAGAACTCGAACAATGTGCCACTCGTGAGCGAGAGGCGGCACGAGAGCTGCGAGATCAGCAACACAGATATGCTGATTTAGAATCCAAGGTAAATTTCCAGCAAAATCAGTTTCTTTAGGAGTCCCTATAAAAAGTATTGTTTGTATTGTAAAATTTTTCCTGTTTCCTAGATGAAAGATGAAACAATGATGGCGAGAATAAGAGATGCAGAACATGCCCAAGCAGTTGCTGAACTAACTCAAAAGATCTCTAGATTAGAAATGAAGGTATGTCAACTATAATTGAAAATATCTAGTTGTGTCTTAATGTGCCTGGAAAATTTTGGATGCATATGAAGTTTATTTTTTTTTCCCAGAATGAGGAAATGGTTGCTGAGGGAGAACTACGTAGTAATCTTGATGACAGTGATAGAGTGCGAGAACTTCAGGATAAAGTTGCTGAGCTGAAAGCAGAGGTAAGAGTCAAATACCTTTATTACACTATAAGCTGATAAAGACTGAAACATTTTATCTTCAGAAAGCCATGATGAATTAATATTCCCTGGCCCACATTTTAAATAATGTATTTCTAGAATAAACTGCATACATTTCTATTTTAAAAGTCATGTTTTTGTACCAAAACTTGTTAATGGGATTTTCTCTTTATTAATTGGGTCCTAACACTACTGTGTTATTCAGTACCTTGCCAATCTACAAACACCAACGAGTCCATGTGAACCCTGGAAGTGGCCGGAGTAAGTGCCATGCTGCGCTGACTTAAAGCAAAAGCAAATTGGCTATCTTGTAGCATTGTGCATGGTCTTTTGTCGTCTGCAATATCTTTCCCTAATTATTTTATTGTCCCTCCTTTTGTTATGCCCATTTACTGTAGGTATTGTGTGTGTAAAAACCCGCTCATTCATGAATGATCTGGTATTTTTTGTTGAAGTCTAAAATGTAGGTAAACCAGTTACATTTTCTTTCCCATCATCTATCTGATTATGCTAAAGATAAATTTGATCAAAATCTCAACAGTGTGAAAATGATTTTTGTTTTCAAACATTATTTTAAAAACATAGTTTTATCAAAAGCTTCATTAATTCCTAGCATGGCTTTTTGACATCAGCTCAATCCATCTATTGCCTGCTATGGGTTCTACTAACAAGTATACTGAGTATACATATATGTGTTATTTTTGTTTTAATTCTTTAAATGCAAGATGGCCTGGATTAAAAGCAATTTCAACTGCATGAACTAACTGCCCTTTAAGGGACAACAGAATACTTGGTTACCTAGAGAATAACAGTATGACGGTTATCCCATTCAAAAATGTAGATGGTATAAAATTATTTGCAGAGGTGGCTATATTTTTTTATGAGTCATTTTAAAGTATTGTTACAGGAAGTTAAATTGAAGTACAGTTGCATGTCTTGGTATGTTGTATTTTTGTTGAATTACTCAGTATCCGTACTTCATTAGTATTTTGCTAATTGTCCTGTAGTACATCCTCCAAACAAGTAGTTATTATATTTTTTTAATGCTTCATCCTTTGTCAGGCATGTTTGATTTATTGGTGTAACAGTATCCTATAATATCTTACTAATTTTGTTGTTACATGTGCCAGTAACTCATTTTACTTTTCGTTAAGGATCTAAATTTAGGATCTTTGTCTCTTTATATCAGCTCTTTAGACTCTTTAGGATGTAAAATATGGACTACCTATCAATCTATCTATTTAGGTATAATGGAACAGATACAAAGAGCATCAAGGGTTAACTTTTAATCCTTGCTATTATCTATTTCAGATCATGAGATTGGAGTCACGGAAGCAGCGTTGGATGTCTAGTGGAGATGCAGGTCGAAAACCTGCATCAAGAACTGTATCTGTTGACACAGAAAGTGAACATGATGAACCTGCTGACCTCCAAATTAAATTTGGGAACAGCGAAGCTTCCAGTCCAGAAGTTTGAATTTGTAGACTGTAATTTTCTCGTCCAGTGCTGTGTAAGATTTTTAGTTGACTTTCCATTAGTAGTTACTGGATGTGATTTTGATTAGTTATGATTGTGATACTGATTCTGTGGATGTGTTCTTGTGCATATGTATTTAAACTTTTCACCTCTATAGATTGAATGGCCTCTGATATACCACAGTCTCACCATCTTTTCTTGGAAAAGATGTGGGTTTGCTTCTTTGTGTACACTAAGAACTAGTGAAGTATTCTGAGCGGTATCATAAAGTAATTACTAGAGAGATTTCATTGGATCATAAAGATGTTATACTCCCCTAATTCATGTTATTTTTAAAGCTTCAAGGAATCAAATCCAGTGTCTTATCTAAAGAAGCAATATGTGAGTACTTATTTTGCCACCAGTTCTACTGAGATATGTTTTTTTTTTACACCAGTTTTAGCTCAGAAAAACAGATGGGTGATTGCGAAAAATGTTGCCCAGGCAATACAGTTTTTATTTTTATTTTTAAAATTGTATTTATATTGGAATTGAAAATTCTCTTCAAAACTTTAACGCACAAGTAATAATAGTGTGCAGTTATTTATGTAAAGCTGGTTAACTTTTTTTCTTTAATTATGGTGCAAAAGTCTTTAAAGACATGCACCACACATTGAATGTACAAGTTTGTACTTCATATATCATTCCTATGTTTAATGCATAACATTGTATTACAAGTGTTAAGCAGGAGGCTCAATGAAATCTATATGACATCAGTTTTAATAATACTTCCATGTTTGTGATTTTATAATTAGTTTATGATACTCAGTATCTTTAACATATATGTGATTTTTCGTTTCTAAAACAATTGTTCCCCCCCCCCCCCTTTGTTTTTTTTTTTTTTTGTAATGTGAAACTAAGTTTTGTTCTTATAATGAATTTTAAGATATTTCTCAACCTATCAAAATGTGAAATATTTTATTTCTAGTGTTCTCGTGCAATGGCTGAGTCCATTGAATTCAAATCATATCAATTGTCTTGAAGTTGTCAATTAAGCATAGGGTATTATGTAAGAAGGTGTGGGGACTGCTATTAATACTAATGCTCTGTCTGAATATTTTATGAGAACCTCTTGAAACTCTGGTGGAATTTTCAGTAGTTTGAATTATTTCTGTGAATTTATTGGAGAATTCACTACTATTAGGCTTTTCTTTGTTTAATGATGCCATTTGTGTTATTTACTCTAACTATTAAAACTTTTTTCAAACCCTATGTGGCTTGCCAGCCTTATGTTGGAACATGTTTCAGAGGGGCAGTTGTAAAATATCTCTTTGAATCATGTTGATATAATAATGAGATGTTTACTAGTTTGTATTGGGATATGGCAAAATTGTTATTGTTCACTCTTAAAACATTCACAGTGGCACAGCAGTTTCCCATTTGCACTTTTTACTTTACTGTGCTCAGTCATTAAATGGTGCAAGCACCAATACCCGCCAACACACCACTGATGCAAAGGTTTTTACCTTTAAATTTTGTTCTGAATGTTTTCATTATTCATTTTTATCAGGCATGACATTAATGAAAACCATCTAGGTAAGAATGAAGTTATCATCATAGACTCAACCTGAGCATAAACACATTTTAATTTATTTCATGTTTTGGGCGAGATGTGCTTCAGTATTTCAAAAGCATTTTAGTCTTTCTTGTGGAATCTTTTATCAAATTTCTTTTTTCGTTTGTTTATTTTTTGTTTCTTTTTAAAAAGTCTTTATGATCTGAATGTTGATTTGTTTTACAGTTTATCTTTTAATTTATGTAAACTTCATATAGCTCCCATTAAAAATATTCAGACTAGATTGAATTGTGTATAAAATCCTGATAGCATTATCTCTATACAGTAAATAAATTAATAGACTAATTGCTTGAAGAGTGCTGATATTTTTTAATGGGAAATATTTCTGTTCTGTACGTTGTGTTAAAGCATAAATGAAGTTAATATTCTTTGTTCAGACTAAGATAGTGCAATCCGATTTTTGTGAAAATGGAGATGTGTTCTGTCATATCTCATATTCTTGTTTTTGTTTTTTTGTCTTTTCCTCTTTTTTTAAAATTATTATGTGGTAGTGTCTGCAAGATGTAAAAGTGAATTTTTTACAGATTAGAGTAGCCTTTGTACCAATAGAGGTTTATTCTCATTCATGGCTACTTTTCCCTGACATCATGTACTGTCATGGTAAAATTAAATGAACTGTCAATTTCAAAAATCCATACAAGGAGTTGAATTTTTTTCAAGCACTACACTGGCTTTTCAAAACCAGTTAAATTCATCCTGGGTAGACACAAACGTTCCAGACCAACGTCGTAACTCTTGCGTTGGTCAGCAAGCAAGCACTTGCATCCACCTATGGTCCTCCTGCGAAGAGTTTGACACACCAAATGAGTGAAAAGAACAGGCTGTCCCATGAGTGCGAGAGAGATAGATAGCCTATTCTTTCGGTGGGACGACCATACACTAGCTCGCTTAAGCGCCTGCGCTAATCAGGCTCAACAGAGCTGCCGAACTATTAAAACTACTAGGAAAACTTAACACTTAAGGCTGAGCCAAAAATTTCACTTTCTTGAAAAAAAGAAAATATTTAATAAGTCTTATTTTTTGTTTCAATGTTCAATCTTTTCGGGGATTTTTTTTTCAACATGCCAGGTTTACAGCAGTTAAATACTTATTTCTTTATGTCCAATATTCTTTGTCAAAAACATCCCTGGCCTTGCAAGACCAAGAATCACGGTTTTAATTATTCTCTCATCGTGTAGCAGCTCGTTTAGAGCGATGCCGATGTTGTTTGAAGCCGAATTGCAACATGCATAAGTTGGCAGCGAATGAACGGTTTTTTGAATCGCCCACCCTCGTCAGTCAGTTGTCAGTTCTCGGCCAACCGTCCGCGCGCCTGGCCGTGTCGTGTCGCGCCGTCTCATTGTCTCGCGCCGCGAGTGAAATCTAATTCAAACCGTCTGGTGTTAGTTCGGACAGGAAACTATTTAAGTTTAGCTTGCCTCAAACTTAAATGATCGCGAATCGCGCTTCCGTCGGCCGCGTGTCCCTTGAAACTGGAGACAGGGCAGACTGGTGTTAAGAGTTGTTCTCGTTCCGTTCCGCCCGCGTCCGGCCCGGCTCGGTGGAGCTCCAGAACCAAGGATCAAGATGTCGCCGTCCCGTCCCAGTGCGCAGCCATCTCCATTGCAGCACGGTGTTTCAAGTAAGAGGGAATTGCTTTTTCGATTCAGCTTGTAATTATTTGTATTCCACCTAGAGACTAGTCTCCCCGACAAATATTGCGACCGTTAAAATCAAGTTCCGCCGTCTCAGGCTCCGCCGTCTCGGTCGCGCTGAAGTTGCTGAAGTGCAGCTGTGCCTAATATACACGGCTTCGCCGGTTAAGGATACAGATATAGTAATAGTTAAATTAGGCTCAGCCAATTACTATGCTTTTCAAAGTGGGCGACTTTGGCAATTAGGGCTAACTCTAGAGCCAAATGGTGAAAACACGACCCAGGATGTAGCACGACAGCAACGGTTGCACGTTCAGCAGATCAAACTTGAGCCCTAATTTAGCACTATAAGATAGGCGATAGCACAAATTTCTTGCGCGATTGGGCGGTGCTAGGTTCCCGGAGGTGTTGTAGCGGGTGTTTCAGCGAAGACGCAGGTGCGTGCGGGTTTGCCTCGGTTTGCCTAGCTCTGCCCGTGAGGCGCCATAGCCCCATGGGTAGGCAAACCCGCCCACCCCTGCGTCTTCTCTGAAACACCCCGGTACAGGGCCAGGAGGGGCGCGTACCAGGAGGCGGGACATCGCCGTCCACCGTCCACCGTGGCCAGGTCCAGGTCGTGTAGTACACGAGACAGCACCACCAGACCAGCTCGTCGCCCCCCCCCCCCCCCCCGCCCCCCGGCCGACCGTCCCGCCCTGTCCCGCCCCAGTCGCTCTCGCTCCGTCCGTCAGTCAGTCGGTGGCGGTCCGCCCAGCGCGCAGCAGTGCTCCGGGGCCCGTGAGCTCCGCGTCGCGTCGCGCAGCGCAGCGCCTCGCCGGCGTGTCGAGAGCCGCTCCGGTCCGGTACGGTCCGTCTCCGTCAGGCGCGATACTCTGGCACACGCGCGGGGCAGAGGCCGAGGAGGCACAGCAGAGGAATCCCGCACAGTGGTTACGTCTGTCTGTCCTTGTCACACTCGTAGTGCACTGCCATAAGGAGGGAGAGAGAGAGAGAGGACACGAGCTAATACTGTGTGGAATCACCCTTCAGGCCGAGGGGAAGGGCAGGGTCGTTGGCGCCGCGCACCACAGCACCCGCCCGCGCACCGCAGCACCCCACCGCGCCCGCCCGCCCGCGCCGCGCCAAGCTGTTGAGCCAAAACAAACCAAACCAAAACACTCGACGCAGGAGGTGTGTGTGTGCAACAGTGCGCGCGGTCCCCGTGCGCCCGGACCGTCGTGCGTGACCACAACGTCTAGGAAGTAGTGCGCGGGACACGGGCGGCGACAGACCAGCCCGCCCCAGGTGAGCCATGTCGGCGACCTCCCCTCGCCGCGCACCGCCCGGCCCGGCAGGGTGTGTGCCGGCCGTGTGGGTGCCGAGGGGGAGTACACTTCCGCTATACATTGTATACACCTGATGCATATATGACGCGGTAGTACACTGGAAAAACAAAGGTGCTAAGTCCTACCTTTAGAAGGCACTAACAAAATTTAGTGCCTTTGGAAAGGCACTAAGATTTAGTGCCCCAGGAAAGTCATGACTTGCACTAAACTTAGCACTTGATTTTAGCGCCCCAGGAAAGGCGTTGCTTAGCACCTTATTTGTTTTTCCGGTGTACCTTGTTGTATAATACCGAATAAAAACACGAAAATATGCCCTCAAGTGATCAAGTCTTGTGTGTCGTACTGGTCATACTGGTGTAATACCTAGTCGTCTGTGCAAGATTTTCCGATGTGAGTTCTCGCTCGGTGGGTGCTGTGCCGTGTTAAGACTCGTCTACAGTGATATAGAGAATAGAGGTCATGATCGTAGGAGAGAACTCTTTCCAGTCGTAGCTGAACCATGAACCCTACCACGACGTCTACTGTAGACGGAACTGAGAACGGCTTCCACGACGACAGCCCCCTAGTCCGCGGACCTCCCCCCCCCCCCCCCCCGGGGCTCTATTCAGCAACAGGCGTTAGTGCGCGCCACTGGCGCCGCGCCGCCCCGCCCCGCCCCGCCCCGCCCCGCCCCGCCCCGCCCCACGCTGCTCGGCCGGCAGCGCTATTGCTAGTTTCCAAGTTTGCGCCCGTATAGTTTTCCGCCTGGGGGGCTGCGCGCCAAACAGAGGAACTCCCACCCACCCCGCCCAAAGCCCGGCGCAGCTGTCTCCCCCCGCCCGGCTCAGGGCGGCCGGGGTCAGGTGCCCAACGAGTGACCCTCCACAACCCTCCTTCCCTCCCGTCCCTTCCCTCCCCCTCCCCTTTCACTCCTCCCCCTCCCCTCCCCTCCCCTCCGCTCCCCCGCAGCCCGCCTCGAGCCGCCCCTCTGGATGATCGTAGTAGTAGTAGTACACGTCGTCAGACTTAGGAGGCGCCGCCCTTTCACTGGTAAAACTAAGGCGGTACGTACTTCGACGCCGTACTTGAAAAATACGGCACGGACCGTAGGCAATCCGTAGCTGCTTACGGTATTTTTTTATAGTGAGGTACGAGAGAGCGATCCTCTCGGAATCAGTCGGCTGGCCTGGCCGGGCCCATCACCCACCTTCTTCACGAGCGTTTCGCCGACTCAGCGCGGCCTGGCGCGGCGCGGCGCGTTCGACCTTCACTCTAAAATCCGTTCGGATCCGCCCCGCCCCACCCGCTCTGCGCCGACTTATTCCGAAGATCGCTCTTCTTACCTCCCTCCTTGTCGCACCTATGGCGGTGCTCTATGCTGGACAGGGCAATGTCCCATGAGTGCGACAAGGACAGAAGTATGAGAGCAGCGATCTTCGGAATAAGTCGGCGGCGGACGACAAGGCTTTTTGCTCTGCTCTGGCGGCAGCAGCAACAGCCGACTGATAGCGAGGATCGCTCTCTCGTTAGGTACATCTGTCCTTGTCGCACTCACGTAGCGCCGCCATGCCCGGCATAGGGCACCGCCATAGGTGCGACAAGGAGGGAGGAACGACGGTGATCTTCTGAATCAGTCGGCAGGGCGTCGCCGTCGCCGTGCCTCGCCTCGCGCAGAAGGGCTAAAGGGCATGGCGTATTGCGGGGCGATGGCGTGGCGGGGCGGGGCGTTGCAGGGCGGGGCGGGGCGGGGCGGGGCGGGGCGGAGCCGAGAGGTGGGCTGTACTGCCTGGAAAGGGGATGATGGATGAACGACGCCTCGCCTCGCCACGCTATACGACGACATTGTGGACCGACTGGTAGCGGCGCCTGGCCCGCGCCGCCCCGCCCCGCCCCGGCTGGCCCCGCCCCGCCCCGCCCCGCCCCGCTCCGCCGCGCCCCGCCCCGCCCCGGCCGCCATGCTCTTGCCCTGCTGCCCCGGACAGGGGCGGCTGCGGGGGGCAGCGGGGGCCGCCCTGGGGACCATAGCGGGGGGCCGGGAGTAGGGAGACTCTGAAAGAGAGACTGAGTGTGCTTAGGAGTGGGAGCGCGGGGCGGGGTGGGGCGGGGCGGGTAAAGGTGCGGAGGAGATTGACAGTGAGGGCCGGGGAAGGCAGGAGGGTGATCCCGAACCGAACGGCGTTTAGTAGTAGTGTCCTCTCTCTTGCTCCTCATAAGTGCCACATGTGCGACAAGGACAGAGCGACACGGAACCACCGTGCGTAATCAGCCTACAGGGTGCGCCATCCCCAGCGGGGTAGCTGAGTGTCTGCGAGTGTCGGGGAGGAGAGGGAGGGTTAGGCCTGTGGGCGCAGAGCGGCAGCCAATCAGAACGCGTTCGCAATTGCGGGGCAAAACCGGCCAAGGAACCATCCTACGCGAGGCTTTCTAGCCTAGCCTCGCGTAGGGCTTGCGGCGGCTTCTGCCCCCCAGGGCACACCAGGCCTGGCACTCGCTCTGCGTCCCTCTGACAGGCGCCCACTACCTGAGGCACAGGTAAGACGTAGTACACGCACACACACACACACAGGCGCGCGCGCGCACGCACACACCACCAGCACCATCGAGCACGGTGGGGAGCACCATCATTACTTCCGGTCACTATCACCCCGGCGGCCGGCCGGGCGGGCCCCCGGTCAAGGCCCCAGCCAGAGGGTAGGGGGAGGAAGGGCCTAACTGCCCTGACCAGGCCGACAGCATGCGCGGCACACATGCCGTCCAGCCCCGAGCCCCGCCCCGCCCCGCCCCGCCCCGCCCCGCCCCGCCCCGCCCCGCCCCACCCCACCCCACCCCGCCACTCTGCGCGAGGCTAGGCGCCGCGACGCTGTCCTGTTCTGCGCCGCCTGACGTGACGCGCTCACGCTCAATTGCTCCCAGCTGCTGGCGGGGCGGGGCGGGGCGGGGGGCGGGGCGGGGCGGGGCAGAGTAAAAGGCGCTGGTATGGCGCCGCGCCGGCTATTACTTTTATTGAAAAGTCATACACACTCACAAAGGGAGAGGGAGAGGGAGTGCGCCACAAGTGCCGCGTTGTGTGTGTGTGTGAAAGAGAGAGAGAGAGAGATAGGGGAGAGGGAGAGTGAGAGAGAGAGGGGGTGATGTGTGTTTGTGTGAGTGTGATGTGCGTGTGGTATGTGTCTGTGTGATGTGCGTGATGTGTATGTATTTCATTTTGTGTTGCTTTCACCCATTTGGCGCTCATTTCCAAGTAGACCGCGCGGACTTTAAATTTGCTTTTTTTTTTATTTTTTTTTTTTTTTTTTTTTTTTGCTGAGAGCCACAGGAGTTTGTTCCCCTGGCGTGTTCTCCGGTTTGAAGAGTGAACAGTCTCATCGCGGTGCAGCACATAACCTGGCACCCCAGTGCACCCCATCCTCGACCCGGGGCGGGGCGGGGCGGGGCGTGTAGATCTGCTGCTGCATCCGCGCCGCATCGGGACGTGACGTCGTTTAGTGTGGTGTGTAGTCCGTTCCGCTTCTAGTCGTCTGCTGGCGCAGCCGGGGCGGGGCGGGGCGGGGCGGGGCGGGTCCTGTACGGCAATGCCATACGGTCACACCCTCCCCTCAAAAGCCCCATAGGAGCCCGTATCATGGGACCGGGTCCTCATGTCGGTGGCCCTGCTCTACTCTGATCTGCTCTGCTCCGGTCTGCTGTCCAGTGGCCGGGGCTGGGGTTGTGCGAGGCTAGAGTCCAGTATGCGGGGGGCGTGGCGTGGCGTGGCGTGGCGTGGAGTGGTGGTGCTGGTGGGTCGCGCTGGGATGATTGGACGAGCCGTACATAAACTATCGTCTGCAGCTGGGATGCGCTGGGTGGGGTGGTGTGGGATGGTGTGTGTGGTGTGGGGCGGGGTGGGGCGGGGCATCCTCCTAGTAACCTTTTAAATCCCCCGTGAACACTTCAAATGCACGAGTCAGAAAGAGCGAGATTTTTCCTCTGTGGCCACTTGAAAGTGCGGTGCATCCGCTCTGTAGTTTAAACTGCCGCAGCCGCAATCGAGTGATGTTAGCTGCAAAAAAAGAGTACCGTTTCTGCTTAAGCCGTTTAGTGAGGAAAATTATTTTCCTCCGGTGGTTGTGGTCCCCTCTTTTTTCTGCATACGCAGTATGCTTCGCTTTTTCCCTGTGCCGCCATGGGCTTTGTTTTGTCGGGTCGGATGGGGCGGGGCGGGGCGGGGCGGGGCGCACCAGACCAGCGGGCGGCCGATGTGAATGCAGCTTACCGAGTCAATAAATTGCCAAATCGGTCCGCGGGGTGGGGTGGGGTGTGGTGGGGCGGGGTGGGGCGGGGTGGGGCGGGCGGATCCGGGAGATGTGTCTGTGTGTGACACATTGCAGCGGGCGTAACGGCCCGTTTCTCCGGTACGGCCGGTACGGCGGGGCGGGGCGGGGCGGGGCGAGGCGGGGTGGGGTGGGCCGGGCCGGGCCGGTATTGTTTTCCCGTCAGCAACGACTGCAGGGTTCGGGATCTGCAGAGCCAGGCCCACCAGGTCAGGGGCGGCGTGGAATAATGCTGCGCTGGGGGCGTACGGTCCGCCAGTGCAGGGCGGGGCGGGGAACGTGAGGGAGGGCGTGAGACCGAACGGGATTACACGAGGGCTTAAGCGGCGTGAGAGAGAGCGTGAGAGAGACGGCGGTGCTGGCGTCTATAGGGGCGCGGCCTGTCAGCGTTTGAGGCGAGCTTAAAAGTGAGGTTAGCTTGCGGGCTTGGGGCGGGGCCGGGCGGGGCGGGGCGGGGCGGGGTGCGGACAGGACGTCGGTGCTGCGGAACACCCCGAGGGGCCCCGGGGGGTGGGTACCGCCGGCACCGCGCCGTGGCACCGCAGAGTGAGTTAGTGAGTGCACGGTATGCAAATGACACATGAACCCGCTGCTATGAAGATGCAAATCACAGTGGGAGCAATCAATTAACAAGTTGGCGAGGGCACACGGGGTGCGAGGGTGGTGGAGGGGTGGTTATGGGGGATGATGGACGGAGGGAAGGAGGGGGGAGGGGGTGCAGTGGGAGGCTGCGATGGCCGGAGGGTGGCGGTGGGGGGAGATTGAAGTGGCGAGACTGACCCGCGGTGCTGGGTGGGGGAGGGGGTAGAAAGTAAAGGGGCTGACTGTAATGACCTTATTCTGTGTGAGGTGGGGCAAGGCGTGGTGCGAGCGGCGACACTGGCCGCCCCGCCCCGCGCCGTCCCGCGGCTCAAGTGGGGCGTGGCGGGGCAGGTCCCGCACGGTAAATCTATTTCCTGGGACCTCCCAGGAAAGTAGGCACTTTTCCAGGAAAGTTCCTGGCTTTTCCAGTACTTTTCCTGGAAATACCCAGGAACTTTCCTGGAAAAGTACCTACTTTCCTGGGCGTTCCAGGAAATAGATTTACCGTGCGGTTTCAGCTCAGGCCGGTCTGGGGCGGGGCGGGGCGGGGCGGGGCGGAGGTTCTGTGGGGCTCACTCAAGTCGTGCGGAGCGGGGTGGGGTGGCGCGGGGCGCTAGGGGTAGCGCGGGCAAATTAGAGCGGTCCGGGGCGCCGCTCAGCTGGCCCCCGCCCCGCCCCGCCCCGCCCCGCCCCGCCCCGCCCCGCCCCGCCACGCCCCACACGGAGCGGGCTAGGCGCGGGGCGTGGTGGTCTCCGCCTCATATCTGATTTGCATTTGCGTGCGGTTTGTGGGATTACACTGGAAACCCGCAGCGGGAGCGGAGCCGGGCCGGGCGCCGCGCCGCATGCATAACCCTTCCTGATCTCAGTGCGATGCGCGGAAAAAACTTCGTCCTGGTTTTCAAGCAGCCCCAGAAACCCTGCGTATTTTCTCCATAAGAGCTGCTTGGTTTTTCCAAAACGTCTTGGAAACCAAGACGTCGTTTTCCCCGTGTGCGCGCTGCGCCGGCACGTGGCTCCCTCGCGCGGACCCCACGCTCTCACACCAGTGACAGATGACAGATTTACCTACTTTTGAGAGTATGTTTTGTAGGCTTTTATACCGGGTGTTGCTTTGAGTGTTTTGGGTGGGCTTGCCTATCGCGTTCGCCCGTAAGGCGCCTTGGCCCCTGCAGTGCTAGCGAGCTTGCAATCCCGCAACACTGTTACTCATTCAAAGAAACATCCGGTACATACTGGTAGTAATTTACGTCCGTACGCATTACCCATTCTTTCTATATTACTCACAATTTGATCTGTTCAGCACCTACTATAAACCTTACGGATTGAGTGAGTGAGTGGGTGCGGGTGGGTGAGTGGGTGAGTGAGTGAGTGAGTGAGTGAGTGAGTGAGTGAGTGAGTGAGTGGGTGGGTGGGTGGGTGGGTGAGTGGGTGGGTGGGTGAGTGGGTGGGTGAGTGGGTGGGTGAGTGGGTGGGTGGGTGAGTGGGTGGGTGGGTGAGTGGGTGAGTGGGTGGGTGAGTGAGTGAGTGAGTGAGTGGGTGAGTGGGTGGGTGGGTGAGTGGGTGGGTGGGTGGGTGAGTGGGTGAGTGGGTGAGTGCTGCTGACGTGCGCGACGCGGTGGTTTGAAATAGGCGCGCTGCTGCTGTTGATGATCGCTTGCTCGTGGCGTCGTGTTGGAAGCACGCATGGGGTTGGCAGGGCTCATCACATCACGGCCCCGGCCGGGCCGGGCCGGGCCAGCTCAGTGGGCCGCATCACGGTGCTACGCTACGCTACGCTACGCCACGCCACCCCGCGGGGGGCTGTCACGCTGTCCTCCTGTCCAAGGAGAGAGAGTTCATTCCGGTTCACCGCGCCCTCTGACGCTGGGCCGTGCCCCGAGGAGGGCCCCGGCGGCCGGCCTGAGTCAGGGGGCGTGGGGCCCCAGTCACCCTGTAGAGCCCCCCCAACCCCGAGCGGAAAACAACTCTGAACCTTGCTCTTCATAATGATGTGAATTTTACTGAACTATGCTGTTTTTTTTATTTATTTATTTAGACTTTTTAAAATGCCCTGTACAAAAAAAAATCAGTCTCGCATACAGAGAAAAACGCCGTTACATAATTCGGACTGCGGTCACTCCGTACCCGACTTCCGTACTCTCTCCCCAATAAGAGACCATGTTATTAAAACTGTCGGTGCACGGTTCACGGAGGATTTACGGAAATGTTCCTGTTAATTTTCATCCGGCCAAACAAGGTACGGAAAAGGTATAAAGAGCGAAAACCGTCGAGAAATCCAGTCTTTTCCGGGGGTACGATCTCCGTAACAGACTCCGTACCGGGGACTGGTATTTTTAACAGTGTGTGCGAGGAGTCATTATAAACTTATATAAAACCGCTACGCTACCCGATGTCATTCACCTTGCACTACTTCACCTCCGGGAAGAAGGGCGCGCCTGTCGTGCGTGCTGCCTACCCTCGCGTGCGGCCCGGGGCTGCGGCGTGGTCGCTAATGTCACCCGCCCCCGCCCCCTGGCCCACTGGAATAAATAAATCCAATAAGAACCGTACAAACCGTTATTGTACTTGAAAATAAACTGCACATTCAGCTCGTTGTGCCGCACAATTTTCAATAAACTTTAACAGTTTTCTACTGTGTTTAGAAATAACAGTTCCCCACTGCTGTTAAATTGTGGTATTTTATAACAGTGTACTGCACAATGGCCCTTGAGTGATGTCCGAGCGAGTGCGGCCCGGGTGGGGCCCGGGGGGCGTTCTCGCGGGGCCAGCGGTGGCCTGCTTGTGCCCGACCCGCCCATGTTTGACAGCGGCCTCCCCGCCGCGCCCCGCCGCGCCCCGCCCCGCCCCGCCCCGCCCCGCCGCGCTGGGGTAGGTGTGCCGTGGGCGCTGGGCACTGTGTGTCCCCGTCCTGAGTTGGCTCATAAATGATGCAGGCGGAACAGCGCGGCCCGGGTGAGGTGGGGCGGGGTGAGGCGGGGTGGGGTGGGGTGGGGTGGGGCGGGGCGGGGCGGGGCGGGGTGAGGCAGGGTCGCCCCTAGCGTGGCGCGTGCTCGCGCCGCTTGTACGGAGCCTAAACTGGAACCGCGGACATTTGCCAGCAGTGCGAGGCGCGGCGCGAAGCGTGACCTATTGAAGGACTGCGCGGCGCGCAACCAGTGGAGCGGTGGAGCTCACCCAGGGCTACACACAGTCCGCATCCCGTACCCAAGATTGTTCAAAGCCAATAACTTTTTCATTTCAGTCCAAACCCATGACATATGGTAACATTTTTTGTTAGTCTCGTCGAGACGAATCTATGTCTATAATTGGTTTTCCATTTTAACAATTTCATTTTTTGTGGAACACTGTCAAAAAAGTACGGAGAACCCTGTACCTGAAACTACAGAAAGGACTGTATATAAATTGACCGGATTCACTGTAGTTTTTTCTGACAGTGTAGTGGGCATGGGGTACGCTGTAGTTAATCCTGCATAAACTACATCGTGGTAAGGAGAGATACACGCCCGTAGGGCACGGGGATGTAGCGGTGGTTTTTGCCTAACTTTCTGGCAATACTGATAAGTGCAGTTGGCTTGGAGGGGGTGGGGATTGGGGGTGAGTATGCGCAGCAGCTTTTCCGCCCCCGCCCCGCCCCCTGCCCTCCGCCCCACCCCTGCCCGTGGCCCGGCTCGGCCCTGTCCTGTCTTCGGTCCGGACACTGTACAAACTATCTTTGTAAATTTACGACCTTTTTCGTAACTTTACGACATTGCTCATGAAAAATTTCCCCGTAACTCTTACAAACATTTCTCACAGTGCAGGGTCTCCTCCGTGTTGTTGGGGCAGTGCGGTGATGCACATGACCCCTCTGTCCCGGCCCCGGCGCCCCCAGCCCCACCCAGCAGTCAGTGGAATGCGGAGCGCGCGGTTGGATCTGTCTGCGGGGCGGGGCGGGGCGGGGCGGGACTGACGGCAATGCGATGGCGGCCCTAGCGCTCTGGCACTGGCGGGTGGTGGCACAGCAGGGTGGTGGTCGTGGTCATGGTTTTGGGGGTGGATGTGGATGGGGTGGATGTGGATATGGTGGGGGTCTGACGAGCGGGTGTTTTGGGAATGCAAAAAGTCGCTTTTCGGTAAAAACGATGTCTTATATTTTGAGGAAAAATGGAAAACTTTGAGGAACTTCCATAATATGAGGGAACTTCCTCAGATTTTGAGAAGTCCCTTTAAAAAAATGTGGGAATTTCCCTCAAATTTTGAGGAGACTTCCTCAAAAACTGAGGAGTTTCCCTCAAATTATGGGAGTTCCTCAAAGTTTTCATTTTTTCCTAAAAAATCAGACATTGTTTTTACCGTGTTCTTACCGCCCCCTACCCTCCTTCCCCGAAGGGGTATGGCTGGAGTGCACACACACATGACTACGATCATCCTCCCCCTCCAAATCGGCCTCTAGTAAACCGCCTGAGATGTTGGCAACTGGAGCTACAAAACCCCTGTATGTAGGCAACCCAAGTGGCACCGCCCCCTATCTACAAGACCTTCAACCGCGCCTGAGTCTTGGAGGGTGCGTGCGGGCGTGGCGTGGCGCGGCGCGGCACTGGCACCAGCCTACTGGCAGAGCCCGAGCCCGGCTCTGGGCGGCTATGGGCCAGTGGACTGAGGTTTACGCCCTGCCCCGCCATCTGAATATGCATCATGGAGCCACGAAAAGGAAGGGGAGGGGAGATGGAGGACGAGTGGGGCTTAGTTGGTGAGAGAGGGAGAGAGAGAGAGAGAGACGTGGGAGAGAGAGAGAGACGTGGGAGAGAGAGAGAGAGAGACGTGGGAGAGAGAGACGTGGGAGATAGGCTGAAGCAGACAGAGGGCATATGGAGGTTCGGACTCGTTTGGTCGGCGCGGCGGCGGGTATGTGCTTCGCGTGCGTAACATCGGACGCCTCACCGAGAGTCGTACCACGCGCCGATTTCCTCCTCGCCAACTTGTGTGACATAACAGGGTTGCTAAAGCTCAAAGAAGTCAGGGAAAAGTCATCGAATTTGAAACAGTTCTGCAAATTGGGGAAAAGTCAGGGAATTTTGTCAGAGGTAAGAGAAAATTATGAAAAAAAAGATATAGCCGGGCCAGGCTTCATAAAATCGTGTTTTACTTACGTTTTGTCTTTCAAAACTTTGTTTGCCGCGTCACATTAGACTTTACATTCCTTATATTTTTTCTTATTTTACTTTGCTTACCTTTGGCAAGCCTTGAAAAAGTAGGAAGAGTAAATCAAAGTCAAGGATCTTTGTCCCGGGACCCCTGTAGCAGCCCTGGATTACGATGATGTTGTACACATGAGCAGCACTCCGCTACGCCGCCATCCCTTCACTTCTCCCTGGGGGGAGGTGGGGGGGGGGGGGCGGATAGGGACTCTTGTGAATGTCCTCCAGCCCTCTCTCGCTCTCCTCGCCTTTCCTTTTTCCATGCCCCGACGCTCTCTTCCTCTCTGCTGGGAGCGCGCCCGCCACGCGCGCCCGCGCCCGAAAAGGATGACCAACATTTGCTTTGTGAGAGTTCAACTCGACTACACGGCATGGCGAGTGCTGTCGGGGAGCGTCGCCCCGCCCGGTCCGCGTTGGACCGTTCACTGTTTCCGCCGCCCCACCCCTCACCCCGCCCCGCCCCGCCCCGCCCTACCCCTTGACGGAGCAGGCGATGCCGTTACAAACGGTCGCTCTGCTCTCCTCTTCAAACAGTAATGGCTGTCACTTGAGATGGATGTTGTACCCGGTACACTACTGAAAGACGAGGCGGGTCGCGGACGCATGTTGCTCGCCTGCAAGTACCCACTATTGTAAGGCTCATGTTGTCGACAAAAGTTGCAAGGGGCGTACCGCTCCAATTTTCAAAGTTGCAATTTCGTACCACCGCCGGCGTGGGGTAAGGTGGGCCGCGCACAGTAGTATGGTCTCTGCATTTTGCTGCGCAGGCAACTTTGCGCTTCTGCTGTTGTGCGCTTGCCGCCTGCCGCCTGCCGCGGCGCCGGGGGGCCGCAGCAGGTTCACGGGGCGGAAAAGGTGTGGGGGTTTGGGAGGAGGGCGAGGGAAGAAAAAGACAGGGAGACAGAGGGTTGGGAGTCCTTTATAACAAGCTTCTCAAGGAGAGCGCAAGGAAATTGGAGAAGCAGGGAAAAATGAGTTTGCTTCGCAATTTGGGGGGAACTTTAGCACCGCCTGCAGGCCGCCGCCACCGGCTCCGTAGCGCGTGGCTTCGTAGGGGGCGGATGCAGGGGGAGGCGGGGCAGGGTGGCGAGGCGCAAGGCTGTCGCGCTACTGTGAACAGCCCGGCAGAGGGCCAGGGACCGACAGGGACACGGACAGAACTAGCATCTGAGACCAGACCAGGTCGGAGGTAAATAGGAATGAGCCGGGGGAGAGCCGGGGGAGATGACGGGGCGAGACGCGACGAACGGGGGGAGGGAGGTTGTCAGCAAAGAGTGCGCCCCGGGGCGGGGTGGGGTGGGGCGGGGCGGGGCGGGGCGGGGCGGGGCGGGGCGTGTCCTCTACTGTTGTGACACGTGGTTCGTGGCTGCGGTCGCTCAGCTCGGGGAGGCTATTTTGTGTGAATGTGGCAAAGATTTTTTTTATTTTTTTTTTTTGAGTAAATCTGTCCCCGCTTATGCGTTCAGTAAGCCTGTACCCGTACCAGTACCCGTGCAGAAAGCGTTGGGGCGGGGTGGCCGCGTGAGAAAAATGTTTGTAGGGTTTACGGAAAAAGTTTTCACTAGAAATGTCGTAATGTTACGATAACAAAAAATATAAAATTACAAAATTGTGCGGACTCTTAAACGAGATCAAATAGGCATCCGTAAATTTATGAAACTGATGATAAATTTCTATCACTGTTTGTAAATCACAAATTACAATAAAAAATGTCGTAAATTCACGCAATTATTTTTTTGAAGTGTGTGTGTGTGGTGGCGCTGTGGTTGATGGCACCGCTTATGCCCTTGTCTCCCTCGAGCGGCCGGTCGTCGCCACCTCGTTTGAGGCTCCGGTTTCCCCTCCCAAGAAAAGGTCCAGCCCACATGAACCTTTTGTCACGTGACCAACCCCTCCACCTGTTTTCCCGCAGCTGCTCCTGGCCCTTACACTGAGAAATGTTTGTAAGGGTTACGGGCAAATGTTCCATGAGAATGTCGTCAAGTTACGATATATCAATTTGTTAAATTACAAAAGTGAATAGTTATCGACTTGTCGTTCTTAAACGACTTGTCTGTCGGCTTTCTGGCGTCGCGCGGCTATACCTACCCCTTGCCCGCGGGCCCACTGACCTCGGGCTAGGGTGTGCAACAACCCTGCCCTGTCCCGCCCCACCCCACCCCGCCCCACCTTACTCCACCCCACCTTACCCCGCCCCGCGGTACCGCGCCCAACTTTACCCCGCCCCACCTTACCCCACCCCGCGTTACCGCGATCCCACCTGGCCATAAAACCGACGCACGTTGCGGGGAGCGAGCGGGTGTCTGAGCTGAGCGGCCCAGGCCTGCGGACGCGCTGGACATTTTCATTTGCTTCGCCGCGACCTGGGCTGCTTCCGAGGAAACCTCTCTCTTTCTCTCCCTCTCTCTCTCTCTCTCTCTCTCTCTCTCTCTCTCTCTCTCTTTCTCTCCCTCTCTCTCTCACACACACACTCTCTCTCTGCCTGTCGGTTTGTCTCTTGCACCTGCCTTTCGGACGCACCCTCGCGGGCTGCTACTCAGACTAGACTCACCGGGTGAGAAAATACTACTCTCCTGTGGGCGGCGTGGAAAACCTACAACGGAACCAATCAGCCGACGTCGCGCCGGCCCAGCCCGGCCCAGCCCGGCCCGGGCGGAGGGAGAGAGGCGCCTTAGCCTTAATGAATGGCATCAGCGGAAAAGCCTCTGGCCGACGGGACGGGACGGGACCAGGGGTGTTAAAGGCGCTAAAGCACTGCCAAATCAAAATTAGATCAGGAATCCCTCTCTGCCATGCCGCCCGAGGCGCCATCTCCCCCCCCCTCTCTCCCTCTCTCTCTCTCTCTCTCTCTCTCACTCTCTCTGCTTGCTCATCCCTCCCTCTCTCTCTCTCTGTCTTACTCTCCCGTGCGCTCACTCCTCGCTCTTTCGGCCGATGGTCCGTGCGAATAATTCAACACAGCCTCGGACGGCTGTGAAAGGCCAAGCACGATAGAGAACGAAGACTGTTGTCCTTACGTTTCTCAGCTTTTTCTTTTCTTTTCCCGAATAAAAATAATAAAAAAAGGTGTTTCTATTACTGCGACGAGGTACTGTCTTAGTAAGCAGCCTAATTCAACACTAAACCCAACGTTACTATCTTTCCCTTAAACGCAGTGCTGAACTCCAATATTGATTCGAGGGCTCCTTCCCTTCGTGTAGTTACCACTGGCCTTTTGGCTGTCACGCTTAATTTTTCGAATCTTCATACACCCCGAAATGCAACCCAAACATAATGGCGAGATGCGCGGGGCGGGGCGGGGCGGGGCAGCAGCCGGTGGAGGTGGAGCGCCGTGCTGGGTAGGCCGACCCGGCGCGCGCGCCTGCCGAACGGGAGTGCCTACCCCGCGGGCGCTCTCCCTCACAGAGATGTGCTGCTTGGCTTATCTGGCCTCAGTGTGGCCAGAAAAGTAGGCAAAACTTGCTCACGATACACCTGTGTGACGTGGGCGCGGTATCAACGCCTGTCTACAAGCCACACTCTCCCTACAATCAAGTCTAGTTTGCCTAGTAGGCAGACGCTAGTACCGCCCACTTCACACGCAGGTGTATCGTGGGCACTTTTGCCTACTTATCTATGGCAGCACTGGCTGGGTTCCCGGTGGTTGTTGCCTAGTCCACACGCTGCCTGCGCTGCTGCGCCCTCAGCAGCGCTGCCCCGCGCAATTAGTTCGGCGAAGGGCCCCGGCCGCGGCCCGCTGCCCGCTCCGGGATACATCAAAGACGTGGCACTTTAGGACCTCGAGACCGGCGGGCCGGGGCCGGGGCCGGGGCCGGGGCCGGGGCCGGGGCCGCGTTACAAGCCCGGGACGACCGGACCGGACCGAGCCCAGCATCTTTACGGTCTGCTACGTTACCTTTTCGGACGACTAGCCCCCACTTCCACCACCCATCCCACCCCACCCCACCCCACCCCACCCCACCCCACCCCACCTACACCCCACCCACACCCCACCTACACCCCACCTACACCCCCCCACTGCCCAACCAGACTTTCTTGACTTTCCCTCCCCTCGCCGTGACAGCTTCGTTCCTCTCTTCTCGTGGTCGCCAGTAGTCCGTCCCGCACTCTCTCCTCTCTCTCTCTCTCTCTCTTTCTCTCTCTCTCTCTCTCTCTCTCTCTCTCTCTCTCTCTCTCTCCTCCTCTCCTCTCTCCTCTCCCTCTCCCTCTCTTCTCCACCTCTCTCTCCCCCTCTCCCTCTCTCCGCCAGTAGACCAGAATCAGTCCCCGACGATCTACTACTTAATTCGAGAGGCGCGCGCGAGAGCCGCTCGCGTCCAACTAGTCGGTGTCAGCTCGTAAAACTTGCAAATAGACAGACTCATCTCCCCCGTCGCCCCGCCCCGCCCCGCCCCGCCCCGCCCCGCCCCGCCCCGCCCCGCCCCGCCCCGCCCCGCGACGACTCGCCCGAGCGGGTCTTCGTCGCTCCTTAACACTTCGCCCGTGAATTATTTGTTTTAAGAAGTTTCTGTGACACTGGAATACCTAACGTGCCGACTACAGGCTTCACGCCAGCCGCCGGCGGGGCGGGGCGGGCCCGCCGCGCCCTGCCCTGTCCTGTCCTCCTGTCGCCTTTGCTTTGCCGAAGGTTTTCGTTCCCCCCGCGGCTCTGGCTCTGGTCTTCTGTGAACTTTTAGTTACATTGGCCGGAGGGAGAATTTGGAGGAGGAGCGGAGCGGAGCTGCTCGACGTGCAGCCTCACTCTAGCACTCGCCCCCCCCCCCCTACCTCCTTCAGTCAGGCGGAGCTCAGGACCTGGTTACGAAAAACTAACATACTACGATTATAGTATCAACCGCCCGTCCGCGGGCGGGACCCTCTTTTATTGACTTCCGAAGTGGCAGCAGAGGAGACGGACCTTTTGTATCATATTGAGGGAGGGAGGGGGAGAGAGAGAGAGAGAGAGAGAGAGAGAGAGAGAGAGAGAGAGAGAGAGAGAGAGAGAGAGGCACACGCTGTGAACGTTGTTGCGCTGGACGTAGGGGCTTTATTGGAAATGACAGACGCGCATGGGGGAGTTTGGAACCAATCTGCTGACCCTTCGTCATATCTCATTTATTTTACATGATTGAACTAGGCGGGAAAGGGCGTGCGCGTGATCGCGATTCAAGTCATGAAAGTTGAATGAAAACACGCGAGTAGTGGAGTTGGTCATGAATAAATTATAAATAGTTTTAAGGTAGACAGATTTCATGACATACACTTTTATACTTTACGGGAACGGTTGAAAGGAAAGGCGTTGGGCCATAGGAGCGAGGGGGCTGCTTGCCGTAGTGTCGCGTGCAGGAAAAGAAATGTACAGAGAGGCGGAGGGAAATAATGGTGAAGCGGAGGAGCGACAAAATAGGAAGAGGCAGGCAGGTAGGGGGCTCCAACGCGACGGGGTAGCCGCCGTCGTGAAGACGGCGGGGCGGGGCGGGGCGGGGCGGGGCGGGGCGCCACTTCAAAGGCCGACCTGTAATTGCACCCTGTGAGCGGGGTGGTGCACGTGTGGGTCCCTCCCCTCCCCTCCCTGACCCCTCTATATACCTCCCTCGGCCCCAGGCCCTCTCCTCTCTTTCGTTCTTTCAACGCCCCGCCCTACATCCTCCGACCCCTCCCGCCCCGGGGCGGGTGGAGCACACTGTAAAATTTTAAGCCGTCACATATCAGCCCTTGTGACGAGCAATTCACAGGTTAAACTTACGCGTAGTTGTACGCCTTTGTCAAGCGTATAGCTGCGATTGAAGACCTTAAGCCTTTCTTGAAGCGTAAAACTAAGCTTCAAGGCAATATCCCCAAATGCATTTGGTGGAAAGGAGCGCATGAGCTCTTGTACGCTTCAAGAAGGGCGTGCGGACTGTACGCTTCATGAAAGGCGCTATATTGCGCCTTAGTTTCACGATGTAAGTAGCAATATTTATCGTCACAATGACGATTCAGTTTGACAGTGCATGCGAGAATGAGTAGTTCTGTGCGAGTGCGCTGTGCGTCGCGCGTCCTACACACCATTTCCATTCTCACTCCCCATCCTTTTTTATTTCCTTTTTTCGTCCGTTCGGGCTCGTTATTTTTCTCCGGAATACTATACTGGATGAGTAGCTTCGGTGGCCATTACGACTGCCGTTTCTAGCACTGTACAAAGAATAGAAAGGAATCAAAAAGCAAAAATCGAGATAAAAATAAAGGTCTAGTACCGTTAACTGTGGACATCCATATTAAGCTTGCGTACAATTGAATTCTGCAAGTATTTAGAAATTATTATATAATTACGTAAAACTAATACGTAATTATGTAAACTTTTACGTTAACGATGCATTTGCAGTGATATTACGAGTGGCTAATGTCTAATAAAAAGTAGATAAAATGTCGCTGCGCGAGCTGGGGATTAAGAATGTTGGTTTCTCATGGTGGTTCTTTACTTGCAGGGCTTTAATTACTAAGCCCTCTCTTCTCTGCCCGTCCCCGCTGCAGGCGCCACGCACCTTTCACCCAACCGCTGCGGTCTGACTGGTGAGGAGAGTTGGTGGCGGTGGGAGCGGGGCGGGGCGGGGCGGGGCGGGGCGGGGCGGGGCGCGGGCGGGGCGGGGCGGGGCGGGCAGAGAGGGGGTTCTAAAACCGCTGCAAGCAAAAGCAAGCAAGCAAGCCCGGCTTGCGGTTATGCGGCCGCGGTCTCGGCGCGGCGGCCCTTCTTTGTCGTCGCCCACGCCACCCCTCGCCGCCCCATGCCGCCCCACGCCGCCCCGCCCCGCGGTGCTCCACATTACATTTCTGAGATTCGTTTGCTCATGAAGCGCCCGCTGCTGGTGCTGGTCGGAAACGAAACCCGGCATGCGCCAAAATGCACTGCGAGAAAAAACTACGTACAATCCGGTTAATTTTTATTACACAGTCTTTTCTGTAGTTTCTTATGACAGCCCATCCCGTTGTCGAAGGCCAATACCTTTTTGTTTCATTTCGAGTGCAAACTCATGACATATGTTAACATTTTTTGTTCGTCGACACAGGATTTCGTTGCCCATATACTCGCGTCTCGCTCTTTGAATAACAGTGGCGTGTTTCTGTTGGCAGCCCTGCAGTGAGCTGACGGCCATGTTATGTTTCTGTTGCAGGCGGGCCGGGCCGGGCATGCGGCGCTGGGGCCCGCGGCGGGGGCGGGGGCGGGCCCGGGGCCCCGGCCCCACGTGAGGGCCCACGTGAGGGCCCACGTGAGGGCCCACGTGAGGCCTGCGGGTGGGGCCTGGGGCGTGCCACGGCCCACCAGCGCCATGGGGAACCACCAGTCCGGCCGGGTCCAGCGCAGCTTCAGCGAGGGGGAGGAAGGTGAGCAGAAACGGAACGCGAACAAGGCGCCTGCAGGCTGATTCCGAGGATCGCTCTCGTACTTCTGTCCTTGTCGCACTCATGTGGCGCTGCCATGCCCAGCATAGGGCACCGCCATAGGTGCGACAAGGAAGGAGGAACGAGAGCGATCTTCTGAATCAGTCGGCTGCGCCATAGCCTCCTCGGGCTCGGGCGACAATGGCGCGCAAAAACCAACAGCGGCCCGCACGCACGCCGGCCGACAATAGACGCAATTAGGACCGGGTTGGCCATTGTTGGAGATGGGGCTCCTTGGAGGGGTGGAAGGGGGGGGGGGCGGCTGAGTCGCGGTCACGGATTCGCTTCATCCGGCGCGGCGGGCAGGGAGGGGGTTGGCAGGGGGGTGGAATCCGGAAGTGATAAGTGGGAAACAGAGGGTCTTTATAGGATCCCGTAAGGGGTGTCTATATTGCTCACGCCCTTGAGTCTTATGGTATTTTTGACAATGGCGCCTTCTGTTCTTATACATCGTCTATCGTTTATTGTCAAACTGCTGTCTGACGGCATAATGAAGTTAATTTACATCCAGCAAGGCCAAGCCGGTTGCGGAAATTTTTACTTTCGTCATTAATTGTCTTGTACCGGGCGTTTCATAAAAGACGCAGGTTTGGGGCGGGTTTGCCTACCCAAGGGGCAATGGCGCCTTACGGGAAGATCGAGTAGGCAAACCCGGCAGCACCTGCGTCTTTTATGAAACGCCCGGTACATATATAATTAAGTGTTGAAACTTCGGAGGCCTTTTAACGCGTCGCAGCGCTAGTTTTTTTTTCCGGATAGAATTTTTGTTGTTCTTGTTGTTTTGTTTTTGCGTTGCTGCCGACCGAGGAAGTAGATCAAGACGGAGAGGCAGGATTGCCCGCGGCGCGGCGCGCGCCTGCGGGTGGAGTCGGGCGGGGCAGGGCAGGGCGGGGCGGTACGGGGCGGGGCGGGGCGGGGCGGGACGAGGCGTCCGGCTAGAGCATTTTAATTACATCTGAGGTCTCGTTCTAAAAAGTTCCCGAGAGAGAGAGAGAGGGGGGGAAGAGGGATAAAGTAGAAACGGCGCCATGGCAGGCTCGACGTTCGTTACGCCCTGCGGGAGATGGCGGCCTGGCGGGGCGGCCTGGCTGCCGGACCGGGCCGGGCCGGGGGGTACAAGGTACAACGGCAGGGGTTCGAAGTCCAGCTCCGGCCCGGCCCAGCCCAGCCGGCAGGTGAAATGGAGGAAAAGAACAAAGGATCTTTCTTCGTCGCACGCATTCAAGTGTCAGTCGCTTTTTATTTGTTTTCCCTGTCCCTCGCCTGCTGCCCCCCCCTAGTAACGCGTGGCGCGGTGCGGTGCGCTGGCCGCGTGACGGACGCGGCACACGCGGGGCGGGACTAACACAGCGTTACTTTCAATTACTCAGGTATTTCCCACTTTTTTTTTCTTTCACTTTTCCATTTTCTTTACGTAATTGCGTTCAGGTGAGATTAATGGAATGAGAGAGGGGCGCGCCTTTCCCTCAGCCCCACCCCGCCCCACCTCGCCCCACCCCGCCCCGCCCCGCCCCGCCCCGCCCCGCCCCGCCCCGCCCCGGGGAGAGAGAGAGAAGGGTATTAATGGAGCGGTTTGTGAAAAATGCAGACTTAATTAGAGACAAGGGAACACCGCAGACTGGACCGCCCCGCCCCGCCCCGCCCCGCCCCGCCCCGCCCCGCCCCGCCCCGCCTCACCTCGTCCTGTCGCCATTCACATCCGCCTGCCGGCTATATTACTCTTTGCCTCTACCGAACTGGACTGCCCAATTGCGTTATATCCGTGTGATACAGCCTCGTAGCCTCGTAGCCCTTTTGACTGCCAGACCGTCACTTTTTCAATAGAACTTTTCGCCCACAATTTGGCAAAAGCGCGAATCTCCATACTAAAATGACATTTGGGCATGACTTTTCTGAAATTAAAAAAACTGGCTATGGTTCATTTTTTTCTGTATTCGATGGGGACAAGTAATTTCGTTGACAGACACTCGAAATACGCTTAATCCCGAATAGGAAATCGGACTTTGCCACAAAAGGTCTATTCATCGCAATCAAACAACTCAAAATAAATTAATGGATGTCCAAGCCATAGACTTTCCTTTCTCCTTTACATATGCCTTGTCCTTAACGTCCAGGACAGAACGCAAAATAGCAGCGTATCGTCGAGAAAAAAATTAAATCTCTAGTTCGAAGGGGGAGGGAACGATGGAGGGACTGGGAGAGCAGCAGGGGGAAGTGTGGAGGGAAGAAAAGGGAAGCAAGTCGTGTCTACTTGGCGGAACATCAGGAGACTGAGGGGGGCAGAGAGAGAGAGAGAGAGAGAGAGAGAGAGAGAGAGAGAGAGAGAGAGAGAGAGAGAGAGAGAGAGAGAGGGGGGCAAGTAGTTGGGAAACGGAAGTAGCGCGAGAGGGAAAGGAGGCTAGGGGATGTCGTCAGTAGGAAAAGTTATTTTCTCGCATTTTCTTGGTGCTAGTCAGACGACTGGTTTGGCAGACGCCAGGCGGGGTGGGG
Source organism: Frankliniella intonsa (assembly GCA_033675135.1). Lineage (NCBI taxonomy): Eukaryota > Metazoa > Arthropoda > Insecta > Thysanoptera > Thripidae > Frankliniella > Frankliniella intonsa. The sequence continues at coordinate 2,045,618 of CM066245.1, read as the reverse complement.
CGGGGCGGGGCGGGCGGAGCAAATGTTGGAAACGGACGGGCGCGAAGAGGAGGAAGACCAGCCGCTGCAATTCTCAAGGTTCTTCACGCGGGAGAAGGTGGCCCTGTGCCTCGGGCGGGGCGGAGGGGTGGAGCGGGGCGGGGCGGGGCGGGCGGGGAGGACTGAGATTCAGAGCACCGTAAATCCCACGGTCATTGCCGGCCTGTAATGGAAGGCAGCCTTACCCTCTCTGTCCCATGGTCAGCTCTCTCTCTCTCTCTCTCTTCCTCTCTCTCTCTTCCTCGGTGTGAGTGTGTGTGCAATAGGTGAGATGGGGAAGGGTGCGGCGCACGAGCAGCCAACCATTTCTCAGACACTTAGTATCGCTCCGTGCTTATTTTTCTACATCTCCGCTACTTCCCTCTCTTCGCTTCCTCCTTGTCTCCTTTAAACCCCTCTCTATTTCTCACTAGCCCCCTTTCTTTATCCCCCACCTCTCTCTCTCTCTCTCTCTCTCTCTCTCTCTCTCTCTCTCTCTCTCTCTCTCTCTTTCTCTCCCCCTCCCTCTCCCTTCCTCCTCTCCCTCGCAAGACCATCCGCCCCATACGTTTCGATTTATCAACAGAATGCTTTAGCTGCCCCACCGCGCTTTTCTGCGCTCCAAGTAGGAAGTAGTACACTGGTGTGGTGTGCAAAGCCATGCTCACTATAATTTCAACGGTGAGCATTGCTCACATAAACAGTAAGCATGTCCATGCACACGTTACAAACAGTGAGCATGTCATGCACCCTTCATATACAGCGTGCATTGCTCACTGTTGGATTTTCGGTATACTGCCCCTCCTTCCCCCACGCCCCCTCTCCCTTTTCCCTCCTCCCTCTAAAGGCTCACGTCGGGACGACCCGACCTCGCGGCTAGCTTACGAGGCCACTCTGAGGCGCTAAAGTGGGGGCCGCGCCCTCTTCGTGTAGACAGACACAGATGGAGTGTGTGAGAGAGAGAGAAAGAGAGAGCGAGAGTGTCTCACCAAAAGAGTAAAGAGTGTAGGACTGTCTAACGCTGAGGTTTCCGCAGTGCCAGGCGACCAACCAAGACACATCACCTCTGCGTGTAGGCCGAAGTTCTGCCTGGCCGGTAGGCGTCTTGGGCCCGTAGCGTCACGGCCCGCCCCACCCCACGCGCCCCAACCGCCCCACCCGCACAACCCGCCCCGCCCCGCCCCGCCCCGCCCCGCCCCGCCCGCCCCCGCGCGCTCAGTTGGAGCAGGATTCATACCCCGTGCTACTACGCTTGGCTGGTTCCGGCTGACAGTGGCGAGTCTGGAAGCCCCTTTTGCGAGGGGCGGTGGCGGTGGTCCCGCGGCCTCGCCCCACCCAGCCCCGCCCCGCTCCACCTCGCCCCACCCCACCCCACCCCGCGGCCCCGCAGCCTCCGTGGTCCCCTGACGGACTCGTCTTGTTCATCTTTTCATCCGACGGGTCCGCGCGGCCGTCCGGCCCGCCGGGCTGCGTTTGAATTGGTGCCAATCCTGTCCTCGGGACGTCGTGCCCCGTGGCGCCTGGCGCCTGGCGTCTCTCGGACGCGGCCGCCCCGCGCGCCGGACAGTGGGACAAGACTCTAAGCCGCTGCTGCGGGGTCCGGGCTGGGCTGACCTCCGACCCTTCGGCCGCGTCCGGCCCGAGAAGCCGAAGTCAGAGTCCGGTCGGGAGGGAAGGCGCCCCGCCCCACCACGCCCCACCACGCCCCGCTACCGACTTCAAGTTGAAGCCCAGCATTACGGGCAGGGGGCTGGCCGCGCCATTGTGGTCAGGTACCGTGCTGTCGGCTCTCAGCTCCCACGCGCGGGGCGGGGCGGGGGGGCGGGGTGGGGCGGGGCGGGCCTTTTGGGAATAAGCCACAGCGCCTACGCTGGTAACACGAATATCCAGACCATGACGATTCGGTTTAACAGTGCAGACAACTTCATAACTTCTATACATCGTTTACCATTTCTGTTGCAGTTAACTTCGACCACTTCCAGATCCTGCGGGCCATCGGCAAGGGCAGCTTCGGCAAGGTAAGTCTTTCTCGTCTTCAACTACGGTCGCCCCATAAGTATATTTTAATCAATACAATATAAAGTCGTAAACGTTGAGTATTTAAGCATCGCGAAAATTTTGAACAAGAGCACTTCCTGCACTCCGCGGTAGTGCAACAGAAAGTGTGCAAATCCCTAGCAAATCCTTCTCGGCTGCGTAAAGGACTCATGACTCTTGAGTTTGGGGTTTGACCTCCGCCCCGCCCCGCCCCGCCCCGCCCCGCCCCGCTCCAGCCCGCCCCGCCCCGCCCTCGTTGGCCTCCTCCTGCTGCTTAAGGTTTTTCGATAAATGACTTTCGGGGGGCTTATAGGTTCTAAGGGCGCAGCGACCGTGAGGGAGGGCAGTGAAGGGGAGGGGAGGGGCCTCTGCGGGCCACCAGCTTCAGAATTGGAGATCTCCTCATCACTGAAGTAGTTGATAGCCAGTCGGGCCCGTAGTTTGAAGGGGGAATAATAATAGAAGAAACAGGATTGATTGTGGTTCACGGCCGGCGGCCGAATCAAGGTGGAATAGAACCCGGCCAACAAAAGGGCCCCACCCCCACCCCTATCCTTCTCCAACTGGCTTCCCCCACCCCCCACCCCCACCCCCCACCCCCACCCCCACCCCCACCCCCACCCCTCGAAATCTCTTGCGCGCCGTGCCGTGCCGACCTTCACTTTTCCTTTTCCTTCACTTCTGCCTTTGTTCTCTCAGTCTCTTCTCTTTATAGGGATTCAGCAATATATATGCTGCTGACTATAGATCCTTATGTTCAAATTACGATGATACGCAATTAAATGGTCTTCACATTGGTGTAAAATTTTTTGTTCTTTCGGTTGAAGGGTAAAGGTTTTTTTTGTTTAAGAAGAATATGGCTTAAACGTTTTAAAGGTTATTCTTAACATTTTTGCAAAGAAACCTCTGTAAAAAAATCGAAATTATCACAAACGTATAAAGAAACAATTTCGTACTGGTTAAAAAAAATTGTCAGTAGCTAACAAAAGTTTTTATACGCAGCAGAGATTCTGATAACGGGTTTAAAAAAAAAACGTAACGGACTGAGAGTGTTGTTTTGCGCAGACGACAACGCTCTTCTCTAAGCCTCCCCCCTCTCCATCGAGATTCGTTCTGATGAAACAATTAAAAATTTAGGGAGGTTTCGCAGACGTCGGCACGCGGCAGGGTCTTACACTCTTCTTCTTCTTCTTCTTCTTCTTCTTCTTCTTCTTCTTCTTCTTCTTCTTCTTCTTCTTCTTCTTCTTCTTCTTCTCTCGCAGTGTGCCCTCTGCTGCAGCGGTCCATCGCCTCTTGCCCGACGCGAGCAATTTCCGCTTTAAGCTCCGTTTCGTAATGACTGGGATCCTTCTCCCGCCCTCCTTCAGACGGGCCGGGCTGGACTGGCAGAGTGGATGGAGCGGTGCGACGCGACGCGACGGAAGCGTCAAGAAGTCGTGCTGCTGCTGAGCGAAACGGAGAATATGGAGAAAGGAAAAAAAAAAGAAGCGGATGTAGTAGTATGTCGTCCGCTCTGCCCTGCTGGGCCCTAGGAGACTTAGTCGTATTTCCTATCTAGAAAGATGTTCGAAACTTTTCGGCATATTGGGAAAAAAAAATTGGCTGAAACGGAAACCCCGCGGTTAGGTCACGAATAATGAATAATAACGAATGTCCATTATGAAATGAATCAATCCTCTCGAATCTTCATCAATGTCATACTGCTTATAAATTGCGACTTTCAATGAAGAGCAGTAACCCTGACCCCGCGCCCCGCGTGCCTGCCAGCAGAACTGAACCGCGTGCGCCCCACTCCGCCTCCGACATAACGTAGCTCGACAGCCGAACAGCCGATATCCGTCCGGAAGACTTACGACCCCTGCGGATCAAGGGCAGCGCCTCGCAGCTGCGAGGCCAGCCTTGACCCCAAGGCACCTTTAGGTGGCCGGGTGCACCATCACCGGCTGTACAGTAGGAGACATCATCCTTGGTCGTTTCCCTTAGTGACCACCGCGATGGCCGTTTTCGCGATGGCTGCAGTGGGCGGGCAGTATCTTGTGGGGTGCGGAGGAGCAGCGACACATGAAGGCGGCCTACACTGGAAATCCAAGTGTACGAATGTCGCTCACTTGTAGGTGAGCAAATAACCATTCACTCACTTGTAGGTGAGCGAATAACCATTCACTCACTTGTAGGTACAAGTGAGTCGTTGTACTGCAGGAGGTTGGCAGGGCTGCGCCGCGCTGGGCTGCTGGTGCCGAGCTGGCGCCGAGCTGGCGCCCCGCCCCACAAACTTGCTGAATGGCTTGTTCCCTGCTTTTGTTTTGCGTGTCCGGGCGGCGTTCCGCGTCCTCTGCACCGTTGTGATAATCCCCAGCGTTATAGCTGGCCCCCGGGCACCTCCGGGGCTCCCAGGTGCATGCTGTGCACTCACTTCTCGTCGCTCCCCTCCCACCCTCCTCCCTCGCACCCGACCTCTCTCACAAGCCGTAACCGCTGGTGGGGCTTTAAAGCGAGCGGGTATTCACTACAAGAAAACGTGTACGGAGTACTCCGTATTACAGGGTATTATGCGGTATTACACCGGTATGACATGGAAAATTCTACGATTTTAAGAGTACATTTTGTTATTTTTCGGTATTACATTCACTGTTATTCAATTCCTGTGACGTCTTATTCTGTTTCGTGTGAAAACTGTCACATTCTTTAGGTGGAACGAAAAACGCCCACCCCACAAATATATCCAAAAGGATTAAATTTTAGCATTTTCCCCCTTTTTTTTCAAATTTTAAGAGTGGGATTGCAATTTTTGAATACGCTACGTACGCAGTCAAGTGCGATCAGTTTAGGGGCGCATATATCATATAAATAGAGTTCTGCTAAGCTTTAAAACACTTTACAAAAAATACTTTCGCGTTTTGGATAAATTTATCAGAGCAGGGCCTGTCCGTACGGGCTCAGCGCGTACGGAAGGCGGCGGATGTATAACTACGTCAACTTGACCCTCGGGGGCCTGGCCGCGGGCGCCGCGGGGTGGGCGCTGCAGAGCGCGGCAGGAAGGCTGACCCCCGGGTCCGGCCGGCCGTCGACGCCGCTGCCGCACTCTATGGTGGGGCCTTAAAGCGAGGGCAAACATTTTGTCATTCGTCGGGTGCGGGAAGGCTAACGAGTCACCCCCCCACGCCGCGTTTCGTTTTGCCTTTTTTTTTTCTGCTGGCCTTGTGGGGCGGGGCGGGGCCCTGCGGGACCGGGGAGGGCGTCGGCCCCGAGGCGCCTCCGTCCCGTCCCGTCGCGTCCCGTCGCGTCCGACCGGCCGGGCTGGGCTGGGCTGGGCGTCCTTGGCGCTTTGTCCGACTTAATTAAGAGCCCCGCGAACTGCAGCAGCGGCGCGGCGCGGGGCCCTCCTCGAGAAGAACAGGGCGGTGATGGCGGCGAACGGGACGGGAAGGACGCGGCGGGGCGTGGCGGGGCGCGGCGGCGGCGGACTGCTGCTCGCTTCAGGGGGACAGTGGATGAGGGGGGGGGGGATTAATTTTGGACGGGGAAGATGTTGATTGTCCTCTATCACTCCTTCCCCAAACCACCGCCACCAGTCCTCCAACCCACTCAACCCCTCCCCCCATCTGTACACTGTATAAAAAGCTTGTTGAATAACAACCTCTTTTGTATCAACCATGTCGTTATTGACAAACAACCATGCTGTTCAAGAACAACAAAGGTTGTTGAGAAACAACAATGATGGTTTTCTAAGGAAAACAGGAACTTTATTGTTCTTGGACAACTATTTCAGTAAATGGACAACTTCTGTTGTAGCTTTTCAACATTTTTGCTGTCACTTGACAACTTTTATTGTTACTGGACAGCTGACGTTGTTGCCAGACAACAGCCGTTGTAGTTCTACAACACGAGTCAGTTAAAAACTTAACAACAATTTGCTGTTGATTCACAGTATACATTTTTACCGAGATTTTTACAGTGTACTGACAAACAAAAAAAAAGAGAGAAAAAAGACTTTCGCACGGAGTCTGATTGACTATAGTTTTCTCGATAAAGATACGTTTTTTTCCGCACTTGTCCCGTTTCTTATATTATGGACTAGTATTAGTATTGCGGGCCTGCGTACCCAGGGGGCCACGGCGCCTTGCGACTAGAGCGGGTGGGCAAACCTCCACACGGTTACGGTTACCACCACCACCGCGGCCACTACCACTACCACGCCCACCGCCACCACTACCACCACCAACACGCCTACTACCATCACCATCACCACGCCCACCACCACCGCCGCCACCACCACCACCCCCCCAAGCTCTGCAGCACCGAAACAACCCCATCACTGCGCCTACCAACTCTATCTGGGAACGGAGCAGAAACTCGCGCCGCGCCACTGTCAGAAATGTTTGTACCCGTTTCTACGGGATTTCCCATGGGGAACGTCACAAAATTACGATATCAAAATTGTAAAACTACACCATCGTAATGACACTTGCTTTTGACTTCGTCATTCTCAGAGGAACAAAATTTGGCTTTCGTAAATTTACGAGACCGATCGTAAGTTTACAACACAACAATGTACGAAAATTGTTGTTGTAACTTGACAAATAATTTTTTTCTAACAGTGGCCGATGGTCCTATATGCATAGAGACAGCTCTCCCACAGTCGCGCGCGGGGGGGCGTGTGTGCGAGAGAGATAAAGCAGAGCTCGCTCCTCCTGGCCAGCCGCGCCGGGGGCTGCTCGGCTGTGTCATGGAAGCACTCAGGTGGAGGGGGGGGGGGGGCCTTCATTGACAAGTAGAGAGACAGGCAGGTTGACTCGCCTGGACGAGACGCACACACGCACGCAACACACACACACACACACGCACGCACATCACACACGCAGGCCCACGTCCCGGGTAACAAGGGCGGTCAAACACGATATACGGGGGGTTAACGTCCCCGCATCGACCTATACAAGGAGGGGGGGGGGGGGGGGCGAAGAGGAGAAAACACAACGCGTGTCTTCCACTTCTACGAATTCAAACCTTCCGAAGCGTATGCAGTGTTTTGCGTCTTCTCCGACAGACACCGGCGCGGCAGCTTCGCTCTTTGCGAAGTGTGTAGTTGTATTCACGCATTTCGAAAAGGAGCGGGAAAAAGAATTGACTTTGGCGCGGCTGCACTGTAAAAAGAGTTATACTGAAAATTGACAGCAAAATTGTTGTTAAGTTTTGAACTGACTCGTGTTGTATTCCAACGACGGCTGTTAACAATGTCAGCTGTTCAGTAACATCAAAAGTTGTCCAGTGACAGCAAATATGTTGTCCAGCTACAGCAAAAGTTGTCCATTAACAACAATAGTTGTCCTGGAACAACAAAGTTTTTGTTTTGCTTTGAAAACAATCTTTGTTGTTTCGCAACAACCTTTGTTGTTCTTGAACAGCATTGCTGTTTATCAACAACATGGTTGTTACATGATAGGTTGATTTTTAACTGGCTGTTTTTACAGTGTGGCTGGCTGGTTCATGGCGAATGAAATAGAATTTAAATTCCTTTTCTTTTGGTGTTTGTTCTCTCGGTTATTCTAATTTTAACTACGTTGGGGCTTGCGGGGATGGTCGTTCGGGGGTGGTGTTGGGGGAGTAGGGGAGGGAGGCAGCCGTCATAGAGGTGAGTTGGAGGGGAGTTGATGGGGGTGGCGGTGATGGAGGGAGGGGGTGGGGTGGGGTGCACTGATGTGACGCACGTCTAAAATGGTGGGGCCATTAGATGAGCAAGCCATCACACACTTTGGTCCCGAGGGTCGGGGGTTGGGGGGACGAGCTCGTCCCGGCAGCACACAGCAGCGCCCGGCCCGTCATGAAGATGTAAATGTTTAACACATACACCACCAGAAAGTAGTACATTTAGTTGATGAAATGAGGAGAGTTTGTTTCTCTTCCCCGTTCACAAAAACGTGTGGGGCGTTTACGTGTCTATAGCAGACCACTGTTTACTAACGCATTAAGGAGTTAAGGAAAAGTGTTTCTCCTCCCTCCACCTCCAGACCCCACCCCATCCCTTCGCAAATGGTCGCATATTTACAGTCCAGGCTCGTAGAGGGAGGGCCCAAAAGGGTATGTCGTGTAATTTTCCTGGGTACTGCTGATGTAATATGCAGGCGTGGACCCCGCGCGCACTGTACACCGTGGGGACTCACAGCGCGCCCCACCCCACCTCGCCCCACCACGACCCGCCCCGCCCCGCCCCCGTGGCCGGCCCGCTCCTGACAGACGAAAATAAAACCTTTCCAGTCCAGCGAGGTACTCCGCAGCTCCACATGATGGGCGGTTCAGGCACCCGCTGCGTCGCCGCTCCCCTCCCCGCCCCACTCCGCCCCTCCCCTCCCCGCCCGCCTTCATGGCGCTCTGGTCGAGCCCAGCAGCACGCCGCCGCCCGCCTCACCCCCATCGGACTTCTATTATTTTCCCGGCCGGCGTTACCCAGATTCTGCTGTCTGCTAGCTGCGTTTCACCTTCTCCCCCTCTCTCTCTCTCTCTCTCTCTCTCTCTCTCTCTCTCTCTCTCTCTCTCTCTCTCTCTCTCCTCCCCTCTCTCTCTCTCGCTCATCCCCTTCACCCGCCGATTGACTCTCCTGCTGGCTAACTGCTCGCCTGGCACGCAGATGCATCGCAATACGGTTGTTCGTGGAAGTGAGCGGCGCGGCCTAGGCTGGGCGGCTGGCTCAACTGTCTGAGGAATCCCAAACTGCCATAACTATTGCAGGAACAGTTATTGGATCGCACACACGGGCGCCGGCTAGCCGCGGCATGGCACTGAAAATAGAGGAGAAAGATATATCGCTCTTCATACTGTGAAAAATATATTTGTAGATTTATGATAAATTTTGTAAATTACGATTTACGAGATATGTTGTAAATTTGCGAAGGACCTTTTCTGCTCGTGAATGAATTTCAAGCCCAGATGTAGTGCTTGTAATTTTACGATTTGCACTTGTAATTTTACGACTGTACTTCGTGGAAAATTTTCCGTAAACCTACGACCTTTTTTCACAGTGCAAAAAAAAGAAGATTTTGACAGAATTTCTTTTTCCTCTCAAGGGCGAGATTTGATTTTTTTGCACTATTAGAGCGATATTTTTAAAAGTCTCACTTTTTTTAGTTTTAAGAAGGGAATCTCGCTACTTTTTAATGAGGATTCCATTCCTGATATCAGCACATTTGAGCCTCCACTGTGCGTGGGCTACTTCTCGCCTACTTCTCTGGCAAACACCTTGCGACTTCCTCCTCCCTTTGATCTGGTCTGGAGGGGGGGGGGGGGGGGGGATCAGAGTGGAGCACGGCAGGCCAGGCTGGCCCGCGGAGTTGAGGTCGAGCAGAAAGCAGGTCGGACCCCAGAGTAGTGCAGAATGGGAGTTGCTCATTCCTCAAAGTTGCGGCTCCAGCTCGCCTTGCTCCTTCCCCCGCCCAGGGCTCGGCGGTCATACCGACCGCCATACCTGATGCTACCTGCGGAGAAGAGAAACCGGCGCCGTGCCGTTTCCGGTGTCTGTTTGGCGCGGCAGATGAAAAGGGAGGGGAGGGGGGCGGAAGTAGGGTGGGAGGAGAGGGAGGGAGGGGGTCTGTTCGCTTAGCACTCATAACCGAGCCGAAAACTAATGTTATCTTCATGAATGTTTGCCGAGGTTTGCGCTGGACCGGGCGGAGGAGGAGGTGGGTAGGAAGGAGAGGAAGTTGGTTCGGCAGATGCACTGTTAAATTCCTGCACGTGGCCGTGGCGACTCTGTGCCTACGACCCTCTTTACCCCGCCCCGCCCTCTCTCTACACCGGAAAAACAAAGGTGCTAAGCAACTCCTTTCGTGGGGCGCTAAAATCAAGTGCTAAGTTTAGTGCCTTTCCTGGGGCACTAAATCTTAGTGCCTTTGCACTGGCACTAAATTTGTATGGAGTATACGCGGCTGGTCAGCTAAAGGTGCTAAGTCCTACCTTTAAAAGGCGCTTACAAAATTTAGTGCCTTTCCTGGGGCACTAAATCTTAGCGCCTTTCCAAAGGCACTAAATTTTGTTAGTGCCTTTTAAAGGTAGGACTTAGCACCTTTGTTTTTCCAGTGTATACAATACGCATTGGTACTGCTGAGCCTGGGTCACTGCAGGTGGAGGCCGGACCGATTCCCAAAGGGGTGGGCTCCTCTGGCAATTCGTGGGGAGATGAAAGATCAACACAAGAGCTGCCCCCCCCCCCCCCCGCCCCCAGGCCCCTGCCCCTGCCCCGCCCTACCCCAACCTTCCTCACATACCTCCTACGTGTTCCTGTGCTGTTGTGCGGTCGCGCAGGGCTGCGCTACCAGCTGTATGCCGGGTGCCGGCCTGGCGGGGCGGGGCGGGGCGGGGCGGGCCTGTCCCCGCCCTGTCCGTCCGTGCCGAGTTCCGATCCCAGAGGATTCCTTTGCTGGGCCTGGCTGGACCAAAGCAAAAAGCGCGGGAGCGGCGGAAGGACTGGTGGAGCTCCCGCCGAGCCGAGCCGAGGCCCGAGAGACTGACGCTGCGCAAAAACTAGAGCAAAACCCCGTCGTGTGCGGTGCAAAATTAATTGTAGTTTCTGTTTTTGTGTGTGTCTAAAGACTAAAAATGTTTCTGGTTGCAATGAACGTTATAAGTGAATCTTACAATATCTGTAGGGAGAGTGTTCACTGTATAATGCTTGCAAAGAATTGGTTCGTATTGCAAACTATTTTCTTTGTAAGTTGCAAAGAATTTTGAAGCATTGTATTACGAACTAATTTTTCGTAAGCTTACGAACTATTTCTTTGCAATACAAACTAATTGTTTGTAAGAATTCTAATAGCTTGCAAAGAAGTTCTTTGCAATACGAACAAATTCTTCGTAATACAAATATTAAATTTTCTTCGCAACGTTGCAAAGAATTTAGTTTGCAAGCATTTTACAGTGTTGTGCAAGTTTATAAAATGGATCAGAAATCATCAGTAATACGGTTGGTTTATCATATGGATAATATCAACCGTGATACAAAATATTGCTTGAAGGTTACGATAGGAAAAAAAAATGGTCTGTGTCTGGGGCGAAAATTCTCACTTTTGCTTACTGTTTGACCTCAAAACTCTCAGTATTCTCACTTTTTAAAAAGCATAGTGACGCTGGGCCGGCGCCCTGTGCCCGTGGAGCTGTGCCTCTCAATAACGTATCCGATTCCTCCTGGCCGGCCCCTAACGCCGCCCTCGCCCAAGCCTAGCCTCGGCACGTGGCCGGGCGGGCGGGTCTTGTCCGGGGGGATAGTTGTGGTGGGGCGGGGTGGGATGGGGCGAGGCAGGGGTGGGGTGGGGTGGGGTGCGCTAGTTGAGCCACCGAACTCCCGTAGAGTTCTAGACTCTAGCCCAGGGGCGGAGGTGCTGTGAGTCGGGTGATCTTTTCTTCCTCCACTCTCTTCTCTCTCTCTGTCCCTCTCCTTCTGGTTCTCCCTCTCGCATTCCCTCCCTCCCTTTTCTTTTTCTTTTCCCCTAACCCACACTTCTTTCATTTTTTTTTTGTAATCTTTTTTCAAAACTTTTTTTTCCTTCCGTGCTTAAGCGGAGGGTGCGGGGAATAAAAAAGTGTTCGTGGGCCTGGGCAGAATGCGCGAAGGGAGAAACGCACAAAACGCTTGACGTAAGAACGCGACCTGCGCGGCGGGGACCGGTCTAAGGAGGAGAGGAAGGTGTGGTGGGCCCGCCCCGCCCCGCCCCGCCACGCCGCACCGTCGCTGAATAATGCATTTCGCCCTGGCCCGCCCCCGCCCCGCCCCGCCCCGCCCCGCCCCACTTCTCCCCCGGCCCGGCCGTACAGTGGCAGGGGCATCTCGAAGGGCAATCACATTGGGGCATGAATAGCACCCGTCCCTTTGTCTTTGGCGGCTCCTCCGCCGCCACCGGAGCCGGAAGCGACCGTGCCCCACACTGTGAAAAATATCTCTGTAATTTTACGACTTTTTTCGTAATTTGTGATTTACAAACGGTGTTGTAACTTTACGATCGAAATCGTAAAATTACGAAAGCCTATTTGTGCTCCTTTAAGAATCACAAGTTGATACCAAGTGTCCTTAAAATTTTGTAATTTTACAATTGGAACTTTACGACATTTCTCACACGTTTAGTCCAGGGAACTAAATTTAAAACCGAACAAATTTTAGCGCTGTGAACTAAATTTTGTTCGTACAGATAAAATAATTGAGTCTGTTTAACAAAGTTTTTGTTGATTCGACCATATTTAGTCAAAAATGTGGGTACTAAAATTTAGTCGGTTTCTAGAACTAGATTTTGTTTCCTACGACCCTGATTTGGTTGCATCAACGAAATGGTTCTCTGGGTGCATGGAAAATTTTCCCGTAACTCTTACAAAGATTTCTCACAGTGCACTGCCCCCGCCGCGCGGGCCCGGCCCCCGCACGCCACGCATATATATAAAGAGGGAGGCAAAGGTCCGCGAGGAACTCACCTGTGCGTCTTACATCAAATGAATTTCATTTTTCCATTCTTCCTGCTCGCCTCGCCTCGCCTCGCCTCGCAGTCTGCGGCGGGAAACTCTTATATCCCGGTGCGTTCGCAGAAGTTTTCCCTCCGCGATGTCGACCGGAAACTTGAGGGCAGATGTACTCTCCGTGTGGACGAGTTCCGGCCCGTGGGCAGGAGGAGGTGGGGGTGCACCGCACATGCATTTTTTACGTCTCGCTCCTCCTCGCCTGGAGCTTCACGACTAGTGACCGCTGCCATTTTTCTACGTCAATGTCTCCGCTTCTACCCCTCCTAGCCCTCCCTTCCAACTTTTCTGGTCGCGGTAAAAGTTTCCGGGTGAAGAAGGGCGACAACATCAAGGGGGAAAGGGTGCGACACAGTCGAAAGGAGAGTAAAGGGTTGGGGGGGAATTAGAAAGGTGTTGGGGGAGAAGGGGACCCGGCCGGATGACTTTCATGGTGAGGGCGCAGGCGCAGCACTGTTACAACCTTACGGTGAATTTCACTGCAAGCCGCAGTAACCCCTGCAGCGTAGTTTATAAGCTACGGTGAATTTTTACCGAAAATTGCAGGTGTATCTCACTGTAAGTAAACGGTGTTTATGCACTCTGATTCACCGTAGCTCACGATGAAAATTCATACCGTCAGCTAACAGTGTTGCACCGTTCTCTGTACCTAGAACACACTGTACGCTAGCTTTTATTTGTGCAGGCTAAGTGCGGGTAGCCTAGCCTGCACTCGGCCCCGAGCTATCTCGGCGGAGAGAACATTTTTCACTGTCGAGTTGGGCCGGCCGGGCACACGGCAAGCGCAAAACGCTTTATTTAAAAAACGCGGGGATGAACCTCGTGCGAACACGTGTGTGTGTGTGTGTGTGTGTGTGCGCGCGCGAATCCCTACGGAGGACTGCGGCGTAGCGATGCCTGCGGAGCACGTGGCGTGCACGTGGCGTGCACATGCCGGAGAGGGCCCACCCGCAGTGCGCTCTACGCACTTGATGGATGACCACCACGTGGACACGTCGCCGCACGTGCCGACCACGTGTCGACCACGTGCAGACGCGTGTGAATGGCGTGCTGATTACTCCCGACATGATATCGAGACGGAGCAATCTCCTTGGAAGGACGCGGGGGGGCGGGGCGGGGCGGGGCGGGGCGGGGCGGGGCGGGGCGGGGTGAGGTGTGGCGCCAGGGGGGCCCCCACGCGCGCGCGCTATCGAATGGTTGGCGCGTACATCCTCAGGGAAATAGCACGTCTTTGCGTCGGCACGAAGGGTTGCCCCCCTGCCCGGCCCGGCCCGGGTCTGGCGACGCCTGGCGGGGCGGCGCGGCGCGGGGCGGGGCGGGGCGGGGCGGGGCGGGGCGGGGCGGAGGAGCAAGGGGAGGCGTCGCCCGTGAGAATCTAATTCGGCGCCGGGGAGCGGGAAAAAATGTCATCTTCGAGAGTGTGGCCTCGAGAAATAGTCATCGTCGCTCCGTTTGACGGGGGACGGCACGGCACGGCACGGCACGGCACGGCACGGCACGGCACGGCACGGCACGGCACGGCACGGCACGGCACGGCACGGCGGCACTGAACGGGCGGCACACCATAAGTTTCTTACAAAGAACTGCCCTTCGTAACGTACGAAGGATTTTTCGACTTTAGTAATACGAACAAAATTCTTTGTATTACAGAGGACTCCAGTTTGTATCACAAAGAATACGCAATTGTTCCCGTACCAAAATTGTTTGTAATATGAAGAAAATAGGTTTGTAATATGGCGGCTCCAGATCTTTATTTGTACGCTACAAACCCAATTCTTCGTAATATGAAGAGCATGCTTTGTGAGGAGCAGTGCGCGACGCGGCCGGGGCCGGGGCGCAACAACTGATGGGCTGTCACACGTATCGACCGGGCGGGACGGGTGGACGGGCCTCGGACAACAGCGGCACCACCTCGTGGGGTCTGTGCGGCGGAGGCCAGCGTCGCCAGAAAAGTAGGCCAAACACATGAGAGTAAAGCGGGCTGCATCTGCGCCTGCCTACTAGGCAACATGTACGCATGCCACGCAGCCCGCACAGATAAATCCTTGCGAAGGAATTATTCGCATTGCGAAGGGTATAACTGATTCGTAAGCTTACAAAGAAATTTGTTCGCAAATTGCGAAGGATTTTCTTGGCAACACAAAAAAAAAAGTGTTGGCAAGGTGTTGACAATGCGCTTTACTCTACGACTGTGTGAAGGCGACCTATTGCCTACTTTTCAGGCAGCGCAAGAGGCCGCTCCGATCCGGCCCGGCTGGGCCAAGGCGAAAAATATTTTGAAGGGCCATGCCGGGCTGGGCCGGACAGACAGGCCGGGGCGAATAATCCCGCCATCTATCAGACACACGATCCATCATTACTGCTGGCTCCTGGCTTGGCAAGTCGGGTGAAAGCCGTGTCCGGGGCGGGGCGGGGCGGTGCGGGGCGGGGTGGGGCGGGGCGGCGGGGCGTTCCAACACGGAGCAGAACGACAACAACAGCGCGGAGCGTCATTCAATATCGCGACATGGAAACGCTCTGACTGACTGAGGCGCCAGAAGCGTCTCGCGCACTCGCCACACCCCGCCCCGTCCCGCCAGCCCCGCCACACCCCACCCCACCCCGCTCCACCCCACCTCGCCCCATCCCGCCCCGCCGCGGCGGGCTGCAGTTGGAGAGAACAATCTGCATCGCGTACATCACGGGAATGTAATTATCTTGTATCTTATAAACCGTCGCGGAAATAATGGTCCTAGCTCAGCAGGCCGCGACAGAGAGGGGCAGGCGGACATTCAGAGAGAGAGAGAGAGAGAGAGAGAGAGAGAGAGAGAGAGAGAGAGAGAGAGAGAGAGAGGGGGAGAGGGATGGAAGGGAAGGGCCGGGTCGGCGCCAATCCCAGCCCGCCCTTGGCCCGGGGGTATGGAGGCGGGTATGGCGCCGAGGCGCGGGGTTAGCGCGACCCTGCCCCTTGCTCCGCCCTGCCCGCCCTCATGCTGCTGCTACATCCTGCACCAAAGCATTTTGTGGTCGGATAATAATATATTATGTTGTTGTTGCGGCGAAAAGTTCTCTCGCATCCCCCCCTCCCGCCTCTTGGGCCGGGCCTGGTATGGTCCCGGTATAAATCCTATGGCAGCAGCACCGCAGCCCTGCCCTCTGCGACACGCTGCTCTCCCGCCACGCCCCGCCCCGCCCCGCCCCGGCCGCTTGTAGCAGACCGACCAGCAGCACGGGGATCAGCCTCCCCGCCCCCAGCCGCCCCCCGCGGAAGTCCCCGCGGCTTTCGCTGGTCCCAGGCGGAGCGGAGCTGGGCGGGGTGGGGTGGGGCGGGGCGGGGCGGGGTGGGACTCGGCCAGGACCCACAGATCCCGACAAGACCCCGTGGTTGTCGAGCTCCGCCGCCACCACTACTCCGCTACACCAGCCGGGCCCGGCCCGGGTGCAGACCAGACCAGACCACGTGCTGCACAGCAAGTTTGTGTCGCAATAAGATAGGACTAACTTTATGAGGACCAGGATGACGCTGCGGCCGGGCCGGCGGGGCGTTTATGGTCCTCCTATACGCGGGGCGGGGCGGGGCGGGGCGGTAGGGCGACACCGTGACGCGCACGGCTACAGCGTGAGCCGTGCCGGTGTCGTGCCGTGACCTCCGTGCGCCCCGCCCCGCCCCGCCCCGCCCCGCCCCGCCCCGCCCCGCCCCGCCCCAGCCTGCCTGCCTGACACGCCCTTTGACACGGCGATATAGAATGAGATGAGGCCTGTTCGCTGTGCGTGCGTGTTTGTGTGTGCTGGCGAGGAGAGAGTTAGAGGGAGAGAGTGTGTTTGTGAGAGTAAGAGAGAGAGAGAGAGAGAGAGAGAGAGAGAGACAGAGAGAGAGAGAGACAGACAGACAGACAGAGACAGAGAAAGGTGTGGGGATGAGAGAGAGAAGTGAGACTGGCAGATAGCCGAAAGACATGATCGCGTATTAAGGGTAGGTAAAGGTAAAGGGTAAATGAGAAGGGATGGATCGAGAGGGAATCAGTCGACTGGCGTTGTTTGTTGCCGGCATGTGAAAATGTCCGCGTGGGACACACACAGAGAGAGAGAGAGAGAGAGAGAGAGAGAGAGAGAGAGAGAGAGAGAGGCGCGCCAGGTGTCCTGCTCCTGGGCGACAATATGATTGCCGTGATGAGAGCCGGGCGCGGCGTAGTGTATGGCTCCATTCATCCTGTCTCTCCCCTCGTTCCAACCTCCCCCCCCCCCCCTTCCTTTCCTCTCTTCTCCCTTTCTGCTCGGCACACATTGCTGAGCACACTCTGCTGGGCGGCCATGGCGGATAAGCGCGTTGTGTGTACGGTGTGAGGAGCTTCATTAACCCGGAAGGGTGTCGGATGGTCTGGTGGGGGCAGCGGTCCCAGGGTGTACCTACTTGGGCGCCGCCCCGCCGCCGCCCACCATCACTGTGTCGTCATTATCCACCAGGGTCAAAGGGGTGAGAGGAGGGGGGAAGGGAGAGGGACGAGAGGAGAGAGAGAGAGAGAGAGAGAGAGAGAGAGAGAGAGAGAGAGAGAGAGAGAGAATGAGGAGGAGAGGGGTGGCGATAGAGAGGGAGAAAGGGGAAGGACGAGGGAAAAGTAGCGGGCAAAATATAATAGGGGTGGCAGAGATGGGGAGGGGGGAGGGATGACCCAGGGCAGGGGAGAGAGGCTAATGATAACCGCAGAACTAAATATTGATCCTCGCGTTAACCGAGTTACCTTGCCATGCCATTGCCATACTGTAAAGGCGCTGTGCCACCGCTGCTGGTGCCTCGCCTCACTGTGATCAGGGGGTACGGTCCCCGCAGCAGGCTCCGTTCCACAGGATGCTTTTTTACAGTGATGACCACTGGGAACAATATCTTGTAAATTTACGACAGCCTAATATTGCACTTGATTGAATTTCAATTCGATACGTAGTGCATGTAATATTACGATTTCTCATTGTAATTTTGCAGCTGCACTTCGTGGGAACTTTTCCCGTCAACGCGAGTGTGCTGCTGTGTGTTTACTGCGAGTGTTGCGGCGGGCCCGCCCCGGCCCGACCCGGCGGCGGCGTGGAACATTAGCCCTTCGCACCAACTAGAAGATCGCCTCAAAGTGGCTGGGGCGGCCTCTCTTGCTGTTCACAATTGGCAGCAGTTTGGCGCGGGACGGGTCGGGTCGGGTCGGGCTCTGACGCGCCTGGCCGGGCCGGCCAACCAGCACTGAATTTGTTTGAGTTGCGGCACACTTTAGTTCGGCCCTCTTCTTCCTCCTTCAGCCACTAGCCACTTTGCAGGCGGTCCGAAAAGGCATCGGGCTGGAAAGGCTTCGCCATGAAGTTCATTTCGTTTGACGATCTCTCCCCTCCCCCACCCCTTCTCTCTCTCTCTCTCCCCCTCTCTCTCTTTCTCTTTCTCTCTCTCTCTTTCTCTTTCTCTCTCTTTGTCGTCGCCCCTTTCATTTCCGCCCAGCCCGCTATCACACTGTTGTTCCTAATGAATGGCACGGGGTCCGCAATGATCGCCAGTCCTCTCCTTGACGACTTCCGCCGAGACTTTTTGTCTTTTTCTTTCTCCGACGCCTTTCTCCTTTCTTGCTAGTGAGGTGAAAATACAATTCCAAATTTTCTCGTGTCTCCAATTCACTATAGGCCGTCACCCGTATTTTTCAACCACGACTATGTCAAGCTTTGACCTGAAAATAAATAACAAAAGCTCTGGCGATTTTCTTTAAACCATATATGATATGTTGTATTGTCAAAGCTGAAGCAGCAAACATGACGCAATGTATCAGCTTGATTCTCCTTAAATTTTAGCTGACTGGGCTGCTGGCGACAAGTTGAGAGGCCCACACGGACAACGGCCACGCCACGGTTGACAGGTCAATGGAAAGGTCTGATGGTTGCGGGTGGGGCTGGGCGGGGTGGGGCGGGGCAGGGCGGGGCAGAGCGGGGCGGGGCAGGGCGGGGCAGGGCGGGGCGGGTGAAGGCTTCCCTCCCAGTGGGACAGGACAGGCCGTGTTCGTTAGACGCTTTTAATGGCGCGATAAGGCGTCCTTTTTCACGGGAACGCAACGCACCCGTCCGTGGAAATGATGAGGGCACTGTTTTGTGAAATCGCTTAGTTTACAAATTTTATTTTAAGCAGTGGTGGCAAAACCTATCCCGGGTATGGAAGCAAAACTTGCACTTAATAATAAACTGTCGTACATTTGAATGTGTGAATTCCCAATCGCGCTTCTCATCAGAAAAAGGTGTGAACTATCCCATCACATAAGAGTAGTAAGAATGGAAATTAACACACCAACTTAAAGTGTGTGCGACACATCACTCGCGTTTCCAGTGGAGATTTCTCATTTTCCTCGCATGTTTATTGTGAATTGGGTTTTCCTGATTCCAGGTGTGCATCGTGGAGAAGAAGGACAAGGGCCAGATGTACGCGATGAAGTACATGAACAAGGGCCAGTGCATGGAGCGGGACGCGCTGCGCAACGTGCTCCGGGAGGTGGAGATCATGGCCGCCCTCGACCACCCCTTCCTCGTCAACATGTGGTTCTCATTCCAAGGTGAGTCAAGTTCAAGCGTTTTGCGCGTGTTGCGCACGCGATCGCCATAAAAGGTCACATACGAGGGGGAATTCACTCTTAAAATCTGTGACCCGACTATTACGTCTATTACGCTGTATTACGATCTGAAATTGTACAGATTTAGCCAAAAACAGGAAAAAAATTGCCCAAACTGGACCAAAAATAGGTATACTATGGAGAAATATGGCTATTACGCTCCTAGTACGTTTCTATTACGCGTACTATTACGCCTTTATTACGGATAAAGTGACCCGACTATTACGCGAGTTCATACCCCCTCGGTCACATATATGTGTTTCCATAGTTGTTGCCATATTTAATGGCGACACCTGAAAAGTTTCCAAGATTTTGGCGAAAAAACAGGGAAGTATCCAAAACCACGTTGTTTCCAAGTATGCTGACATATTTAAGAACCTAACCGATTTTTGTCGCCAAAATTTGGAAACGTGTCTTTCCATAGAAAATACAGTGTGGGGTAGTCACAGGCGCGGTTTTAAGTGCGACTGACGGGAGGGGCGATGTGCTGTGGGTTGCCTACATACAGGGGGGGGGGTGCAATTCATTTTGCCTACCTTTCAGGCGGTTTTCAGACCTGACCCCGGGGGGGGGGGGGGGGGCGCGATCGCCCCCGGTAAAACCGCGCCTGGGTAGTCACAATGTAAGGTACGCTAAAAATTCGCTATGATTCTGTATCGAGAGAAGAGGGTATTGGTTGGTGAGCGTCTCTCGACCAAAGTCTGCCGTGGTACTAAATTTTAGTCCTATAATATCGCCATTTTTTTTATTGACTCGGCGAAAATTCTTTCCCCCGCCGCCGCCCGTTGAAGCATGCAGTGTGGCATGGATGGGCGCCGGGCGGCACTTTTCCTCCTAAGGTTTTGCGCCGGGCCCGCCTGAGCCCCGCGGCTGACCGCGGTCCACTGCGGCCCCAGGCGCTACAAGACCCACCCGAAGAGGCAGGACGGCAAACTTATTGTCGAAAAACTTTGTGTTGGCAAGGGTGGAGGCCGTCGCAATATGCTATCTCTCTCTCTCTCACACACACACACTCTCTCTCCCTTTCGCTCTCTCTCTCGCTCTCTCTCGCTCTCTCTCTCTCTCTCTCTCTCACACACACACACTCTCTTCCTCTCGCTCTCTCGCTCTCTCTCCCCCCTGTCGCTCTCTCTCTCTCTCTCTCTCACTCTCTCACTCTCTCACTCTCTCACACACAAACACACACTCTCTCTCTTTCTTTTGTTTCTCCCTCTACCTCTTTCTTCGTCTCCCTCTTTCTCCCTCTCCCTCGCTCTTCCTCTCCCCCATCTCGCTCTCTCTCTCCCTCCCCCTCTCCCGGCATGCCTATCCCTCTCGCTCCCTTGAAAAGCGAATGCGCCGTCCCTGATGCGCCGTGACCACTCAGCGGCGCGGCGACTTAAAAGGGCTCGTGGGCGAGTTCACGGCCGGGGCCGGGGTGTGGTGGGGCGGGGTGTGGCGGGGCGGGGCGGGGCGGGGCGGGGCGGTCAGGGGTGAGCCCCCAGAGCAGAGGTGCCTGGCGGGCAGGCCTGGCCGGTCGCGGTATTCTGCTGTTTGTTTTGGCGGGCCTGTTTGCCATGACCAGGGTCAAGGCGCCGCTGCCGCGTCCCCCCAGGGCCAAAGCCCGCCAGGCCTGGCTTCTCACGCCCCTTTCCCGCGCAAAACAGAACGCAGCGTAACGTCATACTATCTCCCTCCCTCTCTCTGTTCTCACTCTCCTTTCCCCCTCTCTTCCCCTCTCCTCTCCTTCCTCCTCCCCCTCTCTCTCCCCTCTCCCTCTCACTCACTCTCTCTTTCTCGCTGATCCTGTGTGGTAAGAGTGTAATTTAAAATTACTTCCGACACTGCGTGCTTTAAGCAGTCCCCTCTATTTTTTTCCGGGGGCGGAGATTGAGCCCGGGCCGGTGGCGGGCTCTGAAAGAGCGTGACTCTCCAGCAGGGATGGCTCCGGGTGGCTCCGGGCTGAGCTCTGGAAGAGTGACTCTCCAGCAGGGATGGCTCCGGGTGGCTCCGGGCTGAGCTCTGGAAGAGTGACTCTCCAGCAGCAGGCCGGGCTCCGGGCGGCCCCCGTTGGTGCGGAGCGTTCCCCGCGGTCTAAAAGAGTGGGGCGGCCGTGTCGGGACGCACGTAAAAAATATCAATGTTACCATAGCTTACGTATAGGCTGATATCGTGGCAAGCAGCTTATAAGCTACCGTAGCAAAAAGTTTGCTTTGGTAGTTAAATAATAGCTATGACATCTAATACCCCGCTGGATTTTTCGAAGGCGTTTGCTGCTAGAGATTATGTCACATTGACTACTGCAGCGACGCATTAGCTCTCAGAGCTTTTGTGTGACTACCACAACAAACTTTTCGCTGCAGTAGCCTAAAATGCTGCTTGTCACGGTGTCAGCCGACACGTAAGCTTACATAAGGTTCTAATAACTATTTTTTTCCGTGCGGGCCTGGCCGAGGCTGCAGCTGGCGCTGACTTGGCGCAAAAGGCTCTGGGTTTGAGGGGGGAGGCAGCTGGGCCGGGCAGCACCGGGGCAGAGTGGGCCCTTTTGGAAGGCCTTAAGCGAAGCTTTTCATGGGCCCACGCCACAAGTAGTTTTGTTGCAGTTGCTGTTTTTCACTTTTTTTTAGACTTCATGTTTTGCTGAGCAATTAAATTCCCCTCCCACTCTCGCCACTCTGCTGCGATGCTTGTAACTTAAACATGTAACGTTTTATACATGGAATTTCGTAACTTTAATGATGGATACGGATTGGTAATAAGTGTTAGAAGTCATGAGAAGTAGAGTCATACCTAAACCTTCTAGAGAGGTAGGGGGGGGGGCAGGTTCTTCTTTTTTGGCTTCTTATTTAAATGTTCAGCCAGGTATTGCCCCCTTGTACAGGATCTGGTGCAAACCATCAGTCGGTTAGAGGTTGGCGCTTAACTATAGTCAATGCCTCACAGCAATTGTCTGCGTGTAGCTGGGCCGTAACGTTGGCGGCGGCTTAGGCCCGCCCCGCCCCGCCCCGCCCCGCCCCACCCCGCCGCGATAGCGCCGCATTCACGAGGCGCACGCGATGACAGTAATCACGCCGCCCGCGCCTCTCTTTGTCACGATAGGCGAGCAGACGTCAACGCGCCACAACAGGAAAGCGTTACGCTGAAGCCCGTCACGCTAACGCCAGGGCCCGGCCATAGTGCGTACGCGGTGCGGTGTGATGGGCCCGGGAGGGGGGAGGGGCTAGAGAGGGAATGGGAGGGAGGGGGGGGGGGCCTCTGCCGCGGCCCGGTGGGCCTCGGCCCCGCCAGCCCCATTGGTGAGCTGCTATCGCCGCGGGGAGGAGGGGTAATGTCGATTGGCGTGGGGCTCTTTAGGCGGGTATTCTATTTGAAACTATAGAGGGGAGTCTGGGGGGGGGGGGGCGTTCTGCCCTGCGGCTGCCGCCGGACGGGGTGGGGGGCACAGTGTGGTGGTCAGGGCCAGCCTATGCGGCCCGCGCGGTTAGAGAGAGAGAGAGGGCGAGAGAGGGAGATAGAGAGCGAGAGACAGAGAGAGATAGAGGGAGGGATTCGATGATTAGAATTTGTACACGGTAAAACTGTCGTCTTGGTTTTCAACACGTTTTGGAAAAAATCAAGACCAGGTCGATTTTCAAGGCATTGCTCTCGGTTTACAAGACGTCGTCTTGAAAAAGTGGAATAATTTCAAGACGACGTTGTGAAAACCAAGAGCAATGTCTTGGAGATCGTCCTGGTTTTCAGGACGTCGCGGAAAGGTCTCGAGTTTTCCAAAAGTCAAGGAAGTTGCCTCGAAAACCAAGACGCCAGTTTAGTGTAGGAGAGCACTGCACAATTTTTGGAAAATAAAATATTAAGAATAGACTATTTTTGAGATGTGAACGGATCTCTACAATTTGGTCGTCGCTATATTCAGCACGTACGCGTTCCTACTGCACTGCCCCCTCCCCGCCTCCGCCCCCTCCTCCTCCTCTACGGTCTGAACGAACATAGCGAATTAGCAGCTCCAGCGGTGGTTGCGGGGGCGGCGGCGGCGCGGGGGCGCTGCGGGGGCGTTGCGGGGGCGGCGCGGGGGCGGCGGTGCTGGAGACGACGAGGCGGTGCGCCTGATGATGCAAATGAGGTAATCACAGGCCCAGCCCCGCCACGCTGCGGCGAGTGGAGACGGGGGCGGGGCGGGGCGGGGCGGGGCGGGGCGGGGCGGGGCGGGGCGGGGCGAGCGCACGACACTGTGTCGACTCGACTCGGCCCAACAGCGGAACAGCGGCGCGCCCGCCCCGCCCCGCGCCAAGCTCCTGTACTGTACTGCCTCGCTGGCTGGCTTGCCGCCTGTGAATTGAATGCGTTGGTTTAATTGAAGTAACTCCCTCCCCTCATCTCTCTCTCTCTCTCTCTCTCTCTCTCTCTCTCTCTCTCTCTCTCTCTCTCTCTCTCTCTCTCTCTCTCTCTCTCTCTCTCTCTCTCTCCCTCTCTCTCGCTCTGTCTCTCTCGTTCTCCGGCTCGTCCCACCCCAAACTTTGGTCATTGCGAGGAGTGGCGCGGCGCGGCTGTTCGCTGTATTGCAGGCAGATGCATTATAATGAGAAATCGCCGTGGCGAGGGCGTGGCGAGGCATGGCGTGGCGTGGCGTGGCGTGGCGTGGCGAGGCGTGGCGTGGCGTGGCGAGGCGAGGCGTGGCGTGGCGTGGCGAGGCGTGGCGAGGCATGGCGAGGCGTGTCGAGGCTGGGTGACCTGGCCAGGACGCACGGTCGCCTGTTTTGTTTTGCGGCCGCCGGGGGCGCAAAAGTTCGAACTTTTGGATCCTCCGGCCACCATTTCTTTCTCGTTCTCCTCACTCCTCCTTGCCTCCCTCCCTCGCGCCCAACCTAATCCACGTTGTACACGAGAAAAAATAGTCGCGAGCACTCGCAATTTCAGGAGTGGCTCGCAAGCGCTACACTGTAAAATCCTTACGAAGAAAATTCTTCGTAACGTTGCGAAGCATTTGGCTGCTTCGCAATGCTTCGTAATACAAAGCATTTTCTTCGCAAGCCCGGCCTTGCGAAGAAATTTGTTTGTACACTACGAAGAAAATACTTCGCAATACGAAGCAGCCGAATGCTTCGCAGCTTACGAACGCTTACGAACGCTTACGAACACAATTTCTTCGCAAGGTTTTCACAGTGTACAGATCACAACCGCTACAGGTCACAAGCGCTACAGCTCGCTAACGCTACGGGTCGCAAGCGCTACGAGTCACAAGCGCTACAGCTCGGTAGCGCTACGGGTCACAAGCGCTACAGCGAGAATCCGCGCGTTAGGCGGAGCCGAGCCGAGCCGAGCTAAACCTTGAAAAATTACGCACGTGGCGTGAAAACATGGAAAATTTTTGCGACAGTAAACCTCCCGAAGGAGGTTGCGGTTCCCGCCAGGCACAGGGCTTTTACCCCCCGTGGCAGCCAACTACTTCGGTGTTCTTATGGGAACCGGTGCTTTTCTGGCCGCCATCCTGTCGCGCAATTCGACAGATTTGATCCCCGTACTGTCAGATTTAGTCGTACGGTGGTTAACCGAACTGCCCTGTCCCCAGAGCATGGAAAATAGCTATTTTGAATTTCATAAGATTCTAGGACTTATGACCCCACGACCGACCACCAGTCGTGGGCATGGGACGGAACTTCCTGGCAACCCGCTGTCGCTACCAGTGAAGAACCTACCTGGGTTTGAACCAGGCCCCATGTGCCGAGTCTCACAGACACCCCACGGCTTTCGCGGCACCACTAGACCACTAGACCGTCGGCTATTCCACGAGGGAGCTCGGTTGAAATGGGGGGCTTGAATTCCACTCTCCAAATTGTTGACCTCAGAAAAATTAAATTTCTTGGTAAGATTCGAACCTCCGTCCTTCGACTCTCCGCGCGGACACTATGCCGGCACGGCTACGACGCCACGGTACCAGAAGCCGGACCACTAGGAGTCATGCTGCGCGAGAAGCCACAGTTTCTTCGGTGACTTTACCGTAGCATACGGCAACCTCGCGCCTCGCGTGTACTCGCGAAAATCGTTGTACTCCCGCTTGGAGAGTTGGGGGTCGAGCAGACTGTCAGGGCGGCGGGGCGGGGGGGCGGGCCCGGCTCGATTGTGCGGTCCTTCTACGTCGTAATGGTATTAGAGTGCGGAGCGGGGTGTTGTGGTGAGGGCGAGGGTGGGCGCGTATTTATATATCTGCGCGTTCCTGGCGCACGCCTCTCTCTCTCTCTCTCTCTCTCTCTCTCTCTCTCTCTCACTCTCTCACTCTCTCTCCCTCCCCCTCCCCCCTGCAGCACCACCACCTCCGCCTTTCTACGCCTTTATTCGACGTTGCCGCCGCCACCGCTGTACGTCGCTGGCGCGCTGAGGCGCCACGCCGCGCCACGCCGCGCCAGGGATGAATTTGCTCTTTTCTCGGTCGAAAGGGTCGGGTGCGCTGCGCGCCTCGCGTGCGCCTCGCGTGAGCGCCGTGATTGACAAGCAAGACCCGGCACAAAAGCTCCCGGTGCTCGCCGTGTGAGCGCGCCGCCCCGCCCCGCCCCGCCCCGCCCCGTGAGGCAGAGCCCGTGCGCCCTTCACCCCCCACCTCTTGCGGCTCCTTTCTCCCTCTCTCTCTCTCTCTCTCTCTCTCTCTCTCTCTCTCTCTCTCTCTCTCTCTCTCTCTCTCTCTCTCTCTCTCTCTGCTCCTATTCCCGCTAGACGCCTTTTTTCATCGAAAATTGCGCTTATTGTGAAACCCCATTCACAAGAGCTGCTGTACAAAAAAACTCGTTTAACCTCTCTCGGGAAAAAATTAAACGTCCTTTTATTTATTTTTATTGTTTTTCTTTCTGTAAAAGTGCGAAGAATTTTAAACGCGTTACTTGATGCGATTTGTAATACGTTTTTCACTGCGCCGTATCCCATTGAGGGTACCTTGCGACCGACGCTTTAACGCCCTGGCGCCCAGGCCCCGCATAAGATTAGCATTGGCGAGCGCCGCGCGCACCGCTCCGAAAAATTTCCCGTAACCCCTACGAACATTTCTCACACTGCAGGCGGATATACCCCCGTCTACCTCACACCGGTGTATTCGTGGGAATTTTTTGCCTACTTGTCTGGCAGCACTGCGTGGTTCGCAGGCCGCACTCTCTCCGCCCCGCTATAGCCTTTTCTGGCGGGGCGCCCGACGACCACGACGCCCCCTGCGCTGCGCTCTCACACTAACCACGGCGAGACTCGCAGCCAAAGTTTATAATCTTTATCCTCTCTTTTATACTCTGTCTTAAGGCACCTGGCTCCCCCTGGCGCGCCACCACCCCTGGCGCGCCCCCACCCCGCCCCGCCCCCACCCCTATCCCCACCACCACCCGCTCAACGTCTCACTGCCGTGCGATTGCCACCTCACCATTGTCTCGCCATCTACCTCCCCCAGTCATGGTCTTGGTTGACCTATTTCTGCCGAATTTAATTTTCTCCCTCTCACCTCCCTGTCCCTCTCGCGCTCCTCTCGGCCCGCACCTCCACCACGCGCCCTCCGCTCTCCCCCTCGCTTCTTTCTCCCTTCTGTCATGTTGTCTTTTAATGCCTCCGCCCTCTCTCTCTCTCTCCCCCTTTCCCTCCAGCAGACCTTTTCCTTGAATCGCACTCGCGACTGGCATTTCCCACCGCCCCCGGTATAACAAATGTCTCAGTTTGGGGGGAAAAGGGATAAGTATTAAGTATGAGGAAAACTCAGGTTTTGAGGAAGTCTCTTCAAGAAATGAGCACAGAACATCCGAGCACTGCGCGATGGATTTGAGTATAGTGTGTACAGTGTTTGGGACAGTTTGTTACTCCACTCCTGATCATCTTTATTCCTTGGACAGAAAGATTTACCCTCTTTGCTGTTTTTTTTTTTTTTCCCCGACGTTAGAGACCCTAGGATGTGACTAATCCCCTCTTTTTTTGTGCGGTTGTTTGCTGAACGTGTGGTACGCTTCGCCCCGCCCAACCCCGCCCCGCCCCACCCCGCCCCACCCCACCCCACCCCGCCCCGCCCGCGGGCAGGCGTCGGCCGGTCACGCACAGCACTCGTGTGTTCCTGTTGCCTATCTCCCGCACCGCAGGCGCCCGCGGCCACCGGGCCACCTGAGCGCCTGTGCATAGGCAGACCCGCCGCGCACCGCTGCGCACCGCCGTGCCTACCTCGCTCTCTGCAGGCGCTTCGCCCGAGGGGCCCATCACTCGGTTCAGGAGCGTTCACACGATTACCGATTGCCAGTTCACTGTGAAAAAATATCTTTTAATTTACGACTTTTTTTCATAATTTCGGATTACGACGCGGAATCGAAAATTTGCGATCGCAGTCGTAAATTTACGAGAGCAAATTCTTGCCCGTTCTAATTCCACACATGATGTCAAAAATTACTCTGAAATATACAACTCGATGTCGTAACTCTACGGCATTTATCATGGATTTTTTATCCGTAGCCCTCACGACTTTTTTTCACAGTCTTATTACACTGGTAAAAACCAAGGTGAAACCCAGCGCTCTCATGAAGCGTAGAGTCCTTACGCCCTTTTTTAAGCGTACAAGAGCTCCATGCGCTGCTTTCCTCCTATCTAAACAATAGGGGAAATCGCCTTGAAGCGTAGTTGCAATCTTCAAGAAGGACGTAAGGCAAGGGGGGGAACAACTCTAATTGTACCCTTCGTAATTCAAAAAAATTCAGAAGAATTTTAAAAAAATCAAAAAAATTCAAAAAACAAAAAAATTACGACATTTGTACACCAAAATTCAGGGTTGTTCCCCCCTCGGCGTAACGTCTTACGAGTACACGCGTACTCGTAGCGTGACAATGTTGAGTTGGTTGTAATTTTACGACACTTTTTACGGTAAATTTTCCCTTAAAATTATCTACTGTATTGCTTTTGCCGAACCGACGACGAATGTGTGATTCTCCAAATATTTTCTTTTCTGTCTGTTTTTGTTGTTTATGATCTGGGATTGTGTTTTCCGAGAGAGGTTGGGCGCCCATTGTCTCGCGTCCAGCGACGGCCGGCTTCTTGTTACGCACCGGCCGGCGCTACACAAAAGGCCCATTCACCTACCGGCGGCCGGGGGGAGGGGGCACGCACTGGCAAATAAGCGAAATGGGAGTCGAAATTATCCTAAGTGATGAGAGAGAGAGAGAGAGAGAGAGAGAGAGAGAGAGAGAGAGAGAGAGAGAGAGAGAGAGAGAGAGAGAGAGAGAGAGAGGAGCTCTTACAGCCGAACGAATGGGGCCCAAGGGAAAATAAACAAAATGGACGCTTATTGATGCGTGTACGATCCCTCCGCTCCCTGGGGCGGGGCGGCAGGGGCCCTCTGAGGCCTATGGGCAGCAGGGCCGGTCAACCTGCGGCCTGCGGGGCCCAGGGTAGGGCCAGGGCGGGCTCAGGGCGGGGCCAGGGCGGGACTGGCACAACATGTACTGTACGCGCAACAAGTCGGGCGGGAGTCGTGACTGTGACCGACTGGCCCGCGATTGCCCCGGTGGAAAATCACCCCCAAAAAATCGTTTCTTTAAAATTGTTCTTTCGAAATTTTGATTTTAATTTAAGACAGACTTGCTTAATCCAAACACACCTATTATTCGATCTGGAAAAAAATTGCTCGGATCAAAGAAAAATGTTTGGTTAGAAACAAAAATTTCTGTGTACCTATCTTGCTTGAATCAAGCATACAACTACGCTTGAAGACTATACGCTTGAAATGAATCGTAGAGAAGAAATTCCTCGGATCCATGCATTAAGTAGGCGGAATCCGAGCGGATGTGCTTTATTTCAAGCGTATTACTTTTAGAAAGTGGGTCGCACTACGCTTTACTTTTACCAGTGAGCGTCTCAATCACTTGATGGCGATCGACAGACCGTCCCGTATCTGTGCATTGCATATGTTTGCGGGGCGCACGCACAGCTCCCGCCCGCCCGTGTGCTCCGGGTCTAATCAGCTGGCATCTGGCATAACCGTGGACGGCTAAGCCCCGTGAGCCCCGCGCGGGCCTCCGCCACGCTCTGCCGCGCCCCACCCCAACTGCCTAGCGCCCCGGGGCCGCACGCGCTACTGAGGACTGCCACTGTGTAGCAGGGATAGCAGGAGGGGGGGAAGGGGGCTGAGCCGGGCCGAGCCGAGCCACAGGTGCCAGGGATAGAGGGAGGATTGTGGCGCTGCGGTGCGGCCGGGAGGCAGTGGGTAGGAGTCGCTCCTGTGCCAGCCAAGCTGCCGCTCCCGGTCGAGCCTGCATGGCCAAGTCAGGCCGGGCCGGGCCGCGCCACCACGGCCCCGCTAGGGTGGTCCATAATTAGGGTCGTGTTAAAATGCTGAAGTGCTTGTTGACCGAAAAGTGTAATTTGGTTAGTAGATCACAAAATTGAGCCTGAAGCTTTGAAAAATAAAATATGGCCATATCTGAGGTTAAAATCAGAATCTGCGCTCAAAACTGAGTCAGGCGACAGGCCGCTTTTCCATAAAAGTGCATGTTAAACATAAAAGAAAACTGAATTTCCTTAAAACTCACAGTCTACCGAATGAGAGGGTGTAAGCGGTGTAAGCGGCATATCGTCTGACTTTGTTTTGAGCGTAGATTATGATTTGTACTACAGATTTAGCCTTATTGCTTTTTCAAAGCTCCGGGCTCAATTTTCAGTTTTACGCAAAACTGTCCACTTTCCAAGTGTATGACTGGATGTTTCTTTTACTTACGCTCCCACTTTTCTGCTTGTTGGATAGTGTTTGTTGTTTTCCCTTCGCACAATTGGACCGGAGCAGCCATGCACTAGTGAGGCTCACAACAACATAAGCATCCTGTTTGCGCCGCGCCCGGCCGGACCGGAGCGCCGGACTTCCCCCCGCCGTAAGAGGCTTACCGTCGCCAGCCTCGCCCCGCCCCGCCCCGCCCGGACTGGCCAACAATGTGCTCAAGTGGTGGGCCATCCACCCAGTGAAAGGGAGTCTTTAGCGTGGCGTTGCTGGAGCTCGGCTCGGCGGTCGAGACCAGCCGAGCCTCTCCCCTTATTGTGCATATGGGTTATGAATTATACCGCTAGCAGCTGCCGCCACTTAGCTAGCAGTCTCTCTCTCTCTCTCTCTCTCTCTCTCTCTCTCTCTCTCTCTCTCTCTCTCTCTCTCAAACACAATAAGCGGGCTGCATCTGTGCCTGCCTCCTAGGCAAACTGCACACTGTAAAAAATACCGTCAATGTGAACCGTTCAAACCGGCATTGTACTTGAAATTAACAGTGAAACGCTGTACATTCAGCTCGTTGTGCCCTACAATGTACAATAAATTTTAACAGTTTTCTATTGTGTTTAGAAATAACAGTTCGACACTGTTGTTAAATTGTAGTATTTTATAACAGTGCAATCACATGTGCTATTGCACTGAAAATTGGTTGGCGTCTTTAGACCAGAGTTTTCAATCGGGTGGGTAATGCTGGCTTCGGCAGACCCGCCGCTGGTTCGCCTCTTTACCCGACCCGACCCGACCCGGAGCTCAGCGGGTCGGGTGGGTCGGGTCTCGCTCGGGTCTACAGACCCGGACGGTTCTCTGGACCCGGTACCCGAGCGGCAGGTGAAGGGGGAGGTGGTAGGGAGGTAGTGGCTCAGTTCGGACGAGCCGAACCGAGTTCGCACCACAGCGACGCATCGGCTGCTAGACAGAGACAGAACAGCACTACCCGTGCGTAGTGCGCGCTCTGTCACTCACCAGGCGGCCGGGTCCCGAGACCCACCCGATTGAGAACTCTGCTTTAGACCCTAAGATAGTGGCATCCAAAGACACCAAATGTTGGGGTCTTACGACGCCAAAATCTGGTGTTCGAAGACGCCAAATTTTGGCGTCATAAGATGCCCAAATTTGGTGTTCTGTAGGAGGAAGACGCCAATATTTGGCGTCTTTGGACCCCAAAATATGGTGTTCAGAAGAGACCACCAAAAACTTTGCATCAAAAGACGCCACGCAAGTTTCAGTGTGTGTTGCCTCGTATGCAGGCGCAGATGCAGCCCGCCCTACTCCATTGT
Source organism: Frankliniella intonsa (assembly GCA_033675135.1). Classification (NCBI taxonomy): domain Eukaryota; kingdom Metazoa; phylum Arthropoda; class Insecta; order Thysanoptera; family Thripidae; genus Frankliniella; species Frankliniella intonsa. The sequence goes on along the minus strand of CM066245.1, from coordinate 2,014,464 downwards.
GTTTGGGCGCCTCGTTGCCTACTTTACTGGCAAGACTGCTGGACGGGCCCAAGGCATCTCGTCGCCTGCTGCTGACGTCCATGTACGCTGCATTCAGTAGAACGGCGGATTTTTTTGTGGAAACGTTTCGCCAGTGGCGCGTCGGGGCGTGACGGGTGACAGGGGGCGCCACCTGTACAAGCGCGGCGCTCGGGGGAGCGTGGCATTCGCCATGCTGCTCACTCCCGGGGGACCAGGCGCTACCGGGCGCTACGCCCAGCTACGCTCAGCGCGCTCAGCTGCCTGAGAATAAAGAGACGCGAGGAGGTAAAGGAAAAAGAATGGGGGAAGTGCGCTGTGCGGTTTCACTCGGTGAACCCTGTCGTGGTTTCGCACAAAGGCAATAACGTTTTGAAAAAAATACGTGCACTTTTTAAAGATTTTATTGCAACTAGACTAATAATGAAATCGAGGTTTGGGCTACTTGCCTGTCGCCTAGGGGTCTTGTGCCTCCACTGTAAAAAATTTTTGTTGTAAATTTACAAGAAATGTCTGTGAATTTTGTCGCACAGTCTTATATATTGGTAAAGGGTGTTGCAGAGCATATTTGTGAATTCACGATTTTTCTGTACATTTACGCTATGGCAGGCACCACCAAACGTAGCCCGAAGCATTTGGTTAATAAGAAAAATGAATTAGCTAAGAATATTATTGTTGCGAGTTGATATCAAAATTGTTTATACCTTATACTTACACAAATACGTAAATAGTAGTTTCCCAATAGAAGTAACAAAACTCTCCGCAAGTAATCGGAGAGTGCTGCCTGTTCCTCTGAAGGCTCTGTTGGCCTGCTTCAGCTCCAGCTGTGCTTACGTAATCACAGTTCCCCTTGTTACGCTCATCGCCCATGACCCAGTTCAGCGTGTAAACACGTCATGTAATGCGGTCGAATCACTCGGTGTACTACGCTTTCGCTAAACGCGTGCGATTGTCATCGTCGACCCTCCATTTCACACTGGTTTGCACGTAGATCCAAGTGCAAATGTAAAAATACTGAAATATCTTACATTATTTGCACACCGCTAACGCACACTCTTAACTTCTAACGAAGAATTTTTTTCGTATAGTACAAAGAATTCTGTGCAACCGTAATATACAGAAAATTTTCTTGTATTACAAAAATGTTTGCTTTGTATTACAAAGATTTTTCTTTGTATTACAAAGAAAATTTGGCTGTGTATTACGGTTGCACAGAATTCTTTGTAATACAAGAATTTTCTTTGTAAGAAGTTAAGAGTGCACTGCCGACAGCGAGAATGTTGCCAGTTTTCTCAAGAACGTGCTTAGTGATATCTGTACGTCACGTCTGAAAAAAAAAATTGCTTTAAAGCAGAAGGCGAGGGACGCAGAGGGGCGTGGAGGACGCGGCTCCCTCGATCGAAGAGAGAGAGAGAGAGAGAGAGAGAGAGAGGGGGGGGGGGGTGAGGGGGAGAATCCCCGCCCATCTGATCCCCATCCACGGCCCGCCCGAGGTAATACGAGTGATGGAAGGGGGATGGGTAGTGAAGGCTGCCGGGCCGGGACGCAGGCCGGGCGCTGGACAGCGCCGCTGCTGGAGCTGGAACTCCTCGGTTCGGGAAATTTCACAATCACAGTAAAAACCACGACTTGGTTTTCAAGAGGTTTTGGAAAAACCAAGACGCTGCAATGCATTTTCTCCATAAGAAAACCGTGGCGCCTTGAAAAACAAGACGCAGTTTTTTCCGTGTAAGAATAAGAGCCTGCCCAACGAAAGTTCAAAAAATTCTTTCACAAAAAATTCACTTGGGTAAAACGAAAATTTTTGGTTCAACACCAAAAGTTTCTTTTGGTACGCGATATTGAAGAAATGTTTCTTCGGATCAGGCAAGCCTCAGTTGTGTTTAAGGAAATGATTATCTGGGTGCAGTTTGGTCGTCGTTTCGTCCGAGCCGTCATTCAGGGCATATCGCAAAGGCAGCGCCCCCCACACTGTTAAAAAATACAACAGTTTAACAACGGCGTCGAACTGTGAAACCCTTGCGAAGAAATTGTGTTCGTAAGCGTTCGTAAGCGTTCGTACGCTGCGAAGCATTCGGCTGCTTCGTATTACGAAGCATTTTCTTCGTAGTGTACAAAGTTCTTCGTAAGGCAGGGCTTGCGAAGCATTGCGAAGCAGCCAAATGCTTCGCAACGTTACGAAGAATTTACTTCGTAACGATTTTACAGTGAATAGAACACTGTTAAAATTTGTTGTACATTGTAGGGAACAACGAGCTGAATGTACAGTGTTTCACTGTTAATTTCGAGTACAATAAGGGTTTGTACGGTTCTTATTGGCAGCATTTTTTACAGTGCACGCAGGCCGCCGACGCGGCCCGGCGCATGTCAAAGTTGAACGCGAGATATAGATTACCTTGTCTAAAGTGAAACTTGTTACCGAACTTAAAACCTAAGCCGGGGAGGGGCCTGTGGGTCCCGTACCGCACCGCCCTACCCTAACTTGAGCCGGCGCGCCCCGCGGGCGCGGCTCGCAGACACCCCCTACCCCTCAGCGCAATTTACATGGCGCTGTGGAATGCTCGCTTCTGCCTCTACCCCCTCCCCCCCCCCCCCCTCCCGCCTCCCTCTTCTGCTCCCTGCCGCCACGCTTGGCGTGCGTGATACTAGATCCGCGGAGGAAAAAAAGGGATGGAAAGCGAGCGGAAACACGGATGCCGTGCGTATGGGCTGATGATACCCCTCCCTCCTCCTCCTCCGTGTAGCGCGACACCTTCATATTCAGACTTTCTAGTCCTGGTCCCGGGGCGCAGCGCAGGCAGGGCGCAGCGCAGGCAGGGCGCAGCGCAGGCAGGGCGCAGCGCAGGGAGGGCGCAGAGCAGCGGGGCAGCATTGCGCGTTACAAATATTTCATAATGCTCTCCACTGCTGGGGACTATATGGCGATGAAAAAATTATTGCACCGAAATTCAACGGCGGTGGTTGCGCAGCGCAGCGCGAGTCTCGCTTGCTTGCATGTATGGCTTCTCGTTTCGCGGTTTCTTTTATTCTTTTTTATTAACAGTCTGTGGTGGATAGGACCACCTCCGCCACTCTCTTCGTCGCTCTCTCTCTCTCTCTCTCTCTCTCTCTCTCTCTCTCTCTCTCTCTCTCGCCACAGCATTCCGCTCTACCGCTTTCCCGCCGCAGCAGCCTCAATTTCCCTCCAGGCTACAAATAATTCCTCGCGGGTCCAAAATAGCAAGGCGAGCCAGGCTGGCCTGCTGGCTGCTGGGATCGACCGGGGTCAATGCCGAGGTGTCGAAGGAAACATTTTTCAATAAATAAGCATAGTGAGGCAACCAAAGGCAACACTGTGGAAAAGTCTGGGGGATATGTTGTAAAGGCCGTAAAAAATTACTATTCTCTCAATGAACCACGATTTGTACAGTAAAGGTTTGAGGCGTGATCATCCTGCTTGTGCCGAGTATACAAAATGTGACACAAAAGCTAATCCACAATTCTTTAAATCTGTACAGTGCTGTGGTTTTTTTTTTAAAATAATTTTTTTTTACTGGTACAAGGTTTGACGTGTTGGTGGTGGCCCATCCAGATGTGTGCGTGTGCTAGGGGTGGATGCGTCGAGGGCGCCGCCGGCCTTCCCCGGGGCTTTTAACCTGTAATGAGGGCTGCCACGTCCCGCCACGCCCCGCCACGCTCTAGCGCCGCTGGACTAGTGAGAGACGAGGAGCGCGCTGAGCGCTCTGCCCCCTCCCCCTCCCCCTCCCCCACGCCCATCCTTTGCCTCCCACTCACATGCCCATCTGCCCATCTTACCCCCGGGCACCTCTCCCGCTTACCCCCCCCCCCCCCACTCCTCTCGATATCCCCCCTAACTCTCCCGCGGTGCTCAACGATATTGATTGGAAGCCTCTTTTCCTCGGGACATAAATTCAGGGATAGCCTCAAAACACGTCGCGCGGCGCGCTACAGCGACCCCTACAGTCTGTCCCGGCGCGGCCCCTGTGGCCCGGAGGGTCGCATCCATCGCGGCAATGGGAGGGGTAGAAGGAGTAGAAGGGGCAGAGATATATCACGCTGCAAAACATTTTTCTGACGGAAAACCGCATCGCGTTTTCAAAACGTACAATTTTAATAGAACATTGTTGGGCACGTTTAACGAAAAGTGACTGGAATAAAAGTTTAAAAAAATTTACTCTAAGGTTTGACGTAGTGGTGGTGTGGTGGCTATATATTTTTAACAGTGCCCCGTGCGCGTGCGCCTGGGGTTATCTGCTCTAGCCTTCCTCAAAACGACCGTGAAGCAGGGGAATAACTTTCCGCCGTGGTTCCCTGCAAACTCTACCCCCTCTCCTCTCCTCTGCTCTTTCGACAACCTCTGTGGCCCTTCCCTTCGCGTCTCCTTTTTGCAATTCTGCAGAATAGAACTCGTTCCCCCACCCCCACCCCAAAAAAGGCGCAGAGAGACGTTTTGAAACGGCATTATGTTCCACTTGAGATTTTTTTTATTATTATTATTATTATTCCATGATTCATTCATGATTTCATTCGGGTCGGTCTAGCGCGGCTGTTGGGTGTGGATGGGGTGGGTCAGTGAGGCCGGGCCGGGCTGGGCCGGGGGATGTCGGTCGAACACGCGGTGCGCTAAGCCGAGCGGGGCCGGGCGGGGCGGGGCGGGGCCGGGCGGGGCAGGGGCGTTCTAAGCGCCTATTAGCCCCTTTCACCGCCGAGGTCCGGAGGGAGCGGGAGATTTATTTTGCAGCCGGCCTCGCGGTGGCGTCGGGGGCGGCGACGGCGGCGTCCGCGAGGAGCAGCTGGTGCGTCGGGGGCTGGTGGAGGCGCCGCGACGGCGTCCTCGACGGCGTCCTGTGCGGCGGCGCGTCGTCCCGGCTGCTGCAGAGATACACACTGGCGTGGCGCTGGCAACCTTTTCCCAGGCCGCCCGCCGCCCCCGCCACGCCCCCGCCACGCCCCCGCCCCGCCATGTTCGGGGCTCCTGCTGTGCGCTTTACGGCCCCCAGCAGAGCCCCCCGCCCCCCATCCCGCCGCGGCGTGGCGTGCCCCTGCTTACATGCGCGCGGGTCGGCCCCGCTTGGACGACGGAAGCGCGGCCGCTCTGCAAACAGATTGGGGAACCTCGTGGAATTCATTTTTCCCCGCAGGCAGAAAATAGAGGGAAAAGAAAAAAGAGGTGCACTAATAAAACCTTACGGTGAATTTCACTGAACGCTACGGTGAACCCTGTAGCACTGTACATTGTTATAAAATACCACGATTTAACAACAGTGTGGAACTGTTATTTCTAAACACAATAGAAAACTGTTAAAATTTATTGTACATTGTAGGGTACAACGAGCTGAATGTACAGCGTTTCACTGTTAATTTCAAGTACAATGACGGTTTGTACGGTTTGAATTGACGGTATTTTTTACAGTGTACCTTACGGTGAATTTTCACCGTAAGCTACGGCGAACGTCACTGTAAGCTACAGTGATGCACCCTGAATCACCGTGGCTTACAGTGACATTCGCCGGAGCTCACGCGTGAAAATTCACCGTAAGGTACAGTGCTGCGGGGTTCACCGTAGCTTACACTGAAATTCACCGTAAGCTTTTTAGAGTGCGGGGTGCGCGGTGCGGCGGTGCGCACTTACCCTGCAGAGGGGTGGTCCGCGAAGCACTTCTGGTGGGCGGGCGGGGGCGGCGGGGGGCGGCCGTGCCGCGGGGGCGACAGCACGCGGGCCTCGGGGGCGGACTTGGGCCTCGGCGCGCGGGTGGTTCGGCGCTGCGGGGAGAGGAACGTGGCGCTCAGCTGTGAGGACGCTGGTGCACTAATGAAGGCTTCCGGCGAGGGGGAATTGACATCGAAAAATCTTGTACAGACTACTCGGTATTGCACGGTATTACACTTGTATTACACCTGTATTACACCTGTATTACTCACAAGATTAAGTCACTTTAGAGAATATTCTCGTGTTTTTCGGTATTACATTACGTGTATTAAGGCGTAATACATAGATCAGGTGTACAGTGTATTACGGGAGTGAACTCCTCGGTTTGCGGTGACCATGACTTTCACTGTAGGCCACAGTGAATTATTTTTCCACCGTAAGCAACGGTGAGTATAACTGTAAGCAAGCTTTACGGTAAATCATGGTGCACGTGTTTCACCGAGCCTTACAGTGTCATTCACCGTAGCCTTGTTGTGACATTCGCCGTAGCTTACAGCGAAGTTCGCCGTAGCTCACAGAGACATTCAGCGTAACTTCACTGACATTCGCCGTAGCTGACAGCCACGTTCACCGTAGCTTACAGTGAAAAATCCCCGTAAGCGACGGTGCTGTAGGGTCCACTGTGTAGCTCACAGTGGAATTCACCGTAAGCTCTTTAGAGTGGCCAGCGGGCTGCGACCCAACCTACCGCGCGCGCCACGGCGTAGGGCGGCTGCCACGCGCAGTTGGCCACCCAGTCCGTCTGCACCTTCCTGGCGCGGCGCTTGTGCTCGGCCCTGGTCGCCTCCTGCTGGTCCTGCTGGGCCTGCTGCAGCTCACGCTCCAGGCTGGCCGAGGTCTGCACCTGGATGGAGCGGGACAGCACGGCGCCCTGCACGAGCACCTGGTACTGCGCCTCCCCCGGGCCGCCCCCGACGCGCGCGCCGCCCCCGCCGCCCCCGAGGCGACCCGCCACCGCGGTGACGCGCGCGAAGAAGAGCTGGTCATCGCGGAGCATGCGCACCGGGGGCAGCTGCAGCGAGGACAGTGGGGCGCCCCCGGGCCCGCCTCCGGTGCCGCCCCCGGCCCCGCCCGTGTCCGTGGAGGCCGCCGAGGACACGAGGCTCGGGTGCGAGTGACCCGGCCCGGCCCGCAGCCAGGACGGCGCGCCGTCGTCCTCCACCGAGGCCAGCGAGTCCGTGGCGGCCTCCACGCTCTCCTCCCGGGCCTCCTCCGCCGGCCTCCCCCCGCAGCCTCGCGCCCGGGAGCGCACGACCGGCGCCGCCTCCGCCGCGGCCTCGTCGGCGTCCTCCGGCGGCAGCTCGAAGCACAGCGTGGCCGACTTGGCCCTGCGGTCCGCCATGGTGGTGTGCGACACCTGGGTGGACACGGCGGGCGCCGCCGCGGTGGCGACGACGCCCGTGGTGGGGATGGGGACGACGCCCGCGGTGGTGACGACGCCCGCGGTGGTGACGACGCCCGCGGTGGTGACGACGCCCGCAGCGGCGGAGGCCGGGGTGTTTGCGGCGGCGTCGACCGAGTCAGCGAGGCTGCGGGTGGAGAGCCGAAGAATGTAAGCGGGGCGATGGGTCGCGGCCCGGGCGGAAAATTCTTTAAGAAGTGCAGTTGTAAAATTACAATTAGAAATCGTAATATTACAAGCCATACGTATTGACTTGAAATTCAATCACGAGCTAGATTTGGTTGTCGTTAATGTACAACATTTCGTAAAAAATCAGGAATTGGTTTTACCGTGTAAATCTACTAAGATATATTTTACAGTGGTGGTGGTGGGGTTGCGCTGCTCGTCCGGTACCTGGCCGTGCAGGACGCGCTCCTGGCGAGGGGCAGACACCGCTCATACGTGTCCTCCGTGGTGGCGGGGGCGGGGGTGGGGCCGGGGGCGGGGCCGGGGGCGGGGGCGGGGCCGAGGGCAACCGCCTCGAGAAGCGTCATACTGTTTGGAGTCGTCGGGCGTGGGCCCGGGCCGCCGCCCTTGCTTAGTCGGCCGCGTCGCGCGGAGGCGGAGGGGGCCAAGGTGGACTCGTGCCCGCGTTCACCTGCAAATGGAGGGAGCGGCCAGTGAAAGGGAGGCCCGGCCGGGCTGGTGAAGCGCGTTGCTCCGTCTCACTCGTTCCAGTCTACTTTCTCGCTTACGTCAGTGCGGATCGGAGCGGACAGTCCTCCCTCTCTCCCCCTCTCCCTCTCCCTACCTTCACGGAGGGAAAAAAAAGTCTCGGGGTCCGACTTTCGCCGCGGCTCGGCCCGGTCGTCTCTGATTGGCGCGATATAGCTAACCGTGTCCCGTATAAAGTCAAGGTCGAGGGTTCAAGGCCGTGCAAAGAGGTCAGCATAGGGAAATTTTGGGTGGTGCAGGTGGAGGAACTTACCGGGCTCAGGGTCGGGGGCGGGCCGCGGTGCTCCCGGGTGGGGCGCGATGAACGTGCTGCCCTCGTCGTCGGGCTCGTCGGCCGCCGGCGCGATCACGCAGAAGGTGAAGGTGGCCGAGTCGGCCCTGGGCGGGCTGGCGGCGCGCGGCTGCACGGTGAAATAAAAAGTTTCTTGAATTTCAAGACCTGGTCCTGGATATGCCATTGGCGTTCTCAGTATGAGATCCAAGACCGGTTCTTGAAATTCAATAAATTAACTTTACCGTGAGGGGCTGGGGTCGCGGGGCGGGCGGGCGCTCGCGGGGCGCGGGGCGCGGCGCCAGCACGGCGCCGATGGTGCTCGTGACGGACCGGTGGTCCAGCAGGGTCTCCACGGCCTGCTGCAGCGTCAGCTCCACCGAGTCGACGCGCCGCGGCGCGGGGGCGGAGGTGTCCGCGTGCTCGTCCTCGTCCTCCTCGGACAGGCAGTCGGACCCGAGCGACGACCCCTGCACCGAGGTGGTCTTGTCGTGCTCGCCGGGGGCGGGGCCGGGGGCGGGGCCGGGGGCGGGGGCGCAGCGCGCCGCACTGCCGGCGCTGCGGTGGCGCCGCGGCCGCGGGCCCCATGGCGTCTCGCCGGCGCTGTGGCGGCCGCGGCGCCGCGGAGAGCTGCGGTGCCGGAAGCGGACCTGTCGGCCGGACCGGAAACGGACTGTGGAAGGGCCGGGGCCGGGCGGCGCGCGCGGCGGGTGCCGGCTCTGGGGAGCAGCGCCAAAGGTCGGCGGTGCGGTGTCTCCCCATGGGGCCCAGCTCAGCACCCGGCGGGGGCGGGGCGGGGCGGGGCGGGTACACCCCAGGGAGTCCGGGGCGTCTCGGTGCTCATTAGCTGGGCCACGAGGCGCGCTGCGGTCGCACCCCGCCGTCGCATCGGGGCGTGAAACGACGAAGGAAACGCCCCGCCTCGAGAACATACCCACTAGGGAACACCCCTTCCCCCCTCCCCCTCCTCCAAGTCTCCCACCTTACTCAAGAAGCCTTGCTTGTGTTGCAAGGGGAAGGGGGCGGAAGTTCACAAGTCCCTGGAAGGTGACCAGAAACAGTTTGACAAGAGGCAGGCGGGGCGAGGAGGCGGCCTTAGAGAACTGCACGAGCGAGGCCCGGTGCGAGGCTAGGCGAGGGGGAATAGTTAGCGCGCAGCGGGTCTGTTCACCGGAAAAACAAAGTTACTAATCAACGCCTTTCCTGGAGTGCTAAAATCAAGTGATAAGTTGCCTTTGCAAAGGCACTACATGTGTATGGACTATACGCAGCTGGTCAGCTAAAGGTGCTGACTCCTACCTTTAAAAGGCACTAACAAAATTTAGTGCCTTTAGAGAGGCACTAAACATTAGTGCCGTTCCAAAGGCACTGCACTGTTCGCGGCTTTTAAAGGTGGGACTTAACACCTTTGTTTTTCCAGTGTTATAAGACAAAGAATGGCGAGTTACTGTCTGACGCGTTTGTTGTAAGGAAAAGTTTTCCGAAAGGGAGGTCGCAGCAGAACGAGATGGGGTAGGGGGGACGGGGGGTTCCTTCTGGTGAACTTCTAAAGAGTGTAGCTCATTTGGCGATAAGTAATAATCAGAACGGGGCTCTGATGAAATAGAGTCTGCGAGAGCAGAGCTGTCAGTTTCTGTTCCATGGGGACTGCGGGTTGCTGGGCGGGGTGTGGGGTGGAATGTCCCCGGGGGCCTCAGCCGCCCCGCCCCGCCCCGCCTCGCCTCGCACCGCCAGCGGATAAGTTGTGTTCCTGTGGGTTAATTAGAAGCCACTAAAGCTCCTTCTTTTAATTATTCCGCTCCGCTGCCCCTGACCGCCGGGTCGGGCGCGTGGTAGTGGAGGAGGAGGGGGGGGGGGGGGTACAGCTTCAACTCAAGCGTTGTTCTTCGGTCGAGAGGAGATTGCCCGACAATCATAATCGCTTTCCGCGAGAAATGAAAAGTTTCCACTGTTAATTTCGTTGGTTTCTCGCGCCAGGCTTGCGAAATATGCCGGAGTACGGCAAGTCTGTCAGGCGCGTCTATGCTCTGCGAATCCAAGCGTGTGAAAGTCACTCACTTATAGACTTTCCATTTGTATACACTCGTCCCTTTAAGTTGGTGAGTTTTTAAGAAAAGTTCACACAGTTCCTCGTTCAAGTGTGAAAATGGAAATTTACACACCTGTCATTGTTCGACACTCACCCGCAGTGCTGCCAGAAAAGTAGGCAATAAGTAGCCAAAACACAGTGGGGTATAAAGCGGGCTGCATCTGCACCTACTACGCACCATGTACGCACCTGTGCTAGGTTGGTGCCTAGTAGGCAGGCGAAGATACGGCCCGCTTTACCCTACTGTGTTTGGGCTACCCATTGCTTACTTTTCTGGCAACTCACACGTGGTCCGCGCGGTACACGTTCCGCACCTGCTTGGTCGGCGCGGCGCCGGGCTCGTCGTCCTGGGCGGTGTCGCGCGCTGGCCTCCTGCACGCCTGCAGCGCGGCGGGGGAGCGCCTGCGTGGCGCCGGGGACGGCGGCGGGGAGCATGGTGGCGGCCAGGATGAGCCGCTCATCTGTGCCGCCGCGCAGCCCGTCCCGTCAGCAGCAGCTCACGCGCACGCAGTGTTATGACCAGATAAGTAGGCAAAAATTCCCACGAATACGCCGGTGTGTGGCAGACGGGTATCTCCGCCTGCCTACAAGGCAACATCTAGTCTCATGTGGGAAGATTTTGCCTAGTAGGCAGGCGGAGAAAGCCTTCTGCCTCACACAGGTGTAATCGTGTGAATTTTCGCCTACTTATCTGGCAACACCTGCGCCCACGCGGGGCACTCACTGTCAGCGCTCTCCTCACCCAGAAAAATGAAAAGTTGTATCAACCATCGTATGGTTCCTTGAGGGATAACCATAAAATATGGTTGAGACAACGATCAGCCAGTGGTGTCGACTGGATTTTTGGTTCATACAACTGTCCTATTGTTGCCGCAACCATATTTTATGGTTTTCCCTGAAGTAACCATAGGACGGTTGCTACAACTTTTCATTTTTCTGGGTGCTCGTCGCGTACCTCGCGGGTCGGGGAGGCGGCCACCGGGGCGGCGCCGGACGGGCCGGGGGCGGCGTCCACCGTGCGCAGCGCGGGGCGCGGGGGCGGCGCTGGGGGCGGCGCTGGGGGCGGCGCCTCATGGTCGCGCCGGCCGTCACGCCGGGTCGCGGTGGTCCTGCGCTGACCAACCTCGTTAGAGGAGCGTATTGCGCTGAGCCTGAGCGCGCCATTTTGAACTCTGTTGTAGTGAGGTTGTGGGGTAGGGGAGGCTGGTGCCCCCTAGTAGGCAGGCGCAGGTGCAGCCCGCTATACTACAGGACGGGATGGAGGGCGCCAAAGACATATTTGTCTCTCTTTTTCCGTTAGAGGCCATAGGTGTGAGAGAGAGTCTGCCATCTCGAAACGAGCAGAACCTGCCTGGCCCTGCACACCCCTGGCGCCCGACGCCAGTAGCCGCGTGGCCCCGCGGGCAGCGCCAAGGGCAATCTCTGCAATCTTCGCGTTATTTTCATAGAAAAAACGGGAGGGGAAGAAGGTATTTGGGTGCGGCTTGGCTCGGCTCGGCTCGGCTCAGCCGGGGCCTGCTTATCCTGAGGGAGAGGAGTGTGCTCTGGGCTCGGCTCGGCACTTCTTCTGATGCGAGCCCTCAATATAGGCAGGCGCGTCATTTGATTTGCATGTGATTGGTCGGGGTCGGGTGAGGCGGGGCGTGGCGTGGCGGCATATGAATATATATATATATTTTTTTTTTAAATTTTTAGGCCGGCTGACCGGCCCCCTGGGCCAATGAACTGCTCGACTCCGCTCGGCGCGAACTCTTAGAGCAGCCGCCTAGGAGAGGGAAGGGGTGGAAGAGGGAGGAGGAGGGCGAAATATGCGTGCGCAAAAATATAATTTGTAAAAAATGTCTTCAGTATTCAAAACAAAAATCATTACACCTAAATAACAATCAAATGTACCAATTTTCATGACAAAAGTAATGAAACTGTACATTTTACTCAACTCGACATGGAAAAAACTTCGTCTTGGTTTTCAAGCAGCCCCAAAAACCCTGTGTATTTTCTCCATAAGAGCTGCTTGGTTTTTCCAAAACTGCTTGGAAACCAAGACGTCGTTTTCCCCGTGGAGTCATCTCGCTTCTGTGATTGAGTGTTATAAAGTACGGGTTCGTCGCTCCTCCCCCCGCAGCTGTCGGACATGCCCCAGGTGGTCGTGCCCCACCTGTGCGGGCGAGTCGCGCTGCGCCATCTGCGGCCATCAGCTGGACGCTCATCGACCGCCTCCTGCTGATGCCGCTCCGCCGCTCCTCTCTCCTCTCCTCCTCCGCAGTCTTGTTATTGTTTTTGTTTCGCTTTATTTCTTGTTGTTCGGATTGTCGGCGGCGGGGCAGCTGTCACCGTGGCGGACGCTGCCCCGACAACAATGGAGCCACGCGGAGGAGAGAGAGCGAGAGAGAGAGAGAGAGAGAGAGAGAGAGAGAAAAAGAGAGAGAGACGCTAGGGGCGATAGTGTGAATTTTCGTCGAGTTTTGAACGATCTCTCGAACGCAACTTTTTTCCATTGCTGGGTTAACTTCCAAATGATGTTTTTTCGTCTTCAGGACATCGAGATACACCTTCCATGTGATTTTGAGAAGTTAAGCCAGCATAGAGAGACGCTAGGGGCAATAGTGTGAATTTGTTTCGAATTTTCGTCGAGTTTTGAACGATCTCTCGAACGCAACTTTTTTCCATTGCTGGGTTAACTTCCAAATGATGTGTTTTCGTCTTCAGGACATCGAGATACACCTTCCGTGTGATTTTGAGAAGTTAAGCCAGCATAGGAGAGACGCTAGGGGCAATAGTGTGAATTTGTTTCGAATTTTCGTCGAGTTTTGAACCATTTCTCGAACGCAACTTTTTTCCATTGCTGGCTTAACTTCCGAATGATGTTTTTTCGTCTTCAGGACATCGAGATACACCTTCCGTGTGATTTTGAGAAGTTAAGCCAGCATAGGAGAGACGCTAGGGGCAATAGTGTGAATTTGTTTCGAATTTTCGTCGAGTTTTGAACCATTTCTCGAACGCAACTTTTTTCCATTGCTGGCTTAACTTCCGAATGATGTTTTTTCGTCTTCAGGACATCGAGATACACCTTCCGTGTGATTTTGAGAAGTTAAGCCAGCATAGGAGAGACGCTGGGGGAATAGTGTAAATTTGTTTCGAATTTTCGTCGAGTTTTGAACCATTTCTCGAACGCAACTTTTTCCATTGCTGGCTTAACTTCCGAATGATGTTTTTTCGTCTTCAGGACATCGAGATACACCTTCCGTGTGATTTTGAGAAGTTAAGCCAGCATAGGAGAGACGCTAGGGCAATAGTGTGAATTTGTTTCGAATTTTCGTCGAGTTTTGAACCATTTCTCGAACGCAACTTTTTCCATTGCTGGCTTAACTTCCGAATGATGTTTTTCGTCTTCAGGACATCGAGATACACCTTCCGTGTGATTTTGAGAAGTTAAGCCAGCATAGGAGAGACGCTAGGGGCAATAGTGTGAATTTGTTTCGAATTTTCGTCGAGTTTTGAACCATTTCTCGAACGCAACTTTTTCCATTGCTGGCTTAACTTTCGAATGATGTTTTTTCGTCTTCAGGCCATCGAGATCCACCTTCCGTGTGATTTTGAGAAGTTAAGTCAGCATAGGAGAGACGCTAGGGGCAATAGTGTGAATTTGTTTCGAATTTTCGTCGAGTTTTGAACCATTTCTCAAACGCAACTTTCTCCATTGCTGGCTTAACTTCCGAATGATGTTTTTTCGTCTTCAGAACATCGAGATACACCTTCCGTGTGATTTTGAGAAGGTAAGCCAGCATAGGAGAGACGCTAGGGCAATAGTGTGAATTTGTTTCGAATTTTCGTCGAGTTTTGAACCATTTCTCGAACGCAACTTTTTCCATTGCTGGCTTAACTTCCGAATGATGTTTTTCGTCTTCAGGACATCGAGATACACCTTCCGTGTGATTTTGAGAAGTTAAGCCAGCATAGGAGAGACGCTAGGGGCAATAGTGTGAATTTGTTTCGAATTTTCGTCGAGTTTTGAACCATTTCTCGAACGCATCTTTTTCCATTGCTGGCTTAACTTCCGAATGATGTTTTTTCGTCTTCAGGACATCGAGATACACCTTCCGTGTGATTTTGAGAAGTTAAGCCAGCATAGGAGAGACGCTAGGGGCAATAGTGTGAATTTGTTTCGAATTTTCGTCGAGTTTTGAACCATTTCTCGAACGCAACTTTTTCCATTGCTGGCTTAACTTCCGAATGATGTTTTTCGTCTTCAGGACATCGAGATACACCTTCCGTGTGATTTTGAGAAGTTAAGCCAGCATAGGAGAGACGCTAGGGGCAATAGTGTGAATTTGTTTCGAATTTTCGTCGAGTTTTGAACCATTTCTCGAACGCAACTTTTTTCCATTGCTGGCTTAACTTCCGAATGGTGTTTTTTCGTCTTCAGGACATCGAGATACACCTTCCGTGTGATTTTGAGAAGTTAAGCCAGCATAGGAGAGACGCTAGGGGCAATAGTGTGAATTTGTTTCGAATTTTCGTCGAGTTTTGAACCATTTCTCGAACGCAACTTTTTCCATTGCTGGCTTAACTTCCGAATGATGTTTTTCGTCTTCAGGACATCGAGATACACCTTCCGTGTGATTTTGAGAAGTTAAGCCAGCATAGGAGAGACGCTAGGGGCAATAGTGTGAATTTGTTTCGAATTTTCGTCGAGTTTTGAACCATTTCTCGAACGCAACTTTTTCCATTGCTGGCTTAACTTCCGAATGATGTTTTTCGTCTTCAGGACATCGAGATACACCTTCCGTGTGATTTTGAGAAGTTAAGCCAGCATAGGAGAGACGCTAGGGGCAATAGTGTGAATTTGTTTCGAATTTTCGTCGAGTTTTGAACCATTTCTCGAACGCAACTTTTTCCATTGCTGGCTTAACTTCCGAATGATGTTTTTCGTCTTCAGGACATCGAGATACACCTTCCGTGTGATTTTGAGAAGTTAAGCCAGCATAGGAGAGACGCTAGGGGCAATAGTGTGAATTTGTTTCGAATTTTCGTCGAGTTTTGAACCATTTCTCGAACGCAACTTTTTCCATTGCTGGCTTAACTTCCGAATGATGTTTTCGTCTTCAGGACATCGAGATACACCTTCCGTGTGATTTTGAGAAGTTAAGCCAGCATAGGAGAGACGCTAGGGGCAATAGTGTGAATTTGTTTCGAATTTTCGTCGAGTTTTGAACCATTTCTCGAACGCAACTTTTTCCATTGCTGGCTTAACTTCCGAATGATGTTTTTTCGTCTTCAGGACATCGAGATACACCTTCCGTGTGATTTTGAGAAGTTAAGCCAGCATAGGAGAGACGCTAGGGGCAATAGTGTGAATTTGTTTCGAATTTTCGTCGAGTTTTGAACCATTTCTCGAACGCAACTTTTTCCATTGCTGGCTTAACTTCCGAATGATGTTTTTTCGTCTTCAGGACATCGAGATACACCTTCCGTGTGATTTTGAGAAGTTAAGCCAGCATAGGAGAGACGCTAGGGGCAATAGTGTGAATTTGTTTCGAATTTTCGTCGAGTTTTGAACCATTTCTCGAACGCAACTTTTTTCCATTGCTGGCTTAACTTCCGAATGATGTTTTTCGTCTTCAGGACATCGAGATACACCTTCCGTGTGATTTTGAGAAGTTAAGCCAGCATAGGAGAGACGCTAGGGGCAATAGTGTGAATTTGTTTCGAATTTTCGTCGAGTTTTGAACCATTTCTCGAACGCAACTTTTTTCCATTGCTGGCTTTACTTCCGAATGATGTTTTTTTGTCTTCAGGACATCGAGATGCACCTTCCGTGTGATTTTGAGAAGTTAAGCCAGCATAGGAGAGGCGCTAGGGCAATAGTGTGAATTTGTTTCGAATTTTCGTCGAGTTTTGAACCATGACTCGAACGCAACTTTTTCCATTGCTGGCTTAACTTCCGAATGATGTTTTTTCGTCTTCAGGACATCGAGATACACCTTCCGTGTGATTTTGAGAAGTTAAGCCAGCATAGGAGAGACGCTAGGGGCAATAGTGTGAATTTGTTTCGAATTTTCGTCGAGTTTTGAACCATTTCTCGAACGCAACTTTTTCCATTGCTGGCTTAACTTCCGAATGATGTTTTTCGTCTTCAGGACATCGAGATACACCTTCCGTGTGATTTTGAGAAGTTAAGCCAGCATAGGAGAGACGCTAGGGGCAATAGTGTGAATTTGTTTCGAATTTTCGTCGAGTTTTGAACCATTTCTCGAACGCAACTTTTTTCCATTGCTGGCTTAACTTCCGAATGATGTTTTTTCGTCTTCAGGACATCGAGATACACCTTCCGTGTGATTTTGAGAAGTTAAGCCAGCATAGGAGAGACGCTAGGGGCAATAGTGTGAATTTGTTTCGAATTTTCGTCGAGTTTTGAACCATTTCTCGAACGCAACTTTTTCCATTGCTGGCTTAACTTCCGAATGATGTTTTTCGTCTTCAGGACATCGAGATACACCTTCCGTGTGATTTTGAGAAGTTAAGCCAGCATAGGAGAGACGCTAGGGGCAATAGTGTGAATTTGTTTCGAATTTTCGTCGAGTTTCGAACCATTTCTCGAACGCAACTTTTTCCATTGCTGGCTTAACTTCCGAATGATGTTTTTTCGTCTTCAGGACATCGAGATACACCTTCCGTGTGATTTTGAGAAGTTAAGCCAGCATAGGAGAGACGCTAGGGGCAATAGTGTGAATTTGTTTCGAATTTTCGTCGAGTTTTGAACCATTTCTCGAACGCAACTTTTTCCATTGCTGGCTTAACTTCCGAATGATGTTTTTCGTCTTCAGGACATCGAGATACACCTTCCGTGTGATTTTGAGAAGTTAAGCCAGCATAGGAGAGACGCTAGGGGCAATAGTGTGAATTTGTTTCGAATTTTCGTCGAGTTTTGAACCATTTCTCGAACGCAACTTTTTTCCATTGCTGGCTTAACTTCCGAATGATGTTTTTTCGTCTTCAGGACATCGAGATACACCTTCCGTGTGATTTTGAGAAGTTAAGCCAGCATAGGAGAGACGCTAGGGGCAATAGTGTGAATTTGTTTCGAATTTTCGTCGAGTTTTGAACCATTTCTCGAACGCAACTTTTTCCATTGCTGGCTTAACTTCCGAATGATGTATTTTCGTCTTCAGGACATCGAGATACACCTTCCGTGTGATTTTGAGAAGTTAAGCCAGCATAGGAGAGACGCTAGGGGCAATAGTGTGAATTTGTTTCGAATTTTTGTCGAGTTTTGAACCATTTCTCGATCGCAACTTTTTTCCATTGCTGGCTTTACTTCCGAATGATGTTTTTTCGTCTTCAGGACATCGAGATACACCTTCCGTGTGATTTTGAGAAGTTAAGCCAGCATAGGAGAGACGCTAGGGGCAATAGTGTGAATTTGTTTCGAATTTTCGTCGAGTTTTGAACCATTTCTCGAACGCAACTTTTTCCATTGCTGGCTTAACTTCCGAATGATGTTTTTCGTCTTCAGGACATCGAGATACACCTTCCGTGTGATTTTGAGAAGTTAAGCCAGCATAGGAGAGACGCTAGGGGCAATAGTGTGAATTTGTTTCGAATTTTCGTCGAGTTTTGAACCATTTCTCGAACGCAACTTTTTTCCATTGCTGGCTTAACTTCCGAATGATGTTTTTTCGTCTTCAGGACATCGAGATACACCTTCCGTGTGATTTTGAGAAGTTAAGCCAGCATAGGAGAGACGCTAGGGGCAATAGTGTGAATTTGTTTCGAATTTTCGTCGAGTTTTGAACCATTTCTCGAACGCAACTTTTTTCCATTGCTGGCTTAACTTCCGAATGATGTTTTTTCGTCTTCAGGACATCGAGATACACCTTCCGTGTGATTTTGAGAAGTTAAGCCAGCATAGGAGAGACGCTAGGGGCAATAGTGTGAATTTGTTTCGAATTTTCGTCGAGTTTTGAACCATTTCTCGAACGCAACTTTTTTCCATTGCTGGCTTAACTTCCGAATGATGTTTTTTCGTCTTCAGGACATCGAGATACACCTTCCGTGTGATTTTGAGAAGTTAAGCCAGCATAGGAGAGACGCTAGGGGCAATAGTGTGAATTTGTTTCGAATTTTCGTCGAGTTTTGAACCATTTCTCGAACGCAACTTTTTCCATTGCTGGCTTAACTTCCGAATGATGTTTTTTCGTCTTCAGGACATCGAGATACACCTTCCGTGTGATTTTGAGAAGTTAAGCCAGCATAGGAGAGACGCTAGGGGCAATAGTGTGAATTTGTTTCGAATTTTCGTCGAGTTTTGAACCATTTCTCGAACGCAACTTTTTCCATTGCTGGCTTAACTTCCGAATGATGTTTTTTCGTCTTCAGGACATCGAGATACACCTTCCGTGTGATTTTGAGAAGTTAAGCCAGCATAGGAGAGACGCTAGGGGCAATAGTGTGAATTTGTTTCGAATTTTCGTCGAGTTTTGAACCATTTCTCGAACGCAACTTTTTCCATTGCTGGCTTAACTTCCGAATGATGTTTTTTCGTCTTCAGGACATCGAGATACACCTTCCGTGTGATTTTGAGAAGTTAAGCCAGCATAGGAGAGACGCTAGGGGCAATAGTGTGAATTTGTTTCGAATTTTCGTCGAGTTTTGAACCATTTCTCGAACGCAACTTTTTTCCATTGCTGGCTTAACTTCCGAATGATGTTTTTTCGTCTTCAGGACATCGAGATACACCTTCCGTGTGATTTTGAGAAGTTAAGCCAGCATAGGAGAGACGCTAGGGGCAATAGTGTGAATTTGTTTCGAATTTTCGTCGAGTTTTGAACCATTTCTCGAACGCAACTTTTTCCATTGCTGGCTTAACTTCCGAATGATGTTTTCGTCTTCAGGACATCGAGATACACCTTCCGTGTGATTTTGAGAAGTTAAGCCAGCATAGGAGAGACGCTAGGGGCAATAGTGTGAATTTGTTTCGAATTTTCGTCGAGTTTTGAACCATTTCTCGAACGCAACTTTTTCCATTGCTGGCTTAACTTCCGAATGATGTTTTTCGTCTTCAGGACATCGAGATACACCTTCCGTGTGATTTTGAGAAGTTAAGCCAGCATAGGAGAGACGCTAGGGGAAATAGTGTGAATTTGTTTCGAATTTTCCTCGAGTTTTGAACCATGTCTCGAACGCAACTTTTTTCCATTGCTGGCTTAACTTCCGAATGATGTTTTTCGTCTTCAGGACATCGAGATACACCTTCCGTGTGATTTTGAGAAGTTAAGCCAGCATAGGAGAGACGCTAGGGGCAATAGTGTGAATTTGTTTCGAATTTTCGTCGAGTTTTGAACCATTTCTCGAACGCAACTTTTTCCATTGCTGGCTTAACTTCCGAATGATGTTTTTTCGTCTTCAGGACATCGAGATACACCTTCCGTGTGATTTTGAGAAGTTAAGCCAGCATAGGAGAGACGCTAGGGGCAATAGTGTGAATTTGTTTCGAATTTTCGTCGAGTTTTGAACCATTTCTCGAACGCAACTTTTTTCCATTGCTGGCTTAACTTCCGAATGATGTTTTTCGTCTTCAGGACATCGAGATACACCTTCCGTGTGATTTTGAGAAGTTAAGCCAGCATAGGAGAGACGCTAGGGGCAATAGTGTGAATTTGTTTCGAATTTTCGTCGAGTTTTGAACCATTTCTCGAACGCAACTTTTTTCCATTGCTGGCTTAACTTCCGAATGATGTTTTTCGTCTTCAGGACATCGAGATACACCTTCCGTGTGATTTTGAGAAGTTAAGCCAGCATAGGAGAGACGCTAGGGGCAATAGTGTGAATTTGTTTCGAATTTTCGTCGAGTTTTGAACCATTTCTCGAACGCAACTTTTTCCATTGCTGGCTTAACTTCCGAATGATGTTTTTTCGTCTTCAGGACATCGAGATACACCTTCCGTGTGATTTTGAGAAGTTAAGCCAGCATAGGAGAGACGCTAGGGGCAATAGTGTGAATTTGTTTCGAATTTTCGTCGAGTTTTGAACCATTTCTCGAACGCAACTTTTTTCCATTGCTGGCTTAACTTCCGAATGATGTTTTTTCGTCTTCAGGACATCGAGATACACCTTCCGTGTGATTTTGAGAAGTTAAGCCAGCATAGGAGAGACGCTAGGGGCAATAGTGTGAATTTGTTTCGAATTTTCGTCGAGTTTTGAACCATTTCTCGAACGCAACTTTTTCCATTGCTGGCTTAACTTCCGAATGATGTTTTTCGTCTTCAGGACATCGAGATACACCTTCCGTGTGATTTTGAGAAGTTAAGCCAGCATAGGAGAGACGCTAGGGGGAATAGTGTGAGTTTGTTTCGAATGTTCGGCGAGTTTTGAACCAGTTCTCGAACGCAACTTTTTCCATTGCTGGCTTAACTTCCGAATGATGTTTTTTCGTCTTCAGGACATCGAGATACACCTTCCGTGTGATTTTGAGAAGTTAAGCCAGCATAGGAGAGACGCTAGGGGCAATAGTGTGAATTTGTTTCGAATTTTCGTCGAGTTTTGAACCATTTCTCGAACGCAACTTTTTTCCATTGCTGGCTTAACTTCCGAATGATGCTTTTTCGTCTTCGGGACATCGAGATACACCTTCCGTGTGATTTTGAGAAGTTAAGCCAGCATAGGAGAGACGCTAGGGGCAATAGTGTGAATTTGTTTCGAATTTTCGTCGAGTTTTGAACCATTTCTCGAACGCAACTTTTTCCCATTGCTGGCTTAACTTCCGAATGATGTTTTTTCGTCTTCAGGACATCGAGATACACCTTCCGTGTGATTTTGAGAAGTTAAGCCAGCATAGGAGAGACGCTAGGGGCAATAGTGTGAATTTGTTTCGAATTTTCGTCGAGTTTTGAACCATTTCTCGAACGCAACTTTTTTCCATTGCTGGCTTAACTTCCGAATAATGTATTTTCGTCTTCAGGACATCGAGATACACCTTCCGTGTGATTTTGAGAAGTTAAGCCAGCATAGGAGAGACGCTAGGAGCAATAGTGTGAATTTGTTTCGAATTTTCGTCGAGTTTTGAACCATTTCTCGAACGCAACTTTTTCCATTGCTGGCTTAAATTCCGAATGATGTTTTTTCGTCTTCAGGACATCGAGATACACCTTCCGTGTGATTTTGAGAAGTTAAGCCAGCATAGGAGAGACGCTAGGGGCAATAGTGTGAATTTGTTTCGAATTTTCGTCGAGTTTTGAACCATTTCTCGAACGCAACTTTTTCCATTGCTGGCTTAATTTCCGAATGATGTTTTTTCGTCTTCAGGACATCGAGATACACCTTCCGTGTGATTTTGAGAAGTTAAGCCAGCATAGGAGACACGCTAGGGGCAATAGTGTGAATTTGTTTCGAATTTTCGTCGAGTTTTGAACCATTTCTCGAACGCAACTTTTTCCATTGCTGTCTTACTTTCCGGATGATGTTTTCTCGTCGTCAGGCCATCGAGATACACCTTCCGTGTGATTTTGAGAAGTTAAGCCAGCATAGGAGAGACGCTAGGGGCAATAGTGTGAATTTGTTTCGAATTTTCGTCGAGTTTTGAACCATTTCTCGAACGCAACTTTTTCCATTGCTGGCTTAACTTCCGAATGATGTTTTTTCGTCTTCAGGACATCGAGATACACCTTCCGTGTGATTTTGAGAAGTTAAGCCAGCATAGGAGAGACGCTAGGGGCAATAGTGTGAATTTGTTTCGAATTTTCGTCGAGTTTTGAACCATTTCGAACGCAACTTTTTCCATTGCTGGCTTAACTTCCGAATGATGTTTTTTCGTCTTCAGGACATCGAGATACACCTTCCGTGTGATTTTGAGAAGTTAAGCCAGCATAGGAGAGACGCTAGGGGCAATAGTGTGAATTTGTTTCGAATTTTCGTCGAGTTTTGAACCATTTCTCGAACGCAACTTTTTCCATTGCTGGCTTTACTTCCGAATGATGTTTTTTCGTCTTCAGGACATCGAGATACACCTTCCGTGTGATTTTGAGAAGTTAAGCCAGCATAGGAGAGACGCTAGGGGCAATAGTGTGAATTTGTTTCGAATTTTCGTCGAGTTTTGAACCATTTCTCGAACGCAACTTTTTCCATTGCTGGCTTAACTTCCGAATGATGTTTTTTCGTCTTCAGGACATCGAGATACACCTTCCGTGTGATTTTGAGAAGTTAAGCCAGCATAGGAGAGACGCTAGGGGCAATAGTGTGAATTTGTTTCGAATTTTCGTCGAGTTTTGAACCATTTCTCGAACGCAACTTTTTCCATTGCTGGCTTAACTTCCGAATGATGTTTTTTCGTCTTCAGGACATCGAGATACACCTTCCGTGTGATTTTGAGAAGTTAAGCCAGCATAGGAGAGACGCTAGGGGCAATAGTGTGAATTTGTTTCGAATTTTCGTCGAGTTTTGAACCATTTCTCGAACGCAACTTTTTTCCATTGCTGGCTTAACTTCCGAATGATGTTTTTTCGTCTTCAGGACATCGAGATACACCTTCCGTGTGATTTTGAGAAGTTAAGCCAGCATAGGAGAGACGCTAGGGGCAATAGTGTGAATTTGTTTCGAATTTTCGTCGAGTTTTGAACCATTTCTCGAACGCAACTTTTTCCATTGCTGGCTTAACTTCCGAATGATGTTTTTTCGTCTTCAGGACATCGAGATACACCTTCCGTGTGATTTTGAGAAGTTAAGCCAGCATAGGAGAGACGCTAGGGGCAATAGTGTGAATTTGTTTCGAATTTTCGTCGAGTTTTGAACCATTTCTCGAACGCAACTTTTTCCATTGCTGGCTTAACTTCCGAATGATGTTTTTTCGTCTTCAGGACATCGAGATACACCTTCCGTGTGATTTTGAGAAGTTAAGCCAGCATAGGAGAGACGCTAGGGGCAATAGTGTGAATTTGTTTCGAATTTTCGTCGAGTTTTGAACCATTTCTCGAACGCAACTTTTTCCATTGCTGGCTTAACTTCCGAATAATGTTTTTTCGTCTTCAGGACATCGAGATACACCTTCTGTGTGATTTTGAGAAGTTAAGCCAGCATAGGAGAGACGCTGGGGGAATAGTGTGAATTTGTTTCGAATTTTCGTCGAGTTTTGAACCATTTCTCGAACGCAACTTTTTTCCATTGCTGGCTTTACTTCCGAATGATGTTTTTCGTCTTCAGGACATCGAGATACACCTTCCGTGTGATTTTGAGAAGTTAAGCCAGCATAGGAGAGACGCTAGGGGCAATAGTGTGAATTTGTTTCGAATTTTCGTCGAGTTTTGAACCATTTCTCGAACGCAACTTTTTCCATTGCTGGCTTAACTTCCGAATGATGTTTTTCGTCTTCAGGACATCGAGATACACCTTCCGTGTGATTTTGAGAAGTTAAGCCAGCATAGGAGAGACGCTAGGGCAATAGTGTGAATTTTCGCATTTTCGTCGAGTTTTAAACCATGTCTCGAACGCAACTTTTTCCATTGCTGGCTTAACTTCCGAATGATGTTTTTTCGTCTTCAGGACATCGAGATACACCTTCCGTGTGATTTTGAGAAGTTAAGCCAGCATAGGAGAGACGCTAGGGGCAATAGTGTGAATTTGTTTCGAATTTTCGTCGAGTTTTGAACCATTTCTCGAACGCAACTTTTTTCCATTGCTGGCTTAACTTCCGAATGATGTTTTTTCGTCTTCAGGACATCGAGATACACCTTCCGTGTGATTTTGAGAAGTTAAGCCAGCATAGGAGAGACGCTAGGGGCAATAGTGTGAATTTGTTTCGAATTTTCGTCGAGTTTTGAACCATTTCTCGAACGCAACTTTTTTCCATTGCTGGCTTAACTTCCGAATGATGTTTTTTCGTCTTCAGGACATCGAGATACACCTTCCGTGTGATTTTGAGAAGTTAAGCCAGCATAGGAGAGACGCTAGGGCCGATATAGTGTGAATTTGTTTCGAATTTTCGTCGAGTTTTGAACCATTTCTCGAACGCAACTTTTTTCCATTGCTGGCTTAACTTCCGAATGATGTTTTTTCGTCTTCAGGACATCGAGATACACCTTCCGTGTGATTTTGAGAAGTTAAGCCAGCATAGGAGAGACGCTAGGGGCAATAGTGTGAATTTGTTTCGAATTTTCGTCGAGTTTTGAACCATTTCTCGAACGCAACTTTTTCCCATTGCTGGCTTAACTTCCGAATGATGCTTTTTCGTCTTCAGGACATCGAGATACACCTTCTGTGTGATTTTGAGAAGTTAAGCCAGCATAGGAGAGACGCTAGGGGCAATAGTGTGAATTTGTTTCGAATTTTCGTCGAGTTTTGAACCATTTCTCGAACGCAACTTTTTCCACTGCTGGCTTACCTTCCGAATGATGTTTTTTCGTCTTCAGGACATCGAGATACACCTTCCGTGTGATTTTGAGAAGTTAAGCCAGCATAGGAGAGACGCTAGGGGCAATAGTGTGAATTTGTTTCGAATTTTCGTCGAGTTTTGAACCATTTCTCGAACGCAACTTTTTCCATTGCTGGCTTAACTTCCGAATGATGTTTTTTCGTCTTCAGGACATCGAGATACACCTTCCGTGTGATTTTGAGAAGTTAAGCCAGCATAGGAGAGACGCTAGGGGCAATAGTGTGAATTTGTTTCGAATTTTCGTCGAGTTTTGAACCATTTCTCGAACGCAACTTTTTCCATTGCTGGCTTAACTTCCGAATGATGTTTTTCGTCTTCAGGACATCGAGATACACCTTCTTTGTGATTTTGAGAAGTTAAGCCAGCATAGGAGAGACGCTGGGGGAATAGTGTGAATTTGTTTCGAATTTTCGTCGAGTTTTGAACCATTTCTCGAACGCAACTTTTTTCCATTGCTGGCTTAACTTCCGAATGATGTTTTTTCGTCTTCAGGACATCGAGATACACCTTCCGTGTGATTTTGAGAAGTTAAGCCAGCATAGGAGAGACGCTAGGGGCAATAGTGTGAATTTGTTTCGAATTTTCGTCGAGTTTTGAACCATTTCTCGAACGCAACTTTTTCCATTGCTGGCTTAACTTCCGAATGATGTTTTTTCGTCTTCAGGACATCGAGATACACCTTCCGTGTGATTTTGAGAAGTTAAGCCAGCATAGGAGAGACGCTAGGGGCAATAGTGTGAATTTGTTTCGAATTTTCGTCGAGTTTTGAACCATTTCTCGAACGCAACTTTTTTCCATTGCTGGCTTAACTTCCGAATGATGTTTTTTCGTCTTCAGGACATCGAGATACACCTTCCGTGTGATTTTGAGAAGTTAAGCCAGCATAGGAGAGACGCTAGGGGCAATAGTGTGAATTTGTTTCGAATTTTCGTCGAGTTTTGAACCATTTCTCGAACGCAACTTTTTTCCATTGCTGGCTTAACTTCCGAATGATGTTTTTTCGTCTTCAGGACATCGAGATACACCTTCCGTGTGATTTTGAGAAGTTAAGCCAGCATAGGAGAGACGCTAGGGGCAATAGTGTGAATTTGTTTCGAATTTTCGTCGAGTTTTGAACCATTTCTCGAACGCAACTTTTTTCCATTGCTGGCTTAACTTCCGAATGATGTTTTTTCGTCTTCAGGACATCGAGATACACCTTCCGTGTGATTTTGAGAAGTTAAGCCAGCATAGGAGAGACGCTAGGGGCAATAGTGTGAATTTGTTTCGAATTTTCGTCGAGTTTTGAACCATTTCTCGAACGCAACTTTTTCCATTGCTGGCTTAACTTCCGAATGATGTTTTTTCGTCTTCAGGACATCGAGATACACCTTCCGTGTGATTTTGAGAAGTTAAGCCAGCATAGGAGAGACGCTAGGGGCAATAGTGTGAATTTGTTTCGAATTTTCGTCGAGTTTTGAACCATTTCTCGAACGCAACTTTTTTCCATTGCTGGCTTACCTTCCGAATGATGTTTTTTCGTCTTCAGGACATCGAGATACACCTTCCGTGTGATTTTGAGAAGTTAAGCCAGCATAGGAGAGACGCTAGGGGCAATAGTGTGAATTTGTTTCGAATTTTCGTCGAGTTTTGAACCATTTCGAACGCAACTTTTTTCCATTGCTGGCTTAACTTCCGAATGATGTTTTTCGTCTTCAGGACATCGAGATACACCTTCCGTGTGATTTTGAGAAGTTAAGCCAGCATAGGAGAGACGCTAGGGGCAATAGTGTGAATTTGTTTCGAATTTTCGTCGAGTTTTGAACCATTTCTCGAACGCAACTTTTTTCCATTGCTGGCTTAACTTCCGAATGATGTTTTTTCGTCTTCAGGACATCGAGATACACCTTCCGTGTGATTTTGAGAAGTTAAGCCAGCATAGGAGAGACGCTAGGGGCAATAGTGTGAATTTGTTTCGAATTTTCGTCGAGTTTTGAACCATTTCTCGAACGCAACTTTTTCCATTGCTGGCTTAACTTCCGAATGATGTTTTTCGTCTTCAGGACATCGAGATACACCTTCCGTGTGATTTTGAGAAGTTAAGCCAGCATAGGAGAGACGCTAGGGGCAATAGTGTGAATTTGTTTCGAATTTTCGTCGAGTTTTGAACCATTTCTCGAACGCAACTTTTTCCCATTGCTGGCTTAACTTCCGAATGATGTTTTTTCGTCTTCAGGACATCGAGATACACCTTCCGTGTGATTTTGAGAAGTTAAGCCAGCATAGGAGAGACGCTAGGGGCAATAGTGTGAATTTGTTTCGAATTTTCGTCGAGTTTTGAACCATTTCTCGAACGCAACTTTTTCCATTGCTGGCTTAACTTCCGAATGATGTTTTTTCGTCTTCAGGACATCGAGATACACCTTCCGTGTGATTTTGAGAAGTTAAGCCAGCATAGGAGAGACGCTAGGGGCAATAGTGTGAATTTGTTTCGAATTTTCGTCGAGTTTTGAACCATGTCTCGAACGCAACTTTTTTTTATTGCTGGCTTAACTTCCGAATGATGTTTTTTCGTCTTCAGGACATCGAGATACACCTTCCGTGTGATTTTGAGAAGTTAAGCCAGCATAGGAGAGACGCTAGGGGCAATAGTGTGAATTTGTTTCGAATTTTCGTCGAGTTTTGAACCATTTCTCGAACGCACCTTTTTTCCATTGCTGGCTTAACTTCCGAATGATGTTTTTCGTCTTCAGGACATCGAGATACACCTTCCGTGTGATTTTGAGAAGTTAAGCCAGCATAGGAGAGACGCTAGGGGCAATAGTGTGAATTTGTTTCGAATTTTCGTCGAGTTTTGAACCATTTCTCGAACGCAACTTTTTCCCATTGCTGGCTTAACTTCCGAATGATGTTTTTTCGTCTTCAGGACATCGAGATACACCTTCCGTGTGATTTTGAGAAGTTAAGCCAGCATAGGAGAGACGCTAGGGGCAATAGTGTGAATTTGTTTCGAATTTTCGTCGAGTTTTGAACCATTTCTCGAACGCAACTTTTTTCCATTGCTGGCTTAACTTCCGAATGATGTTTTTTCGTCTTCAGGACATCGAGATACACCTTCCGTGTGATTTTGAGAAGTTAAGCCAGCATAGGAGAGACGCTAGGGGCAATAGTGTGAATTTGTTTCGAATTTTCGTCGAGTTTTGAACCATTTCTCGAACGCAACTTTTTCCTATTGCTGGCTTAACTTCCGAATGATGTTTTTCGTCTTCAGGACATCGAGATACACCTTCCGTGTGATTTTGAGAAGTTAAGCCAGCATAGGAGAGACGCTAGGGGCAATAGTGTGAATTTGTTTCGAATTTTCGTCGAGTTTTGAACCATTTCTCGAACGCAACTTTTTCCATTGCTGGCTTAACTTCCGAATGATGTTTTTCGTCTTCAGGACATCGAGATACACCTTCCGTGTGATTTTGAGAAGTTAAGCCAGCATAGGAGAGACGCTAGGGGCAATAGTGTGAATTTGTTTCGAATTTTCGTCGAGTTTTGAACCATTTCTCGAACGCAACTTTTTTCCATTGCTGGCTTAACTTCCGAATGATGTTTTTTCGTCTTCAGGACATCGAGATACACCTTCCGTGTGATTTTGAGAAGTTAAGCCAGCATAGGAGAGACGCTAGGGGCAATAGTGTGAATTTGTTTCGAATTTTCGTCGAGTTTTGAACCATTTCTCGAACGCAACTTTTTTCCATTGCTGGCTTAACTTCCGAATGATGTTTTTCGTCTTCAGGACATCGAGATACACCTTCCGTGTGATTTTGAGAAGTTAAGCCAGCATAGGAGAGACGCTAGGGGCAATAGTGTGAATTTGTTTCGAATTTTCGTCGAGTTTTGAACCATTTCTCGAACGCAACTTTTTTCCATTGCTGGCTTAACTTCCGAATGATGTTTTTTCGTCTTCAGGACATCGAGATACACCTTCCGTGTGATTTTGAGAAGTTAAGCCAGCATAGGAGAGACGCTAGGGGCAATAGTGTGAATTTGTTTCGAATTTTCGTCGAGTTTTGAACCATTTCTCGAACGCAACTTTTTTCCATTGCTGGCTTAACTTCCGAATGATGTCTTTTCGTCTTCAGGACATCGAGATACACCTTCCGTGTGATTTTGAGAAGTTAAGCCAGCATAGGAGAGACGCTAGGGGCAATAGTGTGAATTTGTTTCGAATTTTCGTCGAGTTTTGAACCATTTCTCGAACGCAACTTTTTTCCATTGCTGGCTTAACTTCCGAATGATGTTTTTTCGTCTTCAGGACATCGAGATACACCTTCCGTGTGATTTTGAGAAGTTAAGCCAGCATAGGAGAGACGCTAGGGCCGATATAGTGTGAATTTGTTTCGAATTTTCGTCGAGTTTTGAACCATTTCTCGAACGCAACTTTTTTCCATTGCTGGCTTAACTTCCGAATGATGTTTTTTCGTCTTCAGGACATCGAGATACACCTTCCGTGTGATTTTGAGAAGTTAAGCCAGCATAGGAGAGACGCTAGGGGCAATAGTGTGAATTTGTTTCGAATTTTCGTCGAGTTTTGAACCATTTCTCGAACGCAACTTTTTCCTATTGCTGGCTTAACTTCCGAATGATGTTTTTTCGTCTTCAGGACATCGAGATACACCTTCCGTGTGATTTTGAGAAGTTAAGCCAGCATAGGAGAGACGCTAGGGGCAATAGTGTGAATTTGTTTCGAATTTTCGTCGAGTTTTGAACCATTTCTCGAACGCAACTTTTTTCCATTGCTGGCTTAACTTCCGAATGATGTTTTTCGTCTTCAGGACATCGAGATACACCTTCCGTGTGATTTTGAGAAGTTAAGCCAGCATAGGAGAGACGCTAGGGGCAATAGTGTGAATTTGTTTCGAATTTTCGTCGAGTTTTGAACCAATTCTCGAACGCAACTTTTTCCATTGCTGGCTTACCTTCCGAATGATGTTTTTTCGTCTTCAGGACATCGAGATACACCTTCCGTGTGATTTTGAGAAGTTAAGCCAGCATAGGAGAGACGCTAGGGGCAATAGTGTGAATTTGTTTCGAATTTTCGTCGAGTTTTGAACCATTTCTCGAACGCAACTTTTTCCATTGCTGGCTTAACTTCCGAATGATGTTTTTTCGTCTTCAGGACATCGAGATACACCTTCCGTGTGATTTTGAGAAGTTAAGCCAGCATAGGAGAGACGCTAGGGGCAATAGTGTGAATTTGTTTCGAATTTTCGTCGAGTTTTGAACCATTTCTCGAACGCAACTTTTTCCATTGCTGGCTTAACTTCCGAATGATGTTTTTCGTCTTCAGGACATCGAGATACCCATTACGTGTGATTTTGACAAGTTAAGCCAGCATAGGAGAGACGCTGGGGCAATAGTGTGAATTTGTTTCGAATTTTCGTCGAGTTTTGAACCATTTCTCGAACGCAACTTTTTTCCATTGCTGGCTTAACTTCCGAATGATGTTTTTTCGTCTTCAGGACATCGAGATACACCTTCCGTGTGATTTTGAGAAGTTAAGCCAGCATAGGAGAGACGCTAGGGGCAATAGTGTGAATTTGTTTCGAATTTTCGTCGAGTTTTGAACCATTTCTCGAACGCAACTTTTTTCCATTGCTGGCTTAACTTCCGAATGATGTTTTTTCGTCTTCAGGACATCGAGATACACCTTCCACGTGATTTTCAGAAGATAACCCAGCATAGGAGAGACGCTAGGGGCGATCGTGTTAATTTTCGTCGAGTTTTGAACGGTCTTTTGAACGCAACTTTTTTCCATTGCTGGGTTAATAAAAAAGGAAAATTAGTCCGAATAGAATATCGTCTCTGTGATGATATATTTTAGGTGGACGTTGTAGATACAGTTAGACGCTATACGAAGCTCTATTTCTAGTTTCTTGGCAGATGGCCGCCACTTAGAGGGGCGGGCGCCTACCTAGTGCACAAGGGCGACCTTAGATGCTAGCTGCAGTGCCCCTATACGGGCCCCTCTCGCTCCCTGTGCTCCCCCTTCTTCCGCCTGCTCGCCTGCTCGAAATCTTTATACACGTCTATTTCCTCTGAGGGAGTGAAAACTCGTACTTATCGCACTCGCGTCCCTGCCGCGGCTGCGTCCTCCCCAGCAGCCCTATTCAAACTATGCTTGAGTATAGCGGTTTCCGCTGCCTCCACTCTGCTCTGACATGTCATGTACAATCTCTGCTGCTGATCTCAACTACACAAGGACGCTGATAGAAAGGAGTCAACCACTCGCTTGCAGCGTCGTTCTGCTCTGCTCGCCCCGCCCCGCCCCGCCCCGCCCCGCCCCGCAGCCAGCACTCGACGCAGCCGCGCAGCCCGCCCCGCCCCGCCCCGCCCCGCCCTCTCTCTGCTCCCCCAACCCCTTCTCCACTTCCGCGCCGACAGAGGCAATCAATTGCCCGACAAGTTGGCCATTACGAGCTAATTGCTGTGTAGCCTGGCGGGGCGGGGCGGGGCGGGGCGGGGCCGGCGCGCATGGCGGGGCCACTGGCCAGGCCTTTTGCCTTTACGTTCGCCTTTGCTGCGTTATTTGTCTGTTTTGTGTTTTGTCCCTTTTTGCTGTCCCTCCGACGGAAATTGGCCGCCCACCCTCGTTTCCTCCCTCCGGGTCACGGACAGTCTGTGAGGGAATGTCTTGTCTAAGCGTGCGTCGGGCGGGGCGGGGCGGGGCGGGGCGGGGCGGGGCGGGGCGCTGCAGTCGGTCGGACCCTTGTGTGGGGGCGGGGGCCGGAGGTTATCAATCAACTTGTCTCTCAAACACAGATGCCAGCGAGTAGCCTCACAGGATGACAGTTATAGCGTCGACGTGACATGGCCATTATAACATTTCTGTGAATTCACGTGCAAATAGTTTCCGATTTCCCGCAAAGTATTGACGTGTCCGGTGATCTGTGCGACTCTTTTTTGAGTCGTGTGAGCGAACATCACTCTATAGCGCATTTAAAACTACCACGACAAAAGACGCGTTTTGGGTCGTTTTAGCGCACCTCGAGCGATGTAGAAACTAGGAATACTTATTCGCTCAATGCGAGCGACAAGTGTGACCATGATATTTCCAGTGCACACCCTCTCTCTGCCCCAGAGGAGGCCTCCATCCCCTCACTTGGCGGGGCGGTAGTGTCTGGTCTGGTCTCGACCGGTGCTGGCTGGTTGGTGCTGGCAGTCTCTCCGCTCAGCGCGACACTTCCCCCCCCCCCCCCTCCCTCCGCTCCTGGTGAGTCACACAGCGTGCCGCCACTGTGAAAAATAGTCGTAGGTTTGCGGGCAAATTTTCCACGAAATTCAGCTGTGAGATTACAATTGCAATAAATCGTAAAATTACAAGCAATCGTAAAACTACAAGTACCCACGGCCGCAGCAACCCTGCGGCTCTAAACCCGGGCCGGCCGTCTGCTTAACTTTAAAGTTCGGATGTATCGGGTCCGGTGTGTTTAGTTTCAACTCTGTACTTCTAGCTTTTTATTGGCTGGCGAGTAAGAGTCTGAGGTTGTACCGGGTGTTTCTTTGAATGCGTAACAGTGTTGCGGGATTGCATATTCACCAGCGCTGCAGGGGCCATGCGAGCGAATGGCGTAGGCAAGCCCGCAACACTGTTACGCATTCAAAGAAACACCCGGTACATGAACGACATAATTTGTAAATAATTGGTAAATTACAAAATATATCGTACCATCACAATCATATTTTTCATAGCGTTACTTTACACGCGTCCCGGTCGCTTCCATTCATCGCGTAATACAGCAGAAGCGCTGGGCTGGGCTCGCGCAGGCGCTAGAGGGGCAGGAGCAGCATCAGCAACACGGCGGAAGCAACACCGGGCTATGGGCCTGCCCAAGAGGAGGAGGAGGAGGAGGAGGAGGAGGAGGAGGAGGAGGAGGAGGAGCAGCAGGAGGTTGGGGCTGAGCAGGGTGTGCTGCCGCAGGTCGGGGAAGCGGAGCGACAGCTGCCGAAGACGGCGGCTTAGTGCGGCGCGCCCCGCCCCGCCCCGCCCCGCCCCGTCCGTCAGCCGCCCGGCAGCGAGGCGAGGGCGAGGGCCACTCCCAGGCCCCGTCGAGTTTGAGTCATTATAATCACCAAACTTTGCCAATGTTTTCTGCGAGTTGACGTCCCGTCCCGTCCCGCCTTTGGCCCGGGGGCTCTGAGCTGCTGAGGCGGTTGGGCTGCTGAGCGCGTCCGACCCGACCCCGCCCCGCCCCGCCCGCCGAGAAATGGTTTATTAATCCTGCCTCATGGTTCATTACTTGCCCGTCTGAGCGAGCGCGCCTTTCCCCCTCCCTTGAGCAGGTTTTCTTTCACCCGCCCTCCGTCCTCTCTCGCAGGGTTTCCACGAGGTTTCTGGCGCGTTGCGCACACAGTGTGCACCCTAACTGGTTTTGTATGTTTTTGTGCAAACGTTCGTGCAAAGTTAAACCTACATATCTTTTCACACAAATTTATGCGAAAAACTGCATGAATTTGTACAAATGTATGTTCAAAATCGTTCAAATCACCGCACAAATTTGTGTGAAAAATTTGATTGCTATACTTTGTACAAATAAAAGATACAAATACAGTTAGTGCATGCACTAATAAAAGCAAACGGTGAATTTTCACCGCGTACGCTACGGAGAATGTCACTGTATGCTACGGTGAATCAGAGGGCGCACAACCGTAGCTTACAAGTGACATTCTTCACCGTCGCTTACGGTGAAAATTCAACGTAGCTCACCGCTCTGCAAACTCAAGTGTCGTACAGTACTGCAGTAAAAAGTGTAGGACCAATGGTCCTGCAGTTTTTAGTGTAGACACTTTTGCAGTTAGTGTAGACATGCACTACAGTTTTTACGTGCAGGACACCCTGTGTCCGACAGTTTTCAGTGTAGGACAACCTGTGTCTGACCTACGGCGTCCTACACTAAAACTGTCGGACACAGGTGAATCAGAGGGCGCACAACCGTAGCTTACAAGTGACATTCTTCACCGTCGCTTACGGTGAAAATTCACCGTAACTCACCGTGAAAATCACTGTAAGACTTTTAGACTGCGGGTGGCACATTGTTCACTACCGCGCCGTGCGTGTCATCATACGTCGCTCCTTGGAGGATTGAGGCGGGCGGGGCGGGGTGGGGCCAGCAGCAGAGGGAGGGCCTACCGATCAACAGGTCCACGGTTCACCGGCTCAACAGGTCGGGGCGGGGCGGGGCGGGGCAGGGCGTGGCCGCAGGTGCGGGCCTACTGCTCGACGGTTGCTCCCTGCGCCGTCACCATAGGCGAGTTGCACGGCATTCGCCTATCGCTTGTACCGGGCGTTTCAGTGAACAAGTGTTAGTGTTGCGGGTCTGCCTACCCAAGGGGCCTCGGCGCCTTACGGCTGGCGTATGAACAACGTTTGGGTCATTTGTGACCTGGTTCTTTCAGGTTCTTGCAGGATATAACCGTATGCTCTGCACATCTGTCATGTAGTACAACATTTGGATTTGCAGAGTGGACTTAGGCATGAAAGGCGAAATGTTGAACTAAATAAATAAATTTTCGATTTTTTTTTTTAATTTTTTTTTGCATGAAAACATTTTGTACTACGCAGACTATATTTCGTTTCAGTATGGTTGATCGGATTCATAATTCTTATGTTCGCTTTAAATGTTTCAATTTTAGAAAATAATTCGTCTCAGACTTTTTTTTTACTCATTTTGCGCTTTTCTTGTACGCTGACAACCCACGACCTTCAAGCGCAGCGCAGGCGTTGTAACAAATAAGAAGGGCGGACGGGAAGGAGGGTAACGCCGGAGGCAGGGGGGATCTTTAGACCAGCAGGCACATCAATCAACGGGCGGCAGTGGGGCGGGGGGAGGGGGGGGAGCAGGTGCGGAACAGGGTGGCACATGGACCACTAAGCGCACAGGTCGGGTCGGAATCGGATAAAAGTACGCACCCAAAAATGAATACAAAAAAGAAAAACACGCAGTGAATAAAAACTCTCTAGTGTGTTCCCTGCTGGTCCCGTGCGCGGGCTGACGGGGTCAGAGTAAATACAGCCGGAGGGAGGGGGGTATAGTTGAGTGCTCATTCCTCCCGTATGAAATGTGGATTGCCTTTCACGGGCGTGCTTCCTGATGGAGTAGCATGAAAATTGCACCTTTCCATTCGGCTGCGTTCTTTTGTTATTGTTTTGGCGGAGAGGAGAGTGAGGCCAGGGGTAGTATTTCCTCGCAGTATTTCCTCGTGCAGGAGGAGCTCTGTCTCCTCCATGGGTGGGGAGGGATCGCAAATGGAGGAA
The DNA here is from genome assembly GCA_033675135.1 of Frankliniella intonsa. NCBI lineage: Eukaryota > Metazoa > Arthropoda > Insecta > Thysanoptera > Thripidae > Frankliniella > Frankliniella intonsa. The sequence continues at coordinate 1,979,556 of CM066245.1, read as the reverse complement.
AAGAAAATGCCAAGTCCTCGTAATGATTCCTGCAGTGGTCCGTAACTCAGTATAACTTTGTTTTGCGTTGCTGCTTATTCTGTGGTAACAGGGTAAACTGTCGTAAGTCCACTTTTCCTCCTCCACACCCCTCACCTATGCATGCAAGGTGAGAGGTGAGGAGGAGGAGGAAAAGTGGACATACGACAGTTCACCCTGATACCACAGATTTATCGTATCGTTTCGAAAATTTTAAATAAAAGTTAAAGTTATTGTTTGTTTTTTAAATTAATCTGGTGAATGTCCACCTTCTATCCACCACGCGTAGTCCATAACATAACGTTTAGTCAGTCGCTATTAGGAGAAAAATTAACTAAAACAGGTTAAATAGCGTTATAAGGCAATACAGTGTTAAGTTTTGGGCCCCTGGATTCCGGCTCGTGCCTGTGCTGTGCCCTCCCCGCCCCGCCCCGTGTTTCCGGGTCCACCAGCCCCTTCCCTTCCCTTCGTGCCATCTGTTTCTATCCGCGCGTGTCTTCTCCGACCTCTCTCCCTCGTACCTTTCGGTATCTCTCTCTCTCTCTCTCTCTCTCTCTCTCTGATTCTCTTGCTCTTTCTTTCCGCTCCACTACTCGCCCTTTGAGCTAGATTAACGAAATGAATGGCCTCATTACTAAAGTAATTAACTACCTGGTCACGGGTCTGCGAGGCTGCGGGCGCTAGCCCCCTCCGGAGAAGAAAGCGTCGTGAGCGAAGGTCGGCTGAGGGTAGGAGTGTCGAGGTAGGGGTGGGGGAGCCTTGAAGAGAGAAAAGGCGTGCGAATAAAACGGATAGAATTTGTTAAATGAACCGGGGTGCAATGCTTGAAAAGAAGGAGAATTTTCCTTTTAAGGGTGTTCTTCAAAATGTTGCGTGTTCTGTGATTATCGGGCTGTGCGATACCGAGAGCTTGACATTGCGGTACGAAATTGAACATGATGATACATCGAAGCGCGATGTCATCGTGGAATATCGCTTTACTCACCGCACCGCACCACTAAAATTACACGATATTAATATCGACAGAATTTTATCGATGACTTATAGGTTCCGTAGTACAGCCTGACTGAATTCAGTTTGTATCTGATTGCAGACGAGGAGGACCTGTTCATCGTGTCGGATCTGCTGCTCGGCGGCGACCTGCGCTACCACGTCATGCACGACGTGCCCTTCTCCGAGGAGTGCGTCAAGCTGTACATCTGTGAGCTGGCACTCGCGCTCGACTACCTGCAGACCAAGCACGTCGTGCACCGGTAAGTACATCGGAACCTACCCCGGGGGATGCCCCCCAAAAACTGCTCTTTTAATTTTCTACTAAAGTTTTGCTTACATTTTTATGGAGAAGGTCTGATGGAATAGTGTTTGTATACAAATGTTGATGAATTTTTCTTATTTTTAAGGATAATTCAAAGGGACTAAAAAGTGATTTTGACCTCAATTCAACACACCACACCTTATGCATTATGTTGTGCATAAGGGCTGCAGGAATACGTGCAACCGTAGTTAAGCACAACGTTTATGCAGAACTGTGCTTATTTTGTGTACATTTGTGCATATGAATTCACAATTTCTTGCATAGCTATGTACGGAGCAATGTGCGTAACTATGGTTGCACGTTCTGCTGCATAATTATGCACAAAAACTGCAAAAGGGTTTAGTGTGAACTTAAATCGATCAAGCTGTTCCTAAATTTTTGGACAGTCATTACAGAACTCCGTGTGCAACAAGTTACACATGACGTAAGCTTCTTGGGCTGTAAAGTTGTTTTCTTTGACCTCGGAAAAGAGCTCTTCTTTCCAAATGGCCATTCTATTTTGTATTTTTTTCGCACGTTCGTTTTCGGAGAACAAATATTCCTATTGCAGGCGTGTCGTGCGGTATCGAAATCCAATCTGACGGATCTCTGTGCTAAGCTGAGCCTGAGGGCGAGCGCGGCCCGGGGTGGGGTGGGGCGAGGCGGAGCGGGGCGGGGCGGGGCGGGGTGGGGCGGGGCGGGGCGGCGTCACGTCGTGTAATCCTGTAAGCCGGTAGGTAGCGGCACTGGCAGCGCATGCCGGGAGCCAGCCGGGGTGGGGATGTTCTGGACGGGACGGGACGGCGCTCCAGGGTCTCGTTTGGTCGAAAAGTACTTTACTCTGGTAACGTGTGTGAGTGTGTGTGTGTGTGTGAGAGAGAGAGAGAGAGTGAGAGAGAGAGAGAGAGAGGAGAGAGAGAGAGAGAGTGAGGGAGAGAGAGAGAGAGAGCGGCGAGGGAAAGAGAAAGGATGGGAAACTAAATCTCTGCGGGGCGACACATCGGACGACACCTGTGGCCTGTGGCACCTGCGGCCGAAACAGGGATATGTGTTACGTTGTATATGAGCTTGCCCCGCCCCGCCCGCTGCGCCCGACATGTCCAATTCCCTCGTTCGGTCCAGCTTTGTCCTTCTCTCGCCCGCGCGCGTTGTGTGAACTGTGAGAATACGTTTTCCTCGTCAGGTGTGCTTCTGCCCCTGCTTACACACTAACTGCATTTGTATCTTTTATTTAGACAAAGTTAGACAGTCAAATTTTCCGCACGAATTTGTGCGTTGATTTTTGCGTGAAAATTTTCCCGGGTGCGTTTAAATCGGTTTGCGAAAATTTCATGACTTTTCTTTCCCGCTGTCGTCTCGCCGCACACGCAGACACCACATCAGACTCAGGATAAAGTTTCTTCCTAGTACCGAAATTATAACTTAGCTGTAACGAAAAACATCTCTTTGGATTCTGGCACGAAATTTTTCTTCCGACAAGTAAAATTTCTTTTTTTCCGAAGAAACGAATTTCTGAGTTGTTTCCATGCGGGCGTCGCCCTTGCATTAGCGCCCCCCCCCCCCCCACTCCTCTTCACTGGGCCCCGCACGCGATGACACTTCATATACCACCTGCTCCGCCCCCACCTGGCGCCACGCCCCGCCACGCCCCGCCACGCCCCGCCCCGCCACGCCCCGCCCCGCCACCGCCCCGCCACGCCCCGCCACGCCCCGCCACGCCCCGAGCCGCGCGCTTCTGCCCTCCGTGGATTTATGGGTTGTGCTCGGCCGCCAGAGTGAGGTGGGGGTGGGGGGTAGGGAGGGCACCCCGCCACGGGACGGGACCCCCTAACGGACATCTCGTAACTGAGGTTTGCTGAGGGAGGGCCGAGGGCCGCCACGCCGGGCCGGGCAGGGAGGCTCTACAAGTGGTGTCGTGGGAAATCATTTGTGTGGCGGGGCGAGGGTGGAGGGGTGGGGGTCTGGGTGGCCCAATTGTTGCAATCATCTGACGTTCACGTGGGTGTACGTCCTCGTGCCGAGGCCGCCGCAGCCGGGGCCGCTGCGCTGTGGCCTCTAGGGGGTGGGGGCTGGGCTGGGGGCGGCCGTGATAGCGGAGAGGCGCGGCTAAGGCCTTCCCAGACGGCATAAAAAGGAATTTATGTCCAGCGGGCCGCCAGTAGTCCTGGTTCATGTCCAGAGAGAGAGAGAGAGAGAGAGAGAGGGGAGGGATAGAGGGAGAGAGGGGTAGTGCAGTGTGCAATGAGAATGAGATTGGCCCCGACCATACCCGGGCAACCCTGCTGCTGCAGTGTTGAGAGAGAGAGAGAGAGAGAGAGAGAGAGAGAGAGAGAGAGAGAGAGAGAGAGAGAGAGAGAGAGAGGAAGGGAAATAAAAGAGAAAGATGGCGGCAGCGGTGGGCTTTGCTCGCAGAAGGGGAGAGAAATCGTCAGACGCTGGTGTGCATTCGGTCAGAATGGACGCACGATAACTCTCCCAGCCGAACAATATGAGCGCGGCAGCCGCAGTGGCGCCCTCTCGCGGGGCAGCAGGGCAGCGCGGTGTGGCGCGGAGCGTTCCTCCTGCCTCCGTGCTTACGCGTTAGCCCCTATATGGCGTGTGTGTGTGTGTGTGTGTGTCGCGGTTTTTCGCGAACACCGTTGCCTACCTTTATTACGAACTGTAAGGGCTTATTAGGGCTTATACAGGAGCACACACTAACTGGATTTGTATCTTTTATTTGCATAAAGTTAAATCAAATCAAATTTTGCACACGAATTTGTGCTGTGATTTAAAGTAATCTGTGCATACCTTTGTACGAAGTCATGCAGTTTTTCGCATAAATTCCTGTGAAACGATATGTAGGTTTAACTTTGCACGAACGTTTGTATAAAAACATACACACTAAACCCTTATGCATGATTTTTACATCGTTATGCACAATTATAAACAATCATAGTTATGCACCAAATTTTATACATAACTATGCACACATTGTACATAATTATACACAAATTTGTGCATAAGGGACAGAGTTAAGCATAGTTACGCAGAAAAAATTGTGCATAGCTATGGCTGCTTAAAATCCTGCAAGGCTTATGTACAACGAAGTGCATAAGAGTTTGGTGTGTACAAATACAGTTGGGGTGCAATGAACGTACCCCGACTCCAGTCCAGAAACTATCTAGCTACGAGTACGTGCGGCGCGCTGGTGTCATTGTCCGGCCCGGTAACCGTACACCGTACACCCGTCAGGCTGTAAGGTGACACCCGGACAGCGGGTGACACGCTACGCGTACGCCGCCGCGGCTCCCGTCGAGTATTGTGCCCTCCACTGACGGGGTCAGGGCAGCAATAGAGACACGCGTCGGTAGACGATAGAGAGGGCGGTGGGAAAATGAATGATAATAAACCGGAGCGGGCAAGGGCTTTTTCTACTCGATATGGGCAGCGCCGAGACCCTCGCCCCCCTCCCCTCCCTTCTTCCCGTGGCCCTCCGCGCCTTTGAGCCTCCTCCAAACGGGATCGCAATAACCCTGGAATTTTTTCTCAGCCTACTCTTTTCTCCCTCTCTGCATATCGCCCACCCCCTTTCCCCCCTCTATCTCCCTCTCTCTCTCCCTCACTAGCCCCACTCCCCTCGTCTCACCAGGGGGTGGATCTAGACCAGACCTATGAAAGGGGCATGTGTTGCGGGTTGCCTACTTACAGGTGAGTTTTCCCCTCCGGAAAGGCCATTGTGTTTTGTTTCTCCTTTTCCCCCCTTCTCTCTCCTTATTTTCTCTTCCTTTTTATTTTCCTTTCTGCTTCTTCTTACTGTCCGGGTGCTGCCCTGCCTGTGCCTGCCCCCTGCACCCCGCCGGCCGAAGTATCTATCCCTCCACCCGTCTCAGCAGCACAAGGTGGCTCACAGCAGGAGTGTCACAACTTATTGCGACGAGACGTAAAGTAGCGCGAACGGAGAGAGAGAGAGAGAGAGAGAGAGAGAGGGGGGGGGGGAGGGGGGGGGGGTGACAGATACCCCTCCTCCTCCTCTCCTACCCTCCTCTCAGCACCCAGCCTCAATCAAGACTTGCCTGTCAACAACGCTGAGGACGGAAAGAGACATGGCGGGAGATAGCGTAAAGGAAGAGGAATTCAGTGAGTGTGTGTGCGTGATAGAGTGAGAGAGAGAGAGAGGGAGGGAGAGGAGGAGGGGGGGGGAGAACTTTGCAATCTCAGCGGTAATAAAGTTGCCCGCTGATATGATTTTACGTCCTTTGGCACGGTGGCGCGTCGCATCAAAACTTGAAAATAAGCTGGTGCGTGTGAGTTTGAGTGTGTGAGTGCGAGAGGCACGCGCACGAGCCATCAGAGTCATCGTCATCCACCAGAACGAGGACGACGCGTGAATAAGACATTATTCCCTGTTAACTTCCGCCGGGCTAAACCCAATCCGGGAACGCAAACGGACTAGAAAATCCGCGAAAGCACTTGCTTTTCGACCACTCTTTTGTAAGTTTCCTTTGTATACAAAGGATGCTCTTCATATTATACAATGAATTGGGTTTGCAACGTACAGAGGATCTGGAACCGCCGTATTATAAAACGATATATTCTTCGCATTACAAACAATATTGGTGTAAGAACAATAACAGCGTGTTCTTCGGAATACAAACTAGTTGAGCCCTTTGCAATACCAAGAATTTGTTCGTATTTACGAAATACGCAAATTCTTTGGTACGTTACGAAGAGCAGTTCTTCGTAAGAAACCTACATAAGAATTAATATGAGAATCGACTGGTAAGGAAAATATGGTTGTAAGTGAAGGCGCGCGCTGTCACTGTCAAAAATATCTTCGTAGATTTACGAAAAATTTTGTAAATAACGATTTACGAAATATGAAGTAGATTTATGACGGACCCTTTTTGCTCGTGTTGAATTTCAAGCCGATGTGTAGTGTTCGTAATTTTACGATTTGCAATTGTAATTTTACAACTGTATTTCGTGGAAAATTTTCCGGTAAACCTACGACTATTTTTCTCAGTGTGCTCCTCAGCTCACCTGGGCACCAGGGCCGTAGGTTGGGGGGGCAGCTCATCGGGATGCCCAGCTAGCCGCGCCCGCGCCCGCGCAGCGCTCCGCTGAGCCCCTGAGCCTACACCCTGGCCAGCTGGCCCCGGCCCGGCCCGGCCCGGGCTGGACTGGTCTGCAAACACGCGGCCGGGCCGGCCCATCTGACGGGTTAATGAAACTGGACCCGTATCAAACCGCCTAGCCCCGCCCCGCCCCGCCCCGCCCCGCCCCGCCTCGCCCCGCCCCGCCCCGCCCCGCCCCGCCCCGCCCCGCCCCGCCCCGCCTCGCCCCACCCTATCGGCTGACTAACGAGCACCGGGGAGGTGCGGCGCAGCCCGCGGCTCACGGGGAAACCTTATATGTAATTTCCTTGTGATGTGCTCAGCCCCCTCTCACCCCCTCCCCCCTTCCCCCCCCCTCCCGATAATTGGAGCTTTACCGCGTAATCCGCACCATTTTCAGCAGTCGCGGTGAAAGAAGCCGACATCACCCAGAAATGAATGAATGGTTTAACACTTTCCGTGCGGAGCCATTTTTTTTTTGGTGACAACTCCTCACAGGGATTTTTTATCAATGCCATGGCCTACGAAAATTTTAAAGTCGACTTATGACACTACGAGGAACATTTGTGCAGATTAAGGCTTCGCACGGTAAGTGCAAGCTGGATAGGGTTGGGGGGGGGGGGGGGCGATCCCTATGAGGCAGCCTCTGAACCCGCCCGCTGCGCTGCATCAAAAAACGTTTTCTTACGAGAGTGCATCAAGAAACGTGACACATGTCACATTAGTTTTTCCGATGTACTCACGCACTAACTATATTTGTATCTTTTATTCTTTTAAAGTTACGCAATTGAAATTTTATGCGAAAAATTTGGCACTCACTTGCGTGGTTTGGTGCATACATTTGTACTGAGATAAGTAGTTTTGCGTTCGAATTCGTATAAAATGAATTAAATGTTTAACTTTGAACAAACGTTTGCACAAAAACATACGAGTTGTGTATCTGCCTCTGCGCCTCCCGCCCCCGCATAGACCCCCGCCCAGACGGGTGACCGCGCGACAACCGGAGTGTGGGAGGGGGGAGGGGGTATTTACCCCCCCCCCCCCCTCTCCAACCTGTTCCCCCTCTCCCGGACCCAGTTACGTTAATGACCACACCCCTCTACTCATTAAATTTACCGGGTGGGGCGGGTCGGTGCCCGGGGGTTGTCACGGGTATCGTTATGCCGCGGGGAGTAGTGTATGGAGTTGCGCCCCCGCCCCCCCCCTCCCCCTCCCTCAATGCCCTCCAGGTTGGCATCCAATATGTGAATACATCAGCGAGACATCAGCAGCCGTTTGCATATCCGTGTTGTTCTTCTCTCTTTCTCCCCCCGCTCTCTCTCTCTCTCTCTCTCCTCCTCTCCCTCTCTCTCCCCTCCCTCTCTCTCTCCCCCTCTCTCTTTCACTCTCTCTCTCTCTCTCTCTCTGGTTCTCCGCTGCGCCACCTCGTTAGCCGTTTCTTTCTAAACAGACACCCTGTACAGCCCAGCGTTGTATTTTTTGCTATTATTATTTTTATTAATTTTCGACGGCGCGAGGGTCTGGCGAATATGGTAATGCCTTTAAGCGTGCGAAACGCACCGGCCTTGGCACGTTGCGGAGTGTATGTGCATATCGAATCACACTGTCAGCCCGCCCGAGCCCCAGCCCAGCGGCAGGCGGGTCCTGCCTGATGGTAAATGTCACTGCTTATCATTAGTACACTGGAAAAACAAAGGTAGGACATAACACCCTTTTAGGGGTGCTACTCAAAATACTGCCTTTACAAAGGCATTATTCAAACAGCACCCCTACAGAGGCACTAATTTGGCCGAAAGGTGCTATATTTTAGTGCCTTTGGACACAATCGCACCTTTCTAAAGGCACTAGAGTACAGCACCTTTTAAAGGCATTAGGTCCTACCTTTGTTTTTCCAGTGTAGCTTCACTTTTGGTTCTCTGCAAAATTTTTGAAGAAACTTGTTTGAAGTGAATATCGTTTTTTTGCGTATTTTTATGGGTGAACACCCAAAACACCGCGTGAAACACGTCGGAAATAGTAATCTTTGGGGTTTTATTGTCGGTGATTACCGCGGACAAAGTGTAGACATGATTACCGGATGTTGTGGCGGTGAGCAGCAGGTGGAATACGGTGGCGGGGGCGTGGACCCAGGCGGATGTGCACCTTTGGCGTTCCGTAGTCAGATGCGCCACGCCCCGCCACGCCCCGCCACGCCCCGCCACGCCCCGCCACGCCCCGCCACGCCCCGCCACGCCCCGCCACACCCCGCAACGCCCTGCGCCGCACCCGGGCGGATAGGAGCCTCCCCGGGGGGAAGGGATTGTTTGAGCTAATGCGGGCAGGCACTGTAGCCAGGCGGGGCGGGGCAGGGCGTTCTGTAACCGCGGGCGAGAATACAAGTGAAGGGCTTAGCGCGGCGAGGTTTCCTGTGCGCTAGGGGTGGGGGGTATCACTCGTCGAGGCTGCGGCTCCTGGCTGTACGGTAGGTAAGCAGTGTGCCTGTCAGAGTAGGGCTGGGCGGTTTTCCGGTGCACCGGTTTTCTGGTTCGGTTTTTTTCCGAACCGGGATCGCGGTTCAGACATCGAAAAAAAACCGGTGCACCGAAAACCGTTTCCGAACCGGTAAACCGCTAAACCGGTTCGGTACTCGAGTAATTTTACTAGGTTTTCTATTTATTAGCCATAATTTAAAAGACATTATGTCAATTTTAATAATACTGTTTTCTTCCAAAACCATACTTTTCCTTTGCTTTTATTATTCTTTTTCATAAAAACTCGTGTTTGGTCCGGTTCCACTGACAACTGCGTCTGGAAACGACGAAATCTGGTGTCCAAAGACGCCAAATGCGTCCTGAGGACGCCAAGTTTTGGTGGATGACTCCAGTATTTGGCGTCTTTGGACGCAACATTTGGCGTTCAGAGGATAACGTCAAATTTGGCGTCGAAATAGACGCCACTCGCAGTTTTCAGTCAGTTTACAGAACCGGGTAAGATATAAAAAAATTGGTTCATTAAAAGCAGGTTCGGTTTAAAAAACCGGTTCAGTGGAAAAAACCGGTTTTTTCCAACGAACCGGTGCACCGCTTTGTAAAAAGGTTTTTCTCCGCACCGGGAACCGGTTTCGCATTTACCGAACCGCCCAGCCCTATGTCAGAGGGCTCTCTGATGAGAGACGCTATAGGCCACGCGCGTCAGCTGTGCGAGGCATAACGCTCATGCAGCTGGTTCCCCTTTTTACCCCGCATCTTTAAACGTTACATTGATGAGACACTTACAACAAGTGGGAAGGAACTCTGATATTTTGTGCACAAATGTCGTGAATTTTTATTGAATTTTTCTCAATTTTTGCTTTGAATTTTCCGGAGTTTATCTGACTTTTCAGAATTTTTCTGAATTTTTGATTTTGAGCTGTAGTACGCCCCTTGCCCCACTCCGCACCCAGCAAATTTTAAAAATTAATACAAAATGTTAGCGTGATTTTTTTCTGGCCCTCATTTTTCATTTTTGATGAAGTGCGATGCAAAAAACGCATTCATTATTTTGCTTTTTTTCTTTTGTTCCAGGGACATCAAACCTGACAATATCCTACTAGATGAGGAGGGTGAGTAAGCTGCTAACAATAACCTATTGTCAGCTACTGTTATTTTAGGACTCTCTGCTCTGGAAACCCAAGTGTGTTACTGTCGCACTCTTTAGGTGTGACTTTCCGTTCGTAAACTTTTACCAATAAGTGTGTGAAAAATTTCTCAGAAAATTTTCACCTTTACCTACTTGTTTTGGTGTGCGAATGGAAAACACACCTTAACTGTGCGACACTTACACCTTTGGGCTTGCAGTGTGTGTAGTGCTCCTATTTTATGATCCGCTGTGTAGTAAGGAGCCAGCCCCCTGGAACTCACCCACCGTCACCATACGCCCACGTACCCCGCGCCCCCGCCCCGCCCCGCTCCGCCTCACCCCGCCCCGCCCCACCCCACCCCGCCCCTCACAGGCTTGTGCCTTACGCACGCTGTGCCGCCTCATTCCTAAACCCCAAACCGCTTCCCCACGCCCGGCCCGCCGCGCCGCGCCGTCTGAACAGAGACTCCCGTGGAACAGACTCGGCTTGAAACGCATCCGCGCCGCAGAGCGGTATAGTGGTGGGGGGGTTGCTTACCGGGTGTTACCTCCGCCCGGCGACACAAAGAGAAGGCGCGCCCGGGAGCGAGGCCCGGGGGAAGGGGAGGGTAGGGGAGTACTGAAGGGAAAGACGACAGGAGTTTGATTAGAAACCGTCGAGGAGCACACACGCGGCTGTGCTGTACCGCCGCACCTCGCTGCGCGCGGGCCGCACTGTTGACGACGGCGCTGTCGTCTCGCAGCACACTTGCCGTTGTATTTCTTCAATTCACGGTAAAAACAAAGTCTGAGTTTCACGGTAAAAACTTCGTTCAGGTTTCAAAGCAGCCAGGATTTTCTCGTGGGGAAAATACACTGCAACGTCTTGGTTTTTCAAAATCTGCTTGCAACCTGGTCGTAGTTTTCACAATGTCTCGAGGGAAAAAGGGAAACCTTGAGAAACTCCGAAGGAAACCTTTTCAGATATTGAGGGAGTCCCCTAAAAATGTGGGAAGTGCCCTCATTATTTTTGTGGAGACAAACCTTCCTAAACTAAGGAAGTTCCTCAAAGTTTTCAAGTTTTGCCCTAAAAATTATTTTGCTGAAAGACAGTGAGGTTTAAAATTCTCACTCTAATCAAGCAAGAAAAAGTGTCCCCTTCCTTTTCGGGTATGAGAATCTGGATTCGAGGTGTTTTGCAGTGTGAATACCTCGTCGCTGTCATGGAACTTTTAATGGCGTGCGGAGCATTTAGAGTCGGGAGCTTTCACATCGCATCATGCGTGAAGCGAAACCCCATTTTTATTTTGACACGTGTTTCTATCCTCGACCTCGACCAGCACTTGGTGTGGGCGTGCTGACGTGAGAACCGCCAGGAAAAGGCCCCCCCCCCCCATATCTGGCTCGATACCTCGTCGACCATATATCGAACACGTGTATGATGCGCGGCCTGAAGCAAACTTTTCTCAACAGACAAAAAAGGGAAAAAACAGTTTTTCATCGCGTTTTCTCCACATCCATTTATTAGCGACCGCAAATTATTAGAGCGGCGCGGTGCGGCGCTCTGATCCATCATATCTGCCAGCCACGAGCCACGCCTCGGCCATGCTTTTAGGCCTGCGGTCCAACCTAATTCGCCACACCCTCTCCCTCCTCCCCCTGCTCCAACCAAGCGACGGGCCCGCCCGCCCCCCCTGCAGTAGGGGGGGGGGGGGGATACAGGCACTGTTTACACTCTGTCCTGTTCTCAACGTACAAGCAATCCCGGGCGAGGCCGCCGGCCAGCTCCAGAACATAGAACATCCACGACGACTGTCGACTTGTTGGCACCGCACGGCACCGCATGCATGGCGAGCGAGTGGGTCTCTCTCTCTCTCTCTCTCTCTCTCTCTCTCTCTCTCTCTCTCTCTCTCTCTCTCTCTCTCTCTCTCTCTCTCTCCCTCTCTCGCTCTGAGAAGCGTGTTCGTGTTTCGGTCCGCCCGGTCGGCGCGGCCCTCTGTCCTCCGTGTCCCTTTCCCGTATGATGCTCCGTGACCGGAGGCGGGGACACATCTCCCTGCCATGAGAGGAAAGGTTCAAGCGAGCATCTGACAAAAAAATCTCTTTTTCCAGTTAACTGACCTCTTTGGGAACGTTGGGCGTTCTCCTACGCTCAGCCGCCAGCAGCTGCTGGCTCTCTCTCGCCCTCTCTCTCGCTCTCTCTCTCTCTCTCTCTCTCTCTCTCTCTCTCTCTCTCTCGCTCGCTCGCTCGCTCGCTCACTCACTCACTCACTCACTCACTCACTCACTCACTCGTCCGGATCACAAATGGGTTTTGTTGAGGAGGGAAACCTCGCAACGTCAAAGCAGCGGCGTCGTGCACAGAGGGCAGGGGGCAGAGCACTGCCTACTTCCGCGGGGCCAGGCTGCTGCGCGTGGCGCGGGGGAGCGCCGGGCGGGTAGGCAACACAAAAGCACCCCTGTGCCCAAGCTCGTTTGTTGCCTACCTCCACGGCGCTCGGTAAGGAGAGCTGCTGCCGCCGCCCAGGGGAGCAGCCAGCCTCTCAGGCTGGGCGGGGCGTTCCGAACACCGAAACCCCATTAGCCTACCAGCAGGGGCAAACGCATTGACAGTGATGCGACGTGCCGGGGCGGGGCGGGGCGGGGCGGGGCGGGGCGGGGCGGGGCGGCCGAGGTTGTGGCGGGGACTGCTCGCGCGAGCGGCGTCACAGAACTGAGAACGAGATCACTGTCATTCGAGGATTGTGACGTCACATTCGTTAGAATTGCGTCTAGTTCGTTGGCATTTTGTGCCACTTTTCGAACGTGAATCGAGCCTCAATGGCGCCAGGCTTAGGCGATCCACATTATGTGACGCATTATTCCACGAAGAATGTGACACTATTGACAATTATAAACGATTGTGACGACGTCACATTCCTGGAATAACAGGGATAGTAAGGGGGATGAGATCGCAGAGAACAGAAACAACTGACTCGCGCTTCTTCCCGGCGCAGCCCAAGTCGACGACAACAGAGAGCAAAACTGCGTACCGGTGAGCAAAGGGGGGTCACCCCCCCCCCCTTTCCACGCCCCTCCAGCGCGCGCGTGGCATCAAGCAGCCCTTCCGCAGGGGGTAAAGGGCGGGACGGGCGGGGAGTCAATATGTCCGCGTCAAAGCAATCAATCGTGCGGGGCGGGGCGGGGTGAGGCGGGGCGGGGTGAGGCGGGGCGGGGTGGGGCGGGGTGGCTTGCAGTGGCGCCACTAAAGAGGAGGCTTTGGAGCGCCGCGCACCGACGACGCCACGCTGAGCCCCACGCAACGTGATATCAGAGCGGCGGCGGGGGAAGTGGCGTTCCAGGCGGAGTGTGCCGAGGCGTGGCGGGGCGCGGCGGGGCGCGGGGGTGCGGCGGGGCGCGGCGGGGTGCGGCGGGGTGCGGCTGGGGAGCCAAATTGAAGCGCTTTCCGACTGCGAGAGCCCGGGCGCGGGGCGCTGAAATTGGCCGCGGCGCGGCGCCGATCCGACGGGCGATGACGTCACGGGCCACATGGGATGCGGGTGGGTGCTGCAGGCTGCGTGACGAGGCGTGACGAGGCGTGACGCGACGGTCTCCCGAGTGTCACGTCCCCGGCCGGGATGCGTGTGACGGCGCGTGTCGTCCACCGTCTGCCCGTGTGCGGCCCTGCACGGAGAATAATATTATTTGGTCGTTGTTAGAAAATTTTATTACATTTCATAATAATTTTGTTGTTATAATTTTGTTGTTAATAAGGAAGTGTGCATAGTTTGCATATTGGAAGTGGGACCATCAATTGATGTGCAAATCTTCATTTTGTTTTATAGAATGATACGCAAGAAAAAACGCCAAAAGCCACTTTAAATTAATTTTATGCTTTTTTTCTGGCCCTGTTACTCTACATCATTATTCATGGCATGATTATCGCTAATGATTACGGCTCCTCCTCACGGTGTGCTATCGGCGATATCGCCCCACCCCGCCCCGCCCCGGGTCAGCACCAGCGCCCCTCCCCCTCCCTCCTCTTTGTCTCCGATACTCAGGGGCCTTCTCCCCCTACAGCGTAATCATCTCCGTACTCTCGCGTGTATTCAGTTTATGGTTTTATTATTTGTCAGAAAAAAGTATGGTCGTAGAATGCAAAATTAGGGGTTTCATTTCTTCTTTCAGAATAATATTTGCCGTAAATTAAAATAATTACAACGAATAGCACGAGTACGTTTCTTGTCGAAGTGGTCCACCCCGGCCCGAGCCGACCTCTCTCGTGACGTTGAACTAGACGGCGTGTTTGGGGCGGGGCGGGGCGGGGCGGGGCGAGCTGAGCCGGCCGGTGAAACACAATGCCGCAAAGGAAACCTTACGCCCCTTCGGCCGCCCTCCGCCCCGCCCCGCTTTGCCACGCCCCACCACGCCCCACCCCGCCCCGCCCTGCCCCGCCCGCCCTGCCCCACTCCGCCTCACCCTCCACCCCTACCCTCTCGACTAGCTTGGCCTTGGTGCAAGCGGGTTGTGGCGCGGCGCGGCGCGGCGGGGTAGAACAGGCCGCGCATAGCGGTTGTCGAAATCCAGACGGCGATGGGAGGGCCTGGGGGGGGGGGGCGGCTGCAACCCCGTCGCCGAGACGGCGGGCTGGGTGGGCGGGTGCTGGGGGCCGTCCGTAACTCGCATACACTAAATTCGTATGAACAATTATTTACTCAATCATAGGTACACTGGAAATCCAAGTGTACGAATGTCGCTCGCTCGCAGATGAGCGAATAAATTCACTCACTTGTAGGTGAGCAAATGACTATTCGCTCACTTGTAGGTGAGCGAATGACTATTCACCAAATAGCCATTTGCTCACTTGTAAGTGAGCGAATAGTCATTTGCTCACCTACAAGTGAGTGAATTTATTCGCTCATCTACAAGTGAGCGACATTCGTACACTTGGATTTCCAGTGTAGTTATGAACTTCTACGTGCATGCTGTTCTTTAGTTGCATACAATAGTAGCATGCACACAGAAGTTCATAAAAATGTATCGTGCACTGCCAGACACACCTCTACCCTCTGCCTCTGCCTCAACCCACGTGGCTCCAACAAGTGGGGGCGGACGGAGGCGGTGCGGACACGGGACAGAGTGGCACTGGGACCCACGCAGACGCGTATACCTCGCCTGCTCTGCTCGGGCCGTCCTTTTCTTGGCGGCGCATAAACTTTTCTCTCATTAAACTCTGCGCCCCGCTGGCAAGTTTTGTCGGCGTGTTGTTGGGGCGGGGCGGGGCCCCTTGTTGTTGTTTGGGGTTCGGTCTGGATTTGCTTTCACTTCACAGCACTGCGTTCGGGATTCCTCATCATTGTATGCTACGTCCCGTTGTGTCTTGCTTCTGCAGCCTTGCGCGGTCAGTGAATTCTGCGCTATAGTGTGAAACGTGAGTGCAGCAAGATCCGCAGTCGAGTTTCAGACGAACACAGAGGAGTAAAGCGGGCTGCATCTGCGCCTGCCTACTACGAGCCAACATGTACGCGCCCGGCGGCACGGCGCTGGTCGTTCTGCGAGCCGCCGGACCGCCGGGCGAGCCGGGCGGGGGCGGGGCGGGGGCGGGGGCCCTCGTAGCTCAGCCGTCATTCCGTTTTAACGCCCACAGCATGCGCCCCTATTCTTCCTACCCCTCCCTGCCCCTCTCTGCCCCTCTCAGCCCCTCCCTGCTAGACGAGGGTGCCTGCCCCCCCCCCCCTACCCCGCGCTTCTCTCCCTCCCCCCTTCCTCTGCCCCACCATACCCCGCCCCGCCCGCTTACTTACAAATACCTTATTCCTGTAATTTTGCAATTTTGAATTGTAATTTTACAACATGCCTTACAGTCAATCCTCCTGTAAATCTAGACATGGCTTTTCCAGTGGCCCTCCTTCTCCTCCTGCTCCCCCTCCTCCTTCTTCTCCTGCTCGTCCTCCTGCTCCTCCTCCTCCTCCTCCTCCTCCTCCTCCTCCTCCTCCTCCTCCTCCTCCTCCTCCTCCTCCTCATCCTCCTCCGCGCGTCACTCCCTCTCTTCCTCACCCTCCTCTGAAATTTCAAGTGGCCTTGCCTTGCCTGCGCCGCGCCGTCACATCCCTACCGACGTTATTTTTTTCTTTCTTTTTTTATTTCTCTTTCTTGCATGGCCTACTTTGACGACGCGCACTTTCCTTTCCCCTTGCTTTTTTTCTTCACTTTACTTTTTATTTCATTTTTCCCCCCGCTCTCATCTCTTACTTCCGTTTCCAGGGCACGCTCACCTGACGGACTTCAACATCGCCACCGTGCTGGAGGAGGGCCACCTCGCCACATCCATGTCTGGGACCAAGCCGTATATGGGTGAGTAACGGGGAGTATAACGGGGAGTAACGCAGAGTAACGGGGAGCACAACGGAGAGTAACGGAGAGTAACGGGGAGTAACGACATTTGTTCCTGACAAAAAAAAAATCAGCGTTTAAATTTGACGCGGGAGATTTTTTTGAGGCCTTGGAACTGTTATTTTTAAGTTTGTTGGAGGGTGCGGCATTACTGCTTTGTGCGTTGTTATTGTTTCTCGTACCCTGAGGGCAACCTTTAACTACACCGCCTGGTGAGGAGGAAGCCAATCGGTGACGCTACGGTGGCTGCAGGGGTGCCGCCCCGCCCCGCCCCGCCCCGTGCGCCCGCGCACGTTAAATCTGTGTTCTGGGATGCCCAGGAAAGTGGGTACTCTTCCAGGAAAATCCCTGAGTATTTCCAGGAAAATTACTGGAAAAGCCAGGAACTTTCCTGGAAAAGTACCTACTTTCCTGGGAGGTCCCAGGAAATAGATTTACCGTGCGGCCGGCAACGAGAGGGGCTGCTTGTCGCGCAGGCGGCCCAGGGCGTCGCGTCGCTCTCAGGCTCAGGTCGAGCAGCGCTCTATTGAAAGCTTACGGTGATTTTTTACTCTAACCTACGGTGAACGACCCTGCAGCACTGTAGCTTTCGGTGGATTGTCACCGTAAAGCTACGAGCTACAGTGCTTCAGAGGTTCACCGTAGCTTACAGTGAAAGTCACCGTAAGCTTTTTAGAGTGCGCCGTAGGCAGGAGAGGAGAGTCGCTCTGGAGATGGATTATCCCTCTCGGCTCCAACAGACGTATCTGCATCAGTCATGGCCCCGCCCCGCTCCCCGCCCCGCCCCGCCCCGCCCCGCCCCACCGCACCAGTTCCAGGCGGCGTGGCGTAGCGTTAGGGTGACGACTCGCCCTCCTGCCCCAGCACTGACGTTCCGTCAGAGAGCCGAGCTGTTCCTGGTGCAGCTCCGGAGCCCCCTCACGGTGAAAAGGACGTCCAGGTTTCCGAGCAGATTCTGGGAAATACCAAGACGCTACAACCATGCTTCCAGCTCCTGCCATTGATTAAACTACGTCGTCAGGCGACCAAACAAACCACGTGAAGTATTTAGTTATTTCACACCCCAAAAATTGTGTTATTAATTGCAGATCATTGCCTTAAAGTTTTTAGGACACTGTTCTTGATTTCAGAAATTTAACTTAGTTTAATGACGAAATGCGCGTCACTTTAGGCAAAATGTTCCTAAAACTTTAAGAACACTGAAAAATTATGAACATTGTTTTCTGGGTACACTTCCAGTGCACAGTGAGTTCATTGCGTATTTTAAAGTGCTTGTGACGGTTTGGCAAGTGCATGAGGCAGGCAAGGAATGAGGTCAGTACCAAGCAGTATCTTTAGGGCAGTAGGGGAACATAAAGAAGAAGGGGAAGAATGGCTAGAGAGGAGGCTCGAGCCAGGCGAGAGACGCGGGGGCGGAACGGAGGGGTGGTATACGGACACTTGAGAACTGCCGAGCCGAGCAAGTAGGACAGCCTCATGAAGTGCAGCAGTATCGCCAACCTCAGCGGAACATGCCCGCCGGGCCGGGGCGCGGGCAGGGCCTGCTCAGAGGACAACTCGCGCTCCGACGCCCCCGCGCCCCGCGCCACCCCACCCCGCCCCGCCCCGCCTCGCCCCACCTCGCCCCACCCCGCTACATCGGCCCCGGGGCGAGCGGCCTCATGGTTGGGCACACACCCGACACGCACGCACGCAGTACACATACATATGCCCGGGATTTCGTCGTATACGCCAAATAAAAACCGAGTTCTTGGTACAAGGAAAATGTATACTTGATCACGGAATTTGCAAGTAGTGATCCAAGGCAAATGTCCTTGCGGAGATCAGATACATTTTCCTTGATCCAAGAACTCAGTTTTTTTTGGTGTACGACGTTTACATTGCACCGCTCGCAGTAAAAACTGTTAGACGTTATTCACTGTTAAAAGTTGTCGTCAAGTTACGACAAACTTTGTCTCGAATGGCTTGGATTACTCAACGAGCAAATCGAAGCAAATAGGTAATATTTTTACGACAAATCACATCATTCGAAGAGCTTGTTTTTACAGAAAGGACCTCCCCTCCGCGCCGTAGCCGAGCCACGTTTATTTTGGCAGTGTTCGTGTGTAGGTACACTTCCCCTTCCACGAGAGCCGCCTCTCAGCAGTAATGCGGATGAATAGGTTAATTTTCAATAAAAACTTTGCGCGGAGAAAAGTAATAAGAAAGACTTTGAGGGCTCTCGGCGCGGCGGGCCCCTGCCCCCCCCCCCTCCACCTCCCCGCCCCCAGAGTTAATAAACATCCCCCTCCGCCCCGCCTCATCCCTCCCATGGTGTCTGTTATTGTTTATGTTATTTTTTGTCGTTCACACTTTAAATGCACATCAAAATAAATAAAAAATATAAAAAAAGCACGTTCCTGGTACAAGAAGGTCGCTTAACTCAATCTCATATTTGCATTATTGACGCGTTTGTCGCGTTTCGTTTGTTTCTCCCTCCTGCAGCACCGGAGATCTTCGACTGCGCGGCCGACGTGTGCGTGGGCTACGGCTTCCCCGTGGACTGGTGGTCGCTGGGGGTGTGCGCGTACGAGTGCGCGCGCGGCGTGCGCCCCTTCGACATCCACTCGGCCACCAACATCAGCGAGGTGCGCGCGCTGTTCGCCGCGGGCGTCTACTACCCGTCGTGGATGTCCAAGCCCTTCGTGGACCTCCTCAGCAGGGTGGGTAGCATCTAGAGATGCGTGCGACTGCCACAGAATCCCACCGGACTGTGCGAGCGCAAGCGAGACGCAAGGGGGGGTCTGCTGTTTCTGATGCAGAGCTCGTCCCCCCCCCCCTCTCTTTTGCGTGGGGCGGGGCGGGGCAGCAGCCGGTGGAGGTAGAGCGCCGTGCTGGGTAGGCCGACCCGGTGCGCGCGCCTGCCGAACGGGAGTGCCTACCCCGCGGGCGCTCTCCCTCGCGGAGACGGGGTGCTTGGCTTACCTGGCCTCAGTGTGGACAGAAAAGTAGGCAAAGATTGCCCACAATACACCTGTGTGAAGCGGGCGGTATCAACGCCTGTCTACGAGGCACACTCTCCCCACAGTCAAGTTTAGTTTGCCTAGTAGGCAGGCGTTGACACCGCTCACTTCACACAGGTGCGTCGTGGGCATTTTTTTTTTCCTACTCATCTGGCAACACTGGACTGGATACGTGGAGGCCAGACTCTCGACGTGTTTTTGGGGCCAGCTACTGCGCACTGTGTATAAATAAATATATAATACATAGAAATGCCTGGGCGCGTCCGTCCAGGCCGAGCTTTAGCGTCGCGTTTGTGCGAGATGTCGGATGCGCAGACGGTCGCGGCGCGGCGTGGCGTGGCGCGGCGCGGCGTGGCGTGGCGTGGCGTGGCGCGGTGCCGCTGCCATGCCGCCACGCCGCGCCGCGCCAAAGTAATTTATATGGAAATAGAAGCAGCGCGAATGCGCGATCGGCTAAGCGGGCCAAAGCAAGCAGCGCTGGAGGGCGGGGCGGGGGCGGGGCGGGGCGGGGCGGGGCAGGGCGGGGCGAGACAAAGGCCGCGGGGTGGGGGCTGGCGGGGGGGTAGGATTTGTCGCCGCTCGTGATTCTATGAGCCACGAGGTGAGGGGTCCCCCGGGTCGGGCCGGGGGGTGAAAGGTTTGCCCGTCCCGTCGGCCTCCTCCTCAGCTACGAGGCGTTGTGTCGGAGATAATAGCCTCTGGTTAACAAAAATTCGTCAAAACATTATTGACGTTTTGTAGAGATAAAAGCAATTTCTAAAGTAATTATTATTATAATTATTATCAAGAGTAGTGTGTCGCGGAGGAAATAAGTTGACACGCGCAGTTGAGCGGGGTAGCGGGCGGTGTTCTACACTGTGAGAAATATTCGTAAGGGTTACGGGAAAATTTTCCATGAGCAATGTCGTAAAGTTACGATATCAAATTGTAAAATTACAAAATTTTAAGGACTCTTGGTATCGACTTGTAATTTTTAAACGGGCACAAATAAGCGTTCGTAAATTTACGATTTCGATTGTAAATTTACAACTCCATTTGTAAATTATAAATTACGAAAAAAGTCGTAAATTTACAGACATATTTTTCACAGTGTATGAGATGGGACAGGCGATGTGAGTCGTGGTGCTCACTGGGACGTGCAGCCGCGAGGCGCGTGCCCGCACAGAGAGGGGCCCGCCCTCTCGCCTCGCCCCACCCCACCCCACCCCGCCCCACCCCACCACGCCCCACCCCACCCCACCCCACCCCACCCCACCCCACCCGCGGCCACGGGTACACCGCGTGAGATGAAGATGTTCGCTCCCACCACCGAAGCAGATTTAGGCAATATATCCGGCGCGGCGTGCGCACATGCAGAGAGAGGGGGTAGGGAGGGAGGGGGCTATTCTCTGGAGGTGTTGGCGGTGAGGAGAGATTGGGGGGGGGGGGGGTTGGTGATGGGGAGGGTGGGACGGGGGTAAGCTCCTCTCCGGCGGCCTTGCACTATGCGCCCACGATGAACTCGAGGAGAAGCAGCAACAGAAGCGCGCAGTGAGAATGTCTGAGTGAGTGATCCCCCGTGAGTCACACTTCAGTCGCTTCTTCGTGAGATGCTATGCGGAGAACGTCGAGTCGCTGGAAATAAAAGTGACCTTGCGAGATTTTACGGGGGCCGTGGGTTTACGAGTTCCGTTCTCGGCCGATTAGGTTGTGGGTGGTTGTGGGTTGACCCAGTCCACTGTCATTCTGCAGAGAGTCGGCTCGGGCCGACGGGGGTAATCAGAGCCCGCATCATTTATTTGCTTGCTCCACGGACGGAGACAGGAAGAGAGAGAGAGAGAGAGAGAGAGAGAGAGAGAGAGAGAGAGAGAGAGAGAGAGAGAGAGAGAGAGAGAGAGAGAGAGAGAGACCACGCGTGCGCGCTGGAAAATCGACCTGACGGTGTGCGGCGCGGTCGGTCAGCCCTCTCCCCCGCCCCGGCCCAGCCAACGTTTCCCATCTTCAGTCCTCCTCCGAAATGCCAAAATCCTCCCCCCCCTTCCTTCCCCACCCACCCCACCCCACCACATTCAAGCGCGCAGCCCGGCCCGGCCTAGCCTTTCGCCTTTCCCTCAGCCAGCCAGGCCAGTCCAATGACCGACCGGGAGGGAGGGCCCTTTCAAAGTCATCATCTTGTCGTGCGGCCCGCTTGGATGTGCTGTGTGTCGTGTCCTCTTCGGGGTGAGCAAGCCTCTTTGCGGGTGGAGCTGTGCCGCCCCGCCCCGCCCCGCTCTACCCCGCCCCGCCCCGCCCCGCCCACACACGGGACACAGAAGGCCCGTGTGTGCGTTGTCCGACTCGGTCTCCTTCATGTTCCGCTCGCCGATGTCTCGCCCCATTCGTCTGCCCGTCCAGCGGGGGACGTGGTTGCCACAAAGAGCCGCGCGGTCCGGCCGCGTCGGGGCGGGGCGGGGCACACTGGCACACTCCGACAAAGGCTTCGGACTGACTTGACTTTTCTTGCTTTTCTGTCCCCCCTTTTTTTTGTCCCCTTCCCGGCCCGCGGGAGGGGATCTTCGCCTGTGAGGAGATTGTACGGACGGTGCTGCGCGGCGCGGCGCGGCGGTGCGATCCTCACGATTGTGTCTCTGCCCGCAGCTGCTCTGCTCCCGGCCCGGCGCGCGCATCAGCTCGCTGGCCGAGCTCAAGAAGGTGCCCTTCATGGCCAACGTCGACTTCGACGCGGTGCTGCACAAGAAGGTCAAGCCGCCGTTCACTCCCCCGGTAAGCCACCCGACCCTACCCGACCCGACCCGCCGATCCCCCAGGGCTAAGCCGCTCCTTCAGAAGCGGGCTCTGCGCTAGGGGTCCTTCATTCAAAAAATTTCAGTATACACCCTTTAAAAAATCAGTAAAATTTTAAAGAAAAAAAAATCGAGAAAAATATCAGTAAAAAAATTACGAAAAACCTGAAAAATTGGTGTACGCTTGAATTCATACCGACGGAGCCCGCGCCGCGTCTCTATTCCCCTCCCCTCCTCTCTGCTCTGCCTGCACTCAGAGAGACCACCTCAACTGCGACCCGACCCACGAGCTGGAGGAGATGATCATCGAGCAGCGGCCGCTGCACAAGAAGAAGAAGCGCCTGGCCAAGCAGCGCTCCATCCGGGAGGTGGGTGCGTCCGCCACTCTCCTCAACGTGGCAAGTAGTGACCCCCTCCCGTGACCTCCGTGACGCTACGCTCCACCCCCGTCACGCTCACGCTCACGCCCTTGTGTCCGGCCCACCCGCAGGACGGGCTGCCCGCCGCCGACATGCCGCCGCCGCAGCTGCTGCTGCCCAACTTCGTGCCGTTCAACCGCGAGCGCGAGATGGCGAGGAAGGAGCGCGAGCTCAAGGAGCAGGCGTGGGAGCAGGAGCTGCTGCAGGCCATGGGCGAGTCCGGGTGAGTAGGCAATAAGTAGGCAATACAGCGCCCACACACAGCGGAGTGAGGCAGGCGGGCTGCCTCGTCTGCGCCAGACTACTTGGCAGCATAATGCACGGCACGCACCAGTGCTAAGGTGTTGCCTAGTAGGCAGGCGGAAATGCAGCCCGCTGTACTCCGCTGTGTTTGCACGCGTTATTGCCTACTTTTCTGGCAGCACTGTCTGGAAGTTAGGCAAAAACCGCTAAACATACAGCTGTGTGGAGCGGTCGGTATCTACGGCTGCCTGCTGACTAACCCTCCTTGTGCCGCTGTGTCTCAGTGCGCAGGGTTCGGAGGGCGAGGCGCCCGCCACGGTGCCCGCCAGACCGGCGTCCTCGACGGCGACGCCGCCGCCGACGCCCGCCACGCCCGCGACGCCCAACTCCGGGACGCCACCCGGGTCGGCGCCGCTGACCGTGTCGTCGAGCGGGTCCGCCGGGTCCGCGTGCGCGTCGCGGCGCGTGAGCCGGCGCAGCGCGGGGGACGCGGACGAGGACGTCGGGGGCGGCCGGAGGGCGAGCAGGCTGTCGTCCAGCGGGCGCAGCGCGGCCGGCAGCCGCGGCGCCAGCCCCAACGTGGCGGGGGCGGGGCGGGCCAACACCGGGCCGGGGCCGGGGGCGGGGCCGGGGGCGGCGCTCAGCTCCGTGGCGGGCAGCGCGCCCGCCAGCCCCGGGGACGTGTTCCGCACCGCCGAGGAGGAGGCCGCGGCCGCGGCAGCCGTCCAGGAGTCGGCCGGCGGTGGTGGCGGCGGGGAGGAGCTGGTGCGGGACAGGGCCGAGCGCTGCCTGCTGCTGGGCCGGGAGCAGCTGGAGCAGTGCCTCACGCACATCGCGGGCTTCTCGTCGGACTTGACGGGACTCGGCGCGCCGCGGTCGCGGTCGCTATCTCGCTCGCCCTCGCCGCCCGACATGGGGCGCCTCCAGGTCACCTCGCCCCCCGCCCCCGGGGCCCCCGCCCCCGCTGCCCCCGCCCCCGCGACGCTGGACTCCAGGCTGGACTCGTCCGGGGCGTGCTGCAGTCAGCCCGACGCCACGGCCACCGCAGCTGGCTGCGGCAACGGCCTTGCGTCTGTCAAGTAGTGGATGTTGGTTTGTTTTTGAAATGCTGTAAAACGAAAAGGACTGTATTGAATCCACACATTTTCTGCCATTCGTGTATCTCATGACCCCCGGTGTACTTTTGATGTTTCGGCATGTAGAGTGAATAAGACTAATTTGGGAAAATAATAGCAACTTTTAAGTTTGTGAATTTTGTTTTGATAGCTGCAGTGATTTTGTGCTTAATTTTCGTCGTACATCATTTCTTCGCCCTTGACAAGCAGGTATCAAAATAAATCATCCATAAGGAGGGAGTTGGATTGTATTAATGCATATTTTCTCTGACAAACAAAAAATATAGTAGTGTTGCAAGTCCCTTTTGTTAAAGCAATTGTTCAAGACAGAGCTTCTCTGTGCTGGCGACAGTTTTCCCTACCCTATTGTGATTTTACCAAACATTTTACATTATTGTGTGCACTTAAGTGGCAAACGAATTCCTTAATAAGTTGACACAGACAAAAATAATTCCTGTAGGTGTTTGATATCTCAATTTATAGTCTCTATACACAATTCTTGTTATTTTCCTCTATAGAAAAGATTGTTCTCTAGGTTTTGTTACTATTAGTGTACTTGAAACTTAAATGTAATGATAACTTCATACTGTGATGTGTATGCATGTGTACAAAATTATGAAAGATAGTTCACATATTTTTATTAACAATTACCGGTGGAAATAAATCAGTCAACCTTCAAATTAAGTTATTGATGCACTCCTGCATGTATACCCCAAAATTCCAGACTTCTCCATTTACTTCTTTGTCAGTTAATTATCATTAAATTTTCTGGATCACTACAACCTAACACTCCTGATCGGTTGATAATACACAAAGGGCATTAACTTTAATCGCGTCAAGAAGTCTAGCAACCCGGGATTTCGTATATCTGATCATTCCCGCGTTTTGCACGCGTAGCGCCCTCAGCGGCGATGTCTGAAACTAAAGTTTGTCTCGGTAGAGCAGAAAAGCAGGGTCAGGATTGGTCAGGATGGGCGTTGGATGCTTCTGCTTGTTTGTTTTGGCTTTGACGGTGAAATACCCAAGTTATATAATACCTAGTAATAGTTGCAATATTGAGTTCTGACACCAATAATGTCGGTCTTGAATAAAATTATTTCTTTTGCCGCTATGCGAAGACTAGGCTTTTGTCAACATAATAGGAAATATTTGCTTGGCAAACTGAAATCGTCCCGGTGAGCATGATCTAACCAAAGTTGACAGCATTTTTGATAGGTGTCCAGTTATTAAAACAACCATAAATTACAGAACTTTCACTACTGCACCATCAAATAACTGCTTTGATGTAGTGGTTGTAGGAGGTGGTATCGTTGGTGTTGCCTCAGCTAGAGAGCTCATTTGCCGATACCCAACTCTCAAGGTAGCTATCGTTGAAAAAGAGAAGGAACTAGCAGCTCATCAAACAGGACATAATAGTGGTGTCATTCATGCAGGTATTTATTACTACATTTTACATTTCTCGCACTATGTATAAACTACATATTTTTGTAGAAACATGTTTTTTATTTTATAGGCATTTATTACAAGCCTGAGACGCTTAAGGCAAAGCTCTGTGTTGAAGGACTTCGTCTTACTTATGAGTTTTGTGATAAACACAATGTCCCATACAAAAAGGTTGGGAAACTAATTGTTGCAAGAGATCAGTCAGAAAATTCACGACTCATGGACTTGTACGATAGAGGCCAACGAAATAATGTTCCTGATCTAAGATTAATAGATGCAAAAGAAATCAAGGAATACGAACCATTTTGCCAAGTGAGTGGTGCATTTAAAGTGAAGATGATTTTGGAGAGAGGTGGAGAAAAAGATTGTTATAAGAAACTATAACTTAATTTTAAGGGTCCTCTGTATATTTTGTAGGGATGGAAAGCTTTACATTCTCCTCATACGGGAATAGTAGACTGGGGACTTGTGACAAAATACTATGCAGAAGACTTTAAAAAGAGAGGAGGAAAAATATTTCTAAATTTTCATGTGACCGGTTTTAGTGAAGCTACAGAAACTGAAGGTGGGCTGTACCCAATCAGGGTTTCTGATAATACCAAGGTAATATCTTACAATTAAAAATTTTTATGACCAAGTAGCTGTTTGGATTATAGAAAATTTGTTTCTTGCTTGTTTGTTTACAGAGTATTAATGCCAGTTACGTCCTGACATGTGGTGGGTTGTATTCTGATAAATTAGCAAAACTATCAGGATGTAACCCTGTCCCACAAATTGTGCCTTTTAGGGGGGAATATCTATTGCTTAGCAAAGAAAAGCAGCACATGGTTAAGGGCAACATATATCCAGTAAGCCTTAACAAAAGCTCACAAGAATTATGCAATTCATCCTGCCTCTTTCTTCCATGAAAAGTTTCTTATTTTCTTTTCAAATTAGGTGCCAGATCCCCGTTTTCCATTTCTTGGTGTTCATTTTACTCCTCGTATGGATGGAAGTATTTGGTTAGGACCTAATGCAGTCTTAGCTTTTCAAAGAGAAGGATACAGGTACATACCATTTTTCTTTTCAAAATCCTTACACTTAGAGTTTGGTAAATTTGTCTCATCAGAACTGAAATTATATTTTTCCCTTTTCAGGTGGAGTGATATTAATCTAAAAGAGCTGATTGAAACACTGAAATTCTCTGGCTTTAGAAATGCTGCTGCTAAGCATATAACTTTTGGGTGCTCTGAAATGCTTCGTTCTGTTTTTATTCAACTACAGCTTAAAGAACTAAGACGTTTTATACCTAACATAGAGGCATCTGACATTTCTCGGTATGTTTATTATTAGTTGTATTAATCAGAATGTTTTGTGTATGGGTGTTGATTAGTAAAAGTATTTTACTGCATTTGTATTTTCCTCTTAGGGGTCCATCTGGTGTGCGAGCTCAGGCAATGGACTTGCAAGGTGAACTGGTTGATGATTTTGTATTTGATTCAGCCGCAGCAAGCAACAAAAGTCAATTAGGGCCAAGAATATTGCATTGCCGCAATGCTCCATCTCCAGGAGCCACATCTTCTCTTGCAATTGCTAAAATGATTGTTGACAAACTAAGAAATGAATTCAACCTGTGATAAATATCAAATTTTTATAATAATAAACTATTTTTATACTACTTCAGTCTACAAGTTCTATTCTGCTTTCTTACTATTTGATAGATTGCCCTTATAGTACCAAAAAATCTGAGAATGCTTCCATACCAATATTTTGGTTCCCTAAAGGTTTGATTCTTTAGGCTTTGCTTGGTTTATATAATTTAAAAATTATCTAAAATTTTATAAAATCTATGTCCAGGGTTTTATGATTAAGTCACGTTGCAAACAAGGGATAACATCGAAATAAACCATGGGCCATGTATTGGACGTCACCATCGTATTCTGGCTGCGATTCTTAAATCTCTGCTCTCATCCTTTATAATTTATCCTTTCTTTGCATCTCGTCCTTAATCATACGTGCCCGCGCATTATCTCACTGCAGCCAACACGACATCACACAGCTTGTAAAATATATCAAGTATATAACTCTCAGCAAAAAAAAAATGGTAAAACTTTTGTGAAATTCTAAAATTTTGGGAGCATTTTGTTTATTTCTAGAGGGAACATTAATTATTAAGAGTTTAAATGTAACAACACACAACGCGGGGAATATGCTGGTTGATGCTGGTCACCTGCTGATCACAACACGCCATGACGTCACATCGTGATGCAGTGAGGCAAGTGTGTGAGTGAGTGAGAAAGTGTAGTGGTTCATTGTCTTGCATGTACCGTACCTGCTGAATTTGTCTCTCTGTAGTTTTGAGAAAAAAGACATGAGATTGGAATAGTGGACTGCACTCTTAGTGTTTAGCCATAGGTTTACGTGTAAGTATCTGTGAGAAGTTTTTCTTCACCTGTCTTTCAAGAGTCTCTTCTAATTCACGGAATGACCTACTTGTTATATATACGTACATCTGTCAAGGTCTAGTCACGCAAACAAATCTTATTTCATTTACAATAATATTCATCTCAAATCTGAATCTTACACTCATCCTTTCTAAAGTGTAATCATCGAGATGCATATTTTTCTCTTTGAGCTGACCCTTAACCTAGTAAATCTAACCATCTGATATGTATGTGCTTCTGTTGCTTTTGGCATATGGATCACACATCATGAGCATATATTTTCCAAACAAACATAAAATTTAATCTATCTTATTTTGAGTTAAAATATTGTGAGATTAACAATGTAAGGTCTCAGAGTTGAGCAAATGTCTCATTGAAATTATAGAGTTGAATATTTTAACTTTTATTGTGGATCACAATTTCAACACATGAAGCTATTTGTAGTTCTTCTTTTGAAACTTACAGGTGTTTGTGATATTACCCGAATGCTGTCATGGGGCTGCTTTTCACCAAAATCTGGAGTTTGTTTGGAAATGAGGGTACGTCTTGCTTTTACTTGCCCACACCACATCTTTTGTTTCTTTCATAATAATCTAAGTGTTACTTCTGTCTGTAGAACACAAAATTGTCATTGTTGGCTTGGACAATGCCGGAAAAACAACCATTCTCTATCAGTTCTTGATGAATGAAGTGGTTCATACATCTCCTACAATTGGATCTAATGTTGAAGAGGTTGTATGGAAAAACATTCATTTTATGATGTGGGATCTTGGTGGACAGCAAAGTTTAAGAGCTGCCTGGAGTACTTACTACAGTAATACTGAGGTATTTTGGTGAATTTGTTTGTTGGTGCTAATATTCATTTAAAATTTAAAAATTTCTAATAAAATGTTTTACCTTCTAGTTTGTTATAGTTGTCATAGATTCTACAGATCGTGAACGTTTAACTGTAACCCGGGAAGAGTTGTACCGCATGCTTAGCCATGAAGATCTCTCCAAGGCAGCAGTCCTTATTTTTGCCAATAAACAAGATTTGAAGGGATCCATGTCTGCTGCAGAAATTTCAAAGCAACTTGATCTTACTTCAATCAAGAAACAGCAGTGGCATATTCAGTCATGTTGCGCACTAACAGGCGAAGGGTAGGAAAAATAAATTTGTATTTCTATGCCCTTGCTCATGAAACCACAAAAAAGAATTAACAGTTTACTTTCTTTTGTGTTGTAGCCTTTATCAAGGATTGGAGTGGATTTGCAGTCGTCTAAAGAAGAAGTGATGACATTTAAATAAGTCTCTAGTTCTTATGTGCCTTCTGTGAGAGTTCAAGAGTATCGCTTTTGAGTCTTCCACAAATGGAGCTATTGAAAGTGACATGATATGTGTGTGTGAGAAAGTATGAGTGTTAAACATTATGTGAGAGATTAGTTTTTTGTTTACATTGAAGGTGACAAATCAATTTTATGATGTGTAACTTGTGCAAATTGACCTATCACAGGAAGACTTAAGAAATTAAAATTATCATCTGTGGAAATGTTTTCTAATGTTACTTGAGGTCACATCAGAATTCTTCTTCTGCCTATGCTGTTGTATTTCCATGTTGCCTACATGAACAGATTTTATTTCACTTCGTTTTTGACCTCTTTCTAGTATTGGTACACAGTTGTTTTTTAATAAGACTTAAATGTGTTACGTACTTCAAACATGTTCATACAGTAATTTGGAGTAAGTTGTTTTTGGTATTAAGCACCAAGTCTCAGCACAGTAAAACGGCAATTCCACAATGCTCAAGGAAACTTCCTGTGGTTGTGACATGACCTCAGTCTTTCCATTTAAATTCTTTTGATATATCAAAATGATGAGCCGGCAAGTATTATCAATTTTTCTGGTGTGAAACTTTTCTTTTTGTTTTTGTTTTGGTGAAACATTCCACTACAGTTCTGTACTTTGGAAAAATGGAGTTAAGAATTTTAACTAAGTAATGGGTTGTTAGGTTCTGTATTCAGTCACCATATCAAATGTTTCTTAGCATCTCAAATGAATGACACAAAGAATTAGTTTGAAATTGTTATAGGCTGTGATGTATTTTGTGTAAAGGTGGGAGTTGTTAGGTAGTACCAAAACATTTAAATCTCTTCATTTTCACTTGGGCTGACCCATTTCTAAACTTCTCCTTAGAGTATATTTCTTTTGCTTATTATTGATTTCTTTCCTTGAATGTATTCTATATCTTCGGTTAAAGTATTTCAATGTTTATCACGGTTCTTTCCTTATTTTTTGACTCAGCCCTTCAAATACTTTTAGTTTAACCTTATTTTTATTGCAATTATTTCAGTGCTACCTTATTGACACATCACTAGAATGGTGACTTAGTAAATACTAAAACTTGAATTAAATGTTCATTTTATGAATATGAATTAAAATGCTACTTCTGAAAACCTCCATTGGACTAAGTTGTATTACTGGAGGTAGAAATCAGCATGTTTACTTCCTTAATAGTTTTTTAATATTCAATTGAACGTAAGGCAGTTACAGAAATACTATAATAAGTTTTATTGTGAATTTGTATTTATGTTTTATGTTTTGCCTAACCAGTAAGTTTCTGAAGTAGGTTTTGTCAGTCTAGGTAAACATGTATGCAGTTCGTTTTAAAAAAGTTTTGTGATTGTATTCTGTTTTTTTTAGTTGCTCATCTTTGTCCTTGGTAAAAGACTACCTTCTGTTCTGCTCTGGTAATTTTTGGACCTATTTTTAATTTTTCTAATCACATTTAAAAATTTGATGGAACTGCCAAGTTTAATTCTTTTGCATGCTATTGACGCTTTCCAGAATTTTAATGAATGTTTTAAGTTACATTTATAGTTTGAAACCAGTAATTTTAGATGTGTGTTGTAGATGTCAGCCCTATGCAGGGGTTATCTGTGATGCCTTCTTGTGTACAGTACTTTTGATGAACATGTATAAACTTTTTAATTGCGTCAGGGGATCGATTATTCACTGTTCCATGGCTTAGGAGAAATTTTATTGCAGATGGTCACCGTGACTCAACTCTGTTTCTCATGTTACCAATTTTTATGTCTAGTGATAGAGAGTTAGAGTTGATGGGTCCATTTCAGTGTATAAATTATAAATAAGTAAGCTATTTAAGTTAGGAATAAGGCTAAGCCTATACTTATAGCATGAGAACAGGAATGCAACAATGACCTCTGACTGATGCTTTGTTGGCCGTTTTGGGTCAAGCATGCATGTTTTTGTTAGTCTAATAACGATCCCCTCTGCCGTAGTTAGCTGGCGATAAAAGGTACAAAGTGAAATCTGAGTGTTTGTCCTTGATCAAGTATATGCAACAGGATGAAATTTCACAAATGTGAATGGAATGTAAGTGGAAGGGCTTTATAAGTCTTGTATGAGACAAAGTGTACTAAAAGTGCCATTTCTTCTAAATTTACTTTTCTCATGCATTGATGAATTGTTACAAGCTACCTCAACCAGTTCTCTCCTGTTTTTTCTATTTTATCTCTTTCTATTTCTCTTCCTCTCTTGATTGCTACCCCAGTTCTCAAAGGTTTTAGCTTTGAAGCCACTTGAAATGAATTTTCAAAGAAACTCTTGATTTTGAAATTATTTTGGTTTGTTTATATTTTTATATGAAAAATGAACAATTGTTACAGAAAATATCAGCTTAATTCCCGTTTTCTGCAATTAGTTTAAAACTTTTAGAGTGGCATAAAGTTTTTGAGTTTCTTATGTTATTTTGCCTGCTCTTTAAAATCGTACCCCTCCCCAACCTGTTTCACAACTACACATGGGTTTTGATCTTATCATTACAAGATTATGTGATTGACTTTGGTATATTGTGATATGTATAAATGAACTTAAAATATTCATCAATCAAGCCAATTTATATTTTCTCTCTTAATATGGAGAGATTTGTATCTTATATTTTGCTCTTGGAGACTAAGCCCATCAAATCATTTGAATTATGATACTATTTGTGTCACATTGAACTTCATGAAGTACTATATTAAGGAAACTTCTCACATTGAGAAACTGTCTTTTCTTTTAAAATCCACTAACTATCACAAGAGTATTATATAGATGCATGATTATGATCTTTTTAAACTGTCAAATATGTTTTTTTATGTAAATCACAGCAACGCACTTGTAAAGATTGCCAAGTACTTTAATCTTGCCACCTAATTGCTCCTGATGATTGTTGACACATTTCAATGTGTTACAATCTATGTTTTGATTACCTGGGATAAAACTGAATTCTCTGATCGTTTTTTGTGTTAAAATAAAGATTATCTTTTAAATAATTGGCTGGACAACTTCAACTATTACTACTCCTATATCTTGAACTAGCGATGCCTAGGTGAAGGTACCCTGTGAGTTTGGTCGAAATCGGAAACAAATTTTTTCGGCCGAAAAACGCAAAGGCTATAGCCTTTGCATTTTTGCGATTTTCGGTCGAAATTTTTTTTTGAATGAAGGGGGTTGTGCAGGGGCACTCTAGTGTACCCCTTGACCACTTCCCGAGAGTTGATTGAACCAAAAACCGGGGTTTTCGGCGAAGAAATGCGACGACAGATTTGCTGAGGGAAGTGCAACCGCCTACTGTAAGCCTAGAATTAACCATCAGCATTGGGTGTAACTTTTCAATGACTCCTGAAAAACGGGTTTAAAGCACTTTTACTTACTCTAGAGCACTTCAATACCACACCCATTGTCACCACTTTTCGGTCCCAAACTTCAAATTCAAGTTTCTACCGCGATTTAACCATGGCGGAAAGTTGAGCGGTTTCCGGCGGCCATGTTGGCGGATGTGTGGTTTCCGCGCCACCTGGTGGGCAAACTTGCAACTATGGATCTGGCATCATGGCGGCTGCATGTGGTTTTGCGAAAAGTGTGAGTGAAATTTTGATAATATTTGTTTCCAACGTAATATTTTTTAAATAATCAATTAGGGGGAGTGTGATAATGTTTTGATGATTAAATTGGATATATTTTATTGTGCTGGAGAGGACAAATTGAACGTCCTCGCTTCTAGGATGGCTGATGGTTCCTCTTTCTGCTGAGCGCCTACTGTAAGCCTAGAATTAACCATTAGCATTGGGTGTAACTTTTCAATGACATTTCTTTGAGCAGAAATTTGTCATTTCCAAGGTATTTAATTTTCTTGTGGCACATTATTTAGTGCCCAAGGGAGGTTAGGTATAAAGGTTAGGTCACCTCATGGTTCATCCATGAACCTCTATAATTGGGCAATAGTGTGAACCATAAATTAATTTTACTTTGCGTTCTTGTTTAAATGGGAAAAGGAGGGCATCCTAGGTAAAGTGGGGATAGGAATTGGGAGAAAATAGGGAAGCTAGGACACTCAGCCGAGTCATTACGGCTTGATGCATTAGTTGGTACCCAGCCATGGATTCCGATTAGGCGACAGACAGCCTACAACAGTAGTAGCATTTTCTATCAGGCACACTTGCGTGTTCATTTCAAAATCAAAGGGTTTTGTATAAGTTAACATTGGGGGGAAAATAGGGAAGCTCGGACTCTTGGCTGAGTCAGTAGGGCTTGTTGCATTAGTGGGTATCCTTCCACTTGAAATCGCAGTTCTGTGCTCATGATGATTCTTCTTCTTTGAACAATATTGCATCTTCGTAGTGAGAATAATTAAATGTAAATGAGTTCTTTTCTTTTTCAAGAACTGAAAGTATTGTTTAGATATTTATCATTTGGAGTATGGCATGTTCATTCTTAAAACGCCTTTTAGTTTTCAAACATACTTAATAATACAATAGTCTTGTGTAGATTTATTTGTTTTCAATGCAATATTGTTTAAAGTGTATGGCCAGTCACTCGTCTTTATCCAGAATTTGTTTGTCAATTGTATAAATACTAGTTGTTCACTTATCGATCTAGTTTATGGTTGGTATCTTGCCAACTGATATCCATAAGAGATATCATCAGCATTTTATCGATGTGCAATTACCTTTCTAAGGTATTTGGCTTTTTAAAAATAATACTTGTTCACTTTTCCATCCATCTTATTTAAGGGTGGTATCTTGCCAACTAGTCAGATGCTGGATGCATTTAATAATTCGGATAGAGGCTTTTAAAGTAGTAAATCTTGTTTTGTGGAGAACAGAGATGAGTGACGGCTTTTGCTTACTGATGTATGAGTGTTGCCCTGTTGCCCCTGTGTCTGCTGTTCTTTACTTGCTCTATTGCAAAAAGTATCCATTGAATGCTTTGTTTTGCGCCATTTGGCCTGCCTGCTTCCTCTCACTTTGACCTCGGCCAGACTCCTAAAGGTCAGGGTGTGAGGAGTAGGCATTTTAGTGGTAACCTTTCAAATGTAAATTTCTGCTTGCTTTAAACTTGTTGTATTTGCCCCCTCTTGCTGGCATGTTGACCCAGGCCAGACTCCTGAAGGTCAATGTATGGGTGAGAGGGGGCGAATGAGAGGGGATTCCTCTCTCTTTGCTTTTGCATTTTAATTTTTGAATGGATACTTTTTTCCTGCTTACTGATATATGAGTGTTGCCCTGTTGCCCCTGTGTCTGCTGTTCTTTACTTGCTCTATTGCAAAAAGTATCCATTGAATGCTTTGTTTTGCGCCATTTGGCCTGCCTGCTTCCTCTCACTTTGACCTCGGCCAGACTCCTAAAGGTCAGGGTGTGAGGAGTAGGCATTTTAGTGGTAACCTTTCAAATGTAAATTTTTGCTTGCTTTAAACTTGTTGTATTTGCCCCCTCTTGCTGGCATTCTGACCCAGGCCAGACTCCTGAAGGTCAATGTGTGGGTGAGAGGGGGCGAATGAGAGGGGATTCCTCTCTCTTTGCTTTTGTATTTAAATTTTGAATGGATACTTTTTACTGCTCTCTGCTGTGTTGTTTCCCTTCTGGCTTTGGTGTAATACGGCCTCCTGGAGTGGGACTTGTCTCACTGCTGGGTTCGAATCCCAGCGGGTCCTATGCCTCGCCTTTGTCTGCCTTCCTTCTCTCTAAATGTATGAGAAATTTAGAGGAACACAGTGCTTTGTTTACAATTTTGTTTACACTTGTTTACAATTCTGTTGACATTTGTGCTGCTCTGCCACTGGCCAATTTCTTCTTCTCTTTTT
Source organism: Frankliniella intonsa (assembly GCA_033675135.1). NCBI lineage: Eukaryota > Metazoa > Arthropoda > Insecta > Thysanoptera > Thripidae > Frankliniella > Frankliniella intonsa. Next base: position 1,944,669 of record CM066245.1, on the reverse strand, counting down.
TTGGGACTTAGTATTTGGCCTTTGCAGTGTTCCTCTCACTTTCTCATCCTGTCTGTCTTCTGCTCTTTGTTGTTGTTGACATTCATGCTTTGTTTACTTTTCAGCACTTGTACGTTTTTATTTTTTTCCCCTCCTTGGTTGTTGGCTTCGGCTTTCCTTGCTCGAGCTGCTCATTGGTTTCCACCAGTGAGCTGCTCGAGCAAGGAAAGCCAGCCAACAACCAAGGAGAAAAAAAAAGAATTTTTTTTTGCCGATGTTCCACTGCTCCAAGTCCCGAGCTCAGCTGCTGCGCTTTCAAAGGCGCAGCAGCTGAGCTCGAGAGGACTTGGAGCAGTGGAACATCGGCAACAAAAAAATAAATAAACAAACAGTTGAATAAAAAAAACAAGCTTTATTGGAAGAAGAACAAAAAGAAGCAATAGCAGCTGGCCAATGGGAGGCCCCCAAAAAAAGGCCCTTTTTTAGGCTATCTCGAGATCCCTATGTGATGCGGCCCAAGTAAAATTTCTGGGGGGGTCAAACAAAGTTCCATCTGGAAAAAACTAGTCAATTTAACTGTCAAGAGGAGTTTAATTAAAACCCCTCATAAACTGACTCTACGCAACAATCACTTCATATGAACTCAATCACAGCCGACGAGATGAAACACAGGACCCGAGAGCAAGCAGTGGCCTGGTGAACCTTCAATAACATGTCACTAAAGGAGCCCGAGAAATGCGTACCAGGACCTCGGGCCATTCCATGTTCCACTGTGACTGATCTCTCCTCCACATGAAGCAATCGTTGCTCACATTAGCAAAAGTAAGTTCAAAGTAAGTTCATTTCTTCATGCCGACATCCTCGTCTTGCGTCTCGAAGAATCTTCACAGTCGTCCTTTCTTGAGTTGGTTGCTTGCTTTGAAGAATCGTCAACGGCTGCACATTTGGTTCTGCTTTCCCCGTAACTTCGTCTTGTAACCTGCAAAAACAAATATGTATCAGAAGCAGTTCAAGAAAAGAGTATCATTTCATCACAATTCTGTTGATTTATTTAGAAAGACAAACAAAATAAAAATAAAAAAATATTCTACAATCCCTCTTTAATTCAATATGGCAGGTACAAGTGATGACTTGCCAAAATATTACATCTTGCTAAGGCATTTCAATTTGAAATCCAAATATAATCAGGAATTGAAAGAAGGTAAAGCTTTAACGAGCCCAAAGTTACGTCTACTTCAAATATTTTATTTAAAATGATTACCACAAACCAAAGTGGCAAACAGACATAAAATTCACTCCCACCATAAGTTTGCTTTCAGTTATTGGTAGCTCTGAGCAGACTAACACTGCAGCAAGTGATTTTCTATGAATGGTAATAAAATCAATTAACTATCAAACAAATGCGTGATGTTATTCACCATTATACAGGTAACTTATTCAACATGACATGCATCTCTGTTTTAGTCACTATGGCAGCAACTCAAAAAACATTCCACGATTTTAGTGTCAAAATTTACCCACTATGATTTCTAGTATTTTAATGGAGACCAAAGTACTAGCAGCAATATTGCAATTTTCTATTGATTTCACAACCAGCAAAGGTAGAAAGTGGCAGTTTAATTTTGAAAGCCAATTGCCTTCTACTTCATAGGTGAGTTTAAGAGATATTCTGATTCAGAACAGTGGTGCAATACCAAGTGAACTTTTCAAATGAAAGGAATGAGTAGACTTTCATAACTTATGTCAAAGCTTCCCTCGACAGATATTTAAAATACAAATAACTCAATGCTTTTTCACCATTCTGCAAAAGGGAAATATTTCTTACTGCCTGATCTTAAATTCAGGGCACTGAATTTCAAAATGAAAGAAATCAAAGTAACAGACTAGACATTAAAATTCACCACAGGAGTGGTGCTGTACTAGGCAAGCTCAAAAAATTCATTGTTTATCAAAGTTACTGTCATGAAAGGTCTACTCATACTAATAGAAGTTAATTAAAATATTAAATTGCTGAATATTATCATTCATTTACTATAGCTTGTACAGCAGCCCAACCAAACAGGTAGTGCTGTGCCAGGAATACACTCCAAATGTAAGGATTAACTCAGTTCCTGTTGTCAAAGGTCTGTCTTCCCAAACCAATCACAGTTAGTCTGCAAACTACCTTGAGATGAAACTCCCAAGTGCTCAATTACAAATTGCAATATGAACTACTGCTTCTACTACTACAAATGTTCTCCAAAAGAGACTAGCAACCTAATTTCTTTTATTTTGAGAAAAAGTTCAATAATCTGATCAGAGCTATACAGTATTAAATCCTTACTCCAAAGGATATGATTCAATGAATCATCCTTGAAAGCATGTCCAGTATACTGGTGAGGCAGGAAATGAAAATTGCCAAAATGCCTATTTAGATCTGAATTTTGAATCCAAATGGGAAAAGATCTTGGAGGCAGCAGCAACAATGTGCTGTTCGGCAGACAAAGAACAGGATTTCTCTTTGGGCACTCATTTGCAAATTGTATAGATTAAATGCACCACTCTTCATTAAAGGTAAGCCATATTTGTCCCAGTTACAACTTTGCTCCAATTAGCAGATGTATGTAGATGTTTTAGCCACAGGAATAGCTAATTATAAGCAAAGACGCTTCAAAAAATTATTTGAAGTGGGTGCAAATCAAAATATACAAGTCATTTTTAACTTCTCAGATTTCTTTCAAAGATCAATACCGTCACACTTAAATAAGACCACCTTGATCAGCTCCACTGGATATTCCGCTGCGTACAAAACCCTGACAGGACTAAGTCTGAACGTGCCAAAAGTAAGCCACTCTGGGGACCCCCCCTTCCCCCAGCCTACAGCCAGTGGTAGTAAATAGCTCTACGGTCTCCGCCCGAATTACTGCTCATGATTGTTGAAGTTGTTCATCACACAACCAGATGAAAATATTCTCATATAAATTAGGGGAACAATGACATCACTTTCATTGAAACTAAATTCAGAAAATTTTATGTTTTAAATAAAATCTCCACTATGGGGGTTAACAATTCTTTAAAGGCTCTGATGTAGTTCCAAAACGTCCCTAGTCCCTTCCACTAAGTGGTGGAGCCAGGAGGTGGGCTTGGGCGAGGCTCGGGTTTAGAATGCGTTTTGAGAGGGTATCGTATACAACAAAACGTCCAGTGTAGCTGATCGAGTAGGTCTTGCTCTTAACATTGCTTACCTTCACATAAGCAGCATGACCACTGCAGATGATAAGGTTGCAACAGCAAACAGCAGGAACATCCATAGATTAAGAGGTGAAATAACAGCTTCAGTACATTATGCAGAACATGGTGAATACCTGAAAGAATTAAGAAAAACCTATTAGCATGAAAGAAAGGAAAGAAGGGCAAGCAGATAGCAACAAATCTGATGTATAAAAGAGCACAGCTGAACCATGAAATACCCACCATGTGCTCAGCAGAAGCACCAGACATGAGACATGACATCACAGATGAAAACAGCTTATCAGCACTGCGATGGCAGACAGAGTAAAGATCTAAGCAGCCCCGTGAAGTCTTTGGAAGTGAAGTGGGAGCCGTCAAGGGCAGGGTTCAACAGAACAAATGCAACTTGGCAACCTGAAACAGACAAACAATACTTATTAGCATGGCAGGAAAGATCTGAAGACTGACAAGCAGGTAGCAAAGAAATGTGATGGATAATAGAGCCCAGCATAAGCCAGTAAATTAAATACACACCTTGAGCTATTGGTCATGTTGCAATGCAGCGTCAAACATCGCAAAAGGAATTCCAAGCAGGCCAATATATTCGAGCATTCATCAGCAGGGTCTTCAGTGGTGAGGGTCCATGTAAAGGTGGCCCGTGGCCTCTGGCCCCACACTTTCAATCAGCATTCAAGGTACTGGATAGACGAAAGAATCAGCATCATCCTGAAGAATAACAAAAGATAGCACTAAATTAGTATGTCGAATGTTTCAAAATAAATGAGAAGATCCCAAAATTAGAGGCGTTATTCCTATCCTATCCTGCCCCATACACAGCTCTATACTGAAATACTGAAACACGAGGCAGGCATTCTAACCTAGATGTCCCATACACAGCTCTATACTGAAATACTGAAACACGAGGCAGGCACTCTAACCTAGATGTGAACTCAGAGCAGCCCTCTCTTGAACGCGAATGAGAGCAAGTTACGCGACGCCTGCATTTCGGAAGAGTCAATTGCGACCGAGGACACTCGAGCTCAAGGCCAACACCGAGAACCCAAGAAGGAAATGCGCAACCGTTCGGATAATCTGAACAAAACCTCTACACACCCCAATTCCAGTCCAGACGGACACAGGAAACGCATGTAGCTCCCAACACGTGGTGTTTCCATTCAAACCCAGCCAACCTACAGCGACCATGAACTTTAATACATCTTACCTCTTCAACTTGCAGCAGGCGAATGAGAGCCGATCCTGGTCTGACGGTGGGAGGCGGCGGTAGGAGGGAGAGGGGAGGGGAGAGGTGGGAGGGCGGTAGCCAGCGTTGCCAACCTCTGGCCGCTACAGGGCGGTACGCGGCGTTCGCCAAGGCGGTATTTCGGCCGCCAAGGCGGTACTTCAGCGCGCAACTTCAAAACGGAAGACTGAATGACGTTACCCGCGCGCCAACCGCGCAATAATTCAAACAGCAAAGCAACAATTACACGTGAAATTCACCCTTCAACTCATGTATTTTGGCACCTTTAAACCGAGGTTGAACCAGGGGACTCTAATGTACCCACAGACCAACTCCCTGGAAACCGGGTTTTCCGACAACCCAACCTTCCGGGGTTGGGTTAGAGGTACGTACATCAGAGTCCCCCCACACAACCCCCGTCACTTTGGAGCAACATTATTTTTCGGACGAAAATCGTAAAAATGCAAAGGCTATAGCCTTTTCGTTTTTGCGACGTCGGCCGAAAAAAAAAATGTCTCCGATTTCGACCAAACTCACAGGCTACCCTCAGGGGTTGGTCTAGGGGTGCGGTAGGGTCCCCCTGCACAACCCCCGTCACTTTGAGGCAACATTATTTTTCGGCCGAAAATCGTAAAAATGCAAAGGCTATAGCCTTTGCGTTTTTGCGATTTTCGGCCGAACAAAACTTGTCTCCGATTTCGCCCAAACTCACGGGTTACCTCCTTCTGGGACCAAAAAAAAACATAGCAAGTCCTAGGAGTCCTATACCGGACTTCGTTAGTGAGAAAATAGGGCCCTAAGCCACCTCGCCCGAACACATTGCGCGCTATTAGGAATACTGCATTCCCTCGCAGACAAACCGGGTTTTCGGACGAACTGACCCTTGGGGGTTGGTCTAGGGGAACGTTAGAGTCCCCCTGTACAACTACCGTCAATTTGGAGAGAAAAAAAAATTCGACCCGAAATCATAAAAATGCAAAGGCTATAGCCTTTGCGTTTTTGCGATTTTCGGTCGAAAATAAATTGTCTCGGATTTCGACCAAACTCACAGGTTACCTCCTTCTGGGACCAAAAAACACATAGCAAGTCCTAGGAGTCCTATACCGGACTTCGTTAGTGAGAAAATAGGCCCCTAAGCCACCTCGCCCGAACACATTGCGCGCTATTAGGAATACTGCATTCCCTCGCAGACAAACCGGGTTTTCGGACGAACTGACCCTTGGGGGTTGGTCTAGGGGTACGTTAGAGTCCCCCTGTACAACCCCCGTCATTTTGGAGAGAAAAAAAAATTCGACCCAAAATCATAAAAATGCAAAGGCTATAGCCTTTGCGTTTTTTGCGATTTTCGGTCGAAAATAAATTGTCTCGGATTTCGACCAAACTCACAGGTTACCTCCTTCTGGGACCAAAAAACACATAGCAAGTCCTAGGAGTCCTATACCGGACTTCGTTAGTGAGAAAATAGGCCCCTAAGCCACCTCGCCCGAACACATTGCGCGCTATTAGGAATACTGCATTCCCTCGCAGACAAACCGGGTTTTCGGACGAACTGACCCTTTGGGGTTGGTCTCAGGGTAGTTAGAGTCCCCCTGTACAACCCCCGTCATTTTGGAGAGAAAAAAAATTCGACCCAAAATCATAAAAATGCAAAGGCTATAGCCTTTGCGTTTTTTGCGATTTTCGGTCGAAAATAAATTGTCTCGGATTTCGACCAAACTCACAGGTTACCTCCTTCTGGGACCAAAAAACACATAGCAAGTCCTAGGAGTCCTATACCGGACTTCGTTAGTGAGAAAATAGGCCCCTAAGCCACCTCGCCCGAACACATTGCGCGCTATTAGGAATACTGCATTCCCTCGCAGACAAACCGGGTTTTCGGACGAACTGACCCTTGAGGGTTGGTCTAGGGGTACGTTAGAGTCCCCCTGTACAACCCCCCTCATTTTGGAGAGCAAAAAAAAATTCGACCCAAGATCATAAAAATGCAAAGGCTATAGCCTTTGCGTTTTTGCGATTTTCGGGCGAAAAAAAATTGTCTCCGATTTCGACCAAACTCACAGGGTACCTTCTTCTGGGGCTCAATTTTTTCTGAGTGTGGATCAATGCAATAATGAATTTTAATTAACCACAAAAAAAAAAAGAAAATAGGAAGAACACACAAATTTATTTAAGGAATTCATAACAATTTCCACCACTTTCAGGCAATTACAGTACAACATTTGAGGCAATCGGTAATTGCTAATTTGTGGAGACTAGCAGGTATCACAATGCTCTTCAGTTTAAATATTTACAACACTCCACTTTTTGGCCCCTCCTCACCGCCGCTTACTTTACTATTTTATTTCAATTTCATAACATATCTGTCTGTTTTATGACTAACAGAATCTCATAACACTATCAATAATTTTTGTCATCATATGAAGAAATCAATGTATTGGTGGTAACTACGTTAGTAGAGGAGAAAACCCTTTCTGCTTAAATGAAGTGTATGTTTCTTCAATCTTTTAGTCATAAGAGTGCCCCTACTCCATCTTTGCAGTATTTATAAAGATTACTTTAGGTTTGGATGTAGAAAATCCAAAGTTAAACATTATTAAATTTACTTTCTAATGTCTTATCAGAGTTTTACAATATTCTTGAATAGAACAGAGAACTTTCTGATTTCGACTTTGCAAATTCATAAATAGGCACAGTTCATAGTCTTTAATTAGTGGAGACAACTCCTAAAACCAAATATCTGGTCTTCAACATCCTTAATGTATTTGTTCGAGCCAATTGAATTTCACCTTTACCCGAACCCAATCACAAGAATATAAATATATACGGTAAGCCAAAGTGTTACAAAATGGAAGAGACTGTATTCTGACTTAGTGTCACCTTCTATTTTTCATTTCCAGACACTTTCCCACCAAACAATAATATACTTTGAATAACATCAATAATAGCTTAAACTTAACAATTTCACACAACCTGAATTTTTCAACTGGCGAATGTAGAGAATTCTAAACATCTGTATAGTGAGGAAGCTTTTTAGGTCAGTCTTCTGAGGGAAGCTTCACACTTTCAATACTGATGAGTCTAATGTACTTTTTGGCAGATTGTTTGGAAAATTAATTAAGAGAAATGTTCACGTATGGAAGAGAGAAAATCCACACATGATCAACGAGGACTAGCATGAGGGATATGGCACCGCTATGGCATCTTCTGTGGGGTGCACCTGCACCCTACCAGAAGGCGTGTTCTGATGACCTTAACAGAGAGAGTCGCCCCCAGAGTGTCCTGATATCTGCTGCTGGACTCGCTGCTCAATTTCCTAAAGGAGAAAACAGAAGAAAAATAAAGCAAAGTTATGCCGTTTACTTACAAATGCTCCCTACAGAAAAAAAAAATATTATCTTTCCAGCACAAATAATTTCAATGGTTCAGGAAACAAAAGTACAGGATGGCTCATTTACCCCGGTGTTTGTGTAAGTAGGCGGGCAACTCATTCTACTTCAGGTGAGCGAGGACAAGAGGTGAGGTGAGGAGCTAGAGGGGCCGCTTCCCTCCTCACCTCTTGCCGTCGCTCAGCTGAAGAAGAATGAGTTGCCTACTTACACAAACGCCAGGGTAAATGAGCCTCCCTGTATAGGAAACCTGGAGAAGAGAATGAATCATAATTTTAAAGAAAAAGGCAGGCGCAGAAGCAGAAGGGCGACGTCTGGGGTGATATCTTTGGGATCATAGCAAGACGGGCGGTACCAGACGAAGGGTTAGAGTTAGGCACCAGAGTAGAGTTAGTAGTCAGATGCGAGGTGAGGCGATGGTGAAGTGAGTTGGATTGGCATCAAGTCTTATCTCACCCGCTGGACGCGTCGATTTCGCTCGTGCCTGGCCACCAACTCGCTGTCGGTCAAAAACACTAGACTCTCGGACTGAAGCACGGCCCCTTGCAGCTCCTGGCTGAGCCGCACGCCGCACCCGCTACTGGACCGTCTGCTGCGGCTGCGGCTACGGCCCTTGCGCAGCAGGGAGAGCCCACCCAGGCGGCCCACGCTGCCCATCGAGCAGCCCTGGCTCACCGCCGGCTCATCGCCGAGGTCGGGGTCGAGGCCGGCCTCGGGGGGAGGGGCGGGACTGGGGGTCGGGGACGGGGACGGGGGTGGGGACGGTGAAGGGGAGGACACTGGCGGGAGCTCTCTCGAGCCGTTCACTTGGATGGCAGGAGGAGCAGGGGGCAGCTCGTCGAGGTCCGGGGGCAGGGGCAGTGGTAACACCGCTGGCACAAGCACAATGTCGTTGTTGTTCATCTCCCGCACCACCATGCCGCCGTCACAGATTGTCACTACAGTCTTGCTCCGCACTGGGGACTGCTGCAGGGGCGCCTCGTACGCGGGCTCCTGCTCCTGCGGGGGCGGCGGGGGCGGTGGCGGCGGCTCCGGGGACGGGGACGTCTGGGCACTATCCCGCTGCTGCTGCAGCTGCTGCAGCTCGCGGTCCCACTGGCGGCGCAGGGTATTGGTCAGGGTGCCGGTCCGCGTGGCGCGCAGGGTGCCCCTGAGGGTGCCGCAGCCGTCCGCACCGGGGGGCGGCACCGGGGGCGGCACGGGGATCGCGAAGGCGCGCCCCAGCCGGGGGTGGGAGCGGCGCTTACCGACGGTCCTGTTGGACGCGCTGCTCTCGTCGTCGCTGTCGCCCCAGTCGGGGGCGGGCGGCGGCGGCGCCGAGCTGCTGGCGGCCGACGACGCGTTCACCAGGGTGCCGCCCGTGGACGAGTCCAGGTCGTGGATGTCCTGGAGGGCGGCCTCCAGCTGGCGGTTGAAGTCGGCCGACGACGTGTCGTCCTTGGGGCTGGGCTTCTTGCGGATCACCTGCGTCAGCTCGCTCATCAGCGAGTGGTAGCCGACCTGGACAGAAACGCAATCCGTTAGCACCGGTCGGGCCTGGCCCCTCACACGCTGCGCCCCCACGCTGGTCGCTACGCCGCTACGCCGCCGCTACTCGGCGCTGAGCTACTCTACGCCCCTACCCGCTACGTCCGCTACGTCTCTACGGCAAGCACTCGGCACTCACGGCGTCTACCTGTTCCGAGGCGCCGTTGCCGGAGCCGGCGCTGAGAGGGCGCGCGGGCCGCGAGGACGCCGTGGGCGACGTCCTGGGCGACGCGTGGTCTTGGACGCTGGGCCGGCGCACCGGGCCCCGGGCCAGGCGGTCCAGGCACTCGGCGAGCGGCGGGTCGTCGCCCGGGCCCGGCTCACCGGCGGGCTCCGGACCCTGGCCCTGGCCCCGCCCGGCGAACTGGGCGAAGCCGGCATAGCCCGGCAGGCCGGGCACCTGGCCCGGGGCCGGCGCCGACGGCCGGGGCGGGCAGGGCGAGTGAGCCGGCGACGCCCCCGGCGACGGCGTGCGAGAGAACGTCTGCAGGAAGACGCACTGGCGCGAGGCGACGGGGTCGCTCGAGCCCGCGTCTATCACGATCCGCAGCGGCCTCATGCGGCCCGACCGGGGCTGGCCGGGGCCGGGCTGGCCGAGGCCGCGGGCCGTGCCGAGGCAGGCGGGGCCCTGGAGCAGGCGCAACCGCGCACCAACAACAAGCTGAGCCACGGGGAGCCACGCGCCGAGCCGAGCCGAGCCACCCGCGCCGCCAGCCACGCCGACAGCAGCCCAAAAGCGTGCCGTGCCGAGACGCTTGTCCGCACGAGCGTGCCGAGCCGTGCCGTGCCGTGCCGTGCCACGAGTGTAGGCGAGGTACGTCCGAGTGATGTACATCATATAGCACCTCTCGAGCACAAGCCGAGGAGTTTTGGAAACATCCGCAAAAGTAGGGAGGATAGGGACTCGAAGTGGAGATGGTGAAAGGACATGGGTTGACTATCAAGCTCTCTCTCTCTCTCTAATGTGGTCACTGCTAGGGACCAACAAAGTCCGTCTATTTTCAAAAAAAAAAAAAATTATCTACATACTTATCCAAAAATATATATTTTTAAAAAAAATTCATCTAGACTGTAACTAAACGAGGGGATGTCCCCGTCCCCTATCCCACAAAGCACCTAAGAGATCCCTATGCCACACAGCGTGTACATTGCCCCCCAAAAAAGGGTAAAGGGAGGATGAGAGGAGAGGGGCCGCGGAGAGCGGGAGGGTGAGAGGAGAGGGGCCGCGGAGAGCGGGAGGATGAGAGGAGAGGGGCCGCGGAGAGCGGGAGGGTGAGAGGAGAGGGGCCGCGGAGAGCGGGAGGGTGAGAGGAGAGGGGCCGCGGAGAGCGGGAGGGTGAGAGGTGTCGGTGGTGGAGAACTTTTGCAATGCGGAAGAGACCAGGGAGGACAGGTCGGGTCAGGTCAGGCTCGCGCGGAAGTCAGAGCAACGATGCGGAATAAGGAATTTGGAGGCCCGGGGGATAGGGGTAGAGAGGAAAGCAATTGAAGGGGGGGGGGGGCACTGGAACGTGCGTGGGCGGCCCCCGTCTCTGAATTAGGAGCGAGGAATGCCCGCCCGGCGCCCGGCCTGCGCCCCGTAGGAGCCAGTTCCGCCAGCACACAGGCACACGCAGAGATACGAAAACGTCGTCGGAGAGAGTGAGAGAGAGGACGCATGCATCAGATTTTCAGAGGGAAAAGGTGATATAAATGATTCTGGCAAGGAAGCGAGAGGGGTGCAAGCGCGGGAAAGAAGAAGCGAATAATAAAGCCAATCTGGGAGGGAAGTGCAAGCATACAGCTGGGAGTATACGGATTGGGATTTCAGGATCCATTCCAGGTTTCAGCAAACTGTGGGCACTGCTTTGAATTGAAATGAATGTATTCGAGGGGGAGTCTGGAAATTTATATTGCATTATTATCTTTCATGCTGAAGAGCGTTTTGGTGACCTGAGAGGAGAAATAAAGTGTGTCAGTTAAGCCTACAACTGGGTAGGATCGAGTATTGTTTTTCTGTCGCAAATTACGAGAACAGAGCATGCGCTTCAAGATTCTGTTAGTACAAAAGTTAGTAAACCAAGCTTCTCGCACAGGCTCCTTTTTTGTAGCCCTGGCCTTATCATGGGAACAGGAGCAACCGCTCAAAGATTATGACTTTGCAACATTTATTAGAAGAAAGCTTTTTGCAATCAAATTTTAGCACCTTCTCTGAACTCAAACGTTCATGTAAACGAAAATAGCTAAACAATGGTTGTTCTCAAGCCATCTTCATCCGAGCTTGTTGCCAAAAATACGTAGCGCCCTCCAAAGCGTTCCCCAAAGCGACCCCCAAAACGTGCCCCTAGCCTGGCACCCCTGAGGCCCCGGCCTAGGCCCCCTAGGCTAGGTTGGCTCCTCAACTGCAACACAGACAAGGCCGGGAGCGGCAAAGTGGTGAGAAGCATGGTCGTACTCTGCACAGAAACAAACTTGCACACCAGGCCACAGGTTCTACACTGCGCTGCTCTCGCTGGGCCAGAACCACTGTATTTCTCCTCTGTCAGGCAGGTCACGTTATCAGTGTCATTGATTTAGTTTGTTTTGTTGGGATAAAGCTGAGAGGTTGACACTTCCCTGGTCCACGATTCTAGGTACAAATGCTACTCGTCTACATGGACGTAGCAGCCGCTAAAGTGTTTACATCAAACTTCTATGCTCAACGAGTCCAAGAGTTACATCACAATTAACAAAAACTCTACGAAAGGGAAACGAATCTAAAACAGGTAACACTTATTTCTCCTTCAAAAAAATAAATAATAAAAAAAAACTACGTGCTCAGCAAACTGCCACCGATTCCCTATATAAATCGGCTGACGCACTGCTCTAGCGAGAGATGGAGGTCGGCAATGCGTCGAGTGTGCACCGTCTGAGTGACGGCAGGTAAGACCCGACCCGACCCGGGCCCGGCGTGGCGCACCAAGCCGCCGCGACGCCCGGCGTCGGCGTCCATGTTGGCAGCCGCGGCCCGAGCATGGCGCCGAGGCCGAGCCGGACCGGGCCGGGCGGGGCCTCGCGTCGCGTACCCTCATGCCACGACACGCACGTCGCACGCACGCGAACAAGTAGAGCGACCCGATCCCGACATACCACGCGCGTGCAAGAAGCGCACGGGCTTACCGCACCCTCTCCTTGGAGTCCCGGAGGAGGAGGAGCAGGGGCGCCACTCCTCCCCCCTCCCCGCCGCCGACACTCACCCCGTCCTGGTCGGCCAGCTCGCCGCTGTCCGGGCTGCGGCTCTCGGCGCTGTCCACGGCGGGGCTGTCCGGGCTCGTGCCGCTGGGCGGGCTCTCCTCGATGACGGGCTGGTGCTGCGGCGGCGGGTGCGGCTGGTGCTGCGGCTGGCGGCTGGAGGACGCCGGCGACGCGCCGCCGCCCGCGCCCGAGCTGGCCGCCGAGCTGGTGGACGCGGGGCGCGGGCGCTGGCGGCCCTGGTGCTGCTGCTGCTCGCGGAGCTGCTTCTGGTGCTCGCGCTCGCGCATCAGCTCCTTGTGCTTCTGCTGCCGGCTGTACTGCTTGCTGCCGCTGGGGCCCGAGGGCGCGGGCGACGCGTCGGCCGGCGGGCCGCCGTTGGCGATGGCGGCGCGGATCGCCTTGGCGTCGGCCACGGTGTACGTGTCGCCGCGCTGCGTCGACGACGCCCGGCTCGACACGGAGCGGCCCTCGGCCGCGGCCACGGCGGCCGCCGCCGCGTCCCTGCACTTGTCGGCGTGGCTGTGGCTGTCCAGCTGCTGGTAGCGCGCCGAGCTGCCGCCCCCGCCGCCGCCGCCGCCCCCACCGCCGCCCCCGGCGCCGTTGCCGTCCACGTCGAACACCCAGGAGCGCGTGTACTGCTCGTAGCCGTTCTTGGCGGACGGCCGCACGCGCGGCAGGATGATGTACTCGCTGTCGGCGCTGTGGTCGTGGTGGTGGCCATGGTGACCGTGGTGGTGGTGGCCGTGCGCGCCCTTGGAGGACCGGCGGCGCGACAGGCGCTTGTGCACCGCGTGCTGCAGCGAGCAGAACGTCAGCTGCGAGTCCAGGAAGGACACCAGCATGGCCACGACGGCGGCGGCGCTTGTGCCTATCCGCGCTGCAACACAAGTGGCGGGTATTTGACAAATGCTGTTGAAAGCATTGAGTGGGGGCACGACCACCATGTGGTCACGCTGCCGTGTTAAATCACAGGGGATAAAAGCGCACTGAATGTGTTCAAAAGACCACTCCGAGAGCCACCCTCCCGTTTAAACTCAGGGGAAAAAATGACATCTACTTTAGTAGGCTAGCTTGCAATAAAGCACAAATTATAGCATAGCGGCACTCACCATACATTAGGAAGCCCGTGAGCTTGTCGCGCTCGGCGATCTCCCGGTGGTAGTCGGTCCACAGCATCTTCCACTCGACGATCTCCAGCACGGCCAGGTTGACGGCGTTGACGGCCAGCACGCTGACGGCCATGTACAGCAGGGCCTCATGCCGCCCGGGGGACGACATGGGCCCCACGCACGCCACCAGCGCACCCGTCACCCCCACCACCACATTCTGCAAACATAGCAAGCAGCAGTCAACATTCCGGTCCGTACGGAAATTTTCAAGAAAATGGTAAAAATAATTAATAAGAAATCCTGTAATTCTTTCGATGCTGGCACGCGCACTCACTCACCCAGCCGCCGGCGATGACGTTGGAGCCGAGGCGGAGGAAGAGCGCGTCAAACTTGGCGACGAGGAAGAAGATCCCCACCACCAGCTGCACGGCGCCGCACGTGATGTAGATGAGGCTCCACAGCACGTGGAGCGTGGCGCACATCCCTGCGGCACGACAAGGAGAACGTCAGCGAGGTAGAGGAGAAGGGCGAGGACGAGGACGACGAGGAGAACGAGGATGGGGAAGAGGAGGAGGACGAGGATGAGGAAGAGGAGGAGGATGGGGAAGACGAGGAGGACGAGGATGAGGAGGAGGAGGAGGAGGACGAGGAAGAGGACGAGGACGACGCGGACGACGAGGACGACGACGAGGAGGACAAGGATGAGAAAGAGGAGGAGGACGAGGATGAGGAAGAGGAAGAGGACGAGGATGAGGACGACGACGAGGAGCGGCACTCGACGCCAGCGCGATGAGTTGATTGAGCGTCGATAAGAAGAAGAAGAAAAGGTCAAATGTGTGAGGTGTGAGGCATATTGGGGTCATTCGTCCACAAGGACACGGCAGACGACAGTCGTCTCTGGCCTGCACGACGCGTACGGGGGCGGGGCGCGGCGGGGCGGGGCGGGGCGAACTTATTTCGGGGCGTTCCAGCGGCGACAGCAACGGGACCGCGCCCCTTCTGCCTCATTGTCCGCGGTGACTCGCGCCCAGTGGCCCAGGGGCAGACCATGGCAGACGTGGGCCCCGTGTCAGCGGAGGCGCGGCGGGGCGGGGCGGGGCCGGGCGGGGCGGGGCGGGGAGGCCGCGGCCAGCCACACCCGCGAGGAGCGTTCGCCGCGCCGCACCACGCACCGCGCCCCTCATCACGGTGAGGCGTATGCGACCGCAGCGCGGAGCCGCGGCAGGGCAGGACTGCAGGCCCCAGGCGAGCTGCGCCTGCGCCCCGCCCCGCCCCGGCCTCACCCCGCCCCGCCTCGCCTCAAGTGTCCATTAATGCCTGCATGTGGGCTGCGGGCGTGGCGCGGGACCACGGCGACGCACTGAGCACCGCCCGGCACGCAAGACTAAATACACACACACACACACACGCACATGTAAAATCTCATAGACACACTCATCGAAAAGGGCGGGTGAAATTTCCCAATCTCCGCTCAAATAGGGTGAGATTTTTGAAACTATTGCTCGAATCGAGCGAGAAAACGAAACCTCGCTGCCAGAGACAGAGCGACAGAGAGAGACAGAGAGAGCGAGCGAGAGAGGGCAAGCGAGAGCGAGCGAGAGCGAGCGAGAGAGAGCGAGAGAGCGAGCGAAAGCAAGAGAGCAAGAGAGCGAGAATTCCTAGGGGCGAGAATCCTCGCTCTGGTATTTGCAGTGTACGTACTACCAGACACTCCATTCACGCGCGAGGACAAGCTGCACAAAACCGTACGTCAAGATAGTGGAGATGGTGCCGCGCTGGGCGGCGGAGAGGCTGCGCGGTGACGCGAGGACCAGGCCCCTTCCTCCTCCTCCTCCTCCCCCGCCCCGCCCCGCCCCGCCCAGCTCAGAGCGCCGTGCGACCCGAGGGTAGGCCGCACCGGCGGACAGCCCTGCGCAGCGGGTCTGCCTACCAGCGCCGTGCTTGCGGCCCGCCCCGCCCGGCCCGGCTGCTCGTCCAGCTGTGCTGCCACAAAAATTAGGCAATAAGGCGCCCAAACACAATGTGGGGAAAAGCGGGCTGCATCTGCTGCGCCTAAGACAACATCCTTGCGCAGGTGCGTACATGTTGCCTAGTAGGCAGGCGCAGATGCAGCCCGCTTTTCTCCACCATGTTTGGTCGACTTATTGCCCACTTTTCTAGCAACACTGCTGCTCGTCTAGTCGAAAATCTCGCGGACGCTCGGCATTCGGTCAGCCGCGAATGGAGCGGAGGGAAATCTGGCTACACTCTTATGGTTCGTGCGCAGGCCAGGCCGTGCCCCGTGCGCCGCCGCCGTGTGGGCACTACGTCCTGGCACGCACGCACGCACGCACGCACGCACGCACGCACGCACGCACGCACGCTGACGTAACGCGCAAGGTCGACGCACACGCGGCACGGCCCGCCCCCCACGGCCGATCCTCACACATTCTCCGGCGAGCTCCAGCATTGGCAGTGTTGCCAGACAAGTAGGCAAACATTGCCCAAGATACAGTACACCTGTGTGAAGCGGGTGGTATCAACGCCTGCCTACCAGGCAAAGTAAACTCTCCTGTGCCGCTCAAACAACCCCTCTTCACGCAAGGGCCAGAAAGGACAAGAGTTGGAGCCTCGGGGTCGGAGTGCATAGGGGCCGAAAGAAGTTGCCCTGGGCCTCCGGGGACGCGCGCTGCTCGGGCCGGGCGCAGAGGCAGACAGACGGACCTGCGGACGTGACGTGACGTGACGAGCCGGCGGGACACCGATGCACGCGCGCACGCCAAAGTCAGGCTTTTCCAAGAGTGGGTGCGGCGCGGCGAGGAGCAGAACACCTCTGCACCACGGCACAGCCGCCCAAGTCCCTCTCTCCCTCCTCCTATTCAAAGCCGCGCGCAGGAAATATCGGAGCACAGTCTGTCAACTGCCCCCTCCCCCCCCCCACCACCATCCCCCTCTGGCCTCCCGCCCGTCGCCTGGGAGAGGGAAGGGGTGGAGTGTGGGGCGAGGAGCTTTCGGTACTTCCTATTGAGTCGAGGGATTCAGGTCCTGGCTGCGCTCGCCCTACACGCCTCTAGGAAGGGAGGAAGAGGGAGAGAGAGAGAGAGAGCGAGCGAGCGAGAGAGAGCGAGAGAGAGAGAGAGAGAGAGAGAGAGCGAGAGAGAGCGAGAGAGAGAGAGAGAGAGCGAGAGAGAGCGAGAGAGAGAGAGAGAGAGAGAGAGAGAGAGAGGGAGAGAGAGAGAGCGAGAGAGAGAGCGAGAGAGCGACAACCGCCGTGTGTATACTTCGAAGCTTTCCAAAAAAAAAAAACTGCCAGTAATGAGTATCACACGAGAGTGTAATAAAAAGAATGGGTGGTGTGCAAAAAAAAATAAAAATAAAAAGAGACGCCCCTCCCCTTCCCCCCGCGGGCGCACACACACACACACACACACACAGAGGCGGGCAAGGAACAATGCCACGCGATATCGGAGCATGCAGCGACGGCGCTGACTCAGCCCGCCGCTCCGCGCCGCGCCTTCCCCGCCCGCCTCGCGCTTGTCGCTGCACGCCAGTGTGTGCGCTCTGCTCTGCCGCGCCGCGGCCAAAATTGGCGGGAATACCGCATATCTGCGGCTTTCTGCGCGCCACGCCAGGCTCGTATGGAGGAAGGAGGAAGCAGTGCGAGGCGGACAGCCGCGCCCGTGCACTGCGGCCGTTTCTTTTTGTTGTTTTTTTCGGCACGCCAATCTTGCGCGCTCTGCGCTCATCCCCGTCCCAGCCTGCCTCGACCCCACCCCGAAACATGAGGAATGTTGCTGCGAGAAGGAAGTCATGAGGCGAGGCGAGGGGGAAAGAGGAAGCTCACCGTACCGTACCGGACCTATGGCAGTGCTGTCAGGCAAGCTTGCGCCAGTGTGCCAGTGCCAGGGGCGGGAGTCTTACTTTACTCTTCCTTCTCCTCTTCTTCCTCTTTCTCCTCCTCCTCCTCTTCCTCCCCCTTGTTGACGTGCTTCCTCTTTCCTTCCGTCAGCGTCAATGAAACTGCGCGTGGCGATGCCGGACATCGACAGAGGGGCGGAATGGCGGATATAAGAGACCGCCCCACCTCCCTCCACCCCGCCCCACCTCATCGCCACCCCACCCCACCCTGCCCCGCCCCGCCCCTACCTTCAATCGTTTGCATTGGAAGGCAGCGGAGCCGCCGTGCCGGTCGGCACCCGTGGGAAATCTAACGGCCAGGGGGTGATAGCCGTTCGGTGAGGTCCGGTCAGGTGCAGGTGCCGCCGCGCCGGTCCGAGCCAAGCGAACAGCCACCCCTCTCTAGCGTTCGGTCTCGGAGTCCCTGTTTGACATAGGATCCCCTCGGCACCCCACCCCACCCCGCCGCCCCGCCCCGCCGCGCCCCGCCCCGCCACTCCGCGCCCCACCGCGCCTCACTCCGGCTTGTAGGTCGCATTATGAGCACCGGCGCACCACCCAAGTGGGGCAGAAAACAAAACAGGCCCATCGTCGCGCGCAGCACACAACAAATGCCCCGCCCCGCCCCGCCCCGCCCCACCCGGATTGGCCAAAATAATAACGAGGGCGATGGGCCGCCCCGCCCCGCCCTCCGCCGCCGCCACCTCAGCGAATATTTGTGCAGCAATGTAGGTTATTAAACGACACGCTTCATGTTCGTGGAAAGCGCTTCAGCCGTGTCAACACTCCGGCCCGCTCCCCTCCCCCGCCCCGCCCCGCTGCTGCGATAGACTTGGCGGTGGCAGTGCATTATAAGAGCCGCCAGCCCCGCCCCACCCCACCCTGCCCCGCCCCGCCCCGCCCGCCCCGCCCCACCCCGTCACGGTCACGTGCTACCCCGCCCCGCACGGGCAGCTCCTCCAGGCTCCAGCCCCGCGCCCCGCGCCCCGCGCCCCACCCCCTACACCCGTGCCCCTATTTTCCGCTGCCCGTATCAGACGAGGAAGATTTGGGCCCCTCTGTCGTGAGGCACGCACCAAGACAAAGCGAGCTCTGAACCAGAAGCTGGAAGGGTCCGGGGCGGGGGAGGGGCTGAAGAGATTGAGGGGGCCACCACTCTATTTGAGGAGGTACACCAGGATTAGACGGATCTCACAGTGTAGTTTATCGCTCAACATGAGCGACGTTTTTCTACATCGCTCCCTTAGAGCGAGTTCGCCAAGATGACTCAGTATGAGTCGTATCCTTTACTTAAATTGAGATATGTTAGCAGAAACGACTAAAAAAGTGACATAGGCAAGCCGAAAATGTCCTCAAAATGACTCTATTCCTCGCTCTCCTGAGAGTATTAAAATTTGGGTCACAATCTCGCTCTCTAGAGAGCGCGATTCATGACTCCTCGATTTACAGTGCACATGCTTACATACCCGATTGTAGGAGCTAAATCGTCACTGTTTAAGATATTTAAACGTGTACGCAGAGGCGCCCCATCGGCCGAGGTGCCGCCGGAAGCCCCACCCGACCTGAACCGGCGGCCAAATGCACCACGTAAAGATTTGCCTCAGGAATCCTAAAGGGCGGGAAATTACCGAAACATCAAGGAATTTGAAGCTGCAATAAAGCGCAACGAAAATCAGGAAATGGAAGAGGGAGGACAAGGGCCAAGCGGAGACGGCGGCGGGGGGCGCGGGGCTTACTGGCTGGAGGGGTGCCAGCTGCTGGAGCGGGCCGGGCGGGGGGGGGGGGGGGCGGGGAGGCGCTTAGCCCCCCGTTCGATAGCGGGGCCCGCCGCCCCCGGCCCGGGCCAGGCCAGTGAGGTGGGGCAGGTCGTGGCTGCATGGAACAAAGGGCCCGCCGGGCTGTCCCGGGTAGTCCCGGTAGCGCGGGTACTCGTTTTTTGAAACAACGTGGGAATTTTATTTCACAGTGTAAACTGATAAAATAAATTAGCTAACATTTGGAGCAGCTAAAAATTAGCAAATAGCCCAGCGCGTTGCTCTTCGGCTAAATGTTTAGTTGAAGTTGTAAGACTAAGATTGTTCGCTGTACATAATTAGCCAATTTTTATTTTATGGGTATTTTTTCTTTCATTTTTTTCTGAGTGCAGCCGGGCAGGGTTCGGGGTGAACGCAGCACGCCCCGGCCGGGCCCCGGTGCGTCGCATTGTGAAAGAGCGCGTGCTCGAGTGGGTATAAAAAGTTTCATTCAGCAGCTGATTCCACGCGATTCACCGCTCCAAACTTCCGCTTCGGAAAGCGCTTTGAGTGGTGCGCTCCCCGCCCACCTGAGCCAGCAAGAGCAAACGCCGCAGTTGTTTTTTTTTCGTTTTTTGCTTTTTAATATTTTATTTTTAATTTAGAGCAGACGGTGGCAGAAAGGATATGGGGTCTAGGTAAGCGCGCCGGGCGCGTCATGGGACGGGACGAGAACGACGAGGACGAGGACGACGAGGACGAGGACGAGGACGACGACGAGGACGACGACGACGACGACGAGGACGACGACGACGACGACGACGAGGACGACGACGACGAGGACGACGACGAGGACGACGACGACGACGACGACGACGACGACGACGACGACGACGACGACGACGACGACGACGACGACGACGACGACGACGACGACGACGACGACGACGACGACGACGACGACGACGACGACGACGACGACGACGACGACGACGAGGCCTGCCCGACGGCGCGCGGGCCGGACACTTTCCTCCGGCCCCGGGGCCCTACCCCTACTCCTCCGCCATGACTTGCGCCCTCGAGCGACGTGTCGAATTACACAAACACGGGGCTGAATAAACGGACCCGAAAAAGAAAAACAGGTGGAAGCGGGGGAGAGCGATGCGATGAGACCTTTAAGATAATGAACTCTCGTATTCCTTAATTTCATTTAAATGAGAACGCGGGGGGGCGGGGTGAGGTCAGGGTATCACACCAACGAGGGTACACCATTTTTCAGAAAAGAAGAGAAGATAAGCATGTTGATGGTGTGAAAGAAAAAGCAATGGAGAAAATGCCACTGCATAGCTGACACTTCAACAACAGCTTTGCCGAGCGCTTGCTCTGACAGCAATATTGTTGCTGTCCTAGCAAAGAAAAATTGTAGGCGTCGTATTCGCAGCGAGGTTACCTGCAGCAGCAAGTCTTTTTCTCTTCGCGTCCGCTGTTCCACAGAGACCAACCCCCTCCCTCCGTCTCCACAACCTGAACCTGGCCTCTTTAATAACGTCCTGCTAAAGGGTCGCCTCGCCGGGGCAAAGCAAGGCCGAGCAGAGCGGAGCTGAGCGGCGGGTCATGGGGCCAAGATCGCCCGCCCTCAAACCTCCCCCCCGCCCCTCCCATACACTACACAGCGAGGTGAGGGGTGGCCGGCGCAGAGGGTCAGGAGGAGCGGGGTGGGGCGTGGCGTGGCGGGGCGGGGTGCATAAATCATGGGCGTGTACCACAGCACCATCACGATGACAGGTGGAGTGGTGTTAAAAATGCATGCGGTGGCGGCGCGGTGAAGAAGCGGGGAAGTGATAACACGCGGGGAGCCTGCGGCAGGTCAAGGCCGAGCTAGTATACGATAAACGGCCAATTTTGTTCTTTTTTATATACGATAAAATGCCAATTTCTTTCTTTTTATTTTATTATTATTAAAGGAAGTTAAAGTTGACTAGTTTAGCAGAGAAGTTAAAGCAAGGTGATAGTCATCATCGGTATTGCCATACCATTCTGCAGATTCATAAGGCTAAAAGAATCATTTAAAGATGTCCTAGTGCGCGATAGTTTTTTCCCGCCCTTTTTTGTGATGATTACAAGGTGTTGACCACAGCCATAGAGGAATTACTTGATGGCGTGCCGAGCCGTAGGGGCCGCTCGTGTGGACGCGCTGACCTGCTCGGCGGGGCTAGAATGGCCCTCGCGCCCCACCCCGGCCCGGCCCGCCCCGTCCCGCCCCGCCCCGCCCCGCCCACTGCCTACCCAAGGGACCAATGCCGTGTTTGTTACGACGAGTAAGTCTGGCGCACTGCGACCCTCTACAGAATATTTCGGCTTGGTGTCGAAAGTTTGGTCGGGCGCCGGCGCGGCCTCGAGGAGGTCCCGAGGTCACGGCAAAGGCGCATCACCCTTACAGAATATTTTCCGAACAGTTTCCGACACCCGAATTCCGCCCGGCATGGCACCAGGAACACTGTGAGAAATACTTGTAAAGGTTACAGGAAAATTTTCCATGATAAATGTTGTAAAATTACGACTTGAAATTGTAAAATTACAAGTAATTTGTATCGACTCAGAATTCATTGACGAGCAAGAAGGGGCGGTAATAAATTTACAACATTTTTGTAAATCGTAATAACAAAATATGTCGTAAAATTACGAAGATATTTTTAACAGTGAAGGGCAGAAAGAGCACGACGACGCGACCTGCCTGACCTGGAGCATGGAGCAGCCCAGCCCAGCCGCTGGCAGCAGGCGGCCAATGGGGCTGCAGCTGCGCGGGGATTGGGCAGCCGGGCCGGGCCGGGCCGGGCCGGGCGGCGGCAAAGCGGAAACGGGTCGCAGAGTGTGCGCCGCCGCGTCGGGGGGTGTATGGGGTGAGAGGAGAGTAGACGAGGAGGACGAAGGGTAGTTGGGGGGTAAAAGGTGTGACAGAGCAAGAGAGAGAGAGAGAGAGAGAGAGAGAGAGAGAGAGGGAGAGAGAGACAGAGGAGAGAGAGAGGAGAGAGAGAGAGAGAGAGAGAGAGAGAGAGAGGGAGAGAGAGAGGGAGGGAGGAGAGAGGAGAGAGAGAGAGAGAGAGAGAGAGAGAGAGAGAGAGAGAGAGCGAGATTATCTCTAACTTAAAGTTAGGGGGTAGCTAGAAGAAAGAGCCTGCTGGACAGGTTTGGAGAGGGGGTAAGTACAGGCACCCTGGAGGGAATAGAAACCGATGAAATCAGGCCAGCCGAAAAGCATCGCAGCCCTACCTGAGAAAAAGCTAATTTTGGCGTGAATTAGCGGGTGGTGACAGGGGAGGGGGCGGGCGTGGCGCAGTGGGGGCGGTCGAGGGTCAGGCGCCTGTACTCCTACCCTTCCGGGCAGGCCGGATCACAGCGGTGCTCCGACAACATCAATCACACGACACACACACAAACACACACACGAGGGGGATCCGCCCGGATCCGCCAGGGCCGGGGCCGGGGGGCGCGGCCCAGTGATCCACTCCACTCAGTCAGGTGTATCGTGAGTGTGAGTGAGCTCTCTGCACGCTAACGGGCGCGGGCCAGGCCTCGGCCAGGCCGGACTGGACTAATGGAACTACATCGACCCTGATGCACCAGTAGCAGGGGGTGCTCCTGGCCGAGGCCTGGCCTGGGGACTGATTCCGCAAACGCGTTTTGTCGCTCTGTCTCGTTCTCGTTCGCACCTAGCAGGAAGTTCCTTGAGTGCGAGAGAGACAGAGCTGTGCTGTACAAAATGCGTTTGCGGAATCACCCTGCTGGTAGCGCAACCCAAACGCCGCACCGACCTGCAGGCAGACCTCTGCCCGTAGCAGCGGGCGGCGGGCGGGCCAGCGCCCTGCTCCCCGCGCTCTACGCCCTGCGCTCTACGCCCCGCGCTCTACGCCCCGCGCTCTACGCCCCGCGCTCTACGCCCTGCGCTCTACGCCCCGCGCTCTACGCCCCGCGCTCTACGCCCCGCGCTCTACGCCCCGCGCCCCGCGCTCTACGCCCCGCGCCCTGCTCCCCGCGCTCTACGCCTCGGGCCCCGCCCCCCGCGCCCCGCCCCTCCCCGAGCTCGCCTCGGCGCCGCTTTTAATCAGAGCAGGGATCCTGGCGGGTGTAATCCGAGGCCGTGGCGCAGGACCAGGGGAGTGGACGGGGCCGGGGGCGAGGCCGGGGGCGAGGCCGGGGGCGAGGCCGGGGGCGAGGCCGGCCCACCACACAGCGGGGAGCGGACGGACGGACGCCAACACGCCCCCGATGAGGCTTGTCGCCAAAACCGAGTCAGGGGAGAGGAAGAGAGAGGGAGGGAGAATTCAATAAAACAATATCTAGTCACGCCCACGCTGTCTGTCACAAGAAGCGTCTTCGCCAACCCTCGTCGGAGTGAGTGAGTAGTGAGTGAGAGAGAGCGGCAGAGGAGGGAGAGAGGGAGAGAATGAGAGTGAGAGCAGGAGAGGAGGGAGAGGAAGAGAGAGAAAGGACAGAGAGAAAAGGAGAGATATTCCACAGAGGATGGGGGGCGGTGGGGGGAGGGGGTGCGGGAGTTGAGTTGGCCCGCTCTCACGCAAGATGCAGGGCGGGGAGGGCAAGGGCTGGCATAGGGTAGGGCAGGGCAGGGAGGGAGCGTCCGTCCCCCCCCCCCCGCCCCTGCGCCGCCTCCAGCACCCGCCCCCCGCGCCGCTGCGACCGCTACAACAGGTGCTCCCCACGCAGCCGCCCCCGCAGCAGCCGCCGCCCCCGCACGATCAATAGAGGAGCCAGCGCCGCAGCAGCACGGGGCGGGGCGGGGCGGGGCGGGGTGGGGCGGGGCGGGGCGGGTCGGGGCGGGGCGGGGCGGGGCGGGGCGGAACGGGGCGGGGCGGGGCGGGGCCCAGCTCCAGGCCAGGCTCCCGCCCCGCACTGGGTCAGGCAGGAACAGGGACGCAGCGCGGCCCTGCCGGGGCCCTGCCCCGCCGCCCTCACTGAGCGACCTTCGGACCGACCTTCGCTTCGCTCGCAGCCTCCGCGCGGCGGCGGCGGCCGAGGCCGAGCCCACCAAAACAAACGGCCTCCCCCTGGCTGACCTGGAACAGGGCCTCTACTCGCCTCTGGTCGGCGCAGGGCTGGAGCCCCTGGAGACGCTGCACGGCTCGGTGGTGTGTGTGTGTGTGGCCAGTAAAGTAGGCAATAAGGCGCCAAACACAATGTAAAAAATACCGTAGGTATGAACCGTACAAACCGTCATTGTACTTGAAATTATCAGTGAAACGTTTCAGCTCGTTGTACCCTACAATGTACAATAAATTTTAACAGTTTTCTATTGCGTTTAGAAATAACGGTTCCCCAATCTTGTTATATTGTGGTATTTTATAACAGTGCACAGTGGAGTAAAGTGGGCTGCATCTGCTCCTGCCTACTAGGCAACATGTACCGGGTGTTTCTTTAAATGCGTAACAGTGTTGCGGGTTTGCCTACCCCGTTCGCCCGTAGGGCGCCATGGCTCCTGCAGCGGTGGAGAGTATGCAGTCCCGCAACACTGTTACGCGTTCAGAGAAACACCCGGTACGCACCTGTGATAAGGTGCTGCCTAGTAGGCAAGCGCAGTTGCAGCCCGCTTTACTCTACGGTGTTTGGGCGACTTATTGCCAACTTTTCTGGCAACACTCCGACTGGTAGTGTGACAGTCTAGTCGTCGCTAGCCCCCCTCCACTCAGCCTGTATCGTCACACGACAACTCGTGTCGAGTTCGCGTCGCGGAGCCGCCTGCCTGCCCGCCTTCCGCAGGAAATGCGCGCTGGGTTTTGCGCTGTGAGATATGGGCATCTTGGGCGTGGGGTCGCCTGGGGGCACAGCCATGGCACAGCCCGACCCGGGTCGCAAGGCATGAAGGGCATGAAGCCGGTCGCCACCAGTGTTGCCAGAAAAGTAGGCAATAAGTCGCCTAAACACAGTGGAGTAAAGCGGGCTGCATTCACGCCTGCCTACAGGCAACATGCACGCACCTGTGCTCATACTACCACCTCCACACTAACCGGATTTGTATCTTTTATTTGTACAAAGTTAAGCAATCAAATTTTTCACACAAATTTGTGCGTCGATTTGAACGATTTCGTGCATACATTTGTATAAATTCATGCAGTTTTTCGCATAAATTTGTGTGAAACGATATGCATGTTTAACTTTGCACAAATCTTTTGCACAAAAACATACAAATACAGTTAGGGTGTCCATGCTTATGCAGCGGGCACAGCACAGTCCGGCCCGGCCCGGCCCGGTTCAGCACAGAGTAGCACTACGCCGGGTCGGGGCAAAATGCCATCAAGTCGTCACCCGAGGCGCTTAGCTAAGCGTTTTGTCCTCCTTGTGTGACCGCCCCCCGCCCCTCCCCCATCCACGGCCCCCCTGCATGCCACGCCCTCGAGTCCGTCCCGTCCCCGGCGCGGGGCGGGGCGGGGCGGGGCGGGGCGGGGCGGTGCACACGACGACAACGACAACCACAAAAGACTCTGCCGCCATTCACGCCGCCACGTGAGTGCCCAGCCCGGGAGGGGGGAGGGGGCGAGCACAATGAGCTTCGACACGAGCACGAGGGGCGCTTAGGACCCCGCCCGGCGCGGTGTGTCGCGGAGCAGGGGGAAGCAACTCCAAGTACCTCCGCCGAAGTTTTCGTAAAGGTCGCGCACGACGCGCCGTACTGCTCTCGCGTCGTAAAAGTCCGCGCTCTTCGAGGATGAGGATGAGGATGACGAGGACGAGGATGAGGATGAGGATGAGAAGGAGGAGGAGGAGGAGGAGGGGCGAGGGAGGGCCCCAACAAGCTCGATGCTCTCCACGACTCTAAAAGGGATTTGTCAACGACCGCCCCGGCCGGGCCGCGCCGGGACAGAGGCGGGACAGGGGCCTAAGCGTCCACTTCTTGCCTGCTGTCGCCATGCGGGCGTCGCCCGCGGGACGAGAGGGGCGCTCGTCCGCTCGTCCTCGTCAACGCCAAGATCGTCTTCGAGAGAAAGGTCGGCCGTGGCCGGCTAACTTGTGCGCGGCCAGCAGCATCCGTTCTCACGCCGGCGGGGCGGGGCGGGGCGGGGCGGGGCGGGGCAGGGCGGGCGCGAGGGCCACGAGCCTGCCTCCACCTGATACGCGAGCGGAGGGGAGGGGTCGACGCGACGAGCCGGGTGGCAACGCGTGGGAAAAAGGCAAAACGGCGAGGATGGACGCGCCGTGGACGTTCCGTGGACGCCTCGCCGTTGAACCTTTCACGTCCCGTGGACGCCACTTTGACGCCCAGCTAACATCTCTGCTTTGCGAGCAGACCGCGGGCTGGGCTGCCTCACTGCGGACACCAGCCCGCGCGCCGCGCCGTGCCAGCCAGCGCAGAACAAACCGGCTTTGTTTGAGTAGCGGGGCGGGGCGGGGCGGGGCGGGGCGGGGCGAGGCACAGGGTCCAACGTCATACCGGTGCACTACCTCCTGCGGATCAGCTGACCGGCCAGAGGTCAGCGCGGCTCGGCTGTCCTGCAGGATCCTGCCGCACCCTGCCCTGCTGGCCCTGCGGGTCCTGCTGCAGTGCCCTCGGCTGCCCTGCAGGATCCTGCCGCGCCCTGCCCTGCTGGCCCTGCGGGTCCTGCTGCACTGCCCTCGGCTGTCCTGCAGGATCCTGCCGCACCCTGCCCTGCTGGCCCTGCGGGTCCTGCTGCACTGCCCTGCGGGTCCTGCTGCACTGCCCTCGGCTGTACTGCAGGATCCTGCCGCGCCCTGCCCTGCCGGCCCTGCGGGTCCTGCTGCACTGCCCTGCGGGTCCTGCTGCAGTGCCCTCGGCTGCCCTGCAGGATCCTGCCGCACCCTGCCCTGCTGGCCCTGCGGGTCCTGCTGCACTGCCCTGCTGGTCCTGCTGCAGTGCCCTCGGCTGCCCTGCAGGATCCTGCCGCACCCTGCCCTGCTGGCCCTGCGGGTCCTGCTGCACTGCCCTCGGCTGTACTGCAGGATCCTGCCGCGCCCTGCCCTGCCGGCCCTGCGGGTCCTGCTGCAGCAGTGCCCCCTGTCGTCCTGTCCTGCCCTTGTTTGGCCGCGCGGTCGCGGCTCGCCTCAAGGCGTGCCGTACACCCATAACTTACTAATCACCGCCCGCTCCGAGCCGAGCTGCACGGAGAGGAGAGGAGGTGGAAGGCCACAACGGCGGCAACACACGACGAGGAGCGTCGCAAAGGCTCGCGTTCGGCTCTCGCTATTTTAACCTACTAAACGTGACGAACGCCCACGCTCGCGTTACGCGTGACGCCTGAGCCGAGCTTCCCAAACGTATATAACCTCTGTACTGTCACCGCAGCGCTGCCCAGGCCCCCTGCACCCTGCAGTATGACCCGTCACCGCCGCCGCATGGTACCGCACAGTCCCGGTGATAAGGAAGGCGAGCGTGAATCATTGCATTCTCCTTTTAGCTGGTAATCTCGCGACCCGACCCGACCCGCCTGGAGGAAGGGAGGCTCACACTCGCACATGTCGGCGCGATAACCCCCCCCCCCTCCTCACTCCTCTTCTCCTGGCAGTCTGCCACCAGCAGCACGGCGAGCAGCAGGATATCATCAACTCGGTGCAAACAACTAAACTCCTATCCTGTTTGGAGCCAGGCGGCGGCAGCAGTAGCAGCAGGCGCCGCCGACTGCTCCTCGCGACCAGTGTTGCCAAAAAGAAGGAGGCAATAAGGCGCCTAAACATAGTGGAGTAAAGTAGGCTGCATCTGCGCCTGCCTACTAGGCAACATGTATACGCACCTGTGCTAGGGTGCTGCCCGGTAGGCTGGCGCGAGTGCAGCCCGCTTTACTCCACTGTGTTTGGGCGACTTATTGCCTATACTTTTCTGGCAACACTGGCTGGAGCACTGCGCTAGGAGTCGCGCCCGCCACGACTCGAGTAAGGTGCCCGACCCGTACGTACAATAAGCGCAGCCGACTGATTCAGAAGAGCGCGCTCTCCTCGCCCTGTCTCTCTCGCGCTCACGAGGCGCACCGTGTAGAAGGTGAGAGAGTGAGAAAAGCCCTCGTCTTCTGAATCAGTCAGCAGTGTGGCGGCGCTGCGAGTTGCCGGCCGGCCGGCGCGATTTGCAAAAGTGATTATGTTTGCGCGGCGCGAGCGCGGAGTGGACGACGTGGGCCCCGTGGGGGGCGCGGGGCGCGGGGCGCGGGGCGCGGGGCGCGGGGCGTGGGGAGCGCGGGGCGCGGGGCGCGGGGCGCGGGGCGCTGCCTGCTGGCCTGCCTGCACACCGTGCCCACCTGTGTCGGGTGTCGAGGCGGGCCGGGCCGGGCCGGGGCTCGCTGCAGTGTGCCCGTGCCGTGCCGTGCCGTGTCGCCCCACGCCCCGCGGCCTTGAGCCTGAGGCGAGCAGAGGCGCTCTCCTCGTCGCGTTCGGCCGGCGGCGGGCTCTCCTCTCTCCCTCGCGTTTTTTTTTGCCATTGCCGCAAACATTTTTTGCTGCTTTGGCAAACTTTTTGCTTGTTTGCTGTTTTAGCAAAAAGTTAGCTAGAGCAGCAAAACAGTTTGCAGCAAGCAAGAAAGTTATCAATGATAGCACATTTTGATGGTTACTTGTTAGCCAAGTTGCTTTTATCGTAATAAATTTACGCACACTGTGAAAAATAGTCATGAGGGTTACGGAAAAAAATTCCATGACAAATGTCGTAAAGTTACGACTCCGAGTTGTATATTTAAGAGTATTTTTTGACATCATGTGTCGACTTAGTTTTCTTCAACGGGCAATAATTTGCTCTCGTAAATTTACGACTGCGATCGTAAATTTACGACTCCGTGTCGTAATCCAAAATTATGAAAAAAGTCGTAAATTTACATAGATTTTGGTAGCAGCAATGGTCGCAAGAATCGAGAAGTGTGTCTGGGACGACTGTTCCGGGCCCGCAGCCCGTACCCAGCCGATCGAG
This sequence comes from Frankliniella intonsa, assembly GCA_033675135.1. Classification (NCBI taxonomy): domain Eukaryota; kingdom Metazoa; phylum Arthropoda; class Insecta; order Thysanoptera; family Thripidae; genus Frankliniella; species Frankliniella intonsa. The sequence continues at coordinate 1,915,480 of CM066245.1, read as the reverse complement.
GCAGGGCTATGGGCAGGGCCATAGGCAGGGCAGTGCAGGGCGTGAGCAGGGGTTTATGGAAAGTGCGAATGGAGGGCGAGAGGGAGGGGGGCACAGAGGCACGGCGCGGCACGGCGGGTCAGATGCACTTGACCCCTTAATGGAGCCCCAGGCGTAGTGTGGGTCGCCGTCGTACGCGCCCGCAGCACGGCCTGGGGCCTGCCCCGGCCCGGCCCGGCCCGGCGCGGCTCGGCTCCGCCACGCCCTCTGACCGCTTGGCCGGCTCGGCTGGACTCGAGCCCACCGGCGGCTCGGCTCGGCTCGGTCCATACGCACACACCGCCATCAGTGCCGTAAAAATAAAGGGGCACTGCTGCTCCTGGGCCCCTGGTCCTGCATGGTCTCCGCCCCGCCTGTTTTAGAACAACGCCATAAACGCCGTGCGCGCCAGGCACGCCTCCTCTGGCTCCTGAGCAGTAGTGTGCTCCTCCAGGCGCGGGCTCTGCCCGCCGCGCCGGCCGCCGGGCAGGCAGAAAAGTAGGCAATAAGTACCTCAAACACAGGGGAGCAAAGCGGGCTGCATCAGCGCCTGCACAGGCACGCGCCCGTGCTAAGAGGCACAGGTGCAGTCAGCCCTTCTCCACAGTGTTTGGGCGCCTTATTGCCTACTTTTCTGGCAACACCGACGCAGGTGCATTGCCTGGCCCGCGCGAGCGCCGCGCCGTCAAGTAGGCCACCCGCTACGGGCCGGTGCCGTTGTGTTGCCTATAGGTCCACGGGGGCGCCGTGAGGTAGGCCCCCCAGCACGGCCGTGCTGCACCGCACCGTTGCCTACCTCCCGGGCGCTAAGGTCGGCGTGAGGCGCGCGTCCGTGACGGAGAAGAGGCGCCAAGTGAAGTGTGTCTTTCCATCAATTAGCATGACGTGCGTATGTCCGGGCCGGGCAGTGAGCAGGGTGCGGGGCGCGGGGCGGGGCGCGGTGCGGGGCGAGGCGCGGGGTGGGGCGCGGGGTGGAGCGCGGGGCGGTGCGGGGCGCGGTGGAGCGCGGGGCGGCGCGCGGCGGGGCGCGGGGTGGAGCGCGGGGCGGGGATGGTATGGCCGCGGCAGGTTCCCGTCGCAGGCAAGTGACCGCTACGGTGAAGGGCGTCATCGACACGACAAGGTGTTGGCCAGGGCCCGGGCGCGAACCACGAACCAGTCCAGTCTTGCGGATAGAGTGAAAAATAAATAATGTGGTGTCACATGCAAGTGTGACGTCCTGGAAAGGTCACATGACCGTAGTTTTGGTCACGTTTGTGATGCGAGTACCTCCTATGTGTAATGGCGTATACCTTGGAGGTGGCGTCGCGCATCACATTCCGAAAACTTTCAAAGTATCCGAAAAAAAAACACGGGAAAATCGGAAAAATATCGGAAATATTGGAAAAATTCGTTTTAAAAACCTATAGTGGAATATGAACATAAAAGCCACTACTTTCGTATTTCATTAGGTCTTTACTTCCTCCTCTCACCACTTGATTTGTATAGTGCGCCTCCTCGTCGTCGGAATGCCCGCGCGGTACGTCGGGCGGGTCAGTGGGACACGCGGGACACGCGGGGCTGCGCCGCGCCGCGCCGTGCGCTCCCGCGCGCCATGGAAAGATTACCCAAGGCTTTGGCGCCTCAGCCGCGCGTGCCCGCGAGCCGCCGCTAAGCACCCCCCAGACCCCCCCCCCCCCCTCTTACCGAGGAGTCAAGGCCGTTTCCGGGAGCCCGCGCGTAGCGGGAGGGGTGGTGGTGAACTCGGCGGCGGGGGTAGGGGGAGAGGGGGGGGGGGGGCGGCTGCTGCTCCTCAATCATCATGTTGCGAGGCCATAAGGGAGGCCCCTACCCACCCACAGGGCCGCGGGGCGGGGCGGGGCGGGGCGGGGCGTTGTCGAGAGATGATAATATGCACGGCGGGACGGGAAGGAAGCGCTCCCGCCCGCCCCTGCTGCCCCTGCACACTGGCAGGTCAGGTCAGGTACCCTCCGGCCGACCTTATGTCCCGTTGACACGCCATACACACACACACACACACACCCGCGGCTCGCGGCGCCATATACTGCACCTGCGCGATGACCCGCTGCTCGCGGCCGCGATACAGGAAGGAATGTCGCACAGACACTCCCCGCCCCGCCCCGCCCCGCCCGCGGTATTTAGCAGGGAGTCCGCTAGGCCGCTCAGGTTTCCAGTGCGTGCCATACCAAGTGTTGCCAGAAAAGAAGGCGAAAAACATCCCACAAATGCACCACCTGTTTAGGCAGCAGCCCACTATACATCCAACCAGAATACCTCCAAACCCAATTGGAGGCAAAATAAAACTTTTTGCCTATGTCTCTGATGGCAACGCTACGCTGCGTGCCACTACGCGTGCAACCGGCTGAGGAAAACTGTCAGAGTTACACCTGCTGGCTGGCTTGGGCCTGGACGGCGACACTTCACGGCAGAGGCATGGAGAATGGCTGATGGAGAGGCATCTGGCGCTCGAAGGGGCCGCACACGGTGACCGAGGAGTGAGAGAGACAGATATGTTCGTAACTGCCTAAAACGCAAACGGAGTGATCAAGACGTTTGAAAACTTCAACTCGTACTTTTAGGGCACTAAAACAATGCACAGCACGCAACTCCGATGAAAAAACCCGTATACCTTGGCAGCTATGACATCAAGTACGTTTCAGACACATGCTGTCTCTCTCTAGCTTTGGTCACTATGTGCGGTACACTCGATTTCTTTGTATTTTACCGTTCTTACGGGCCAGTTAGTTGATTTCTAATTGTATACCGCACATCTTTGAACCTTTGAGATTAGAAGTGTGAAGACCAGAGGTTCATAGGTCAAAGGACAAGCCTTCTGCGCCATCAAGAAGAAGACCGTGTCACGCCAGATGCTTCTCCATTAGAATAAGTCCTTCTCCATGGGCAGAGGGCAGCGCGGTGGCCGTGGAGGGGTGGGGCGGGGCGGGGTGGGGCGGGGCGGGGCGGGGCGGGGAGCCGAGCAGGCAGAGGCAGTCCACCGCCGCCGCCTCTTGGGACGAGTGGACATCCATCCATCCACTCGTGAGCACGACGCGACGCGACGCGCGCGCCCGCGGCGGCCTCGGGCCGTTAAAGCCATATCGGTCCGGCCAGGTCACAGTAGTGGCCGTGGAGGGGCGGGGCGGGGCGGGGCGGGGCGGGGCGGGGCAGGGCGGGGCGGGGCGGGGCGGGGCGGGGCGGAGCGGGGCGGGGAACAGTGCCCCCGCTCGTAGAGCGCGGAGCTGGCGGGCGGGTAGGCGGCGGCGCCACGCGGCGTTAGTCGGCACGATCGCTCATTAAGAGAAGAGAACCCTCCCGCCCGTACAAAGTCGATGGACACAACTCTCCTCCTCACCCTTCTCTGTTGTCTCCTCCTGAACGACCAAAGTTTAGAGAAGACGCAATAATAACAGCACTCAGCGGCCCAGAGTGAAAGGGAGAAAGAGAGGGATAGAGGGGAATAGAGGAGAGGAGGAGGAGGGGCATCGACCTCTCCACCCGCGCTGTGCTGGAGAGTCCTGGAGACGAGAGGGCGGCGCGGAGCCCGGGAGCCCCTCACACCACATCAACACTGCGGAGGATGTCATGAGGAGGACGAGGAGGAGGATGAGGACGAGGAGGACGAGGACGAGGAGGACGAGGACGAGCAGGGAAAGGAGGAGGAGGATGATGATATGGATGAGGAGCAGGGGAAGAAATAAGGAGAGGTATGGGCACCGCGAGTAGAGAGGCATAGCCTTAGTAGGACAGGAGCGGAGCGGCGGGCGTGCCAACGTGCCACTGATGGGCGGCCGCCCAAAAGAAACGAGCGGGCCGCCGCCAACGCCCCCGCTGCGCGCCAAGCTGCTGCTCACACGCCTCTCTCCTCTCCAGTAGCGCGGGAGTCCGCCCGGGAGCCTTACCGTCACGGGCGGGGCGGGGCGGGGCGGGGCGGGGCGGGGCGCGGGCAGGAGCACAGTCATCGCGATGCAGCAACGGCCGCACGCCCGGCCCGCGGCCCGGCCCAGCCAGGCAACGCCAAGCCACGCCAAGCCACGCCAAGCCACGCCAAGCCACGCCAAGCCACGCCACAGTGGCCAGATTCAATTATTTTCGTTTAGAGGCTCTACGGACGGCCGCCGGGGCCGGGCCGGGTGCAATCGCTCACCCAGACCCGCCACGTCTTGTTGGAGGCTCGACGGGACGACTTGGCGGGGCGCGGCGGGGCGGGGCGGGGCGGGGGGCGGGGCGGACAGACGGCCCGCTTCCTGCAGGCAAAGTACCGCGACGCGACCCGCGCAGCCTCTCCGCCGCCCCGCCCCGCCCCGCCCCCCGCGCCAGCTCCAATTGGATCGTTCGGAGCGGCCAGCGGACCTGACTAACCATCTTGAGATACGGCACGGCCCGATCCGGTCCGCAGCGGTGCGGTGCGGGCGAACGGCTCAACACGGCTGTGTCAACACCACAGCCCGGTCCAGCACCGCCAGCACCAGGGCTGCCAGAGAAGTAGGCAACAAGGCGCCCAAGCACAGAGGAGTAAGGCGGGCTGCCAGCCTATTAGGCAGCTCGCTGGCACAGGTTCGTACATGTAGCCCAGAAGGCAGGTGCAGATGTAACCCGCTTTACTTTCAGCACCAGCCCAGTGGCCTGCCTGCCGCCCAGCTGACGGGGGTGCAATCGCACCACGACAAAAATAAAATACTCGTGAATGAGAAGCGGCGGGTCAGACAGTACAGAGCCAAGGAGTCCTGCCTGCTCTGCCCTGCCCTGCCCTGCTGGACGGCGCTTGCGGAAAACTGTGGCGCGCGCGCTGTACGTATCGAACCCCCCCATCATGAGCCCCGCGGGCCGGGCATGCACGTGTGGGCCTCTCGCGAGCTGGTGTGTCACGTGCACGTCAATGTGGAAGGCGTCGGGCGGGGCGGGGCGGGGCGGGGCGGGGCGGGGCGGACCAGGGGCAGCACGGGCAACGCGCGCGGGCCAGGCCAGAGATTATCTGTATCGCCTCGCGCTCGACAAAACCAGGACCAGAAGCCCGCGCCGCCTACACACATCGCGTCCGTCGCGGTGGGGCGTGGTGGCGGGGTGGCGGGCGGGGCGGGGCGGGGCGGGGCAGGACGCCACGTACGTACACCTCGCAGAGACCACAGACAAGACAAGGAGGATAAAACGACAGGCAAAGCGTATCCGAGTTGTTATTATAGAAGAGGCTGCTGCTGAGCGCAGCGGCGCTGGTGCTGCTGGCCGCGTGGGGCTGAGCGGAGCGAGCCACTCTGAGCGCGAGTCTGTCTTTCTCTCTCTTTCTCCCCCCCCTCGCTCTCTCTCTCTCTCACTCCGCTAATGACACGTGGGCGCCCCCACCTCCTGCTAGCTCATCCAGCTGCCCTGCCCACCTGCAGGCCGGCCCGGCCCGGCCCGGCCAGGCGTCGCGGAGTGACCACTGACCACTGCGGCCGGGCCGGGCCGGGCCGGCCACTGCATCCTCCTGAGAGAGCCGCTCCTCTCCGCTCCGCTCCTCTCGCGGCAGCGCAGCGCAGCGCGGCTCGCGCGGTCCGGCTCCGGTCCGGTGAAGTCATCGACAGATATGTGCCTCGCGGCGGAGCAGGGCGGAGCGGAGAGCGCTGACGGTGCTGGTCACAGCCCGGCGCAGCCCGCGCAGCCCGCGCAGACACAGCCTCGTCGGCATGAGTGTCTATCGCGGGGCGTTCTCCGAAGCCAGGCGCGCGGTCAGTGCGTGGCGGTACCGCCCCGCCCCGCCCCGCCCGTCAGCACAACGAGAGGCGGTTCTTCTTCTTCTTCGTTCTCTTTTCTCCTTCCTTCCCGCGCACAGTCCATACGAGCAAAGCTCCGGCCCTGCCCGGCCCGGCGCGAGTTTTATACCCCGGGGGGGGGGGGGGGGGGGGTAATAATCGTCCAGAAAATTAATACCCCCCTGTATACCGAGGGGGGTACAAGATCCCTGGGCGTTCTATACCGGGGGGTATTAATCGCCCAGAAAATTAATACCCCCCTGAGATCGGGAACCACGCCCAAGTCGTGGTCAAAAAGTCGGTTTTGACCACCCTAGCGGCCAGTCCCGTCCCGTCCGGTAGACACCAGAGCGGACTCCACCGCCACTCAGAGAGCGTCCTGGTCTGCTGCGAGTAGACATTCCTCGGCCCAATAATTCAATCTCAGTGTACGCGCCGATCCAAGCCACGCCACGCCGCCCCACGGCTCTATGGCATTCTCGGAATGGGCTGTGCAGAGTGCTGTGCTGCAGCGGATCCTGCGCACGGAGGCGGGGCGGGGCGGGGCGGGGCGGGGTGGGGCGGGGTTTGGCGGGGCAGGGTGGGGCGGGGCGGGGCGGGGCGAGGCGGGGTGAGGCGGGGCGGGGCGAGGCGGGGCGAGGCGGGGCGAGGCGGGGCGAGGCGGGGCGGGGTGAGGCGGGGCGGGGCGGGGCGGGGCGGTCTTACTGTCGGGCGTTCAGACCAGCCCAGTCCGCCGCCATGGTCGCGGCGTGGCGTGACGGTCGTGGAGACAAGTGACGGTCAAGTGGAGGCAGAGGGCATGGCTGCCCCCACTCGACATCGACAAATCAGCACCCATAGAGGAACCCTTTGCAAGCCGGGCTGCGGGGCGGGGCGGGGCGCGGGGCGGGGTGGGGCGGGGTGGGGCGGGGGGGAGCGGGGCGGGGCGCGGCGCGGCAGGACATCCAGCAGACCACGGCCCAGACCCCAGCCGGCGCTGAGCTGCGCTGTCCGCGACCATGCACGCACGCACACGCCCCCAGCCCCCAGCAGCACCAGAGCAGCCCTCACCGCCCCGCCCCGCGCGCGCCCCACCCCACCCCACCCCACCCCGCCCCGCCCCGCCCCGCCACTCCACGGCTATCGGCTGCTATAAATCCATCCCTTGCAATTATTCGACCCCCTCTTGAATTTCTCCTCTCCTTTCATGAGGGGATGGAAGTGACGGCTCCAGTCTCACACTACCCCTTCCCCCTCCCCTCCTCTCCTCTCTCCACCACCCCCCTCCCCCAAACCCCACCCACATAGCGAGCTCTGGCGATAATTATTCATGGGAGCGAGGTCAGTCGGTGAAATGGGACCCAATAATGCAATATAGAAAGGGCTGAACGTAATTAACGAAATGGTCCGAGCGGAAGAAGGAAGGCGCTCCGCGGGGCGGGGCGGGGCGGGGGGGGCGAGGCGCGTGGGGCCGACCACCCGCCGAACGGACCCCCCGCGCCCCTCTCACAAAACCACTAACAACTTCCCTGAGGATAGAACATCCCCTTCTCTTTTCTCTTGTCGAGCTCTGAGCCCCTCTGCCCCGCCGACACGGGGGTCGCCTGCCCTCATTAAGGGGCTCGACCGTCCGATCGCCCCCCCCCCCTCCCCCTTTGCCCCCACGGCGGTGAGCAACGCAATGCTGCCATCGTTATAGCACTGTAAACTGCAGCCGACTTACAGCACTGTGGTAGGCGCGCCACCAAACTTTTGGCCTGATCGCCCCACGACTTGATTTCAAACACATTGAGTGCGGCGTGGCGTCACCACTATGTGGTCACGCTCCCGTGTCAAATCATTAGGGTATAAAAACCTCCCGCACTCAATGTGTTCAATCGCAGTAAGTTCTAAAGCGCGCCCGAGCGAGCAGCCCTGGGTGAACCTTTAGTACTCACTCCCACCGCACAGCACCGCGCGGTAGAGTAGGCGCAGAAAACAAAAACAATTTAAAAAGAAAAAATTAAAAATTAAAAACGGAACGCGGTTTTGTGCCGCGGCGCCGCCGAGCATGTTCGCCTGGTGGATGAGAGAAGCGCCCTTCCCTCATGGCTCGTGGGCAAATTAGCGTTATCGGTGGATCCATCGGCAAACCGAACTGGGGCGACCGGGGCGACGCGTCGGGGATTGAGTCATCGGAACTCTGCCGCCGCCCGGCCGGTCCCGGCGCTGTGATACCGCGGAGCTGGGAGGGGGAAGGGGGGGTAATTATTATCCCAGGACCAACCATTATGCAAACGAAGCGACAATAACCAGCACAGTGGCCTAGGCTGCGGCGGCGGCGGTGCGGACACCGTCTTGGTTAGAGATACATGCGGGTGTGGGTGCCGGTCTAGGAGGACGCAGCTGCTCCTCCTAGTTAATACAACCAAGTCGGGGTTGAGCTAAAAAAAAATTAGCTCCTGAAACCGACCAGTTTTTTCGTACCCTCGTTTTTATCTAAATATTGATGCGCCGCCTGACCCGTAGAGGAGAGGAAGACTCTTATAATAAAATCCATGCAGCAACCTCGAGACGGAATGGACGCCTGGGCTTGGGGTCAGCCGCCTGCAGTAAGCGGGCGGGGCGGGGCGGGGCGGGGCGGGGCGGGGCGGGGCGGGGCGGGGTGGGGTGGGGCGGGGTGGGGCGGGGCGGGGCGGGGCGGCATGACCCCGACGCCTCTGGCACTGCGCGCGCTCCGCTCCTCGTGGTGCTAGGTCATTATGGAAATAGGCGCCTCACGGCTCTAAGACCTCCGGGGCCGGGTGCACCGCACGGCGCCCAGCGCGCGTCTAGTCTAGCGCGTCTAGTCCTAGACTAGCGCGTCTAGTCCTAGTCTAGCGCGTCTAGTCCTAGTCTAGCGCGTCTAGTCCTAGTCTAGCGCGTCTCATGGGGCACCTTTTAGAAGTGTCGTCTCTCTCGCTCCTTATGGCCGTAAGGAGCGAGAGAGACGACACTACTAAACGGTGAACGGTGTTCGGCACCGCCACACTAATGCTGAGGATCGCTCTCGTACCACCGCCATCAGGCCGCTGGCACATGCGGCTCCGCCATGAGTGCGACAAGGACGGAGATTAGGAGAGCGACCCTCGGAATCAGTTATTGGTTTGCCGGGCCCGGGCCGGGCCGGCGACAAGGCGCCACAGCAGCGGCACTGCTTCGGTGTCGCGCGACGCAAATCCGGGTCAAGTCCGGGTCACGCGGCGGGTCGCGTCGCGGCCGGGGGCGGGGGTCGATCAAGAAGCACGACGCACTGCACGCCATGCGGACTGCCTGCCTGCGCGGCGCCCGGGGGTGGCGTGGCGTGGCGTGGCGTGGCGTGGCGCCCAGCCTCGTCCGTCAGTTTATTTGCAGTCCTAGATCGTGCCCACTGGTGCCCACGCCGCGTCGAGCCCCTCACTTTCCTGCCCGCCTCGCCCCGTGGGTGGACGCCACACCGTCGGACTCGCCGGAGGCCGGGGCGGGGCGGGGCGGGGCGGGGCGGGGCGGGGCGGAGAGAGGGGATGCTGATAGTGTGGTCTCATGTGCGCACGCAGAGTAAACTGACACAACAACTCGACTTCTCTGCGCGGCCGGGCCGGGTCGGGTAGAGGACGGGAGCATGACATCAAGTGAAGGGAAGTTTTAGTAAACTCACACCACGCCCCCCATCCCGCCCCGCCCCGCCCCGCCCCGCCCGCACCTGGAGAGGGCGCACACGGCCCGCGGCGGCATGGCGCGGCGCCCGCGCCCGCGCGCCCCTGACCAGCCATGTCCGATATTTAAGCCCGATATCGGGCGGCGCGCGGTCGAAAGTGGGCGCGAAGCCATCGGGCGGGGAGACGGGTGGGCTGGGCTGCGGCCAGTGGCCAGTGTCGTGTCGGCGCTTTTTCAGCGTCAATCCGACTGGAATAAGAGTCGGGGAGGGAGGAGGGACGTCCTCTCTGGGCTGAAGCCTGGGGGAGGGGGTCCGCATTCCCACCCTCCTTCTCCTTCTCCGGCGCGGGGTGAGGCGGGGCGGGGCGGGGCGGGGCGGGGCGGGGCGGGGCGGTCAGGTCACAGGTCGCACGTTCACAGTGAGGCCACGTGTAGTCGTGGTCGCGCCCCTGGCGCCCCAGGCGCGCGCACTCCACCGAGCCCCCGGGGAGATGGGAGAGGGGAGAGGGGAGGGGGGGGGGTCGAAGCCTCGCGCAATTGGCGGGTGCTGCTATCGCGTTCATCGTGCACAGTTCGGCCATTTACATCGACCTGAAATTTAAAATTGGCCACGAACGAAGCGAGACGTCTGCTCGCGCGGTCAACGCGACAGAGACAGAAAGTGAGGTTAAAGCACGCATCTCGCACGCACGTATCTCTTGGTGACTTTTGGCCCTTTTGGCGTCAGAAACAGGGAAACTGTCAGAGCCCTTGCCCCCCCCCCCCCCCCCCCTTTCGACACCTCAATTTAATACGTACTCACCGAATGTGTTTGTCTGCTGCTGTCGGTCGATGTTGTTGGGCTGCTCCCGCGCTGTTTGCCGCCCTCTCCTCTCGTCCGTCGGCTGCTCTCCTCTCACTACGGTGGCGGTGCGTGGCGACGACACATCTCGAGTTCACTGTCGTGTTGTGATGACACTGCCGAGTCTGGCCGGGCGGGGCGGGGCGATGCGGGGCCGGGAGGGGAGGGGCTGCTATCCGCCCTCACTGGATCACTGCAGGGTGATTCCGAACGGCGGTTCGTAGTGTCCTCTCTCTCGCTCCTTATGGTCCTGCCGCATGAGTGCGACAAGGACAGAGAGGCGAAATCACCCTACAGGCACGCGCTGGGGGCCATGGGGTCGCGCCTCCGGCCTGACCGCTGCACTTTGGCCGGGGCTGGAGTGAGTGTGGAGGAGGAGAAGGAGGACCCTCCCGAGGTGAGGCGAGGCGAGGCGAGGCCCGGGGCCGGCCGGGTGGGGGCGCCTCGCGGGCTCGCGGGTCCTTCCCGCCACCGTCACGCGCTGCCCGCCCCCCTCGCGCGGGGGCGGGGGGCTGCTGCATGGCTCAGCTGCATGGGGGCGGTCCACCACCCTGTGGTCACACGTCGGCGCGGCGTCGACTGCCCCTCACGACATGGGCGCGGCCTGGCGGGGCCTGGCGGGGCCCAAGGCGGCGCGGGTGGGCGTTGGGCGTGGCGCGCGGGCGGGCGTCCTGGGTTCACCCGCCGCCGTTGTGTCCCGTCCGATGCGTGACTAGAGCGGCCCGCGGCGTGGCGCTAACCGACCCGTCCTGCTGCGGCGACGTCTATCCACCGACTGGACTGGCTGGCGGCTGAGCGGGCGGGCGCGGGGCGGGAGCGCGGGGCGGCGCGGTGGGCCCACGGGCGGGCTGGGCCACTCCGCGGGAGAGGGGGTGCCTCTGCGGGCCGCGGGGGCGCAGCTGCTGGGGGGCCAGGGCTCCTTCTCTTGCTCCCAGCCCACCCACCCTTCCAGCGCGTGGGGGCTGCGACTGAGGGGGAGGGAAGGGGGCAGCTGCCCTGCCGCCTTGCGCGAGTTGGGGCAGGGGGTGGCCAGGGGGTGCACAGCGCACAGCTGTAAGTAGGCCAATAATAAACGTTAATGTCCATTGATCGCACGTCGTCTCATTTCATTCACGAATAGTCAGACCAGCTAGAAAATGTGTTCTGATGTATTATTGTAGGCCGCCGTAAAAGTCTGTACCAATCTGAAGTTATTCACGAGGCTGGTTACTATACGGTACTTAAACACCAACTTGAAAACTAGTGTAACCATAGCGGAAGTATAACTTGAACTGTTAACCACTTGTTGGTTACATAAAAGAAAAGGAAGAAAAGGAATATGCTCAACTTATACTTCTTTACAGGTGGCAATGTCTTCTAACTAGGAATTATCAGTCAAATTTGATTTTAAAATTCTTACTATTTTCTTTCGTATCAATGGTGTGTACTTTTTTTCACGCACTGTGAACATGCTGGTACGAGTCACAGTCACAGGCTCTATTTAAACAGGCGCGCGTCATCATTGTATGAGAAATATATTCTATACCATCTTTTGTTTCTTCTTCTTGTTTACGAGAAATTTCAAGCGTTCAGCAGTGTTTGTTTGTTTTGTCCATGTTAGTAAATTTTATTAGACTTTATTTTGCCCTGATCTGTGTAGTTTATTGTGACGCTTTGTGCAATGAGCAGTGGCTTAGCACCAAGTAAAAGCACAGTCTATGTGGGTAATTTACCATACTCTCTGACTAATAATGATTTACACAAAGTATTTGAAAAATATGGAAGGGTGGTTAAGTGAGTATTGTTGTATTTTGGTTTTCTCTTGCAATGGTTTGTCTAGTTTATTTGACAGTGCTTAGACCTTAACATTTTCTTTTTCTGTGATTTAGGGTAACAGTGAAAAAAGATAAAGTTACTCGTAAAAGCCAAGGGGTAGCATTTGTCCTTTTCTTAAAGAAGGAAGATGCCCAAGCTTGTGCAAGATCTCTCAATGGTCAAGAAGTAGGTAGAATCATAAACACCTGAATTTTACGAGGCACAGCTTAGTGTACCTGTATGTGTTTTTCTGTTTAGATGTTTGGACGACGTTTGAAGAGCAGCATTGCAATCGACAATGGAAGAAGCACCGAGTTCATAAGACGTCGCAACTACCCTGATAAAAACAGATGTTATGAATGTGGAGAAGAGGGACACTTGAGTTATGCTTGCTCCAAAAATGCTCTTGGTGATCGAGAACCTCCACCTAAAAAAGAAAGAAAGCGAAAGAAAAAGGTAGGAGTAACTACAGCCAGATTTCATACCTCAAACTAGTTTCTGTATAGTAATATCTCTCCATTATGGGGTTTAGTCGGAACAGGAGTCTGCCCTTGATCCTGAGCGTGAAGAATACTTTGATTCGGATGATGATTACAAAAGCAAAACAAAGAGGCCTGTACCAGCCTCTCATCAAAATGATACAGATGAATCAGATGAAGATGTAGAACCAGACCTAGAGACACTAAGTGCTGCAATTCGACTAACTGTAAGTTTCTTTTGTTCACTATAAAACATTGGCTTGGAATAGAAAATTGACAAAAACGTTTTCTTCACAGCAAGAGCAAATTGAAAGTGAGCAGAGTAGCCAAAACTTAGACAAAAGGCCAAGTAAGAAAAAAATTAGACCAAATTCATATTTTAGTGATGAGGAGGATGTCAGTGATTGATGTAATACTATGACTCACATAAAATACTACATAGTTTAATCATAAAAAGATAAAATATTCATATGGTCAATTTCTTTTTGTTTTTTACAAATCTTACACACTATTTATTTAAAAGCTAATAAAAATGTGAAAACATAAATATGAGATTGCACTCTACTGAAATGATTACACAACAGCAAAACATTTCTTAACCACATTAAGCATAAAATCTTGAAGTTGCTTCAGTTCAACTACCATGCACATTATTAAAATGAGCTCAGAAATTTTACAATCAAATTAATGGACCTTAAGTAATAGGAAAACAAAAAGTGTACCAAATGATTACCCCTGACAAATAATTAAATCACTCATGTCGGGTACACCTTTAATATCCAAGCATTGCTCATTTGCTAAATGAAGGAGACCAACAAAAGCCAGAGGACAACTCAAGTTTTCAGCCATTTTAGGAGGTATCCTCTGAGGGAGTGATTCATACAAAGATTTGAAGTTCATTGAGCCCTCCAGTTTTCTATCATCTGTCTTTTGGCTATTAGGGTCTAAATCATCCTAAGAAAAAAGAAAAGAAGGACAGACATTGAATAACTATATTACATTGCAAAACATACCAGTTGAATACCACAACAAAAAATTTGGTTTCAGTACCTCGGGACATTTTGTCAATATTGACCACATAGCACCCTTCAACTTCTTCATGTCCATTTTCTTAGCTCTCATTTGGTAAGGAATATACAATTTAGCCACCTGATACCACAACAAATATGTAATATGTATTAGAAATAAGGACAGTGTAATTGTAACTTCATATACTGTTCAAGCAGTTTAAATTACATGTGTAAGTAAAGTAAATGTTATTGTAATGACATACTTTGTTTGGTGCAGCAATCAGATTGTCACCAGTAAATGCCCCTGTCTCATGCTCCTGCCCCTCCACATCTTGAGTTTGGAACAAATCATCATCATCATGCATCATTCCATCTCCATCATCATGCATCATTCCATCTCCAGTATCAGCTCCGTGATCATCATCATCATCATCTTCCTGAGGCTAAACATGGGAATTAAATAATAAATTTGTTAAACCATGAAGTTTTGAAATTTTCTGTGTGATTGTAGGTCTCTACATCTCTACTAACCACATTTGGACAGAAACTTGTCCTGTCTGTCGGATTATCATACTGGTAATCACCAACTCCCTCATCCACCTCTGGAGTAGGTGTATCCCCTTCAATTTTAACTGAGTTGTTTTCTCGGCAAAATAACCTGTGTTGAAGTATTTTAGTAATGTCAGTACCAGCACATCTCACAAAACTTACCTGAGAATGTTGTTAAAAGTTAAATTCACAAACCTTGTAATTCTAGTAGCATCATAATGTATATTTCTAACATTCGTAACGCGATCCATACTCCAACCTTGAATGGTTTTCGGTTTAAGTCTCTTTGCAGCAGATCCAAAATACTTCTCAAGTGTATCATCATCAAATAAGAGTACCATTTCTTTCTTCACTCGCTTCTTGGCTTCTTTGTGAACAGCAACATCCTTTTCTTTGTCTGTGATAGCATGAGAAAGGAATAATATGATAACTGCCCTCGTAAGTCATAAAATAATGCTTTTTTTTTCTCTGTAAAGACAACCTTTGCGTAGAGGCTTCACTTTCCAATGGGCTGGGCCAGCCCACATTGAGACCATACTCTGCTGGAAATAAGAGTACTCAAGAGGTACAGTGGATAAATGCTCTTTCAAATCTACCACATGAGCAGGTTGACGTGTAAGTTTGCTTGCAGCTCTGTTAGCTGCCTCAGGTCCGGCATAAATTTCCTCAGGCTCAGAGTCCATGCCTACAAGAAGTAAAATCGTCAGATGGAATCACTAATTTGCACTGTTTTACGCCATTATATACAAAGAAATTATATAAGCCAAAACATTATGAGCAGATTTGACTGTATAGACAGAAATAAATTTTTCAATCAAATTATACCTGCATCAAAAGCACCACCTCCACCACAATCAAAGTCTGGTATGGGTTCTGGTGTTTGATTCAAGTCAAATGCATCAACATCATCAATGTTACTGATGGGTGGTACTGAAGGTGGAGGAGGTATATCAGGTACAGGTGTGGGGTCATTTTCTGGTCTCCATCCAACCATTTTGAAATCGCGGAATGATGGACACAATTCAAGCTTTTTAATATCTGTAACAAAATCAATAAAGTTGGTGAAATAAGCTGGAGCAAATTAATTAATAAATAAAACATTGAGCATTTACCAGGTATAATAGGAAGAGGTACTTTGCAGGACTGCTGAGATTCCTTCTCTACAACTGTTTCATTCAAGTTATCCCGAATTTTAGATGAATGGTGAAAAGGACATTCGCCACTTTGAGACACAGCCAGAGTAGCAGACAGGCGTACAAGGAAGGGATTCATAGTTTGAAAAATTTGTTGCTTTCGCTGAAGTGACTCAGGCTTGTCAGCAAGATTACTTTTAAGCTAACAAATAAAACCAGTATTAGATAATCAGCAGGGGTGGAACTATACTTCAAACTAGCAGAATTGTACCTTTCTTGATTTTTTCTTTATTTTTTTTAATACTTGAGATTCTGGACCATCATCCCTATTATCATTGTCTGCAACTCCATCAGGACCATCACCATCCTCCTCTGTGTTTTTCTTTTTCCTATTTGCCTCTGATCTACCCATAGTAGTTGCCATTTGCACAACATCTGAGTGAACAGCATCAACTCTGAAACTGTAGATTTTTGTGCTGGCATCAAGTGTACAGCTTGCAACCTACAAAATTGATTTGTTTCAGTTATACAGGGGGAAAAAACAGGAATTCATCAAAAGAATAATACTTTACTAAAGAATCTAAGAAAATTGCAAACCTGAAAGTCCTCCATCTGCTTGTCGTGGCGCTTTAACATCATAGACATGTAGTCAATAAGCTGTAAACTAAAAGCATTTTTGACGGTGATTTTATTTTCTGTAGAAAGTTTAATGCAGCTTGCATAGTGCTCAGCTAATTGGGCAGTTGACAGCCCACTGCATGCTCCAAGTCCTAGTGATTTTCTCCGACTAGAAGTATCTGCTGCTGCAGTAAGAGAAGATGGTTGGTCTGGGGCAAAAGATTTTCGTCGGCGTTCCCTTATTTCAGCGTCATCATCATTCTACAATAAAACCACGATGTATATGTTACTTTACAGAATAAATTACACAACAATAAAAGTTGAGAAAAGTTTAAAAAAGGTCTTACCAGCACTTCATTTGTTGAGTCCTTTGTATTGGCAAGGGCAAGAATTGATTTCTTGCGTAGAGGTGAAGCAACACTGTCGCTTGAGTTCAAGCGAGTCAATGTGTGGTCGAACGACATATTGGTGGCTTATTATGAGCTAAAAATCCAAGAGATTAGAGTAGAAAACGAGGGTATAGCAGTAAAAGAAAAGTCAAGTTTTTCACGGCAATGCTAACATAAAAATCTGGCGTCTACTCCTAAATGAGTAGGTTAGAATGAACAACTCGGATGCAAGAGGATTTCACCCACATAATGAGGAATGCAACACTTAGATTCTATTGACTACTGTCAGAAATCTTCCCAAATAGTTTTCAAATTCTACAAGCACGTCGTTGAAAATAGAAGTAAGACTTACGCCATTGACAACAACGATAACAACGGTTTAAGCGTCATCCAAATTCCAAAGCGCGCCTTTTCCACTTTTCTGCGAATAAGCAAACAACACTTGCACGCACCAACCTTACAGCACAATAGATATGTGCTCTAGTTTTCACAACTCAAAGGATTGTATAAAAATTGACTAACTTTGATAGATTATGGTTGTGAAATGACGTAGAGGACCAAGAAAATCGTTTCCCGAATTTCTTGACTCCATAAGATAGCCAAATACTTGGTAATATCACTAAATTTTAACAACAATAGTTCCCACAACCTTAATGCTACATATTTGTAAGTGTTTTTTCTTAATATTTCGCCGTCCGATGCATTGTTTTGATATTACAAAACGTGTAAAAATTATATTTATCCCTTTATAGATATCCATATTGGCATGCCAAAATTAATTTGACATGGAGAGTACAGTTGACAGTCCGGATAAACATAACCTGCCTGTCTTGTGGGAAGTTTTGAAGTGTCTTGTTACACCTGCTACTAATGCTGAATCTATTGAAAGTGATGGCCTTCGTGAAGCCTTTAAATCTAATCTACAGAAAGCAATTACTTTATTGGGATATACTGGCCTTGAAGAGATGCTACATCAAGGCAGAACTTCGGATTGTGGCACGGATTTAGTATGGAATTATGTTGAAGGTGTCATGTTTGTTGTTTTGCAATTAAAAAACAAAATTCAAGAAGATGATATTAGTGTGTCACAGCGTAAAAGTGTTCAATCAAGTTTTCAGTTTGTGGTGTCCATGGGTGTTCTACCTAATATCATGCCAGGTATTATATCTCATACACCTAACTGTGCTATGACAAAACTCCTAGAAGAAAATCCTTCAACTGTGATGCAAAAATATGAACGTTTGTGCGCTGTTGTTAATTTTTTCCTTTGCTGCTGTGATAGCTCTTGTTTTAGATCTCTTATTATTTCTAACTCAGTACATGAACTACTGGCTGCTTTATTCCAACTAAGTTTTGGACCAGTGAAGAAACCAAATGTAGGGACGACACATTTATCTCCCGGCTGCAACTTTGTTATGACAACTGAAATCTGGAACAGAATTGAGAAAGACAAAACCCATTTTCGATCAGTTCTCTCAAAATTTGTTAAAGAAACTTATCAGCCTAAAATCATGTTAGAACTAATGATTCTTCAAGGATATAAGAAAGAACATTCACCTCCACTGTGGTTGAAGAAGTCCATTTCAAGCATTCTGACCTCTTGTCTCATTCAGCCTGGAGGAGTTGCTTCATTAATTCAAGCTACATTTGATTCTTCCCCAGACTCTGGAGCTGACTGGATCAAAACTGATATTCTAGCCAGAATAATAACTAGCCCCACAAATCATTATAATAACATTGCAACTCAGCTTTTGAAGTTAATAGAAAAAGTAGAGGAACCTGGAAACAATGATATGAACATCATAATTGTTGCTTGCATTAGACAGCTGTTAGAGAGAGATGCAGCATTGTGTCAAGAAATGATAATAAAACCATTGCTTCTTCCGCTTTGTCAAATTCACTCCAAAGATAGCATTGGAAATGAAGATGACATCCTGCTGAAAGAAGAGGAAATTGAGTCTGTCACAAAATTGGTCCATAAATGCTTTGCCTCTTCTGGAAGTAACGTCAGTAATGTTAATTTACCAACAAAAATTCTTTTACCCCATATATTTTTCTTTTACAAATTATTCTGCAAAGTTAATGGTAGTGTCAGTTTGCTGTGCAGATATGTTGAAGACATTTTGTATCGTGTTGTATGTGACAGAACGCAAGAAGATCTTGAGAAAATTTTGAAATGTCTTTTATTAGAAGAAAAACAGCAAGATATGTATCTACTACCCCCAGGTTTTGGCTTTATATTTGATGCAAATGGAGGTGTTTCTCTAAGTAAAGTTACAGAATCATCCAGGGACTTATTGTCTTCAGCTATCGAGAATTCTGGTGATATACTTATGAGCTTTCTTGAAAAGAAAAATGATTGTGAACTCTCAGTTTCAGTGTTTGAAGTGTTGATGAAGATGATGGTACAGATAGGAATGAAACCAAGTAGCTCACATTCAGCTACTCTAGGCACAGTGGAAGATACTTTAGCTTCTCTTATGTTAGCTTCTGAAAAACATCTTGGTATTGTTCGATTGCTTGCAGCTCTAGTGGAGAACCCTAGTGTAAGGCAGAAGCTTTGTGATAACCCTGGACCTATCCTGGCATTTATTTTCACTCTCTTTGAAACTCTAGCTCCTGAGTCTGCATCTAGATTTGACGATGAGGATTTGGAATGTATATTTGTGGCATTTATGGTTCTGAATGTTATATTAGATAGCTCTGGTGAGGATACCAACTGGTCACTTTTTACCAAACTCCTCCGTCCTGTTAGTGCAATAAGAGATAATACAAAAAATGATGAGTTGAAAAGATTAGCTGCTCGAGTATTCAACATTATTTCAACGAGTGGTGCAGTGTCTGACAGTAATTTAGATCAGCAGGAGAGTAAAAATACTTCATGTGAAGCAGCCCTACATGATGCCTGTGATCCTTTGTTACCTGTCCGTGGTCACGCTCTTGTCCAGTTAGCTAAGCTTCTAAAAAAACGTGATAAGGAAACATTAGCCAAGAAAAAGGCTGTTCTTTGTCTATTCAAGGAAAATTTAAATAATTCTGATTCGTATATATATCTTGCCGCCATAAATGGAATGGTAGCATTTGCAGCTATTGAGCCAGAAGAGGCAGTCCATTCTCTTACCAAGGAGTATATTTCTATTAGCATAGCTGGAAAAAGTAGTTGTAGAGATCCAGAACTTCGTATGAAAGTTGGAGAAATCCTTGTCAAACTGGTCAGGGAGTTGGGAGCAGTAGCTTACAAGTGTAGAAATGAGCTCTTGAATGCATTTTTAGTTGGAACGAAAGATGTTGACCATTTAATGCGAGCATCTAGCCTATCTAATCTGGGTGAGGTGTGCCAAATTCTTGGATTCAGAGTTGGTCCCATCTTACAAGAACTGCTTGTTTGTGTACAGAGTATTTTGCATTTTGATAAAGCACTTGAGCCACGGAGAGCTTCTGTCATGGTAGTGACCCAATTACTTAGGGGCTTGGATGCAAGCACATTTTCCGTTTTACAAGAGGCCGCCTTAGAACTTTATCGGTGCTTGAAAAAGGTTTATTGCGAGGACCAGGATGATGTTGTTCGTCTACATGCCCAATTAGCATTAGAAGAACTTGGAAAACTAGCAAAAGATATTATTTTCCCCAAGATTTCAATAGAAAAAAAAATTTATGTCTTACCCTAGAATTTTGATTTTGTATAATTTTTTAGCCCTTTTTTTTGTGCATTAGTCAATGCATTGTTTTAAGTTACATAGAAAAATCATTAAATTCATTGAAATAAAAATGTCTTATTTTATTTCTTTAGTGAGTGGTAAAGAACAGTGAAAAAGGAAAAACAAATCCAAATGTTTTACTTTTTTACTGAAAATAGTTTATTATAAAAAAAAGAAAAGCAGTCTTGACACCTACATTGAGAGGATCTGAGAGTAAGTACTTGCCACAAATAAACCTTAGTGGACGGTCTACTGATGATTTACAATATACACAATCCTAGAGTGAGTAATTACAGTTTATCACTATTAGATTACTGAATTCGTACTATACTCTCAACATAAAATTTTACACTTAAATAAATGGATGGATCACGAACAAACAATCTTAAATTGCTCTTTTGTACAAGTATAGAGGCTTCGGAATACATGATTTCTCATGTAACTACAGGAAAAGGAAACAGGGCGAAGAAGAGATCACAGAAATAGTTAAAGGAAATGGGTGAAGGCAAATTCGATTGTGAGAAGGAAACTTACACGGTCACAATGCACTTTGACCATAACCATAAACAGGAATGTTAAAGAATCCTTACTTATAACAATCTCCACAAGGGCAAAAAAGTAAAAACATAACACTGATCATGCTTTGTATGAGTATCATAAAAGAAACAAAAACAAGATGAAGTTTTGGATTAAAACCCTCCTTCACAAACAAATTGCCTGTTTATAACAAAAGAAGGGACTGAAAGAGGGGAAAGTAAGAACTAATTTTTTTTTTTTGCTATTAAAGTTACAAATTCTTATAACATGTCAATCATTCTCTCTCTCTTTCAAACAAGTACTCACACACATACACTCATATATCTGATCACAGTGAGACAGAAATGGCCCAATTTGTGTAAATAAGTTAAGGAGCAGTAGTTTTGAAGCATTAGTTTAACAGCAAATATTGTTAACTACTACAGGTTGACGGATTCTAGGTAGTCAAACAAAATTCTGCACCTCAACTTATTCAGTAACTTAAACATAAAAGAAAATAATGTAGATGCACACCTGCAAGTTCATGAGATGAGATAATGCTGTTACTAAAGCAAAGAACAAATATGCAGGAAGGAAAGGCTACAACATAATACTGTACACAATAATACAATCACAATCCACATGTGTGGAGAGTAATAAAAATCCTTTGTTTATGTACAATATAAGACAAAAATACTCAGTGATCCCAACATGTATATATATAAAAAACAACTTATCTCATGAAGAAAAGATCTTGTTGGTTCTTTGTGGTTCTATTAAGATAATTACAATATTCACAGTCAATAAGGGAATTTGATTTCCCTCAAAAATTTCTCCAACAGCCAGTACAAATGTCATGGACATGAAAAATATCAGAGAAAGAGAGTAAAGTGATTAAGTCTTGTTGATTTTCCTAAAAAATTGGCTAGCACCAAACATTATTTATTAAGTCTTGAGGCCCCTTAACTGGATTTCATTGAAACCAGGCACACACAAAAATAAAAATAAAAATTGGATTAAGAAAATTATTGAAAAGAATACTGCATAAGAAAATCTTTCCTAAACAAATAGGAGCTAACAGATGAAGAAAAAAAAATGTATGAGACATCAATAATCAGTCAAATGGTTACAAGAACCATTAACACAAAACATTTCTCTTTTTAGTAATAAAAATATTTCTTGTCTTTAAAAAGGCACCCTGTTTTATCAGTCTCCATCAAAATATAAACACATGGACAGAGTAAAAAACATAATTTTCCTCACTTGAATGTTCATTACTTAAAGGATACAGTGATATGTACCGGTAAAATGCGTTTGAATGGTCCGCCTAAGTAGCTAGCATAACTTTTGAGTCCAGAGGTTGTAAAAAGTTGTCAAAAATATATGTATATATATATATAGAAAAAATTATATAAATTATGTTTTGTATGTAAATATATATGCATATATTTATATTTATGTATAAAAGGAACATGATTTAAATTCTATTAACATAAAAAGTATTTACAATGCATAAACCAGTCAGGAATGTATATCAAAAGTACTTCAGTGTCTTTCATAACGCGTAGATGAATTAAATTCTACCTACTCATAACTGTGGACCAGGCAGAGTGCTTGGTTAATTTTTGCCACCACTACACAAAAATAAAAATATAACACAAAGGAAGACTAAAATTATAAACCAAGATTTTGGATGAATACTTTAGTGTAAAAGATGAGCAGATAGAACTCTTCACACATTCATTCAATTCATCAACAATGAATCACAGGAAATGATGAAGCCCTACAATGACAGCAAACACCACATGACTGGTCCGAAGGTTCTACAAGAAAATGGCAATGATCCAGAACCTTACATATGCAATTATATCACCAGAAAGCTTACATTAATTTGTTATCCGAGCTCCTGCGCTATGATGCATAATCTTGCTGAGAGGGATGTACAGGTGGGGCTTTCCTTGAAAGACTTGACCGATGAACCATTTCTGGTGGTCCTGCATGCTCAGAATCTGCCAGGGACCTAAATCGAACAAACCCATCCTCTGCTACAAGCATTGAAGGTGATGGTTGAGCCCTGTGCAGAGGTGGTGGTGGTCCTCTTCTAACAGATGGATATGATAATAAGGCATCATTTGCTGACTTTATCATAACACTGGGGCTATCATTTGGTAAGCCCCCTCGCGGAGCATACTTTTTGAGTGAATGGCGTTCTGGCCCATATCCTAATGCAGCCTCTTGAGGAGACATTGGTTGAATATTATTCAAAGGGTAGGCATTGTCATATATCTTGCCACCAGACCTCAGAGAATAATGATAACCCGCTTGGTTAGCACAGACTGCTGGATAAATGTCATCCACAGGATCATTGCGGTTGGCATGAGCTGTGTCCCCACCACAAGAGAAGAGAGCAAATGCAGTGGATGATGAATTTTGGCTCTGAGTCTCTTTGTCATCTTCATGAGGATTACAATGGCTGGGAGGCTGGGTACCAGCCCAGCATAGAAGAGCACACATGGCAATTTCTATGACTCTTACAGAGAACTCGAAGCCCCACCACAGCCAAGGATGAGGCTCGTTATCACCTGGAGTCTCATAGACTCCCAACATACCGTACAGCTGTACGGCAGCCATTAACACAGCCAACAAAGCAGTGGCTAGCATTGAACGTACAGCATGGGCCAAAGAGGTTCTCTGAAGCAAAGGAGCAAGTCCAGACTTGCGAGCAGCAGCAGACGAGAGCATTTTGTAAACGTACATGTAACTCAATCCCAATCCCAGACAAACAACAATAAACAAACACTGACAAGCCACAGTCAAGTTAGGAGCTAGTTCTGTAGAAAGATCCAAGGTGACACACAAAACTAGGTATGAGGCAACTGCAGCTGTCAGCATACCAGGGCTTTGGAATCTTCCAGAACCCAAGTGGACCTCACAAGCTCTCAGTAAAAATAAGAACACAAGAGCAAAGGCTGTTGCCAGCAGTGGAAAAACAATGTTAAGCATTAAATCAGAAATGGGCTTTCGGAATGAACAGCCTGAATTGTATGCATCATATGAGAGGAATCCGCAACGAAGAATTCCTATTGTTGCAAGTAATCCATGTAGAGAGAGGAAGTATCCACGAGGAAGTAATCTTTTACCTCCATTAAGTCGAAGTAATGCAAAAATGCAGTAAACAGTCAAAAGAGCAAATGCTACAGCAATGGTGTAAACATGTACATCCCATGCAGCCCCTAAAACTTGCCTTCTACTCGGCCTCATGTGCTGTGTGGTGTCAGGACATGAATGGACACTCTCAGAATGCTCCCCTAGGCGGGTATGGGGTGGAGGAGCAGGATTATGATCTTCAGAATGCTCCCCGAGACGGGTGTGAAGAGGTGGCTGGGGTGGAGGAGCAGGATTATGATCTTCAGAAGACATTTCTGAAATATGGCTATGGGCTCTCTTGAATCCCATATCGATTGTTGGTGGGGTTGTGGTAGTTGTGCTGGTGGTAGAAGTAGTTCTGATGGTAGTAGCTCTTTCAGAAGAGGGTATAATTGATGTTGTCTTAACTTCCGGGTGGAAAGAGCTCTTGGTTGGCTCTCTGCTGGTCTCAGTAGTTGTCTGACGAACAGAGTCAGACAAAGTAGGTTGCGGCATATCTTGTACTGTCCTGGGAGCTTTATTCACTTCTTCTTGCTTTGGGCGGCTTGCACTCATGATGTCTGGAAAATCATGTCTTCTACCACTGCTGCCTGATAAGATGCGAGAGACACTGGAATAATGAAGAATTGGAACAAAGTCAAAATCAGTCTCATTACTTGTTTTTGGACTGGTGCTCTCAGTTGAAGTTGCCAGTTCAGCATAAGCAACTTGAGCTACACGATTAAAACTTGGAGTGTTCAAAGCTTTTTTCTTCGCATGCGGCACTGCCAAATCTGGTGGACGGATTGGAATGCGTTCTTCCTCAGGAGGAGCACGGTATGGCGGTGGAGGTGGTGGAAGTGGTCGTCTTGCCATAGTGTTTGGACCATCAGAGTTGCTGCCTCTCAAAGTAGGTTTATCAGCAAATTGGTCAACATATTCTGGGGGAAGCGGCGGTGTGATGAATACCCTGCTTGGTGGTGCGTAGGGAGGCAAATCTTGATTACTAGGGCTTGTAGGAGCAGGAGAAAGATTTGACTCTGTTGTTGAAGGCACTGATGTTGAGGTCAATGGTGAAGCTGCAGTTGGAAGAGCAGGAGCTGATGGTGGTGGAGCAGGCGCATTGTTTGGATTAACACTGCGTTTAGTTGTAGTTGTTCCCCCATAGGCAACCTTGTTGAAAACAGCTGCTATATCCTGTTCTTGCTCACTTAGGTCCAAAACTGACACCATGGCACCAGCACTCATCGCTGAGGTGAGACTCAACGTAGCCAACCCTAAAAGGGTGGCTACAACTGCACCCGTCATCTTCACTTCCACTCGCGATTTCTGGCATTTGACCAGCATTTTAAATTAAACGCACATTATTTAAGAAAATTTAACACACAAATGTCAGCTGCACTAAGTCTTTGACTCAAATACTATTTCTTCTTAGAGGTACACTCATTCTCTTCACGTCATTCTCACAATGTAGAAATTCACTTCAGCAACAGAATTTCAGCCACTATCCCAGGCCATCTTGAATGGAATGTGTGCATTGTTATGAAGTCCATCAGTTATGTGGGTCACAAATTCTCAGGGACGGTAAATCTGTAACAAAAGATAAATTTTCAATAAGAGTTATGTTTATACAAGAAATCGTTTGACCTAGGAACTGAGGGAGATGACTGAGCATATCAATATAAAAGCATTTCAAATTCTATTTTAAAAAAATTAATAAAAATAGACATTTTCAAATTTGATTTTTAAAACATTGTTCACTTTAAACTCGAAACGGGCATAATGATAGTTACAAGTCTATTTCAGGAGAAATAACACAGCATTCTGTTGAAGGTTATGACCACAACATACTGGCGCATCAATCACCTAGCTTCCCCCACCCCACTGGTTGCATGTCGCGTATTTTAGTAAAAATACAAGCACAACAGACTATAATTTGATACAATAGCGTGAAAATTGATAAAGGAACAACTAAGGTCCAATATAAAGTACGGCCGAGACAACATAAAGGAGAATAAGGAAAGTTATCTTCAAATAGGTCGTGTTGTTGAGGTGCGACGGACGAAGCCTATGCTGAAGACACGGGAATGCAACCAGCCCGACCTCCGTTGACTTCACGCACGGAGCACTTCTACGGTTTCAAACACGCAGTAACACCCACATAATATTCCACACGGTCATGAAATACACTATTTACACAGAGGGCGCAGCACAGTACACCATGTTCCTTCAAATATAATAGGTCACTTGTCTAGGCCTAGCAAAACTGGCAGGTCCGCAAACAAAGGAAGTGAATGAACTCTTCTTAAGGCCGAAAAATGGTTACACAGAGCAATAGAGCACACACCGCGAGTTCAGAGCGAAACACAAAGGAGGGTAGTAACAGAAAAACACATTTCACAATGGTTCTACCTTCAAATTTGTAGAATAAACATTAAAATAAATGCTCCGACTTGACTCGTTGTAAACTTTCACTGGCAGCCATTTGCATTCACTCCGAGGAACAGTGCATTTGATGCACATCGGAATGTCCACGGCCAAATGGATACCCCTTCCGCTGCAGAGTTTTTAGTAAAGTCGCGCAGTTATCTCTGCAACACGTTGCTTTTTTCATTCGCTGTCGAAAAAAACAGCCCCGGGCCATCTAATATACACTGTGTAAATTTCATAGCCACATCTCCTCTGGCTTAACTCTTTTTGTCAACGCGTAAAGGTAGTATGTTGGTGCTACGCGGGTGGTGCTACGTGGCCGTGGCGTCTGCCGTCTGCCCGGTTTGCCGTCGCCCCTCCTCCTCCCCCTCCCTCTTGCCCGTGTCTCCTGCCTGCGGTTTAGGCCCCTCCTCGACCCCACCCTCGACGCTGATTTAGGCCCGTCCCCGGCTGAAGTCGGTGTCCTGTGCGGCCTGGTCTGCGGCCCCCCCCCCCCTGAGCCCCCAGGAGCTCCTGCCTAGCGCGCCGTATCCTGCTATCCTGCTCGTCGCCAACGAGCACCCGTCCACCTCGGACCCGGGTGATCCTGGCCGGTCTGCCACCACTTGTCAGCTGAGCTTGCAACTCTGTCCCATCTGTTCTTGGACGTGAGAGAGGCCCGCCCCGCGGCAAAGTACCAACGTGGTCTGCTACGACAGCAGGCCAGGCAGGCGCCAGTTCCAAATTTAACCGGCCGGTGGTCCTGCCCTGCTCCAGGTCCAGGTCCAGGACTCAGGGTCCAGGATGCCGCCCCCAAGGAGGAATCAACAAGCGCCGGCGACGCCGACGGCTCGATTGCGAACGGCATTGAATATGGTCACATCACCTCAGTTCTGGAAGTCTGTTTTTCTAGACCCTGAAAGAATTTCAATAATGGCTTGTATTTTACTTATTATGGAGGTGGTCCTCAACATTTTTGTGATAGAGCGTGTGCGCTATACAGAAATAGATTGGAGAGCATACATGCAAGAAGTGGAAGGTGTTTTGAACGGTACCTATGATTATTCAGAACTGAAAGGTGATACCGGTCCACTGGTATACCCGGCAGGTTTTGTTTATATATACATGATATTATATTACGCTACTCAACAAGGACGTAATATTAAAATTGCTCAGTATGTTTTTTACCTTTTGTATATTATTCTTCTTTTGCTTGTTTTCCGCATTTATATTAAATCTAAGAAGATTCCACCATTTGTTTTGTTTTTGTCAATTATTACATCTTACCGAGTTCATTCAATATTTGTCCTGAGATTGTTTAATGACCCTATTGCTATGATATTTTTGTATGCAGCAATAAATTGCTTTATTGATGGGCGTTGGACTCTAGGGAGCATTTTATACAGTTTGGCAGTGTCCGTTAAAATGAATATTCTTCTTTTTGCACCTGCTCTGCTTGTGGTATATCTTACCTCACTTGGTAAAAAAGGCACTGCTGTACAACTATCTATTTGTGCATCCCTCCAATTTATATTAGGTAAAAAATGAGGCATTGAAGCAACTAACTAAATATTAGAATTTGCCAAGTCTTAATCAATGATAGTATTTTTGTCTCTTTTGTTGCAGGTTTACCATTTCTTATTGCAAATCCTGTTGCCTACATTCTTGGTGCATTCAATATTGGACGTGTATTCATGTATAAGTGGACTGTGAACTGGAGGTTCCTCCCTGAAGAGATATTTGTTAATAGAGGTTTCCACATATTGTTGCTTTCACTCCACATGCTATTGCTTGTGCTGTTCCTTCCTGAGTGGATCACATACCTGAAAGGATTTGCTCGGCTACGACAAGTAGAGGAGGATCTGTTCTCCAAGCAGAAAGAGAAGTCCATCAAGAAAAAAAGTGCAGAACCTAAGCAGGTCAGTAGTTTTTGATTCCTAATGTTGTGTGCAATATTCTTCATGTACTAACTCACCTTGCTTACTTAGGTTCAGGTCAAAGTAAACATGGATGTTACATCAAGACTCCTGCTTCTTCCCTTATTCACAGCAAACCTCATTGGTATTGCATGTGCACGGTCTCTTCACTATCAATTTTATGTTTGGTATTACCATACCTTACCTTATCTAGTTTGGAGTTGTCCCTTTACCATTCCAATGAGGCTGTCCTTGTTGGGAGTTCTGGAATTGTGTTGGAATACTTATCCCTCAACTGACATGAGCAGTGCAGGAATTCATGTATGTCACTTATTTTTACTACTGGGCTTGTTTTGCAATAGATTCCAGAGTAGAACAAGTGAAGCAGATGCAGGTCAGGCTACCATGTGATTGTGATTAATGTTAATAAATCAATTACTGTGCCAATTAATCATCTTTTCTTTGTGTATTGTATGTCTTGTTTTTAGTTTGTTATTTTTTCCTCTTAAAGAAGTGCTAGTCAGATTCAACTGATGAGTTTAATTGTATGTGTGTCACATATAAATTGTGTTTTGTTACTACAAATGACTTGTTCTCTTAATGTTATTTTTGATTTTCTTTTCTTTTATTCTGTGATCTGTAGAATAGTGTGTGTGGGTCTTTTGACCTGTAGTGTTTCTCTTTATTATGGACCATTGTAAATTGATACTTAGTTGTTTTCTTTGGAGTATACTATTTCTTGGCAATGAATCAATTCTTAGTAAAGTGCATTTCCTTTATTTTACCTCTTCTTCATTAAAGTCTGCTCCAGATGTACTTTCATCTTTGCAGTCATCTAATCTTCTTCTCTTAGCATAGTGTTGAATCCGGCTTTCAAGGCTCTCTGTAGAGGTTTATTAAAAAAATAAGAACCAAAGCTGAGAGTAAGATGATGTGCAGCCGCAATAATGCTTCCTACTTACCACATGTCTGTCTTTCCAGGAGGGGCTTGTATATTTTAGACTTGACGCCTTGTAAAAGAGCTTGACTGGTATCAAAATTGGAATCCCCTTTGACTTTTAGACTTGAAATTTGGTTTAACATGTCCATCAGCATAACAGTTCTATTCATTACAAGAAATTGAAAAAAACTTAAAATTATGTTCTGGCAATCATGTTTTCAGTATATCTATATCTCCTACATACTTCACGGAGCTGAAAGTCCAAATTCTTTGAAGATTGCTTTCCACTTCCCTTATAGTTTCCTCGTCAACTAGCCAGAGTGAATCATCAAAAGGATAACGACAATGAAAAAGATTCAAGGGCACCTCACTAGCCATACTATATTGAGGCTTCCTGGATGCAAAGTTTTAAAAAATAATTTCACAAAATAATTTAGAAAAATCTGAAAATTAGCAAGAATTAATTACCTTGGGTTAGTTTCTATATCCAAAAGCTTCAGCATGATTTCTGGCTCCTCGTACCCTTGTCCAACTAAAAGAAGAATTGCGACCAAACATCGCACTTGGTGCCACAGGAATGCAGTACCAACTAATGTGAGGACCATCATATCAAAATCTGAAAAAAAATTATTTTATAGTAAGGAAACTTACTTAAAACATTGAGAACTGCAAATAACTTCAAATAGCCCTACTTGAATTATTTTGGGATAGGTTCCCCGTGCAATTTTCAATATCTATACTACGAATTTCCCTTACATAATTTACCACACCATTTCCGACATCCATTTTACATAGGTTACGAAAATCATGAGTTCCCAAGATATGCTGTGCAGCCTTCCTCATTGCCTGAAATAATTTGAAGACATTGAACATATTTACAGGAAATTAAAGTCATTACCAGAAAATCAAGTAAAAATTAACATACATCCAGATTAAGGCTACCCTTTGGAAAGTAGTATTTGTAAGTTCGCTGCTCACAATCAAACCTGGCACTGAAGTCAGATGGAGCAGGGCGCCATGCTACAGCCCTTATTTCACTTGGGAGAAGGCGATTTAAAATCTTACAGTACGGTAACTCCTTAGATTGATCAGAATCCAGAGAGTAATCTTCTTTTAACTTACTCCGTACATCTATTGAGATCACCTGCAGCAAATGGAGAAAGGTTGAAACACAATAGTAATAAGGTACAATCAAATACACAAAAAAATTTACAATAAAACAAACAATATCAAATATGTGAGTTGACACATACTTGCCCATATGAACTGACACCTTTGTCAGTTCTGCCACATCGATGATAATTACTGGTTTGTCTATCTTCAACAAGACAAGACTTCTTAAGGGCGGCAAATAAATGATATTCTATTGTGTTGATTGTGTCTTCTTGAGTGGCATAACCTTGATAGTCCCAGCCTAAATACAAGATTCTTAAAAGTATGTGACGCTTACAGTGCCTAGAATAGAATTATTGTGTTCAAGTAAATATTTATCAACGCAATCTATGACATTCTATTCCTTGAAACTTGACTTCAAGTTGAACTCACTTAGTAAAGTCGAATTTACGTTTCTGGGAATTGGTAGAGTTGGAATTTGTAGAATTGGAAGAGTCATCATCTGTCTGTTTTTTCATCAGGTTTCTCAATTGGACGTTGCTTGCCTGAAGTCGCAAAACATGATCAGCCAAGTCCTGGGAAGAAGAGGGAAAAAATGAGAGTAAAAATAGACTATGTGTAACTGAATAGTTATAAGAAAAAACGTTAATTTTTTTTCCTTCTTTCGATCTATTTACTTTCCTAACATTGAATGAATAGTATTCATAACCTCCATAAAACGTGTCATCAGCTTACCTCTTTGGAAAAGGCGAGAAGCTCATCTCTACTATATAAAGTCTTTTTATCTGTTTTCGAAGACATTTTTTATTTTTTATATATTTTTTCCGCTTTTTCTTTCCTTATCCTGACAGCAAATGTTACTGTGCTGGCTGAATCTGAACTTTTGAAAACCCCGCTGTCTTCTTCTATGGCAGAGGCAAGTATGAGAATGTACAGAAGTAGACGCAGTAGTTCAGACAACTTGCGGTAGGTAGCGCTGGTGGTTCTCCCGGACCCGGACCGCCCGGCAAAACGCGCGGCCGGCGCAAGCCCACGCAAAACATGTCATTTACCCGCATTTACCTATCAATCATTAAAATGAAAAAATGCGTGTTGATGCAGTGGATTCCGTGATAGCGATCTTCATCTTAAAATTCCATGAACTGGGAGAGATACAAAATTGTAAAATTATTCCTGGCAATCCCCATGTCACAGTACTATAGTGAATAAGTCCTTCGTCTGCTAATGAATCTTACAAGCAAGGCAATATTTAAAAGTTGGTTGTATTTTATAACGATTGCGATTAGATTGAACCAAAAAGAACAAATCAAACAAGTAGCCAGTTTGCTCTGCTCGTTTGGTGGTTCGTATCCAGTCGGGTCGGCGCGGCTCGGCCCGGCTCGGCCAGGCTCGGCCCGGCTTCGGCTCGCTTCGGCTCCGGCGCGAGCGCGAGTGGTTTGGCAGGATCGTCTGGCCTGGCGTCGCTCTCCTTCCCCGTGTTTGTCACCAATCTCAAGGTTTGTTGGACGATCATTGAGTGAAATCTCGCAACCCTTCATTCTAGGCTTAATCCCGTGCCTCTGTGTCCCGCCGTTTGCCCGTACCCAGTCTTAAAACCAGCGCAAGGTCCATGGCAGAGATGTCATGAGCAGCCCATAACCCCCAAAATCCGCCGCGCCGCAGGCGTCATTAAGAGGCGTTCTTGTGCTTTTCTCCTTTCCCCCCGCGAACATTAACCCTCTCTTGTACGCGAAAAACGAAGCGTGCCGTCAATGCAAAAAAGTGCGAAGTTAGCGCGCTGCTGTCAATATATCGCGTAGGTTAGGGCCAGGTAGAGTCGAGAAATGGCGGTTGTTTGAGGTCAAACGGTAGCTTCGCCTCGCCGGCGGCGGCGGCCATAACAGTGTGAATTTGCCGCTTTCAGGTCCAGTACCGCACCCTCCCCTCGTTCGCCATCACCCCGTTCCCCTTGTTCCAATAGGTTTGTTTTCGCCTCGGGAGTCTTGCGGCACCTTTTCCCAAGGTCCGCATGTAGCCCTGAATCTTTGTACGAGGTCTTAATGACAAACGCTGAAATTGAGATCGGTCCGTCACTAATTGCTCCGGCGGAGGAACACTGCTCCTTTGTTTGATGACGCAGCTCAGTGAAACAGATGCTGTGATTTAGCCCTACAGCGGTTTATTCATCGTGCCAGTATGTGTGAGGCCGCTGGTTTGATTAAGGCCGCCTAAACTTAAGTATGCGGACTGAATCAAGCCACCTTAATGCGCACAACGATTTGATGTGTGGGTGTCATCATGACCATTATCGGTGCCGTGAACCGAACCGGGCTTTTTGTATTCAGATCGCATGTTTTACCGCAGAGTAGAAATCATCTCGTTTCTCCTCACCGGGGCCGGCGGCGGCGGCCACATCTCCCGATGCAGCCAGGTTGCGTCTTCCTCTGAAAAGTGGCGGAGTAGGCGGGGATAGGGGCGAGGGGAGGGGGTGTCTGCTTGCTGGCTAAGACAGTATAAGAGTTACCGCGGTTATCCCCCCTCCCCTTTCCCTCCCACTCTCGGGCTCGTCCGAGAACCTGTTCAGCCTCTCACTGCTCACGCCGGTGGGCTGAGACGAGCCCCTCTGACCCCCACTGCGACCCCGCCCCCCGCGCGGGACCCTCTCGGTGTCCTCGGGATCATTGGCATTTGCGAATCAAGCATCTTTAGTGCCGAGGAGCAGGAGCCTGCGTGCACAGCGCACTTACGGCGTCGTGCGGACGTGAATCCGCGCGGCGATAAAAAGAAAGGAGTTACCCATTATATTCGCCAATCAATGGCACCTTGCCCCTCTCCGTTAAATGCAAATTTTAACGTTACGTCTTTTGGTCGCTCCTAGGTATGTTTTGTTTCCTTAAAGAAAACGTTTAGAGCAAAATTGAATTACACATTAAGCCAAGGCACATATACTGTGCAGCGCAGCGACCCGTACAAGTGAAAAAGCCCCCCCCCCCCCTTCCCTTCCCTCTTTTTATTGTATTTCCTCGCGTCTGCTCCGGCCGCTCGCCGTGCGTGTCGCCTGCCTGCACGACTTCCTCCGCGACGACCTCTCCGCGCCCCGCCCTAAGCTCACTCTTTTACAACTGCACAGCCCTTGTCTTGGTGGTCCAGCTCCCCGGTCCGCTTGATTGCCTGCTCAAGTTTTTCTTCTGCTTTTCCATTCAAAAGTCTCCCGGGCCGCCCGGGCCTCACTGCTTGGCACGGCGCGCCGCACCGCGACGCGGAGGGGAGGGGAGGCGCTTCCGATGTGCTTTGCATGTGATGATGATTCTCACGACGCCCGCCCCGCCCCGCCCCTGCTCGGCACACAGTCCGGCCCGGCCCGACTGCCCACTGCTTGCAGCTTGCGGGGCAGCCTGTGGCCTGTGGCGGGGCGGGGCGGGGCGCGCAGGAGGCACCCCGCCAGCTTGCGGGTCACCCGGTGCCGGCGCGTACAGCCGCGCGCGCGCGCCCGTCCGCCCGCCCGAGTGTGTATGAGAGAGACAGAGATAAAGAGAGAGAGGGAGAGAGTGTGGTGGGAGTTAATCTCTCAGTGCACAGACAGCCACCGCACGGAGCAAAAAGTGAGGAAGAAAAGAGAATGGCGTGGCGCCGGATAACGCGCAGAGGTGCCTTTTACGCAAGACTGTGAGACTGTAGGGTGGGGCGGGGCGGGGCGGGGCGGGGTGGGCAGAGGGCTGTCCAATCGATAGCACTACGGGGCGGGGCGGGCCGGGTAGGGCCCCATCTCGCAATGAGAAGGGAAAGGGAGGGAAGGGGGCGGAGGGGGGGAGGAACAAGAGCCGCGCCGCGTCGCCGATATGTGTGTATGTACGTGTGCGAGGCGGGGTGGGGTGGGGCGGGGTGCGGTGGGGCGGGGCGGGGGCGCACACACCCCTCACTGCACCGGGCAGTCGAAATGGCGCGAGCGTCCTCTGAAACACGTCGAGCGTGTGGCGGGTGATTGCAAAAAATATACAGTACGGTACGCTTGTGCATCACGTGACTCATTTAGGTAATGAATGGATTATGCGTTAAGTGCACGGCAGTGGAACAGGTCCTGACGAGTGTCCTGCCACAGTCGTCTTTCCTCTGAGTGATGATGGCGATGCACGTACGTTACTCGCTTAAAGCTTTTTTTTTTTTTGTTGGTAATCAGCAGCAGCGTTACTTGCGTTTGCAGACCGACGGGAAAAAGTTTCCGCTTGGTGGTCTCTCTTTAGCGCTCTGCTGTGAACTGGCCTTTCGGCAAGTGTATGCTGACCGACGTTTGGCCACTGGTCGTCCAGTTTTTACTTATGGATATTTGGTTGTTTCTATGATGAAATATCTTGGCGCGATGTACCAGTGGCTCTAGGTCTTTGACATGGTGTTGCGGGGTACGGGGCTGGGCGGGGCGGGGTAGGAGGCGGGGTGGGGTATGGGGCGGGGCGGGGCGGGGCGGACGGGACACGTCAGCGCTAGCGGAGCCTGACGCAGGCCTGACGCCGCACAGGGGGAGGAAGGACCCCGGGCAGGACCCCTGGAGTCCTCGAGCTGCTCGCCGGACCCTACAGGCCGGCGGGGCGGGGCGGGGGCGTGCCTCTTCGCAGGGCGTGGCGGGGCGGGGCGGGGCGGGGTGGCGCGGGGCGGTACAGACCGGACCCGTCAGCGGGCGAGCCAGCCGCGCGGCGTGGACACGTAAACGTCAGGGTCTGATTCACCCGACGCATGGCGTGGCGTGGCGTGGCGGACCCGCAGAGGCAAGCTCCGTTTGGAGGGTCGCGAGACTTTTTGGAGGTCATGAGGACTACCTCGCCCTGTGCCCCCCCTTCCACCTAGAGGCGCGGGTACTTCCGCGCCGGCTTTTTCCGCTCAGTGTACCTCGCCCCGCCCCGCCCCGCCCCGCCCCGCCCCGCGCCACCCGCGGCCGAGCGGAGTCGCCCTTCTCTCACGTTGTACCGAGGCGATCTGATAGTAAGTGTATTTACGACCGCTTGCGCGCACTGAGCGCGCGATGGCGCGCAGAAAAAAAAATACGGGAAAATAAAAAGAGTAACTGCGATGTCTGATTTTTGTTTTCTCGCAGTGCGCGTGAAAAGTTTTGATAGCGCGCCGCGTGGCGCCACTTCAAACGCGTTTCTTTTAAAATTATCATTTGATTTATTTATTGGTTTCTTATTGGCTATGTACACGTAGAAAAAAGACTTGCTGATATAGCGCCCACAGTTAATTTTTGCTAGGACAGCAAAATTATTGCTGGATCACCAAAGCTGTTTGCGGTCACAGCTACACAGTTTTCTGTCGTAGCATGTTTTTGGCTAGGGCTGCAAAAAAAAAAAAAAGGTTGGACGCTATATTTGCAACGACGTTTGCTAAAAGGGCGATTCTTTCTCTCCGTGTACCCGTCAGTGTGGTGCAGTGCACACAGGGCTGTAGCTGGGCGCGGCGTGTAACGGAATAATTCGCGAAATGTTTGCTGTTATTGACGGCGTCGCGCGCCTAGCGAGCGCCCTGCCCGGCCCTGCGCTATTGATTGCCAAACTTCTCTCTCACGAGCTCAAGTTTTGGTCCGCCCTGCCCGCTCCCGCTCCCGCTCCCGCTCTCGCCTTGGCCGGCCGCCGCGCCGCTCTCCTCCGCCCTGCAAAACTCGAAACTGCCATTTTCTCCCGTGTAGCAGCAGGAGTGTACCACTGTGCGGCAATCGGCATCTCGCATCCGCGCCCAACTTGGTTGGCAGGGGAGACGCCCTGGCCCGACCCGACCCGGGAGCGTCCTTGCCCTCTCCTCTCCCTCTCCTCTCCCTCTCCTCTCCCTCTCCTCTCCCCTCCGCCTCTCTCCTCCCCTCCGCCTCTCTCCTCGCCTCTCCTCCCTCCGCCTCTCCTCCTCCGCCTCTCTCCTCCCTCTCCCTCTCTCCTCCCTCTCACTCCTTCCCCCCTCTCTCCTCCCCTCTCCCTCCTTCCCCCCTATCCACTGAAAAATTATTTGTCGTAAAATTACGAATTAACTCTGGGAAAATATCTTTCATGAATTACCCGTAAAACTTATTTTACAAATAAATCGTAAATTAACGAATGACTTGTAAAAAATTCCTAATTTCCAGACCTGCTTGAATCAGGAAATTTTTTTCCCGATCCCGTAAATAACAAATGATTCGTTAAATAACGAATATTGAGATTGTTGTGTGTATTTATAGAAGGATGTCACAGGCGCTGGTATAGTTCGCCATGGTCCTTCACACCTACATGACCCATTCTGAATATTGAAGAGTACAAACCATCCGTAAGTTTATTCGTTAAATAACGAATGCCTTGAATATTGAGATTGTTGTGTGTATTTATAGAAGGATGGTACAGGCGATGGTATAGTTCGCCATGGTCCTTCACACCTACATGACCCATTCTGAATATTGAAGAGTACAAACCATCCGTAAATTTATTATTTATCATTCGTAAATTGTTAAAACCATCCGTGATAGTTTCTAGACTCATGACTCAAATTCGTTCCATAACGAATCATTCGTTTAATTACGAATCATTCATGTTCTAAAATGTCGTACATATACAAATTGTTGATTTCTGTAATCACCAGATAGTATTCTTAAATTTCTATGAATGGCTCGTAGAATAACGAATTATTCATGTTGTAGTTTGTCGTAAAATTACGAAATATTCATGTGCTGTCTAATACGAGCAATTCGTGACATAGTTTGTCGTAATTTTACGACAACTTTTTACAGTGTCCTCTCCCTCCTCCCCCTCGTGCAGAGGTGCAGCACTCATTAGGACGACTGTGCCACACAGTCCTTCCCCGCACCGCGCTCCACTCCACCTTGTCAAGTGTAATAGAACGGCCCGGGAATAACATGTGTACACCAAAATTATTGCGCGTTTTTTCGTTTTTAATTTTTTCCTCTTAAATATATATTTAAATTTGGGGCGGTGCAGACTATGGGCGTGGCGCGTGGCGTGGTGTGGCGCGGTACGAGAGGTGCTGGCGCTGCAGTACCGGGGCGGGGCGGGGCGGGGCGGGGCACTGCTCTGCTCGGCCCAGTCGTCAACGTCAGCACCAGCCGCAAGCCAACCCTTCTCTCTGCTCCTCTCCTTCCTTTTGCCTCTCTTCCCAACCTTGCTCTCGCCCCCCCCCCCCTCTCTCTCTCTCTCTTTAACTTTTTCACTCGCTCTATTTCTCTCCCTCTCTCGGATACCGACCGGGGGCGGGGCGATACGGCTTCGTACTAAATGTTTAATCTGCCATATCATTCTTTATGATGTTTGAATCGATATCATCGTATGCTTTCTGAAGTTCCAATCACCCCGCAAACGACGCACTAAGAAAAGCTTTACGCGGTGAATGTCCAAGTAAGGTAAAGTGATGCACCCTAATTCACCGTAGCTTACAGTGGCATTCGCCGCACACGCGAAAAAAATAAATAAAAAAATACCGTAAGTGTAACAGTGCTGCAGGGTTCACTGTAGCTTACAGTGAAATTCACCGCAAGCTTTTTTTTTTTTTTTGGGAACCATGGACGACCATGCTATGGAGGAAAGGAAGGGTTGTATTCGAAACGAGTCGAAAAAGAAAGTTACTTGAGCAGTTGGAGTTCTCCAGTCCCCGCAAGTTTAAGTCGTATACTTGTTGCGGGTTTGACGGCCGCTCAACTCCGCTCCGCTCGAGTCGCTGATCGAGCTGCCGTTTGTCTCATTTCTCTCCCCTCTCAAACGTCCCCGGGCCGGGGCCGGGGCCGGGGCCGGGGCCGGGGCCGGGCGGGGGCGGCGAGCGCGCAGAGCACCCCCAGCCGCCCCGCCCCGCCCCGGGGGTAGGGGTCTGAAGGGCCGGGGGTGGGGGTGCGTGCGGCGTCGGGAATGGCTGGCCGTGTCAGCTTGGCCCGGCCCATCGGCCCCGCCACGCCCCGCCACGCCGCGCCGCGCCCCGGCTGGAGGCTCCACCTCTCGCTACCCTTTACCGCCCCCACAGCGCCCCACCCCCGCCGAGAGAGAGAGGGAGAGGGAGAGAGAGCGGGAGAGGGCGGGGGATGGGGAGAGTGAGCTGCCAGGCTGGGCTGGGGCGAGCCAAGCGCTGTGGTCTCCTGGTCGGGAGGGTTCGGGGCGGGGCGGGGAGGGGAGGGGAGTGGGAGCGCAGAACACACAAACACTGTCTCTCACTCACTCACACCCACACACACTCCGCCGGGGACCACACTGTTACGCGCTCTATGGCAAATGTCACCTAATCGCCATGTTTTTCCGCGTCAGCGACATTTGGTTTCCTCCGCTGCTGTCGCGTCCTGGCGGAGCCAGAGCGGAGCGGAGCGGTCGCTTATGGTGATGAGCGCTGTCCATGAATTCTCCATCTCGAATATTTACAGACGTGAACTCGAACAAGTCGACTCGCTCGTAGTTCACCTCTCCGCCCCGCCTCCGCCCGACTGGAGAGGGGTTTGCGCTCGACGGGAAATTACAAAGTGCCGTCACTAAGTCAGTCCATCCTCTTTTCTTGATCGTATTTGGGCGCCCCCGTCTTGCCCCGGGCCCTGCTTCGGCTGGCACGGTTACTGGGGTGGGGCGCGGCGGGGCGGGCAGCTAGAACACTCTCATTGGGCCAGGCGGGTCGCTAGAGAGACTGGAACGCGTTGCGGAGAGTTCTCTCCCTCTCCCTCTCCCTCGCCCTCTCCCTCTCTCCCTCCCTCTCCCTCTCTCCTCTACGCCCACCCCCTCCTCCTCCTCCTCCTCGTCCTGTTGGTCGTCCGAGTGAGTAATCTTGTGGAAACTTTGCTCCGTTTATCCCCCTTTGGCCCGATGGGTTCCTCGCGTTTCTCTCTCGCAGTGTCTGTGCTCTATTGCTTTGGGTATGCAGGTGTTGAGCGGCGGCCTGGTGGGAGGGAGCCTTTGCACCTTTCCCATTCATTTTCTTTTGAATGTACCCGTCAGCAACATCACGCTCGGGTACGCCGCGCCGCTGCGCTGGTCTGGTGGTAGGCGAATTATATGCAAGCCAGCACCAACAGCGTAAACTAGTTTTCTCCATACGCACCGTGGAAACTAGTTGTACGTCGTACGTGTTTCTCGGGAAAATTTTCCGCAAAGTGTGTTGTTGCAGTGCAGATTTGTAAAATGACATAACCACCAAGAATGTGCTGTCGTAAATTCACCACACGTTTTGTAAATAGTAGTAAACAAATATTTTCTAAATTAACCTGAACTTTTTTCCCAGGCAGAGGTATATTTTCCCCCCGTTTTTTTTCTCTTTTGAGCATTCTATGCCTGTGCTAGCGCGCGCAGAGCAGCAGGGTAGGCAGCCGGTCTCTGGCTCGATGCGCACGTGTGGGAGGGTTGCCTACCTCCAGGGCGCTGTGTGGCGCGGCGGGCTGGAGGAGCAGGGATCAGGTCCCCAGGGAGGGGGGCGAGGCGTGACGGGGCGGGGCGGGGCGGGGCGGGGCGGGGCGGGGCGGGGCGGGGCGCTGCAGCATGGCGGCGTGGTGTTGGCTGGTACTCGCACTCAGTGACGTCCCACCACACCCCGCCACGCCCCGCCCCACCACGCCCCGCTCCGCTGTACCTACTTTGTTGTCGTTTCGCGCGTCGGTTAGGAAGGGGGATGAGTAGGAGAACTGGCGTAGCACTAGGGCCTGGAGAAGTTTGCGAGGTGGAAGGGGTGGAGGGAGGGGGTAACATGCTGGTTAGTTAGGCCCCAAACACGCTTGTGGGAGTGGAAGCAGGGCGCGTGAGTCTGCCGGAGCGTCGGATGAGTCTGATTAGCTTGTGATCAAAGGGTCATGTCATACCCGCTCGGAGGTCGCGTCGCGTCTCCGGCGAAATCAAGGAGTGCTGCAGAGAGAAGGACTTTAGTTTGGAGCGGGTGCTTCACCGACGCTGTAACAGCAGTGCGATCACGGTCCAATGTCGGTCCGGAACAGGCAACACACTTACGGCACAGTTGCAGTTTTTTTGACTGACTCAAATATATACCGTATACTGCGAAAGGCTGTGAGGATGGATAATGGTGTAGTTTGCAGATGAATATTGTTCTCCGTTTGATACAACGTCGTGAGCGCTCACTGCGGCGCCTCGCCAGGGCCGTGCCGTCCCGCCGAGGGAAAGCGGCCGTCGTCGCGGGGATAGTCCAGCTGCAGTCGGCACCGCTGCAGGTCTTGCCCCTCTCTCTCTCCTACGCGACTTTCACTCATAGACTCTGCGCGCGTCCACTCCCCGCCCGGCCCACCGGGTGATATTAAGGACGCACTCTGCCCTGTGTGCAAACGTTTGTGCGAAGTTGAAACTTGTTCTGTTCCGTTTCATGCAAATTTATGTGCGCAAAACTGCTTGTCTTTGTATGAAAGCGTGCGAATCAACGCACCAATTTTGTGCGGAGAATTTGAATGTGTAACTTTGTGCGAATGAAATATCAGTGAGCAGGGCAAAGGCTTGGTATTAACCCTCTAAGGCATGAGCCGGTCCAAATGAAAAAAAGTTGGATATGGGACTTGTGCCAACCTAGGTTATGTCTAGGAAGCATTTTAAGCCCATGGGGGGTGTTCTAGCATGTACGGTTTAGGATATCTGAATGTAGTACACCAACAACGTTATGCCTTTGGGGTCAACCAACATGATTTCTTATTTTTGTTCCAAAGTGAATGAAATTTTCATGACAGGTCTGGGTGGTACACGGAAAAAACTTCGTCCTGGTTTTCAAGCAGCTCCGGAAACCCTGTGTATTTTCTCCATAAGAGCTGCTTGGTTTTTCCAAAACTGCTTGAAAAGCAGGACGTCGTTTTCCCCGTGTAAAGATGTTCACATTTCCGCAAAAAAAATGATCACGTTTTAAAATTTGAGTGGCCATTTTCCCCCCAAAACACGTATTTTTTGGTCAATTTTGAGGGGTGCTAGTAAATGACGTTGTATAGACGGCAAGTCTTTCAGAAAAACGTGGGTAACTCTCAAGGTTTTTATGCAAAAAAGTGTAAGGAATAACATCCCGAGCTCAAAACATCAAATTTCTCAAAGACGATGTCTCTGGGGCCGCGCAAAAGTGAGCGTTGTTTTAAAACAACACCATGCCTTCCCCTACGAAGTACGTGAAAATATGATTTTCTCAAGAAAACGTACCGTAAAAGTCTCTATCAGTATCAGCATCTTGAGTAGTGTGTATTTTTGTGAAACTCGAGGCTTTGACCTCTAAAATCAGTGCCTTACGCCCTTGCATGTGAAAATTAAAATTTTGCCTTCGTTGTTCTCAAACAACATATGTTGTTTGAGTACAACAAACGTTGCGCTAAGGCGCCTTTTTGTACGGCCTTATCTCCTTCAACCGCAGAGTTACAAACTTTTCCCAGTTTACCGGCTGGTAGTAAGTGTTTCTGAGGTACTATCAAGCATGCATACGTGACGTTAGTGCACAGCGTCTGTGAGGAAAGGCCGCTCAAAACGGCCCATCCGTACAACCCTTGTTGTTCTCAAACAACATATGTTGTTTGAGTACAACAAACGCTTCGCTGAGGCGCGTTTTTGCACGTCAGTGTTACGTTTATCAATATTCTTAACTTCGAACACTTGATATAGCTTCAATTTACACTTATGAAACATGAGAGGCGGAAAAAGTTGATAACTTATAATATTTTGCGTTTCGAGGAAGTCGGGTGACCCCAAAGGCATGACGTCGTTTCAAAACAACGTTCGACTTTTTTGCACTGTCAAAGCAGCCTGACGCACGGGAACGGAGAGGTAGGCTTCGGATTACGACCAGCCAACCTTTCTAATCAGGTTTCTGTCTAATTATCAGCCAATTTCACCCCTACCAAGTCAGAATGGGGAAATCTCGTAGCCGGCGCACTGAAAATTGAAATTGGTCATTTTTCGTTCGTAATTGGAACCACTGTGTGCATTGGAGAGGTCTGTCGGCCAGACTGAAACATTGACGGGTACTAGAACAACATGTTTTAGCCATAAAAACGTGAAGGATGTAAATGTTAGCTGCCCTGGAGCCAAATTTAGTGAACGTTGTTTTAAAACAACGTCATGCCTTAGAGGGTTAAGGACTTAATTCAAGACTTAAACCACCTTAAAATAAGTATATGTATTTGCCTTGATTTAAGTAAGACTTTGAAGTTCAAGGGCCTTGAGCCTTTTTCTTGGTGTAGGCAATCCGTCGCTGCCTACGGTATTTTTTTACAGTGTGTGACAGCCCCCCCCCCCCTTCCCCCCTCGCGTCCTGTCCAGGGGACGTGTCCTCATATCTGATGCATTTGCGAAGTCCGCTGCGGAGCGGGCCGTAGGCCGCCGGCCCAGGGCCGGGCATATGCCCCCCCCCCCCCCTCCCTCCTCCTGGCTTAGGCTGCCGGGCGGGGCGGGGCGGGGCGGCTGGCACAACAAAGTTTATCCGCTCGTGGAGTTGAGTTGAGTTGGACTGATAAAGTTGATTATTCCGCGACTCGGTAATGAACAACATCAGTTTTGCGGCCGCGAGTTTTGAAGCGGCGATGCCCCGCGCGCTCCCTGGCCCTCCTGGAAACTTTCAGTCGGCCCCTCCCTGCGAACACAGACATGTATATTTTATTTATTTTTATTTAATTTCTTTTTTTCTCCTCATTTCCTTCCCGAAAAAGACGAGAGCGGAAGCCAGGGTGGCCGCAAAAGTTTTCGTTCTTGTTTTCGATTTTTATTTTTTTTGTTTCTCTCTCTGTTTTCCTCCTTCCCCCTTTTCCTCACCCTTAGCAGCAGTAGCAGAGGGCCCAACTTGGGCGGCTCCCTTCCCTCTCCCCTCCACTCGTGTGTCTGTTGCTGCTCGAGTGTACGGTTCTCTGCGCGCCTGTGCGTGTGTGTGTGTGTGTGTGTGTGCGCGCGCACGCGCGTGCCCCGCCCTGGCCTGCGTCTGCACTGGTCCATGGACCAGTACTGTGCGGGGCGGGGCAGGCCGTGGAGATGAAAGGTTAGATCAATAAATGGGCGCTGGCCGGCCGGTCCCACCCCGCCTCGCCCCGCCCCACCCCACCCCGCCCCGTGCCGCGGCGTCCCCCTGATGAGTGACACCCAGCCCGTAGCAAGGATCAGGGCCTGGCCCAGCAGTGGCGGGGCTGCACCCGGCGGTGCCCGCGGCCGCCCCGCCCCGCCCCGCCCCGCCCCGCCCCGCCCCGCCCCGCCCCGCCATGCCGGGTTACGTAAAGCGGTGCAGAGAAAGCCGATCGCCGGGGCCTGGCTTCCCGCGCCGCCCATGTCACTGCCCGCTAGGTACACTGCGAATTAAAATATTAGTTTCGCGTTGCGTGCGCCCGCCTCGCCCCTGCTGGGCCCGCAGCGATAGCTCCACTCCGCGGGTGGGGCGGGGCGGGGTGGGGTGGGGCTGCCGCCGCGGCGGGCGCCAACAGTCGCTGACCTCAGCCCCCCCCCCCTCCCGCCCCGCCCCGCCCCGCCCCGCCCCGCCCCGCCTCCCACGGTAATGCCCTTACTGCGCCGCTCTGACTGCCCGCCCCGTCCAATCCGTATCCGTCGAGTCCCCCATCGGGGGGCGGGGCGGGGCGGGGCGGGGCGGGCGCGGCCGGGATGTCCTCGATATGACTGGATGACGACGACCCCCCTCCTCCTTCCCTCCCCCCAAACCTCCGCCCTTTCATTCTTTTCCCTTTGGCTCCACGCCCCGCCACGCCCCGCCACACCCCGCCCCGCCGCAGACGTGAAGCCGACCGCAGAGCCGCGCTGCCTGCCCCGCCCCGCCCCGCCTTGCCCGTGCTTGTCTACTCTGCGCTGTACATTCATGTACGACGTTTTAAACACCGGCTGCGGCGCTGGGCTGGGGCAGCAGGGTTATTTCCGAGTAGAGTTTTTGACTGAGCTGCAGTGCAGCCAGTCCCGATGTGGTGGGCGTCCAGCGGTTCTCCCGCCTCCCTCACTCCCGCTTCCCTCACTCCCACCCCTCTCACTCCCGCCTCCCTCACTCCCGCCTCCCTCACTCCCGCCCCTCTCACTCCCGCCCCCTAACGTGTATTCGTAGCTCCAGCGGCGAAGGAATTCGAACAATTACACACCGGCGAGCCGACCGCTGGCGAGCTGCCGCTGCGCTTCTTTTAATTTTCAATCTTTCTTTTCGTTTTGTGTGTTTTCGGGTGTTTCATTCTCGGCTTTATCGTCTCTCGCCCCCGTCGCCCCACTCCACCCCGCCCCACCTCACCCCGCCCCACCTCACCCCGCCCCACCCGGCCCATCAGGAGCGATCCACCAAGTTTACTTGGCGAGGGTTTCGCTGTGTCCTCCGTGTTGCTGCTCGTGGCAGAGCGGGGCGGGGCGGGAAAGCGCGTTGCACAAGGAACTTTGATGGCGAGGGGGTGGGGAGAGAGAGAGAGAGAGAGAGAGAGAGAGAGAGAGAGAGAGAGAGAGAGAGAGAGAGAGAGAGAGAGAGAGAGAGAGAGAGCCAAGGCAGAGAGACGCGCGGAACGTGGCAGGGCTTTGCGGGCCGGGGCGAGGAGCAACTCAGTTCACTGCTGGAAAGTTTGTCACGAAAGAACGGCACCTCCGGCTGGGCTGCGGCGGTACTGCCGGGCTGGGCCGGGCCGGGCCGCCGCGCCAGCAGCACGACCGCGCTGCCCTGCCCCCGCCGCCCCCATCATCGGCACCGCCGTGGACGAGGAGACAAAGTCTGTCGTCAGCGCGAGGAAAAGAAAATAAAAAGATGCCGGATATGGACTGGACTTGACAGGACAGGACAGCAGCGGCTGCAGCTGCACTGCTGAGGGGCCAACTGATCAAAGAAAACCAAAGGACGTCGTCGCTGCTGCCGAGGGAGACCTGACCGCTCTTTCTTAGCGCCGAGGGGCAGAAAGAGAGGATGAAAGAAAGTCGGTAATAATTATCAGTTTTGAGGAGATGTCGATTTTTCTCTCGCGGGGTCCACTGACGCGGGCGGGGCGGGGCCGGGGCGGCGGGCGCTTTGCAGGGTGATTAAGTGTCGTGTAGAGTTTTTATCGTGATTTGGAGGAGTGTGCGGTGCGCAGTACCTGGCGCGCGGCCGTGTTCCTGCGGGCGGGATGGACAGGCATGGG
Source organism: Frankliniella intonsa (assembly GCA_033675135.1). Lineage (NCBI taxonomy): Eukaryota > Metazoa > Arthropoda > Insecta > Thysanoptera > Thripidae > Frankliniella > Frankliniella intonsa. Next base: position 1,870,568 of record CM066245.1, on the reverse strand, counting down.
CAGCCTGGCTGGCAGATATTAATGAGATGGGTCATGCAGCGACGGGCGGGGCGGGGCGGGGCGGGGCGGGATCCTACGCCTCGCCTTTGCGCTCGCCACCACACCGCACTGCTTCCTGCAACGGACCTGGCAGCCCAGCAGGATGGCGTGGTTCTGCACCACGTAGCCAGCGGCTCTCAGCTGGTGGCGCCTAGTCCCGCTGCAGCTGGTGGCGCCTAGTCCCGCTGCAGCTGGTGGCGCCTAGTCCCGCTGCAGCTGGTGGCGCCTAGTCCCGCTGCAGCTGGTGGCGCCTAGTCCCGCTGCAGCTGGTGGCGCCTAGTCCCGCTGCAGCTGGTGGCGCCTAGTCCCGCTGCAGCTGGTGGCGCCTAGTCCCGCTGCAGCTGGTGCCGCCTAGTCCCGCTGCAGCTGGTGTCGCCTAGTCCCGCTGCAGCTGGTGGCGCCTAGTCCCGCTGCAGCTGGTGGCGCCTAGTCCCGCTGCAGCTGGTGGCGCCTAGTCCCGCTGCAGCTGGTGGCGCCTAGTCCCGCTGCAGCTGGTGGCGCCTAGTCCCGCTGCAGCTGGTGGCGCCTAGTCCCGCTGCAGCTGGAGGCGCCTAGTCCCTTGTAGAGCAGAGGGTAGAGCTGCTCGCCCTGAGGCCGGCCCGGCCCTGCCCTGCCCGGCCCCCGCGGACCCCGGCCAGCGGCAAGCCCAGCGCCGCCCCGCCGCGTAGCGCCCCAAGTTTTAACTGCTACAAACTTTGTCCAACTTTCGGTACACACACATATTCAGCGGAAGCTCTCCCTCTCTCTCCCGCCCCCACCGAGCCGAGGGAAGAAGTTTCAACACTTCGATAATAAATTTGGCACGAAAGCGATATTAGATGGCCAGGGCAGGGCGGGCGAGCCGGAGCCGTTGTGAGGTGCAGAGATGCGCGGGTTTATATGAGGTGACCTTTTTTTTGCGGAATCTGCTGCGTAGTGGTGTTGAACTGACCGACTGCTTGTTTGTTGCAGGCGGCTCCACCTCCCCGTCCGTCTCCTCTGTGCGGTGAGTACCCCGCGGTGTGTCTGTGTGTGTGTCCGGTCCCTGGCGGGGCGGGGCGGGGCGGGGGGGCGAGGCGGGCGGGCCCCCACAGCTGACGCTCTCCGGCCCGGCCGGGGCCACCGAAGTTCTACGCCGCGGAAAAGTTTCCCCCGCGGCACAATACTGTACGCTGCGGGGAGAGAAGGGGGAGGAGGGCGGCGAGAGTTCTTGTGGTCTAGTCGCCAAATCGCTCCTTTTTCGTTCAAGTTTTGTCCTCTGCAAACTCTTTTCTCGCTCTCTTCAACGCGTTCTCCTTCTCCCTCCCTCCGTCTCTCTCCCTCTCTCCCTCTCCCTCTCTCTCTCTCTCTCTCTCTCTCTCTCTCTCTCTCTCTCTCCTCTCTCTCTCCCTCTCTCCCTCTCTTCCTCCCCCGTCTCCCCCTCCTCCCCTCGCGCGTTTTCCTCGTAGCGTGCCGTGAAGACGTTGATGACTCGCATCGCGTATACGAAATAACGTTATTTCCCTTCCCAAAAAAACGAAAATTATTTTATGGCTCAAGGACTAGTTTGATCACTTTGAGTCATAAGGTAACGAAATTAAAGCGCGATCTTAGCTCTCTTGTGCGCCAGAGCTTGTCAGGGGACCTTGCACGGTTCATGAGATTTTGACGGAAAAGCGTGGAAAAGGCCAAAACAATTTTCGTTACGTTACGACGCCCTGCGCAAAGGTGATGCCGACAAGATATTCACTTTATGAAACCCAGTGTATTTTAACTAAAATCCCCGATGAACCCCGCTCCGGCAGTCCTTTCTCCTTTTTTCCCCCTCACCGCGTGGCCGTACAGCCATTGGGGACCAACTACGCTTTCGCCGACGCCTATTCTATAGTTTGTCTCCAGAAAGCGTTGCCGCCCCGGGGGGACGCCGTGTGGGTAGGCCGCCCTCTGCCGCCCGTGCCTTGCGGGTCTGCCTACCCTGACCGTGCGCGCCCCTACCGCATTCTCTCTCTCTCTCTCTCTCTCTCTCTCTCTCTCTCTCTCTCTCTCTCTCTCTCTCTCTCTCTCTCTCCCTCTCTCTCTCTCTCTCGTTACTTTACGATAGAAATTCGACATCAGAAACATAACGAAGAGTTTGTAAAAGAAATATTAACAGGTCTTTGTTTGTAAAGTTGCGAAAAAAATCCCTTATCGTGCTGCTGCGCGTCGCAAGCCGTAGAGCCGCAGAGCCGGCTGGGCTGGTACCCGCTATGGCGGCCTCGAGCCTCACCTCTCTGGGAGCGACGCCCTACCTACCGCCTGCCATGAGGAAATGCGCCAAGTGAATCGGTCGGTGACAGGCTTATTGCAGGGCCGCGGACCGGCTGGCCGGGCTCGGGCTGCGCTGGGCTGCGGCCCCTCCGCTCAAAAACAAAACATCAATGATAAATTTTAAAAAATCTGCAACCTCCTGAAAAATACCACACTGACCGGCCCGCTCTGGCGTATATTTCCGAGTTGGCGTCAAGACGACGCGGCAGCTCGTTTTGCCCGAAACACATTTCTCCTTCTGGTGCCGTCGTGTGCGTGGCGGGGCGGGGTGGGGCGGGGCGGGGTGGGGCCCCGGGCCTGACGGAGATTACAGTGGCGGGCGCGGCGGGACGCCTCGTTGTGCAGGATCCAGGTACCTCCGCCTTGTAACGCCCTGCCCTCCCCTGCCCTGCCCTGCCTCCTCCGCCGCTGCTGTGGCCGACAAGCAAGAAATGCAATTAAAACCCGAGTATTCCGGTCATGTTGGTTTGCCGCCTGCTACGTCGCGTTTGTCTCGTTCTCTACTCTTTTTCTCCCTCCCTTAGATTTTTCTTACGCCGTCTTCTTGTTTCCTCACTCTCGCACCTCCCCTCCGCCCCCCCCCTCACCTGCCCGCCCCTGACTCGCTGCCGCCGCTTCCGTCGCCCTAGATACAGTACAGTCTGCTGTGCTGCGCTGTGCAGGCCCGTGGCCCGTACTACACTGCCAAGATAAGGCTATACTCTCGCGTAGCAAAAGAAGAAAAGGGCGTTCTGGTGTTCTGCATGCGTCATTTCGATAGCCATCGCCTGCAGCACGGCGTCACGCGTCAAAAATCTCTAGTACTCAAAAAAGTAAAATCTCAGAATCAGCCGATTCAACCGCATCTTAGAGGAATTGCCTCCGTAATAGAGGGTTCCTTTTAAAAAGGATTTTGCATCTTAAGATTCATAATGTTGCGTGAACTTAAAAAAAATTGCATTATACATAGCCAGATCCCTGGGGATATGTATATTATTATTTTTTTATTTTTTTAAATTCTTTTTTTTTGCCGGGCTGTGCACCGCACCATATAAAGGTCGCGTCGCGTGCGGTCTGGTCTGACGTTAATGAACACTACCGATTATTGTGTCGCTCTGAGCGCTGACGCCGCGGGGCTGAGCGGTCCGCGCCGCGCCACGCCACGCCACGCCACGCCACGCCACGCCACGCCACGCCAGACGGACAGGTGCATGGGGGCGAGCGAGTGTGCTGCAGATGGGAGTGGCTGGCAGAGGAGCAGCGAAGACCGGATCGTGACAATTTTTTTGTTTCTCCTTTTCAATTACAACATTATTGATAATTCTTTTTTTATTTTAATCATATATTTATTATTATTATTATTTGCGGCGCTCTTGGATTGGCTGCTGTTGCACGCCCGGTTCCATGTACTGTGTGTACAGTGCAGAAATGCGGTACGGGGCGGCGGGATGGGTTCGCGAGGCCGCACGCCCCGCCGCGCCCCGCCACGCCCCGCCGCGCTCCGCCACGCCCCGCCACGCCCCGCCACGCCCCGCCACGCCCCGCCACGCCCCGCCGCGCCCCGCGTATGTCGGGCGCGGGGCGGAGCGGCGCTGACTTGACTCACGCCGTGTTTAGTCATCGCTCTCCATGTATGTGCCGTGCACCGCGGGCAGGGCAGAGAGTAGAGTGTCCTTTCTACTCTGTGCGGAATGTCAGTGCTAAATATCATAATCTTGAAAGATTCGTCGTACACAAGGGGCGAGATTATTAGTGATGTAATTAGTTTCATTTATGTTTGATGACAAAAATGGTTCATCGTCACATGACGATTACGGTTTAACAGTGTGCGCAGACCCCCTCCAGGTTTACGGTTTTGACTTTGGCGCCCCTTGGGGACGACCCCCGGTAAAAGCTGCTTGCTCTTTTATGTCGCGGCGGCGTTTAGAAGGCGATTAAGCGCCCCGCCTCGCCTGCCTCCCCTCGCGCCGCCGCACTGAGTGAGTGACTGCTCGCCACTCTTGTGTTGTTTCACCCACCGGCGTTGAGAAGCGGCGCGCGGCCGCGGCCGGCCAGGAGAGGGTTACGCCTCGTGTAACAAGTCCTCGCGGTGCACCACGCCGCGCCACGCACTGTCAAAAATATGTCTGTAAGTTTACGACTTTTTTCGTAATTTGTGATTTACAAATGGTGTTGTAAATTTACAATCGAAATCGTAAATTTACGAACGCTTATTGGTGCTCGTTTAAGAATTTCAAGTCGATACCAAGTGTCCTTAAAATTTTGTAATTTTACAATTTGATATCGTAGCTTTACGACATTTCTCATGGAAAATTTTCCCGTAACTCTTACGAATATTTCTCACAGTGCGCCGCGCAGGACGCGCAGACAGGCGGGCGGCTGGCTTAGCGCCGCACAGCGCGGCGGCCCGGGCCGGCGCCGGCCGCTCCGTGGGCAGCCGAAGACTAACGGTAACAGTATGCCTTCCTGTCAATGGCGCCCGTCCGGGGCGGGGCGGGGCGGGGCGGGGCGGGGCGGGGCCGGGGCGGGGTTGCCAGCGGCCAGCAGTGCCCTGGGCTGGGCCACTGTGAAAAATGTTTGTAAGAGTTACGGGAAAATTTTTCCACGAGAAATGTCGTACATAGTTATGATGTCACATATTGTAACATTACAAAATTATAAGGACACTTGGTATCGACTTGTGATTCTTAAACGAGCGCAAGTAGGCTTTCGTAAATTAACGATTTCGATCGTAAAAGTTACAAAACCGTTTTTAAATTACGATTTACAAAATAAGTCGCAAATTTACAAAGATATTTTTCACAGTGGCCGCACCGGGCCCGCCTACCCACCTCATTCCCTAGGCTAACCGCACGCACCGCCGAGCCGATCCGAGCCGCGGCACCGCCTCGCCACGCCACGCACACGCTATGTCTGTACAGCGGGCATGCACGTCCCTCCGCGCGCCGGCCGGCAGGCCGGAACAACTTCTCCTATTTTGTGGCCTTTCGCCTCGAACTGTGTTTAAATAAATGTAACATTTTCTCCCTTGCGCGTGTCGCGCCGGGGCCGGGCGCCCTCTCGGTCCTACCAGTCGCCTGATTCCGAAGGATGGTTTCGTCGCTCTGTCTCTCTCGCACCTATACGGAGCGCCCCACGAGTGGGACAGAGACAGAGCGACGAAACCATCCTTCGGAATCAGGCGGCAGAGAGAATGAGTTGCCTCCCTGCCCTGCCCACCGCGGCACGGGGCCGCAGCCGCCCTGTCCCCCTGCCTATGCTGTACCGCACGCACGGGTGCGGGCGGGTTGCCTACCCCCACGGGGCTCCGGGAGGCACGGGTGCATACACCCGCTTTTAGGCAAACCCGGCCGCGCCGCGCTGCGCTCTGCGCTCCCCCCGTGCATCCGGTGGTGCACATGTCAACGTGCTGTAAAGTAGGAGCGCGGGGCGGGGCGGGGCGGGGCGGGGCGGGGCGTACCTGGCGTGGCGTGAGTGAGTCACACTCGTCATGTCGCACCGTCTCGTCTCGTCATGTCATGCGTGAGTGATGTGATACGACTGTATATACTTTTGGCTTGAGTCTCTAACTTGTAAGCTGAGCTAAATTTAAATTGAAATTTATAAGCTGAGCTAGATTTAAAATGAAATTTATAAGCATAGCTAGCCAAATTTAAATTGCAATTTATAAGCTGAGCTGAATTGCAATTTATAAGCTGAGCTGAATGGTAATGTATATGCTGAGCTAAATTGCAATTTATTAGCTGAGCTAAATTAAAAACGGAAATTTATCGTTAAATTTCGATGCTGAGCCCTGTCAGAATGCGCACCGCCCTGCAGGGGAGGTGGGCGGATGAGTAGCTGGCGTTGAGTCATGGCCCGATTAGATTATCGATCCTATCACGTGACTGCATGAATAGAAACGGCGCGAATTAATGGTAGAACGCGCCGCAGGCCAATAAAGGTAGACGCTCGTTTAGCTCAGATTTCCGCAGCTTTAACGTGGCGTCAACCTTGTGTATGTATTTGGCAGGGTAAGCTACCCCCCCCCCCGCTCATTCTCTCCACCGCCTTGTGTATACGGCTCTTGTCGTCTGTAACGAGGCGGAGGTGATGTGAAATGAAAGGGTGGGGTGGCGGGGCGGGGCTGGCGTGGCGGGGACGGGCGGGGACGTCGCTCGGTCGGGCGGGCGGTTGGTTCGATAAGGAAGCCTCCTCTACCGAACGTCCGGCCCTGGGAAGCAAAAAATGTGTGTGTGTGTGGGGGGGGGGTAGCGGGGGGGCTGCCGTGCTGCCGTGGGGGTCAGTATTTATGGAGACTGTGGGACGAGAGGACGGGAACAGGTCAGGGCGCAACGCGGCGCGGCGCGGCGTGGTGCACGGGGAGTGAACGGAGTGCAGACGAAAATAAGAGAAAAAGGAGGTGGACGGGACGGGGCTGAAGGCGCTGTAGGCAGGGCGGGGCGGGGCGGGGCGGGACAGGCCCCCCCCCCGCCCCAAACCCGCCGGCTTGGGGTGGGACGGGGATGGGAAACTTTTCGAGGTCGCCGAGTGTACACCGTGAAAAAGTATTATTATATAGAGGCGGAAGGTGGTCTTCGTGGCGATGAGCCGTAACCTGGCCGCTGCCAACATGAGAGAGAGAGAGCGAGAGCGAGATACAGAGAGGGGGGGGGGGGGTCATGGTCACGGGACACGGCGGGGACGCGTTATTGCAATATTGCAGAAGACCACGGCCGTCAACAACGCCGTCCTGGCCGTGGTGGTGGACGATGCCTGCCGCGTAGAGCGTTGCTCCCTTTAGAGGGGGGGGGGGGGGGGCGTCGCGTCATTCGCTGAAAGGGCAGGTCAGCAGTCGTGGTGTCGTTTCCTGGAGCACGGCGTCGACGCGACGCGGCGCGGCGGGCGGGGCGAGTCATCGTGTGACGAGACCAGACTAGCCGCCGCCTTATGGGGCGCGGGGGGCGGGGGCACTAGAGGGTACCAGCATGGGGTACCAGGGGGCACCAGGGAGTACCAGCAGGGTGTGAGTACCAACGGGAGCTAGGGGTCACCGGGTGTTGCTAGGGGGTACCAGATATTCCAGGGGGCATCAGCGTCCACTGATCAGCATTGCATTGCGGACCTGATCTGGCCTCCTGAGTCTCCTGAATTCATCCGAATCGCTGTTTTTGAGGCCCCCGTCCTTCTGTGTCCGCATCGTCCGCCTGCGTGTGGTGTGTATGTGTGTGTGTGTGTGCGTGTGTGTGAGAGAATGCCTGCAACAAAACGACGCCGTGTGCGCCCGTCTCCCGTTTGCGCGCGATGTTAGGGGAGGGAGGGGAAGGGGGGCCGTCCGGGCGACCGGCGCGGCGGCAACTCCCAGCTGGACATACAGGACGCCCGGCCCGGCCCGGCCCGGACTGTCTGCTTGGTCAACTTGTTTTCACGCAGCTGCTGCTGCAGCGGCGGCTGTGGAGGTAGACCATGCGGCAGTCGACTCGTACGCCCCGCCCCGCCCCGCCCCGCCCCGCCATGGCGGCTGTGGCTGCGGCCCGCTGCCATAGGGTGTTCTCTGAGCGCCACCGGGTGCCCCGTCGTCGGCAGGGCCCCGCCCCGCCCCGCGCGGCCCTACCCTGCGGGGTCCCAGGCCCGGCCCGGCGCGGCGCGACCCGCCATCGGCCAGAGTCTCTTTTGTTTCCCCATTTATTTCCGTCGGAGCCATGCGCTGCGCGCCGCGCCTCTGCCACGCCCCGTGCGCCATGCCGCCGCGGCGCCCAAACTTTTTTGGAACGTTCGTCGTCGTCGCGGTGCGTCGCGGTGCCGCGCGGCGTGGGCGTCGCCCCGCGGGCCGGGCCGGACCGGGCCGGACAGGCGCCGCGCCGCCAGGCCGCCCAGCCGACGGGACCGGCCCGGCCCGGCCCGGCCCGCCCGGCCCGGCTGTCAAACTTCTCTACCTCGCCGTAAACAAGTCGAACAGGGAATTTGCGTTTTATACTGCTCTGGCGCTTCTTTCGACCTTCATTTACCCAATGTTATCTCGAGGTTTACGGTCATTATTACATGGATTTATTTATTATTATTTTTATTATTATTAACATTTTCCGCGTCCCCCACTTCGGCAGTGCGATTTGGCAAGAGATGTCGCCTTAGTCGCCGGCTGATGCGGCTGGCCGGCTCGGCCTCACTCGATGGACCCTATTAACGACCCGAGGCACGCAAGAATTTTGTTTCTTTGTTTGTGTCTTCCTGCGCGAGTGAGCGCGGCGTGGCGTGGCGCTGCGAGGTGGGGCGGAGAGAGGGAGAGAGGCCCGTCTTGTATGGGAATCGTGACACCGGGTGCTCATGAGGCCCTCCTGCTACAGGGCGTTCAAGTGTCAGTGGGCGCGGTGCGGCGGCGTGGCGCGGCGCAGCTAAGTGTGCGCGCTTTGCTTTGTCTCGTTTCGCTCGGCTCCCCGTAGTGGGCCTGGTGCCCCGCCCCGCCCCGCCCCGCCCCGCCCCGCCCGGGTTCCCTCACTCGGCTCGCAGTTACAGGGTGCCTCGCAGGTCGGGCGCGCGCGGCCACCGGGTGCTCAGAAGCGACCTCTCGCGCCAACAGGGTGCCTCGCGATCGGGCCGGGCCGGGCTGGGCCACCGGGCGCCTCGCAAGTTGGTTGCTGCGCGCGCGCGTTCGGCTCCGCTCGGCTCGGCTCGGGGCGCTGCGCCCGTCCGCCCCGCCCCGCCCCGCCCCGCCCCGCCCCCCGCCCGGCCCCCGCGCCGTTCTGTACGCCGCATTATCACTGGCTTTGGCCGCCGCACCGTCGGTCGCTCCGCCCGGCCCGGCCCGGCGGCCCGGCCCGGAGAGCTATTTCTGGCAAAGCGTGAAAGTACAGGGTGACCCCACGGCACTGCTCACGGCCGAGGCGGGGCGGGGCGGGGCGGCGCACACCCTGCTGGTCCTCGCGAGGCACCCTGTGGCACGCACACACACACATACATTGTGTGAAGGGGAGGAGGACGAGCGGAGCGGGTTGATGATCGCCTTGCCTCGCCTCGCCTCTTCTCTCCGACTCGACGCACACTCGGGCTGCTATGGGGCTTGCGCCCCTGCGGCTGGGCAGGCCCCGCAGCCCCACCGGGCGGGGCCCCATGACCTGCCTCGTGTGCCGGGGCGGGGCGCGACGGGTCGCGGCCGAGGACGGGGCGAATGAGGGCCTTGTAGCGGAGCAGGAGCAGGTCCAGCCGGGGCCACATCCTCTACGTCGTCATGGTCCAGGATGGGTAAAGTCCTAGATGCGGACCCCGCAGTAGGGTTGCTCCCGATAATCGCACATCCTCCTCCTCATCCTCCTCCTTGTCGTGCCCGTGTCCGACTCTAGCAGTTTACAGTGTTTAGTTGAGCGGGCACACCACTGCCTCCCGACGCCCCCAATGATGGCCGTCAGGAAACGAAAGTCGTTCTGATTAACCCTCTCTCTGGGCGGCGCCGCGGCCGGGCCGGGCGGTGCCTGTCCAGCGAGCACCCCTCTCGCTGCTGGAGGATGCCCGCCGCGGGCTCCCCTCCTCCTTCTCCCGCCCCGCCCCGCCCCGCCCCGCCCTCCCCGGGCCTTACGGCCGATACGACGCGACGACTTGGATTCGATTCCTCGGCCACACCAGGCGGGGCGGGGCGGGGCGGGCGGGGTGGACGGGGCAGCTGCCAGGCACAGGATGTTAACAAAGCAGGCCGGGCCCCGGCCGGCCGGCCCGCCCAGCCACCGGGTGTTCCCACAGCGGCGGCCGGGGCTGGGGCCGGGCCGGGGAAGGGAAGGGAAGGGAAGAGAGCAGCGGTGGCGGTCGCAGCGGAGAGGCGTGGCGTCCCAGCAGTGACGGTGGGAGAGGAAGAGGAGGAGGAGGAGGAGGAGGAATCGACCGTTTATACGGGCCTTGGTTCTGTCTAGGATGCGGGCCTGGGCGGGGAGAGGGAGGGCCGGCCCGGGGCAGGGCAGGGCAGGCAGGCCGGCAGGGGTGGGGGGCTGCGGCTGAGGTGTCGTGCAGCGTGTGTGGGGGGGAGGGGGGAGGCGAGCGAAGGGCTTCTATCCGCTCGGCTCTGTGTGCGCGTGTGTGTGTCACACACACACGCACGCACGCGCGCGCCTGTATATACACAGTCGTCGCTATTGTCGAGGGTGGTTTTGGCGTCGCTTCGTTGAGACGCACAAAACACTGAGGCGCGCAGTCACACAACATACTGCAGCAGTTTGGCAGTGTATTGTAATGACGGTGGAGTCGAGAGAGGGGGGCGGGGGCGGGGGGAGCGTTTCGATAGGCGCCTCGCCTTGGCCCCTCTACACTCTTTAGCAGGGCGGGGCGAGGCGGGCTGGCGCGGCGTGGCGCAGAGGGGCTTGCCTTGCCTTGCCTCAAGGCGCTCTTGTGGCGTCCACGTCATTGGCGCTGTTTACCCGCGGGCTGGCCCCGCCCCGCCCCGCCTCGCCGCGGGCCGGAGCCACGGCGGCGTGTCCTCTCGCCGGGGCGGGGCGGGGCGGGGCGGGGTCCTCGACCGGCCGCGTAGATCTGCCTGTACACGTGCTGCACTAGCAAGCGGGGCGGGGTGGGGCGGGGCGGTGAGAGGAGCGACCGACCTCGCCCCGCCCCGCCCCGCCCCACCTCCCCGCGTTCGCTGTGTCAGGAGGCGCGGTTATCTTTCCGCAGCCACAGTCCGGGCCCGCGGCCGCCCCGCCGTGGGCCGCGCGCTCGCGGAGGAATGTTCGCGAACTCCTCGGGGCGCGCTGCGGGGCGGGGCGGGGCGGGGCGGGGCGCCGCGCAGAGAGGACTGATCGCGCGGCGTGGAGCGGCCCGGCTCGGCGCAGTGAGAGCTCCGCGGGGCTTTCATATGCGTGTACCTCTACCTGCAGGCTGATTCCGAACAGCGATCAGAAGTGTCCTCTCTCTCGCTCCTTGATGGCCGGGCTGCATGAGTGCGACAAGGACAGAGAGACGAAGCCACCGTGCGGAATAACCTTACTTCCCGCTCCCCCCGACGCCACCGACGCCGTCGGCGCCTACAAGCGGTTTGGGCCTCTGCTCTGTTTTGCATGCGCCTGCCCGGTGCGGGCGCGGTGACGTCCGGTCGGTTTGAGGCTCCGTAGCACCTGGGTGACGCGGCGGGCCGGGCGCGCGCGCTGGGCGGGGCGGGGTGGGGCGGGGCAGGGGACAGGAATAATGAAAGTGTATCAGGGGGGTGGGGTCGTGCGGGGCGGGGTGGGGTGATGTGGGGTGGGGGTGCAAGGGTTGCGACCGGATGCAGGTGCAAAGACCTCTCCAACAAACAAGTGCACACCCCTTCCTCCCTCCCACTCACTTTACCCACACCCCTCTCCCCTCGCCCGGCCCGGCGGCCCCGCCCCGGCTCAGCCCAAGGGGGCCATGGAAGCAGTAGCAGCCCTCTTTAGGAAACTAACTCCCCTACCACCCCACCCCCTCTCCCGCCCTTCTCCCTATCTCTCCCCCCCCTCTCCCCCCTCCACTTCTCTCTCGCTCTGTGGAAGTTTGGCCTCAACTCGGTCGAGACGAGGTGGCGTGGCGTGGCGGAGCGGAGCGGCCCGAGTCGAGTTGGAGTCAATGTGCGTGGGTCGGGCGTGGCCCGGCGCGGCGCGGCGCGGCTCGGCGGGTACAGGTTGCCCCGCAAGTTTGGGCCTTTCGCGCCTCGGCAAGAGGCTCCCCCCTCCTCTCCCCTCCCCCGCCCGCCCGTCCTCCAAAAAGAGAAGGATGACAGGAATACGGAGAAACAAAAAAAACTTGGCGTGGCGATGGAGGCGATGTCGTCGTGCCACGGAGAAAGAGAATAATACATACACAGCACAGGCTTTTGCGCCGCGGCGGGGCGGGGCGGGGCGGGGCGGGGCGGGGCGGGGCGGGGCGGGGCGGGGCGGGGCGGGGCTGGAGTCTGCTGGGCCCGCCGGCCCGGCCGGCCAGGCATGCTTGGCTGCGTTTGCGAGACGGGCAGGCAGGGCTTGGAGAGGGGAGGGCAGGGCAGTGCAGGAGTGGTCACATCGGATTCCTCCTTGTCCCCATCCTTCCCTCCCCTCCCCTCTTGATACGAGCTGGCCCGCGTCCTGCTGCCTCCCCCCCCCACCCCACCCCTTTGCAGACCCTCGGACATGGACAGGACAGTCCATACCGAGCAGCGCAACTACTCCACGTCGCCAGGCCAGTAAGTCTGGCATATTTTATTACTCGACTTTGTACAAAATTAGTGTTATTAATGTTAATATGCGGAATTCTGCGCAAATGGTCATATTATGATAGGCCAGACTGGTTTAAATCTCCTTGGCGGAACTACAAAGATGGTGAATTTTGCTCTAGAATACCCAACACTTCAACAGTCGTCGTCGGTCCGGAAAAAAACAGGGGGCTCCTTATCATTTGGTGTCTACATTTCTTTTTCGACAGTGTACGCACGCCAGCATTGCTCCTGCTGCTGTTATCACTCTGATACGCAAAATGTGTTTTTCGGTTTCGGCAAGGCGGCCGGGGCAAGGCGCGGGCGTATAGTGTGTCCTTCAGCCCCGCCCCGCCCCGCCCCGCCCCGCCCCGCCCCGCCCCCACCCCTGGCCGCCGCGCCCAGCAGCGCCGCTGCTCTGCCGGCCGGGCTGAGCCTCTGGCCTGGCTGTGTGGTTTATTCCATTTAATTGCCATCTGGTCGCGGGACGGGATACCGTATCGATCCAAGCGACCCTTCGCTTGACACCCCTCTCCACTAAACCCCCACCGCACCCCACCCCGCCCCACCCCACCCCCCCCCACCCCACTCCACCCCGGCGGCACCACTCGCCGCCACCCCGCCAGCACCGCCTCGGCCACCACCGCACCGCGGGGCGGGGCGGGGCGGGGTGGGCGGCGAGCAGAGCAAAGGGCGCTCCCGCCCCGCCCTGCCTCGCGCGGTGCGGACTCGCCTGGGCCTGGGAGGCGGAGAGGACGACGCCACGCCCCGCCACGCCCCGCCACGCCCCGCCCCGCCCCGCCCCGCCTCGCAGCGTGACGACGATCTGCCATACGAATCTGCGCAGCATGCCCTACTGTACGTTTGTGTTTGGCTTCGCTGCTTTTGAAAGAAAGGGCCCTGCTGCGGGCGGGGCGGCAGGAGCAGCAGCCGGAGCAGCCTCCTGTGCGGGGCGGGGCGGGGCGGGGCGGGGCGGGGCGGGGCGGGGCGGGGCACGTGTGCAGCTGTCGTGTACCCCGGGCCGGCCCCGGCCGCGCGCAGCTTTTATGCCACACTGCAGCCGACTGATTCCGAAGATCGCTCTCGTACTTCTGTCCTCGTCGCACTCACGGGGCACTTCCGTACCCAGCATAGGGCACCAGCATGGGTGCGACAAGGACGGAGGTACGAGAGCGACCTTCGGAAGAAGTCGGCCGGCAGGGCTGCACGGCCACAGCGCTGCTGCAGCTGCTGGAGGAGTAGAGACACGCGCACGCACCAGGAGCGGGATGTGCCGATAGGGCGGGGCGGGGCGGGGCGGGGCGGGGGGCTGTTCGGCTCGGGCTTCCGGCCGCCGCAGGGGAAGGGAAGGAGGAGGAGGAAGAGGAGGGTGGAGGAATGTTCCGTTGGGGTGTGCTCCGCGCGCTCCGCCCCGCCCCGCCCCGCCCCGCCCCGCCCCGCCCCGCCCCGCCGCCGTGCGCGGGGCTGTGTGGCCTGGTCACGTGACGGCCCCTGTTCCGGCTCGGCCTGCTGCGGGCGCGGGGGAAGGAGGGGCTTAAATACTTAAACGGCGTTACTCGAATGGAAGCAGACAGCGCAGCGCAGCGCAGACACGGGACGTGCGAGGGGGAGGGGGTGTCGAGTGGGCGCCTGGCCGGCCGGGCCTGCTGCTGTCTGTCTCTCGCTGTTGCCGCGCCGCGGCCGCGCGTCACCCGCGAGCGACTGCACTGCGAGGAGAGGAAGGGACCTGACTCTGACTGGAGGGAACCAACCGGGCCAGTGCTGCCAGAAAAGTAGGCAATAAGGCCTCCAAACACAGCGGGCTGCATCTGCGCCTGCCTACTAGGCAGCACCCTCTAGCACAGGTGCGTCCATGTCGCCTACTAGGTTGGTTGTTCGGCGGCCAAGGGCCAAGGTGAAATATGGCGTGCGTTTCAACAACGGTGCGCAGCGAGTCTTGTTGTGACGCCCGGGGAGGGGGGGGGGGGGGCGCTGCATGCAGATTCCGCAAATAGTGCGCTTTGGAACGAAGCGACGGTATGGTCTACGCGTAGTGCGTGGCGGGGCCGACGACGCTCGGTGGAGGCGCTGGTCGGGCTCTCGGCTCGCGGCTCGACGCGTCGCGCGTGGTGTAACACTGGTGTTGCCGCGTCAGCAGTGGCCTCTTTGACGGCGGCCCTGAGCTGAGGGCCTCCGCGCTGCGCTTCCCGTCGCAGTCCAGTCGCACTGTAGGTGCTGCTGCTGCGTGCGCACGTTACCACCTCTCGAGAAAGAAAATAGTTAAAATCTGTCTGCGTTCCGCGCTGAAGCGCATGCTGGTATTTTAGACGCGTTGACGCCGCGGGGTCTGCGTGGTGGTGGCCTACGGGCGTGCAGCGAGCGTGGCGCGGCGTGGTGGCGTGGCGCGGCGTGGCGCGGCGTGGCGCGGCGTAGCTCAGCGGGGAGGAGAGCGACCTGCCTCAACACCACGCCAGCGCGGCCGCGGCCCGGCCCATACCCACCGGTGGAGCGCGGCGCGGCGCGGCGGGCGGGCGGGGAAGCCGCGCCGCGCCGGTGCGGTGCGGGAGAGAGAGATTTCTGAATATGAGACAGAGAGAGAGAGACAGACTGAGGCCTAAATACCGTGTGGCTCACTCTAAAGAGCTTACGGTGATTTTCACTGTAAGCTACAGTGAACCCTGTAGCACTGTAGCTTACGGTGAATTTTAACCGTAAGCTACGGTGAAAACTCACTGTAAGCTACAGTGCTGCTGGGTTCACCGTAGCTTACATTGAAAATCACCTTAAGCTTTTATTGGTGCGTTGGACTTCATTTTAATTTTTCTGGAAGCCATCGGTCGCTGCGCTGCGCCGGATCAGTAGTAGGGCAGGCGTAAGGGACCGCAGGCTCGGGGCCAGGCCTGTGCGTGTGCGTACCTCACCTCCAGGATCATGATCATGGGGAAGGAGGAAAGGTTACAGCTTCTCATTACGTATGCGGCCGTTGGCCGTGCGCGGCGCGGCGCGGCGGGGCGGGGGCCGGCTGGGGCTGGGAGGCTCGATCGGAGGGGAATCACTGGGAGGCGGAGAGGAGGAGATGAGAGTGGATACAGTGTGCGTATGTATACACTGCGCGCGGAGGGGAGGGGGGAGGCATGATGCTGGTCACGCCAGGGACGTAAATCAGCCCGCGTGGTGCGGTGCTGGTGGTTCTCCCCTCGCACGCCGGGGCGGGCTTCTCCCGCGCGCTCGGAGTATGTGTGTGAGAGAGACAGAGAGCGGAGTATAGCGTGGAGGATAAGGGCTAGGTAGGTGATGTGCCGCGGTTCAGGAGCCGATCCCTGCCCTGCCCCGCCCTGCACCAGCACCCTCGTCCTCGTCCTCCTATGCGCCGTGCCCGCGGGCGCGGGCGTGCCGAGCCGCGACGAGCTGGACTGGGAGCCCTTAAAGGCCGCCTGAAAGATCGGCAATTTGAGGTGCAAGCAAAACCTTTGTATGTAGGCTACCCTCAGCTCATCACAACTCCCGTCATCCGGACTTAAAACCGCTCCTGGCGTGGTGGTCACCATAAAGTAAGGAAATCTTCCCTACTCTATGGTGGTAACCAAGGGCACGCCGCTGCCGCCTCCAAGTAGTCTGGTGGGCAGGAGCGCAGCCTGGACCAATCAATAACCGGGCATAAGGCACCGGCCGGCGCGGAGGCAGCGCGCCACGCCCTGACACTTCCCGCCTTCTGGCTGCCCCCGCTGCCCCTGCCCCCTCCCTGCCCCCACCCGCCCGCTGGGCCGTGTCTCTACCTGGGGCCTGGGGCCTGGGGCCGTGGCGTGGCGGTTACCAACCGACTCCGGCCCAGCGTGAGTGGCCTCTGGCCCTGGCTGGCGTGGGTCCGGTCGATTGTGATGGTGGTGGTGGGGGGGGGGGGGGGTGACACGTCTTCGAAACCGCGCATGATTAGGCGCGAACGCGACACCGGGCGGCGGGAAGGGCGCACAATACGTACCGGGATCTGCGTGTACGTAGCGGGTGTTTCTTTCTTTGAATGCGTAACAGTGTTGCGTGTTTGCCTACCCCATTCGCCCGTAAGGCGCTACCTACAGTTTTGCGTGTTTGCCTACCCCATTCGCCCGTAAGGCGCTGGAGCGCCCCTGCCCTGCAGCGCTGACGAGTATGCAATCCCGCAACACTGTTTCGTACTCAACGGAACACTCGGTACCGTGGGCCACCCCGCCCCGCCCCGCCCCACAGGCCGCGTACAGTACTCTCCTTGGCGGCAAGCGGTCGGTACTTCCGCCCTGGAGTACGCATTACGTGGGCCAGGACCGCCGCGCCGAGACGAGACCCCCGGACGTCAGGGTAGCGCGGCACGGAGATGACGGGCTGTGGCGAGAAGAAGACTTATGCTCAAAGTTGTCCGCATGTCCCTGTGGAGTGACTGTGACACCACGTGACACGCCGGGCCGGGGCGGGGCGGGAGGGAACGGATCTGTTTGCGACAGGGGGCGGCGCCTCGTCTCCAGCCCAGCCCCGAGGCGGTGGCGGCGGGGTGGGGTGGCCGATGATCCCCTTATGATGAGAGCTCCCCGCCCCGCCCCGCCCCGCCCGACTGTACTACTGTACGTGTCTCACTTTTGTCTCGCTCTCGCTCGACTCGAGTGGAAATGTCCCGACCGACGCGTTCCCTGCTGCCGCGGTTCGCCCCGGCACCCGGCATGGCCCGGCCCGGCCCGGCCCGGCCTGGCGATAAGCAGTAGAGACCCTCTTGGAGATCCGCCCGCCCCCGCAGCGCAGGGCAGGGCTCAGCGCGCCCCACCCCGCCCCGCCCCCCCCCGCCCCACCCCGCCTTTCTCCCGCGCGCTCTCCTGCTCTGCTTTGTGACGGGCTCTGGGGTTTTCCTTCTCTACCGGCGCCAGCGCAGCTTACCGTCAGCCTCGGCCACCTTCTAACGTACCTACACACAGCCAAAAATATTTTTTAAAAAAATATTGAAACAATACGACGGTGTGCGCATAGAGTCTGGTTGAACCTTACAGAGCTTCTGGTGGCCGTCGTGCTGTGCTGTGCACCACACCGACATACGTAAGCACGCGCCCCGTGGCGTGGCGTGGCGTGGCGCAGCGTAGGTGTAGCGGCTCATGGTGATTACTTCCGGTGACGGGCGGGGCGGGGCGGGGCGGGGTGTTGGCCGGGCTGGCCGCCCACGCGCCGTCGCCTCTGCGTCCCTGCCGCCACCCCGCCCTCCGCCCTCCTCCCTCCGTACGGAATGGATTGAAAAGGGACTTCCCAATTAACACCACCTCACCTTCCACATCCCCTTCCTCCCCTTCACCTCTCCTCTCTCTTCCAATTCCGTGCCGGGGACGCCATCGTCGAGGGCGTGGTGGGGTTGGTGAGTGGGTCGGTGCGCTGGCCGGGCGGGGCGGGGCGGGGCTGTCACTTGGGCCCTTTTGTCTCCTTTCACGCCCGCCTGGAATCGGATCGAGGTTGGGGGGGGGGGGGGGCTGCTTCATAATCCCATCATTTCCTACAAATTATACCTTCGAAGACTTCGACACTTTTAATCTTTGTTTCCTCGGCGATTCTGATGACCTCTATGTCCATGTTGCCAATTTGTGCAATATCATTTTGTGTGGGTGGGTGGAGGGCGGAAGGTGAGGGGAAATCCATGAAACCGGCGGGATTCGAGATGATGTTTCGCTGACGCCGCCCGTCCGGTCCGAGCCGAGCCGCGTATTCCAATTTTACTTATCATGTCGCTTTGGTCCCGGCACGCGGCGGGGCGGGGCGGGGCGGGGCGGTTGGCGACTCGACTGCGTGGTGGTGGTGGCGGTGTGAGTCGACGGGACGGTGGTGTGAGGTGGCGTGGGGGAGCCAAGCCGGCCGGCGGGGCGGGGCGGGGTGGGGCGTGGGGAGGGGCGCGCGGGCGCGGCGCTGAGCGGTGCGGAGTGGGATGGGGTGGGGAGGGGAGGGCCGCGCTGAGGCCGTGCCGTGCCTGCCGGGCGGGGCGGGGCGGGCGGCTTGCCGCGCCGGGCCGGGCCGGGCCGGCTCGCTCGCGCAGCGCGCTCGGCTCGGCGGCGGCATCAGTCGGAGTTGGGACGCCCCGCAAGGTCAACCACTTGCCCGTCGCGCTCGCCTCGCCTCTCGCTCGCCGTCCCGTCCCGTCTCGCTGCCGCCGCCGCCGCACCACCTCTCCGCCCCGCCCCGCCCCGCCCGGCCCGGCCTCCCGGCCCCGGGGAGTCCAGAGCGTCCCTCGCGACTGGGAACGCCCTGGTGGTGTGTGCGCTGCGCCGCGCCGCGTGTAGTGGTGGTTGTGCCCCTCAAGCCAGTGTACAGTGTGGTAGTGTGTCGTGCCCGGCCGCGCCGCGCTGGGGGACGCCATGGTGCGTCACTTACCGGTCGCCTCTAGCCAGTGTAAGTGTTGTCGAGGAAGTGTTGTTGGCCCCGCAGTGTGCTAAAGTGAAGTGAGTGAGTGATCCGTCAGTGATAGCGCCCGCCCGGATACCGCACGGCGCCAGTGCGCTCGTTGGAGTGGAGTGTGTGTTTTTCTCTTGGATAACCCCCGGTGCATCAGACGCCGCTACGCCCCGCCACGCCACGCCGCTGCTCTGTGGATACTCCCTGTCCGGCGCGACGCTCTGTGGATATACCCACCGGCACCCAGTGGAGTGTGTGTGCGTGTGTGTGTTTGTAGTGAGGCAAGAAAGATGGAGCTTCGATTCCACGAGAATTAACGGAGTAGTGTTCCCGTTGCGTAAGGCGTTGGGGTGAGCTCTGCAACCCCCTGCTCCTCCTCCCCCTCCCCTCCCCGTGCCTCTGGTTTTCACCTTCTCGCTCGCTCGGCCCTACCTATGTTTGTTGGTGTAATGGCGATATTTTTTGGAAGTGAGGCTCGAGTTTGGTGAAGGAGGCGGTGGCTGTGGCAAGTGAAGGGCCCAGCCCAGCGGCGCCGCGCGTAGGCAGGTGGGGAGGGGCAGCCGGGCCGGGGCCGCGTCCTCTGTTCAAGACGTTTGGAAGTGCACGCAATAATCCTGACAGTGTAGGTGACTGTCGGCAGCGTAGTCCTCATCCGTCACGCCTCCTCCCCCTTCCCATCCCCCTCTCTACCCCCCCCCCCCCCCCCACCGTCCCTGCCGTCCTTGACGAGGCGGTATAATTTTTTTTTTTTTTTTTAAAGAGAGTCATAGGCGCTTTGCGCCCTTTGCGTCGAGCCTTGGGTGCTCCTGCCACGCCAGGCGAATACAGTAGGGCGAATACCGCAAACTGACGGGGAAAACAACACTGAATTTTGGTGCACAAATGTCGTGAATATTTTGAATTTTCTTAAATTTTTCTGAATAAAAAAGCATTGTCATTTAATTATTCATTCGATATTTCTTTTCGAATTTTTCTGCATTTGTTTTCCTGAATTTATGAATTATTTGAATCATAAGGTGTACGAAAATTGTTGTTTTCCTCACGGCGCTAGGCCGACCGGGGTTCCTCTTTCGTCGTGCACCTCTGGGCCGACTTCGCGATGGAGACTTCCCCTTTTCCTGGTCCCCTGTGGCTAACGAATCAACCTGACCTATCCCATCCCCAGTTGAAAGACACGCAAAGCACTGCGTGTTGGGGGGGGGGGGGGAGGCTTCACTAGTGCTGTGCCGCGTGGGAACTTTCCATCTCGTTCAATGAATGGGGTGGTCTGGTCTTTGCTCGCAGTATCAACCCCGCCTCGGGAAAGGCTTCAATAAAAGACAAAGATGACATTACAGACGTAAGTGAGAGCAGTTGAAGGTTCTGTCTAGATGCTGAACTCTCTTCTTTTTTGTGGCCGCGCTAGTCTTTCTACTGGGCGTGTATGTTTGTACACCGCGGTGCGGTGCGGCGTCTTGTCGGGCCCCGCCCCATTGTGAGGGGTTGGTTTCTGGCAGCCCTCCCCGCTGCAGTAGGGTATGAGTCCGAACTCCGTCTCTCCGTCCTTGTCGCATTCGTGGAGCACGGCCTCAAGGAGCAGAGAGAGAGAGAGAGGACACTTACTTAACGCTGTTCGGAACCACCCTACAGGGGCAGCTGACGGGGCGGGGCGTACCTACTGTACGGCTGGTTCTCGCTCGCGTGTCATGTCAGCAATGTAAGCAGTACGGGCGGGGCGGGGCGGGGCAGTCAGCTGATGGCACTGCTGCTGACGCACCCTGAGCCCTCTGCTCTCCTCTCGCAGTGTCTGCAGGGCGGGACGGGGCGGGGCGGTTCTGCCTGCACCGCACTGCCGACGCAGGCCTTTGTCACGAATGTGCGCGCGTGTGTGCTTGCCCGGCCCGGCTTGTCCCACTGCCGTGGAATGCAATGTGTGTGTCCGGGGGGAAGGGAAGGGAACGGGGGTATGTCTACGTTAGACGGGAGCCAGGGGCACGCACTCGCTAGTATCGGATCATCCCCTCCCCTCCCCTCCACTCACTCCTCTCCGCCGGCCGGCCGGCGCGGGCGCGGCTGACGCCACGGCAAGGACGCTGGTTTTTGACAGAGTGCCGCTCGCGGCGCGCTGCGAGCGGAGAGGAGAAGCTTGTGGTGCACCCTGTACCTCCGCTATCTCTTTCTCTCTCTGCCGGTCCGGGCCGGGCCGGCGTGGTGTGGCGTCCCCGGCGCCCCCACCCCCACCTCCTTCCCTACTCCTGCCTGCCGGGCCGGGCCGGGCCGGGCCGGGCGTCTGCGTCGTCGCCGAGCGGAGCGCCGAGCCGACCCGAACAGTTCCGACCCGTTCGGTCTGGCCGGCACGGCGGGCGGGGTGGCGGTGGTGGCGGTTGGGCAGTGCACTCCAGGCCCCCCCCCCCCTCCCACCTTCTGTCTCCTCGCGGACGTCCTGACGCCCCCCCCCCCTCCTCTCCCTCCTTTCCTCCGCCCGCCCCGCCGGCTCTCCCTCAGGACTCTGCTGTTCGTAATGATGAGCTGCTGCGACGCCTGGCGTGGCCCCGCCGCGGAGGGCGCCCGCCTGTAGGCTGATTCCGCACGGTGGTTACGTCTCTCTGTCCTTGTCACTCTCATGGAGCACGGTCATAAGGTGCGAGAAAGAGGGGACACTACTAAACGCTGCCCGGAATCACCTTGCTGCCGACAGATTGAGAAGATCGCTTTCATGCCCTCTCTGTCCTTGTCGCACTTGTGGAGCAACTCTCCTTAGAGGGGACACCTTCGTGAGTGCGACAAGGACATAGAGCGATGTTCTGAATCGGTAGGCCGTGTCGGCCAGGGGAATGAGCTTGCTGCATTGCCGTTTTCCTTGGCAGTGCACAGTGGGCCGGGAGCACGGCACTGCACGCGGGGCGGGCCGGCGGGCCGCAGCCAGCTGTGGTCGGCGAGTTGTATGGGAAGTTTGCGCCGGGGGGGGGGGGGCACTGCCGGCTGCCGCCGGTGCGGCCAAGTCCCTCCTCCTCATCTCTCTCTGTCGCAGACCGTGCGTTTTCGTCGGCGACGCTCCCACTCTCTCTCTGCACGCGACCCCTACTCTACTCTCCCCGCTTCTCGTAGTTGTGAGAAAGATTTTGCGCCCGGGGAAAATGCCCCGCCCCCCTCCCTACCCCGCGCTGCCGCCCCCCTGACTGACGCGACGACGCTCATCGTGGCGTACCGCGCGGCGCGTTGAGCAGTCTGGTCGCGGCTGTGGCGCCGCGCCCCGCCCCGCGCCCCGCCCCGCCCCGCGCCCCGCCCGCGCCTCCCCCGCGGAGGTGACGTGGCGCTGCGCTGCGCTCCAGACTGCTGGCCGGCTGCGGCCGCTTTCTTCGCCGCCGCCATGCGGTGCGTCGCGTCACTTCCTGCTGACTATCGCCCTCGTACTTATTCTGCTGTCCTTGTCGCACTCGTGTAGCGCTGCCATGCCCAGCGTAGGGCACTGGGCACCGCCATAGGTTCGACATGGAAGGGAGGACCGAGAGCGATCTGCTGAATCAGTCGGCAGGGAAAGCCCTTCCCGCGCTGACCTCTTCCCAGCCGACTGATTCAGAAGATAGCTCCCCCTTCCTTGTCGCACCTATGGCGGTGCCCTATGCTGGGCATGGCAGCGCTACATGAGTGCGACAAGGACAGAAGTATGAGAGGTATCCTCGGAATCGGTCAGCTGTGGCGTCCAGGCCCGTCCGTCCGTCGAACCTGTCTGGTGACGCGAGGCTGCAACGCGACCCCGCCGCCCCGCCGCCACAGGGCTGCCGATTGTGTAACTTGAACTGAATTATACGTCGTGGCTAAATTAGAAACAAGCGACGGACTGCGGCAAGCGGGTAGCAGCAGTGGCGGGGGGTGGGACAACTTAAAAACTTTGAAAAAGTTAACTGGAAAAGTTGGCGGCGACGAGCGGAGCGGAAGGGGAGGGAAGGGATAGGGAGAGAGGTTGGCTTTGCCAAGGAGGTAAAGGGCAGAGCGGGGGGAGGGGGAGGGGCCGGGAGAGGGCAACTTGTCCGGGTGGGGGGGGGGGGGGGGTGAGGAGGGAGAGACCAGTCGGAAAGTTGGGACTTCTGCTCAAGTTGTTGGCGCGAGTTTAGAACTTGGGTGGCTGGCCGGCCTGTCCGCCCTAGGCGCGGCCTTCGCTTGGTGTTCCCCGCCCGCCCCGCCCCGCCCTCTGATACTTGGCATGATAAACTTGCGGTAAGGCTGTGCACTTGGCCCGGGCCGGGCGGGGCGGGGCGAGCCAGGGATGGCGCGGGGCAGGAGAACAGTAGGCGTCCGACAGGGAGCCCTTGATCGTGATGCTGTGAGGGATGCCCGTGGTTCAATGACAGTGTAAGGGAAGTTCGGCCCCGCGCCGCCCCGCCCCGACCTGGAGTGTAGTATGGTCGGTGCTTTGATTTACTGGGCGGCATGTTATTGTTGGCGTAGTCAGTGGCTACGGGGCCTGCGGACTGGGCTGGCGTCCTGAGCATGACAGGGCTTATGTGTCTGTCTTCTTTGTCACTCACGCACTCACTCACGTGTTCGTTTCCAACTTTCTTAGCCACTGAATCTTGTCGGTGCATTAATCATACGTACCGCCTACAAAGTGCCGTGCAAGTGTGCGAAACGAAATGTCATCCACATGTAACTAATTTGTGCTTTTCTGCTTGTTTCAGGTGGCTCTGAAAGGACCATGTCGTGATGAAGTGGATAAGTGTGGTGCTAAGTCATGAAGTGGACTTAAGTGCATGAAGAAAGAAGACTGAGTGAACTCAAGTGCAAAGCCGAACTTCGGCAGTGATAAGACTAGTGAGAGGGGTTCTGATGTTGTAGTCAGCCCCTCTAGTTCTTTTTATTTTTAAAAGTAGTGAACAATATTTTTTGTGGTGCTGAAAACACCCTCTTCTCATCTGTGCTTGGCAATCGATGGATAAGAAGAAAATGTTATCAAAACGTCAAAGAGTTGAAATTTCCCGCGGCCCCATCTCTGCCAATGGACCCATCCAAGCCAGGCCACTTGTGGCCCTCCTCGATGGACGGGACTGTTCCATTGAGATGCCAATCCTCAAGGATGTTGCAACAGTCGCTTTCTGTGATGCCCAATCCACATCCGAAATCCATGAAAAGGTAATGTTAAACTATATGATCCCGATCCCCCTGAAGTTTGACCCTCAAGCATTACTGGTCAAATGCTTTTCAAAACCACACTTTCTTAATGCTGATTGATCTGTCAAAAAACCTTATCTATTCAGAGTATAATAGTACTGGTTTAATTAGTGCTAGAAAAAATTTATTGAATATTAGTTATTAGTATTTCCAAGTGCCATTTTGTTTTCAACAGATCCATTAAACTGTGGCTAATTTATTTTGTATTGTGCATCCAGGTCTTGAATGAGGCAGTTGGAGCCCTTATGTGGCATACAATCATACTCACAAAAGAAGATCTGGAGAAATTCAAGGCCCTTAAAGTTATTGTTCGAATTGGAAGCGGAGTAGACAACATAGATGTTAAGGTAAGTTATTTAGCAAGTATTTGTTTCTAAAAATATTATTAAAATCGAACCCTGCTGACTCAATTTTAATTTATTGTAGGCTGCTGGAGAGTTGGGAATTGCAGTTTGCAATGTCCCAGGGTACGGTGTAGAAGAGGTGGCAGACACAACATTGTGCCTCATTCTTAATCTTTACCGTCGCACTTACTGGCTGGCCAACATGGTGCGAGAAGGAAAGAAATTTACTGGCCCAGAACAGGTCAGAGAGGCAGCACAAGGTTGTGCCAGGATACGAGGTGACACTTTGGGAATTATTGGTCTTGGTAAGTTATCCTCTGCTAATCTTGATCTTTTTTTTGTCAACATCTTTAAGTTTAGTTTCTTACCGTATGTATTCATTGCAATTCCAGGGCGTATTGGTTCAGCTGTTGCTCTACGAGCGAAAGCATTCGGATTCAATGTCATTTTCTATGACCCATATCTGCCTGATGGCATAGAAAAGTCCTTGGGCCTCAACAGACTTTACACCTTAACAGTAATTATCAACTACAATTGTTCTGCCACTTATTTTTGCTTTTCCTTTTCTTAATATTTCCTCTTGTTTTGTAGGATCTGCTGTTCCAATCAGATTGTGTCTCGCTCCACTGTACCTTGAATGAACATAACCATCATCTTATTAATGAATATGCCATTAAACAGATGAGGCCAGGTAAGTTCTTATCATCCAAGATGCTTAGTTTGATCCCTGTAAATAAGTCATTTATCTTTACATAAATTTTTATTGTTTTCAGGTGCATTCTTAGTGAATACTGCAAGAGGTGGTCTCGTAGATGATGATGCATTAGCTGCTGCATTAAAACAAGGTAGAATTCGAGCTGCTGCCTTAGATGTTCATGAAAATGAGCCTTATAATGCTTTCCAAGGTAATGGAGATACTTGTTAAATTATTTTAAAAATATTTTTTCTTTAATGTGAAACTAACTTTAAAAAAATTTCTGCAGGCAATCTTAAAGATGCTCCAAATTTGATATGCACCCCTCATGCAGCCTTTTACTCGGATGTATCGTGCTCAGAGCTTCGAGAAATGGCAGCCAGTGAAATCAGACGTGCCATTGTGGGGCGAATTCCAGAGTGCCTCCGCAATTGTGTCAATAAGGAATACTTCCCATCTGTGCCATACTCACAAGATGGCATTAATGGTGGCTACTACTCGGCCGGTGGTCTGCAAACATTACAGCCCGCTCACTCCACCACCCCCCACGACCAGGTACGGCATTCAAGCCCTGGCGACAGCGGTAATAACGGTGGTGGCGGTGGGGGCAGTGGTCCAGACAATCCAGCTCCCCATGGCCCATAAAACTGATGCTTTCCAACTCATGCTGTGAAGTATTAAATCCTAAATCATTCTATCTGGGAACATTAGGAAAAAAATTGATTGGATCCATTCTTAAACATGCATATGTAGCCAAGTGCCTGTCAAAGGCTGTTCTTATCCTCATTTATTTTTTGTTTAGTGAGGAGAGTCTCTCATTGTTGACAGGTTCTTTGGAACTTGTGTGGTCGTAGCTGTAGCTCTTTTGGTGAAAAGTCTATTTTTAAAAGCCTACAGAGTGCAGCAATTTCCTGTAAATTTTAGCTTACCCGTTAAGAGTGGATCCTGTTTAGGGTAGACAAGGGATAATTAATCCACAAGTGATTTTTTTTTTTCTTCTATCCATTGTGAAAAGACAAATCTATGAAGATGCCCTCAAAGCTGAGACTTGATTATTTTTAGTTATCCTGTTTCAGTTGGCGTACCAAACAGAGTACAATCTTAAAATATTTTTTTCTATTGTGATGACAGTGAATAAAATTAAGTCTTCTTTTCCTGTGCTCAGAGGCAGAACTGTAGGTAGCATGGGCCGCTCATCTGCTGCTAAGGTTCAGTGAAAACAAGTGACTGGGAAATCAGGCAGACATTTGAGTGAAGAAGAGCGTGTGTATGTTAATAAATTGTGATGAGTGTGTGAAGTACATACCCACGCATTACAATCAGCGTATGTTTTCTTAAATATTTGAATGTATTTTTTTTTAATTACCCCGCCTCTGAGTACAACTTACGAGCTGGCATATGTTACATGCAACCAAAACCATCATTTCAGTTTATAAGAAAAAGATTATGTAAAATGAAAGAAAGTAAAGAAGTTGCATTTAATATATTTATGATTTTGTTTTTGTTTCTTTTTTTGTGACAAACCCTTTTGTGTGTTATGTGGTGCCTAACACTTCCCCTTCCTTCACATTACTTGTATTGAATTAATATTTTAGCTAGTTCTATTCTTGACATGACACACCAATCATTCATTACACTCTCAGTTTCTTTTCTATGGTATAAGTTGAAGTTAAAATTCCAAATGATTGTAAGTTCCAAAACTATTTGTTTGGGAGGATTTGAACTTACCTGTGGTTGAAAACTCTAGAAGTCCTGTTCCTTGAAATTGGCTGAAATGAATGAGTTTTGATATTGGCTTTAGGATCAGTGTGCAATATCCCTTTTGAAATTTGGTATGAAAAGACCCAATTCCCTCTCCTGAGATGTTACCTGTCATAAAATCTTAGTGTGATAACCAGCATCATTTTTGTGTACTAATTCTGGTTCTTAGACTTTTTATTTTGGACTGAATGCAAAATGAACTTGCCAATTAACATAACCATTTTTTTACCTTGGTGTTAAACACATATTTAACCAAAGCTTTCTCTGTGAAATAAGTCAGTCTAATTCCCAATCATCAAATTCTATTTTGAGTTTTAAGTTTTTGGGAAAGAATTTATATGGAGAGTAATTGACTGACCTCAAACAAATCCTCTTCATTACACGTGTTGTAGTTTTCTGCTTGCATTCAAGCATGTAAATTCATAAAGGTATGCTGCAAACCGAGTCTTATGGGTACCAAATGGTTGACGAGCAGTGAGCAGGCCTGTTGACCGTTGCAGGTGCAGCACCAGGCAGCCACCAATGGGGGAGCTACATCAGTTGGGTCTGCACCCTCTGGACCAGGGCCATCATTGCCTCATAATGGGGTAAGGATTTTTGTAGTTTGACTCGAAAGTCATTGTGAATTCTCCAAAACGCATTCATCATATGATCTTATCCTAGCTCACTGGTTGTTGACAGGCTCCACCACCGATTGAACCACCTGGGGCGGGCCTTCACCCTCCTCGTTCAGAGGCTTCTGATAACCATTGACTGCCAGGAAACTTCAAGATTTCAGCCAGATTGTTGCAATGATTGAAGTTTCACAAGTGGGGTGGTTTTACAAGCAGCACTACCTAATCAGGCTGAGAAAATTTGGTCTTCTGAATGAAATGACATTCTATGCTGAGTAAGGAGAGAAATGAATTTAAGATAAAATGCTATCTTCACATGCTGAGGCTTCTGCTGCTAAGTATTTTGGTGTGGAGTTCTGGTGTTTGACTGAAGCAATGTGTTTCGAAGACTTGAGATGCTTATCAAGTGATAGTGTGCCTTCAAGTGACAAAAGAAGATGAATGTGGGAATGTGTATGATTTTTACATCCGAGTCTAGGGTATAAATCATTCCAGTACTGAAGTACATAA
This sequence comes from Frankliniella intonsa, assembly GCA_033675135.1. Classification (NCBI taxonomy): domain Eukaryota; kingdom Metazoa; phylum Arthropoda; class Insecta; order Thysanoptera; family Thripidae; genus Frankliniella; species Frankliniella intonsa. The sequence continues at coordinate 1,842,707 of CM066245.1, read as the reverse complement.
CATGCATTTACTTTTTTTCTTGGAAGGGTTTTTTGCTTCAGCTCAGACTTTCTTACTTGAAGTGACTGTTCGAAACCACCCTTTCCCTTTGATTTTAATTCCCCTTGAAAAGAAAAGAATATTTTGTAATGTTGTCTAGCTTACAATAGATGGCACATCAGTAATGTTAAGTTCTATGATATAATGTGAAATGAGATTATGCATGTGATTGAAAGTATACTTTGTTTAGAGAACAGACAATTGTTAGTCCAATTTTAAGAAAAATGGTTAGTTGTCTATTGTTTTACATACTTTGTTTATACATTATTTATTAAAAATTTAGTTTCATCATATCTGTTACATTTTAAGTCTTGCTGAATTTATCCTTAATTTTGACATGTTATGATCATAATCTACATCTTCAAGGCCAAGGTAGTTAGCTTACATCCTTCAAGAAAGTAAAATGTGAAACACTCTATTACTCATTCCTTTTTTTTTCTTTTGTGAATACAATTATCAATGGACCCTCTACTTTTTGTTTTGGGCATGTAATTTGTAGGACTTTCTGACTTGTTTGCTTTCCTGTTCCAACTTGCCTATCTCTCAATGACAAAGTATTTCAACATTTTTTATGTGTAGTTGTGTGGAATGTGGGGCAAACAAGTCATTACTGTAATTTTGCACTGCCAGTATTGTACGATTTTTGGTCTTCAATGATATGAGCTCTGGAGACTTTTTAGGATGTTAAGATGTATGTAAGAGTGACATAAGACTTTACACTCCATGAGCTGTGGTACATTCTTAATTTTTCCTTGTACTGAACCTCAGGATAGTCATGGTTTGTTAATTTGCTCTGTGATGTTAGTGTATTGGGTGGGGTTTCATGTGCTGTGATTGTGACTTAATAGGCGGAAACTTCAGGAGTTGATGCTGAAAGTTCTCCTCAAGAGGTTCTACATCTTATATGCCCTTCTTTGTTAAATTTATGAAGAAGTCTTTGATTGACTTTTTTTTTTCTGTGTGTACCATAAAAGGCTTTTTGCTTCACTCTTCCATTTTTCAATACATTTCAATTTTTTGTTTCTTCCTATCTAGTTATCAGTATCTTTTCTAAAGTGGAAAAGTAATATTACTGTGTATCTTTTAAAGTGAAACAAGGTTCAACAGAACTCAGAACATGTTGGATCCCAAGAAAATGTACTTAAATTTAGGGTGTATCATGATTCCATTAGACATCTTGGTAGTGTTGTGCTTTTTTTGTCCAAAAAAAATTGTTCAACATAATTTTCCAGCACTTGTTCTTATCTTTCTTATAAAACAAAAACATAAGTATCTTCTGTTTTATTTTGCTATACTCAAAAACACTTGTATAATAGAGATAATATTTTAAAACTTGAATGTTTTTTGATGAACTGGCTTCATTTACTCTCACATGTATGAAACCTGTATATGTATGTATATTCATTGCATGCAATCCCTTAGTCAATATACTTCTGAAGGCACAGAATCTTGTGAATTTTTAAATCCTTGGATTTAAACAGGCATCAAAAGCTTTGTCCTTTGGCTCTATGAGACCCTCGACATGTGGCCACACATCCCATTTTTCCACTTACTCTTTGCATACTTCCAGCAATCCTCTTTAAGGACCAGAATCAGGTGTTTAAGTGAAAACCTTCTTTGCTTCTTTCTTGCAAAAACTGTAACTGTTGTGTTAAATCCTTAATTCTTTGGTCTTTGAGTTGGAGAAGTGTATCCAAATGGGATACTTTTTGCATAAGAATATTAATTGCATCATCTTTCTCAGCTATCTCACTCAGTTTCTCTTCAAGTAATCTTTGGGGCACCATATTTTCCATAGAAACGATTAATTGCTGTCCAGTTGGTGCCTCACATGCCATTGGAATACCAAACACACCCTCTGTCAGAAGGAAAACCAAGATTGTCTAGCAGGCAAATCTATAAATATTGCTTAAATTTTTCAGACCTCTTTTATTTTAATTCCTTTTTTTTTTTTTTTTTTTTTTGTTTGTTTTTTTTTTTTTTGTTTGATCTTACCTGCCAGTTTTTTGTCCTGGACAAAACACAGCATATTTTGAGGTTGATTGCCTCGCTGCAGCTGTTTGCATTCTTCTTCTCGTTTTTCTTGAGCTGCCACAACTTTGTCTTTAAAAGCTGTGAGTACTGAAATTATTCCATCAGGTGCTGCTGATGCAATTTGTTCAATCTGCTCTTTGCTTATTTTTATTCCTATCTTAGTGAGGACCTAAGTAATTTAGAATCAAAATTTCATACATCACAGAGTAAAGAGATAGATCAATTTTATTCACAAATTATTATTAAGTTCATACCTTTCGACTCAGAGTATTCCAATTATTCATTTTATGGATGAAACAATTGGCTGGTGTGTAATTGTGGAGCTCAACCATTTTGGGATAGAAAAATTTCACCAGCTCTGCCATCATAACTAAATGAGATGTTATGTTTTTTAAAAAAGAAAATTGGATGATCTTCTTTCCGCATCCCAAAATACTTTCAGAGAATGATCGAAATATAAACTTAATGTAAACAATACCTCCATCTGCAAAATCTCGGGGAATGTTCTTTCGTGGCCTCGAAAACGGGATTTGATGAAGCCATGAGCAGAGCTCAGTCTCCTTCACGCTCTTTGCCATCACACGTTAAAAAAAAAATGATGAAGTCGGAATTTTCTATCTTGTTTGTGGGAAACAAACTGAGCAATTCGTTGATTGAGTAATTGGATGTGTACTTAACAATTGGATGGCCAGCGATGCCGCTTTTGAAATTCCCTTCTCTTTCACGACCACATCCGGTCTCCCCCTTACGAAAACCAACCTCTAACAGAGAACTCGAAAACGGATTCTGTTTCTAAATAAAAAGAAAACGATTCCACTCAAACAAACTTGCCTAGTCTCTTCACAGTCAAGCGGCAGTTCAGAACTGGCAGCGGATTAAATCTCGCGCCACAGTTTTATCATCCTTGACAATATGCTGCAGTTGGCATTTTGGGAGTAGCAACCGCCGTACAACAACCCACGGGAGGGTTAGGGTTGGTGTTGTGGGGTTGTCTACCTGAACCTGACTGAACTCGGTGAAAGGAGGGATACTTGTTTTCAATATGCGTCAAATTTTTAATTTTATGTAGAAAGCATCATTAATAGTCTGCAATATGGATCGTCAAGACTCTAGTCAGAATGACTCATGTACGTTCTATAATTACTTGATATTTTAAAACAAATTCAATGACATTGTTTTTACCAGGTTATGTTGCGCACAGGCTCTCAGGTTAATGGTTTAAAAAATGTAGATTTACTACAAATTCAATCTCAAAATCTTAAAAAAGATAATAAAATAAATAAATGAACCTAAACTTTATTTATCTTACCTAATCCTTGTTACATGTAGACTGTGGAAATCACAGTCTGTTCTCTTTTCTTGAGTAGTGTTCTTGTGTGTAAAGTCAGCATTGTTATCATTAGTATGTTCTGATTTAATGATTGCAGCGTCAAGTGACAGTGACAGTGAGTCTCTATCAAGCACAAGCAAATCTGACATCCGCATGTCAATTGATAGCGAATCAGATGCAGGTTTCAGACAAAAACGTAATAGGAGTCAGTCTGACAGCATGTCGGAGGATGGCTCACCTCCCAAAAGGCTGCGACATTCAATGTCTAGTATGGAATCAGCTACAGGAGATGATACCACTGACGACCACACTGATCATGAAAATCAACAGTCGTCTGATATTGATGATGTTCCTTCAAGTAGTAGTCTTGTTCGTCCACGGCAAGAAATGGGTTACACTGATACTAAAGCTGCCAAAATGATGGTATAATATTTGATTCTTTTCCTGCATTAAAAAGTTTCTCAGAGGCTGAAATGTATCTAATTTTGAACTGAAAATATTTTATTTTTCAGGCTAAAATGGGGTATAAAGCAGGACATGGATTAGGTAAAGAGGCGCAGGGTCGCGTAGAGCCTGTGGAAGTTTCAAAGCAAAGAGGTAGACGAGGTTTAGGTCTCAGTATGCAAGGTCTTGAGCCAGCAAAACTAGAATGGATTTCTGACAAAGAGGTATACTTGCTGCCTATTTAGTTTATATAACATTGAACCTTATATTTTAAGTTGCTTGCTTTATTGCATCCTTATTGGATCTGTTACAGAATATTAATGTTGAAGAAACCCCTAAGTGGCTAGAAAATACACATGAAAATTCTTTGGAAATATCAGAAGATTTTTTGCAGGAAGGAAGACGCAAGTTAACACTTAATGATGAAAGTGAATTCTGTTCGCCCAAAGTTCTCCAGGAAGTGCTTAAGAACAAGGTGGTTCATCAATATCTGAAGCTTAAATTCCGTAATTAGAAGTATGTTTTTCAAAAATTATATTCTGCTTATGCTTCACAGAGTACTTTTGATGCCCTTGATGGCCAAGAGTTACGAAGGGCAGTTCAGAGATCAAACCCATTTGAAACTATACATGGTGGTATATTTCTGAATAGAGCTGCCATGAAAATGGCCAATATGGATAGGGTTTTTGACTTCATGTTCTCGGAGCCCAAAGATCAGAGTGGTGTAAGTTTGTACGGTTCATGGCCATGTGGTCTACAAAAGTTAAGCATGTTGTAAGGATAACTCAAATATTTTGACCCTTTCCATAATTTTTCTTCTAGAATAAAATGTTGAAAGGAAATGAACTATTGTACTTTGCTGATGTTTGTGCTGGTCCCGGTGGCTTCTCTGAATATGTTCTTTGGAGACATAAGTGGAAGGCTAAAGGATTTGGCTTCACTTTAAGAAGTGACAATGACTTCAAACTTGGAGATTTTTATGCTGGTCCCTGTGAATCATTTGAACCACACTATGGTTGGTGTTGTATCATTAAATGCCACTTTTTTACTGTTATCTTTATTTAATAACATAGTATTTATTTATGTTAGGTGTTAAAATTGGGGATGATATGGGTACCGGAGATGTTTTTGATACAAACAACCAGGATGAATTCAGCAAGTTTGTGTTGCAGAACTCTGATGGTCTGGGCGTGCATTTCATGATGGCAGATGGTGTAAGTTATTACATTGTTTTTTTTTTTTTAAATGTAAACTCTATTAGTCTTTGTTTATTCCAACTTTTTATCTATCTTCCAGGGCTTTTCTGTTGAGGGACAAGAAAACATACAAGAGATTTTGTCAAAACAGCTGTACCTTTGCCAGTTCCTTATGGCTCTTCTTATAGTAAGACCTGGTGGACACTTTGTGTGCAAAGTATTTGACTTATTTACTCCATGTAGTGTTGGGCTTGTGTACCTGATGTTTAGATCATTTGAACAAATTTCCATCCACAAACCTAATACAAGCCGTCCAGCAAATTCCGAAAGGTGCATTCACTATGTTCCGATTATTATTTTTTAATTTTTGAAACCTAATGTATATTAGTTGAAGTTACTTTTTGTTTTACATTTGTTTTGTGCTTTAGGTATATCATTTGCAAATGGAAACGACCAGATTGTAAACACATAACAGAATACATGTATAATATTAATAAACGCCTAAACAAGATCGGCAGAGGATCTGAAAGAGATGTTACCAGCATTGTGCCTTTGAGCATCATTAAGGAAGATAAGCCATTTTTTGATTACATTTTAAACTCTAATAACAGGTTAGAATCCATCTTATATTGTCATAATCTAGAAATCCAGTTAGGTAACTTCCTAATTTTCTCTTAAAATTTCTTATGCTTTGGAATTTAGCCTTGGTAAGAATCAAATTGTATCCCTGCAAAAAGTCATAGCCTACTGCAGAGATACATCACTGGAGGAGTTCAAACAAGGAGACCTACGCAAAAGATGTTTAGATTATTGGAATGTTCCCGCTGAAGCAAGGAAAGCCCCTCCAAGATTAAATGCTGATGAAGCATTTCCAGCAATATTAAGTTCCCGTAAGTCAGAGTGACTAATATTTGAACTTTCATTCTCTTCTAGATTATTATTCTTCTTTCTTTGGTTTTCAGCAAATTTGGATGAGGGTGGAAAGGTTATTTCTTCTGACATCATATATAACACCCCAGAAAGAGAATTGACGCTTATTAATATGCCAGAGATATTTGATTCAATTTACAATTGGCACTGTGCTGTTTTGGGCAACCCACAGAAAAGTGAAAATAATTTAACCTTCTTTCTGGGTATGTCCTTTAAAATATTTTTGTTGAGGACAGTTTCTTCAAAACAATGCCAAAACCTGTGATTTATGTTATTAGGTTGTGGCAGACACAAAGTCTTTCATTTACAAAATAGAAGATGGAGCAAACTGCCAGGAACTATTAAGCTAGAACTCAGTGCCAACACTCTTCTTCTGGGTGAAATAGTTAAAGAAATTAAAGGTGAACGGCAACGGCAAGTCTGGATTTACACACTTCATATTGTTGATGCAATATGTTTAGGAGGCATTGATATACGTCACTTACATTTAACTGAAAGGTATTATAATTCTATTCTCTTTTTGCTTCTATTTTTTCAAATATTGAATCCGAATTGAGTTACATTATTTGTGATTCCTTAAGATATATATTTACACTACTTGTTAATTTTCCTTAGGGTCAAGCTATGTGAAATGTTTGCTAAGGCTATGAACAAGCCAAGTCGCTCTGATCTTGCACGTATACATGTGAAGGAACTATTTGACTTGGAAAATATTTTTGAAATAAATGCTAGGTATAAAATTCTAAATGAACAATTCTGCATTTCTGCTTATTTATGCATTTTGTTGTAAGCAGTTAGATTAACCACTTTTGTGTGTCAACAGACTGAAAAGCAAAATAATGAAGAATAATAAGAAACAGGAAGTCTTTGAACTTAACAGAGATGATGCATGCTTCGTTCCAGAGGGACTAATATTTTTTAATGCCACTCAAGGTATGGTGAAAATATCAATCAATGGAAAGTTTCAACACTGTTTTGTGTTTTATGTGCTTTGCCATTAATGTATTCAAAATTTTCAGCTCCTTGGGCCCGACACATCAGTAAAAAAACAAATCATAAATATTATTTTCACAAGGGTACTTCAAAGTCAATTTATGAATTACCTAAAGATGCTTCTAAGAGCTTTGGGTAATTTTTTTTTCCTTCAGTTCTTTGAAAGTACTCTTAAATGGACTGTTAATAATATTGTATTGTCTTTCTTGTGTTTTATAGGAATAGTTATGCAGAGAGGGCTGTGAATTGGTGGAATAGTAAGAATTTAACAGCAATAACTCTTAGTGATATAATGTACCATGTAAGCGAAAAATGTGGCTCGGCAGCATCTAATAACTCTAAGACTCAGCAAACTTGAATTAGCTTGCTTTATAGTGAATTGTTAATGAAACATTTTTCATTTGCATTTTTTATCTCTTTTTTTTTTTTGTGCAATCAAAACAACAAGCTTAGGTATCTCAATGAATTATTGTATGTTTAATTAACTGAACATATCATATCTTAGTGGAATTATGTACAGATTAGGTAGATTTTTTGTGGAAATTAGGAAGACTGAATAACAGATTGCAATTGTATGTGAAGGATTATCAGTAATTGGAAATTTCTAGCAACAATTTTTCTTGTACAAATTGTTCCCATAATTAGCACAATAACATGCATATTCTTTTCATGAAAGTATGGCAATCCAAGTATTGAAGTATGACCATGGCCTACTGTCCAGAATCAGCTCTGATATCAATGATTTTATTTTTGACTTTCCCTTTGTGATAATGATTACATGGGCAGGACCTTGACTGCAAGGGTCTGGACTTAATATACTGTTCAACCTTAATGCCATTGTTTATTATTTTTAAGTGTTATTGTGAAGAAAATAAAAACATTCAAACAGTCTAAATTAATTTTGTAGTTGCTTTAGTATGGAAATATATTTTCTGTCACACACGATTTTGCTGGTGTGCCGTTGAGAAGAGAGGAAAAATGAGCTGTGTGGTTCAGAATAAGACTTATTTATACAAAATTAGAGCTTGAGACTAAATCTGAACATGCACACTCCAAGAAAAACAACAGATAGGATGTTATCAATTTATTGCCACTGGCACAAGTTGTACTGTAGCGTGAACGCCACCCGATGGCTGCTCCACCGAACTCGCTGCGCTCTGCGTTGTATTTGTACTGTCATTGGCTGAGTAGACAATTTTGTCCGCAACTTTCACCCTACGCACACGCAAAAACAAACAAACACACAAAAAAGGCAGTGATAAAAAAATGCATTGTTAAAAATTCTGCGCCCCCGAGAGGCAGAGGTCTGGAAAAGTCAGTATGTGACTGACGGGAGGTCAGGAGGTCTGACCGAGGGTAGGACGGGGCACCCGACACCCAGCCCTTCGCTGGTCAGTCTGTCGCCTGTCTCCCAACAGAGCGGTCTGAGCCAGAGCCAAACGCCGCCGCGCCTCTGTGCTCTCTCTCTCTCGCTCACTCTCACAAGGGAGGCGTTCGAACGCGTTCGCGACACGGGATGGGACTGCGCCCTGGCCTTGTGGCTCCCGTGAACAAAAACCCTCTTTTGTCTCTCTCGCACCAATGGGCTTCTCATGGGAAAAGAGAGACAAAGACAGTGATCCCCCTGCCGTGTGAAAGTTCTCCTGCCCTGGTCTCCTGCAGCAGCCGTTAGTCTAACTCTTCCAGCTCCAGGGCCTCCAGGGCCTCCAGGGCCTCCAGGGCTCTGCTGCTCTGCTGCCGTACCTGTCTGGCGCGCCTCCCGGCAGCAGCTCCTCCTTCGGCAGCCCCAGGTCCTCAGCAGTGCCGTTGGTGTAAGTGACGCTCTTCAGCAGGTACCTGCAGGAGAGGATGTTTCAGCTGTCAGACCGCCCCGACGCCGCGCCGCGCCGGTCGCGCACAAGGTCGGCTCCAGTACAGCAATCAGTGTCGCCAGAAAAGTAGGCAACGAGGCGCCCAAACACAGATGCGTACATGTTGCCTAGTAGGCAGGGGCGGATGCCGCCCGCTTTACTACACTACACTGCGTTTGGGCGCCTCATTGCCTACTTTTCTGGCAACAATGGTAGGAATGGCAATCGAAACGGAGTGCTACGGTCGATGTCGATCCCACGTCTTACAACACCACCCATAGATTCCGTTTCGACGTGCCGTTCCGTGCCGCACTGGGACTGGGAGCAGCCGAGGTCTGTAAAGTTAGTGACGGCCGTCAGACCGTCCGTCCGTCCGTCCGTCAGTCAGCGAATCAGCCCCGCTGGTTGTTTTTTTTTTTTTTTTCACTGAAAGTTTGGCTCCGGTGCCTTTTTAAGAGGTGATAATCTCAACTCGTGTGAAATGGAACTACACGAGGCTCTTAAAAATGCACCGGAGCCAAGCTTTCAGTGAAAAAAGCCAGCGGGGCTGAGTCGCTGACTGACGGACGGACGGTTTGACGGCCGCCATTAACTTCACAGACCTCCGACGTCTGCCGTTCATCTCACTGACAGCTGAGTGTCGTTGTTCTTGAGCGCGGCCGCCACATCCGGGTCGTAGCGAATGGCGTCCTCGATGGCCTCGGCCGGGCTCTGGGTCACCATGACGACGTCCAGGTGACTTTGCGACGCGCCCGTCGCAGCGGTGCCGACGGCGGCGGCGGCCTCCTCCGGTCCATCCGGGCGGGGGGCGGCCGTCACCGCCGCGGCGACCAGCAGCACGACGAGTCCGATATCCTGCAACGCGAGAGGAGCGTCAGGCGGGGCGGGGCTGCAGGCCGGCACGGGGGCGGGCTGCAGGCGGTCGGACACGGGGCTGCGCGGGCGCTTGCCTTACCACTTGCATGGTTGTTGAAGTCGTCTTGTGCATCCACTGAGCGGCCCGCTCGCGCGCAGGGCTATACTTATAGTCAGCTGATGAGAAAGGGACTGGCGGGGGGAAGGGGAGGTCAGGTGACTAAAGCGTTAGCACCTCCTCCCTGTGGTCGGCGGGACGCGACGTAAGCGTCAACGCCGGAGACGCCTGCAGGCGTTAGTCACTTTGGCTGAGTTACGCGACTGACTTAAAGCGTGACATGACACACGGGGACGGGGGGTCAAACGGCAGGAAACACACCTTCTGGACCAGCCGGGCCGGCCGCGTCGCGTCACGCCTGTCACGGTGGCGTTGGCGCGTGATTAGCGAGATGCTCTGGCCTGGCCCCAAGCGTGGATCCAGAAGAGGGGGGTGGGGCAATTGTCCTTTTGTCCCCTTCCCCCGCCACGGGATCAGCCGTCCTGCCAAAATAATAAAAAGGGAAAGAAAAGGAGGAAAGAGAAAAGTACGTTATGCTAACGCATTTTCCAACACATCGGTCGAAATTATAATCAAAGACAAACTCATCGCATCACATCTTTTGAGTGCACACACGAGCTATCCCCCCCCCCCCCTTTCCCCTTGTTCCGCGCTTGATCCTTACGTACCTCTGTTTTGTGTTCTAATTAGCATACCTACCATCAGCATGTTTCTTTTTTTTTTAATTATAAAATTAACTTCATTTTATCCTCGTGAATAGCCCGGACTGGATCCGCCCCTGCCCGGCCCAACCCCGCGCCGCCCCCGCGACTCCGCCATGTTGAAGATGACGACCGACCACGTGGCCCGGGCGTCATCGTTGTCCTTCCTCGGTCGTGCAAGCGATACACTGTTAATTTGGGGTGCTCAGAAATTGTACGCGAGGGCGTACCGGGCGTTTCATAAAAGACGCAGGTGCGGGCGGGTTTGCCTACCCGATCTCCCCTTAAGGCGCCATAGCCCCTATGGCAGGCAAACCCGCCCGCACCTGCGTCTTTTATGAAACGCCTGGTACAGTGATCGTACGCCTGAGGCGCACACCACGCAAAACTGCAACCCTGGCGTACGATGACAGCACACCCTTGGCGTCCGCCTGTCCCATTGTCTGAAGAGGGTGTGCTGTCATCGTACGCCAGGGGTGCAGTTTTGCATGGTGTACCGGGTGTTTCTTCGAATGCGTAACAGTGTTGCGGGTTTGCCTACCCCATTCGCCCGTAAGGCGCCATGGCCCCTGCAGCGCTGGAGAGTATGCAATCCCGCAACACTGTTACGCATTCAAAGAAACACCCGGTACGCCTACGCCCTGGCGTACAATTTCGGAGCACCCCAAATTAACAGTGTAGTCCCTGCAGGGACACCACATCTATTAATGAGCGAGCGGTGCGTGTGAGCTCACCCCCACAGAGCCGCCACTTGTGGAGCGCCCGCTTACACGCCTCTCATCCCCGGGAATAATATTTTTGTTTGGTCGAAATCCTCCGCTCGCCTCGTCCGCATGAGCATCAGCCGGGTCGGGTAGGGTCGGGCGGGCAGCTCATATTAGCACGTGTCTCATTATCGCCTGTACTCGGCTCGGACGGACAGGACAGGCCGGTGGGGGAGTTGCGGAGTGGTGACGGTAGCGGGGCGGGGCGGGGCGGGGCGGGGCAGGGCGGGGCCGGGCGAGGCAGGGCAGGGCGGGGCGGGGCGCGCTATAATAACAGCGACTCGTTACCGAGACCAAACATTCGCCTCCAAGCCGGCCCAGCACAGCACACCACACGACCAATATGGATACCAAACTGGTAAGTCGCCCGCCTCACCCTCGCTAGGGTGTTCAAAACTGACTTTTTGAGCACGACTTGGGCATGGTTCCCGATCTCGGATCGGGCCAGAACGGGGCTTGTTCGAAAGATAATTTGGCCCTCTCTTGCAAACAAGCCGCGTTCGGCCCCGATCCGAGAGCGGGAAGCAAGCATGCCTAAAACGTGGTCAAAAGTCAGTTTTGAACACCCTAATCCTCGACCCCACCTCGGCAGCCTACCTCTGTCTACCTTAAATGTGCATTGAATAAGTCAATTGAAATGTGTCTTTGGCCCGCAGGTCCTGCTCCTGCTCGCCCTGGGCGCTGCCTGCCTGCAGGCGCAGCCCGTCAGCCAGTCCGCCGAGAGCGCCGAGAGCGTGGAGAAGCGCGAGGCCGCCGCGCCCGCGCCCGTGTCCGCCGAGTCGGACGAGGACAAGGCGGCCGCGCCCGCCAAGCCGCAGCAGCGCCGCTCCGTCGACGACCCCATGAGCGACTCGACGAGCGACGAGACGGAGGAGGCCGAGTGGGACGGCGCCGCCGACAGGAAGCGCAGGGAGGCGTCGTCCACCGCTAATCCCAAGTCCTCCGAGGAGACCAAGGAGTCCGCGGAGTCCGCAGAGTCGGACGAGGCCAAGAAGGTGAGGCGGTCGGCCGAGGCCGACTCGACCTCGGAGGAGGACTCCGACTCGTCCAGCAGCGAGGAGGTGGCCAAGAGGCAGACGGAGGAGAAGGACGCGCAAAAGCCCAAGGAGGAGAAGGAGGCCAAGAGGGAGACGGAAGAGAGCAAGGAGTCTGCCGAGAAGAGCGAGGAGGGAAAGGAGGCTAAGAGGGACACTGACGAAGAGAAGGGCGAGAAGGTGGACAAGAGGCAGACGGACGACGAGAGCAAGGAGTCTGCCGAGAAGCCCAAGGAGAGGAGGAGGCGTCAGGTCCAGGAGCCGATGGCCGCCCCGGCCGCCGAGGAGGCCGCCGGCGCATCCGACGACAACGGCACCCAGACCCTGTAAGTACGCACACACCACACCGGAGAATTAACGGTAAATCTGTTTCCTGGGACCTCCCAGGAAAGTAGGTAGTTTTCCAGTACTTTTCCTGGAACTACCAGTACTTTTCCTGGAAATACCAGTACTTTTCCTGGAAATACCAGTACTTTTCCTGGAAATACCAGTAGTTTTCCTGGAAGCACCCGTACTTTTCCTGCAAATACCAGTGGTTTTCCTGGAAATACCAGTAGTTTTCCTGGAAATACCCAGGAACTTTCATGGAAAATTACCTACTTTCCTGGGAGTCCCAGGAAACTGATTTACCGTGTTACGAGTAGTGGAATCACTCGTTCCTTTTAAATTTACCGTATTTATGAACTTTTGCCATCGGCAGGTACCTCATCAAGACCGTGACGTACGAGGTCGGCGTGCTGGGCGCGGCGGACGACGACAACTCCTCGCTGGTGGTGGCGACGCCGAGCCCAGTGTAAGTCTGCTTTTTCTTTACTGGCTGCCTCCCCCAGTTGAAAACGATCCCGAACGGACGACTGTCGCAAAATACTGCACGGTGTGATACCGAAACGTTGTCGAAATAATGTTGCACCGCTGAGGCAAAAACCAATGTCGTCACGATATCGTTTCGGTACGATTTCCACCGTCACATTTTCCCGACAACTTGTGGTCACGCTCTCGCTCACGTGCTGCAGCGCGGAGAAGGAGGTGGTGACCATCTACTACGACGAGCCGACCAACGCCACGCAGGCCACGCCCGCCGCGTGAACGCCGCCAGCCTAGCCTCGCCTCGCCTAGAGTTCTAGACGAGACATCTAGGACTCTAGCCTCGCCGTGAGCCAGAGCCACCCGGGCTGCGGCCGGGCAGCCACGTCGGCCAGGGGGTGCCACTCATAAATGTCACGACCTATCCTACCCCCATGCTGTGATCACTCTAGACTGTAATAACTACGTACTACTTACGTTATACTGTGCGAAAAAATAAAAACAATAAACATTTTGCACTTGAAATACGCGTCTTCTTAACTTGGTGGAGGGGTAGCTGCGGTGCGAAGAGCGAAGGGTTTGCGACATTTGCGACCAGTATTGCCACAAAGGCGGGCGAAAATTCCTACAAATACACCGGTGTGAGGCGGACGGGTATCTCCGGCAATAGGTAGCTTCATGTGTGTAGAGTTTGCCCGGTAGGCAGCCGGAGGCGGAGATATACCCGTCTGCCCCACACATGTGTATTCGTGGGAAGTTTTGCCTACTTATCTGGCAACAGTGCTTATTGCGACTCTACGCCGTGCCCTTGGCGGCTTCGGTTCGCAACGTTTGACGGGTGAGACACGGCCGGGTCGCACCCCCGCGCTAAGTTGTGCGGACATGCCCGGCGCCGCGGATGACGCAGCGTAGCGAGGAGCATCCGTTTTCACTGTCCACTGTCATTCAATGAATGTGACGTCACATTCGTTAGAATGTGAATCGTGCCTCTTTCGTTTGCAGTACTGTGTCAGATGGGTTGTACTGTGAATCTGCTAAGCCTATGGCGCCATTGAGCCTCGATTCACGTTCAAACGAATGTGACGTCACATTCCTTGAATAGAACAGTGCAGCCGGTCATTCCCTTGAAATTTCGTGGACGTCGAAGGGCAGACACGCTCAGATCAATTCGGCGCGTAATCTACGAGCATTTTATTTCTTATACATACAAAAAACGTAACATTATCGTCAAACATCAGTTGAAAAATCTAAGGCGCATCTTTGTTGCTTTATATAAATCTCTTTTATGTAAATAACTTGAAATAACCTTTTACTCATTTAGACTTGCATTACGTAAAGTAATATCACTAGAAACAAAACACAACCGATTACATTTTCTCCATTCCTTTTTAGGACCATATCAATCAAAATTGAAGCATGAAATGGGAATGGAACAATTTCTGACTCATATAAATGTCCTACGGGGCTCAATTGTCTACAACCTTTTGAAGCATCAATGAAGTTTAAAATCAATCAATAATCCTGGAGGGAATCCATGTGAACTGCTGGTAAAAATATCTGAATTAGTTTGGATAGTTTTCAAATTTTGGAACAGAAATAAACAACTCGATGTGAAATCCAAATACACAGTGCTAGTGATTAGGCTGCTTGTCCAATTTAGAGCTCGTTAATGCGGCGTAAAACAAAAAAAATCCAGAAAAAACAGCCTTTACTAGGCCTACACGTTTTTTTAACGTCAAGAAAGGATTGGGCATGTGCCCATCTGTTAATTCCATCTAAGCCATCAGTCCAATCAATACATTGGCAAGAAGAAATTATGAAAATTCTTAAGACACTATACAGTACACCTTAAGAAGAAAAACGCGTCCAATAGGGGCACCGAATGGCCCAGGCCTTAAAGTACTTAAGGTTAAAGTACATAATTAATTATTGCAACGCTCATTTGCTAGTGGAAGAAGACCCCAACTTAGTATAGACTATCACAGAGACCAACATGACAGAACTTCATTCACAATAACAGAAGAAATGCATATTGTTTGTAAGCATATCCAGTAGAAATGCTATCCGATTATGCATAGTCCAATAAAACATTACATTCGGTTAGAAATAACTTTCACTTTCAGATGGGGGAGAACAAAAATACTCCCGTTCTGAGCTTACCAAGAGGCCATCCGTCCTTCTGACTCTAAGTGTTTCTTTTATTATAGTTTTTAAGGATTTGAAAAAGCCTCTAGGACACAAAAGAAAAAGATCTTTAACAGGAATACCATCGTCTGCAAGCTCTCCACTTAATAAAAAGTAGAGTAAATACCAATATGATCTGCCTTCTAAGGCAGTTAAAAATGTATACGTTTTTAGAGAGGACTTTCATTGCTTCAGCAGGTGTGTTTGGCACACCATTAAATACTCACGCGTTTTCCTCAGACAAAAACACAGTAAAATCCGACGGAGGCAAACGATTTGTTATGAAACCTGTCCATGGAAGTACTTGAGAAGGAGATAAGTACAAATAATTTAAAACAAACAACATAATCAAGAGTATTTGACAGCCGGCAGAATGACGCAAATCACAAATAGAAAATATATCTTACAAATAATATAATAACCCAGGCAATGACCGTCTGCCGCTCGTACGGTATCACCCTGTACAGTTATAATTTCCGTCCAAACCTTTTTTCTCACATATTTGACTAGAATTTAACAATGAAAAAAAAAAAAAAAAAAAAAAACACGACGAGGGGGTATTTGACCCGCCTTCCGACGTGTGTGCCGTGCCGCCCCCGCGGGGACAGCGGCGGCGCGCGGCAGTCTCGTCCATGAGCCACGGGCCACGCGGGGCGGGGGCGGGGTGCGGCTCCTCGCTGAGTCGCAAAAAAAAATCACAACACGTCTCCGACGACACGTCGCTCCCCCTCTTGAGTAGAGGGCGCCGGGCCGGGCCGGGCCGGGCGTGGCGGTGGCGTCACGTGTGTAGGTTAGGTCCGCCCGAGTATAAAGTCGCAGAGTTTGGGGTCCCGGGTCGCTGGCCGTGGGCGGGGCGCCTCTGGCCCGCTGCAGGCCTGCACCGTGCACTACTTGTCGGCGCACTGGAGCAGCAGCGGGGCGGCGGCAGGGGCGGCGGCGGCCAGCCCGGGCGCGTGTCACAGCAGCGCGCACAGGCGGGCGCGCGCCTTGCGGTGCTGCGTGGCGGTGGTGGTGGTGGCGTCGTCGCCGGCGCCGCCGCCGCCGCCCGCCAGCGCCCGCACCTTGCGCGCCAGCCCGACGCGGTGCTTGCGCAGCGACGCCGAGGCGCCGTGCCGCCCCTCGGACGCGCCGTTGACCGGCCGCAGCGCCTGGCCGTCGCCGTCGCCGTCCTCGGGCTGCGCGCGGTTGAACGTCGTCACGGTGAGCTCGATGTCCTCCACGCGCTCCGACTCCTCTGCGGGCAGGCCGGACATTCCCAGTGACAGTCGTTTCGAGTAGCAAAAGAACACGCCGTGTCATTGAAATGGTTCGCATGGAAACCCAAGTGTGTGAATGTCGACACTGTGCAATCGCACACTTGTAGATTTGTGAATTTCAGTTCGTGCACTTAAACAAGAAATGGCGTAAATTTTCTCAGGAATTTTTACAAACTCTGGGAAACCAAGTGTGTACATGTATTCATTATTTACTGCATACGTTCAGGTATTCAGTAACTAATGAATACATGGCCATGTATATACAGTAAATAGTGTGTACCTTGGCATGTACACACTTACTGCATACATGGCCATGTATTCATTATTTACTGAATACCTGTAAGTATGCAGTAAATAATGAATGCATGTACACACTTGGTTTTCCAGAGCACTCGAAAGGACAAAAATGCACGAAAGAAAATTCACACACCTATACCAATGCGCGAGATTCACACACTTGCGGTGGCCGGCCTGGCCCGGCCTGGCGGGCGGGTACTCACTGAACTCCTCGATGGGCTTCTCGATGGTATCGTGGTCGATCCACGTGAGGCCCATCTCCACCTTCTCGGCGAGGTCCTGCCAGTGGCTGCGGTTGGAAGCGCAGCCGTCGTAAAGCGGCTGGATCCACGGGAACGTGTCGGCAAGCGTCTGGGGTGGACGGAGAGATGAGCACATTGAGTGCGGTATGACCACCATGTGATCACGCTCCCGTGGTGTGGGGGAAAGTATTTTTTTTTTTTTTTTTTTTAATGGGGTTGGTACGGGGCGTTACCTTGTACAGCGGCAGGCAGATGACGTCGATGAACCCGACCTGCATCTGCGGCAGCTCGTCCTTGCGCTCGCGGTCCATCATGGCCTGCGGACATACGGCACGACATGTCAGAGTCACTGAGCACACTGGCTTTGGAATGAAAACTCACACAACTCAAGTGTGCGCTTGAAAAAGGCTTACAACTACGCTTTAGTTTTGTTGGGTTTCCATTTCGAGTGCATTATCGGGCCACGTCGAGGTGATACTCACGACGGGCTGCTGGTTGAGCTGCATGCGCTCCAGGTCGCCCTGGTCGAAGAACTCGTCCGCCACGAGCTTGGCCATCTTGTGCTGGATCTCCCACGGCTTGGCGATGGCGGACACGTCGCAGGCCGTCATCATCATGCCGCACAGCACTGCGGGGGCAGGCCAGGGGCAGACAGCACGGGAGTGAGTGGGAGTGAGGGGCGGGGCGGGGGCGGGGCGGGGGCGGGCGGGCGGAGGCCCCCCGGAGGGTAGGCAACCTCAACTCGCACCGCCGCGCGCCGGGTCTGCCTACGCCGCTGGGGCCCCGCCACGCCCCCCGCCCGCCGCCCTGCTGGGTCCAGGGGGGATCAGATCTTTCGAATTCTCGTCTCCTGAGCGCAGAAGCATACACTCCCGCCGCCGTCCGTAAAGAACGCGTCTCCGGCAGTCGAGTCTGTCGGCAAACACACAGCAACCCCCGGTGGACTCCCCCTCCCCCTCTCCCTCCCCTCCCCCCTCTCCTCCCCTCTCCCTCCCCTCTCCCTCTCTCCCTCCCCTCTCCCTACTCTACTCTTCCATTACTTGCCCCTTTTCTTGACTTACGGTCTTTCTTGGACTCGCTCTGCCAGTCGAACTCGCCATTGTCGACCAGTTCCCTGAAGGAGTCCTTCTTCTTGAAGTACATGGCCAGGTCGGTGGAGAGGATGGCGTTTTCCACGGTGCGCATGACGGCGCGGTAGTCGTCGGTGGACATGGCCTGGAAGATGTTGTTGCCCTCGCTGTTGAGGATCATGACGCACTGGTCGAAGTGGTGGTGCTCCATGGTGGACGTGGAGTAGAGGATGGCGAGCGGAGACTCCGTCTTGGCCTGGAAGGCGTTGTTGGTCCCCCGGTGGTCGAGGTCGTGGCACAGACACGCCACCAGCAGGCCCAGGATCTGCATGACGGAGAACATGGACCAGACGGGTGTGCTTAGACCCTGCTGCCATTTCTGTGTTGCAGTGTACCAGCATGAGACGGAGACTCGGAAGGGAATTACCTCGAGGTCCGTCATGAAGCGCTCCATCTTGCCCGTCTTGAGCATGGCGAACATGGTCTGCGCCACGTTGAGGGCGTGCCTCCAGTTGTGGTACTTGACGGGGCGGTAGTTCTTCTTGACGCTCAGCACCCAGCGGCACAGCACCTGAGACCGAGGTGAGTGAGTGAGAGAGAGAGTGCATACTCTTATTTGATGCTCGCGTTTGAAGGAATAATAATCCTTTTTACGCATTTGTTATAACGGACATGAAGTATCGAAAAAATACCTGGTAGGGAATCTGGAACTGCTTGACGAGGTTGCACTGCAGAAACATGCGGATGGTGGCTCTGCACGTATCCTCGTCTGACAGCTCGAAGTCCACAAAAGTGAAGCTGAGAGAAAAGCAGAGGGCACGACGCCAATTATAAAGCACTTGTGCGTAAAAATTGACGCACTTAGTGCGGTGCGGGGCGTTTATATCCATCCAGTTTCTATTCGCTATGTCGTCACGCAGGAGTGTGACCACATAGTGGTCATACCTGTACAGGTTGAAGTGCTCGGCGGTGGGGATCTCCTCCACGCTGAGGCGCGCCGTGTCGTCGGTCGAGGCCGTGGCGTGGTACGACAGGCACTCGAGCGCCACCTTCTGCTTGGCCATCAGCTTGCACGCGTTCTCGTACATCTGCGTGTTGTGGATGCCCAGGCCGCAGAAGATGGCGAACGCCTCGAAGATGGTCACGTCGCAGTCCGAGAACGGCTGCCCCGAGCCCTGCGAACGAATCAAGGCAGGCGGCGAGTGAGTGCCGAGTGCCGGCAGTGTGTTGCCGCGGAAAAAGCAGGCAATAAGTAGCCCAAGAAGGGCTGCATCTGCGCCTGCCTACTAGGCAGCACCGCAGCACGGGTGCGTATACACGTACGTTGCCTAGTAGGGACGTAGGTCACTAGCGCTACAGATCACAACCGCTACAGGTCACAAGCGCTACAGCTCGCTAACGCTACGGGTCACAAGCGCTACAGCTCGGTAGCGCTACGGGTCACGAGCGCTACAGCTAGAATCCGCGCGTTAGGCGGAGCCGAGCCGAGCTATACCCTGAAAAATTACGCACGTGGCGTGGAAACATGGAAAATTTTTGCGACAGTAAACCTCCCGAAGGAGGTTGCGGTTCCCGCCAGGCACAGGGCTTTTACCCCCCGTGGCAGCCAACTACTTCGGTGTTCTTATGGGAACCGGTGCTTTTTGGACTGCGATCCTGTCGCGCAATTCGACAGATTTGATCCCCGTACTGCCAGATTTAGTCGTACGGTGGTTAACCGAACTGCCCTGTCCCCAGAGCATGGCATAGCTATTTTTGGAGCCAGATTCTAGGACTTATGACCCCACGACCGACCACCAGTCGTGGGCATGGGACGGAACTTCCTGGCAACCCGCTGTCGCTACCAGTGAAGAACCTACCTGGGTTTGAACCAGGCCCCATGTGCCGAGTCTCACAGACACCCCACGGTTTTCGCGGCACCACTAGACCACTAGACCGTCGGCTATTCCACGAGGGAGCTCAGTTGAAATGGGGGGCTTGAATTCCACTCTCCAAATTGTTGTCCTCAGAAAAATTAAATGTTGTGGTAAGATTCGAACCTCCGTCCTGCGACTCTCCGCGCGGACACTATGCCGGCACGGCTACGACGCCACGGTACCAGATGCCGGACCACTAGGAGTCATGCTGCGCGAGAAGCCACAGTCACCGAAGAAACGAACCCGGTGTCATGAGTGCGCCTGCTCTCCGGCAAGTGCTGGGCCGGCCGCGTCGCGTCATTGGTATCGACGCTGCTTATTGCACTAGGTGGGCAGTGGTTCAAAAACCACGTATTTTTGTTTCTTGTTAATTTTTTTTTTTTTGTTTGGACCAAGTGCTCTTTCCAGTGCCTTTTTTGCAGTTGCCTAAGTCACAAGGACGGTATAGCTGGTCCGGAAAAAAAAAAAAAAAAAAAAAAACAATAAGCGGTGTTTGAACCTCTGCCCACCTAGTGTAATAAGCAGCGTCGATACCAATGACGCTACGCGGCCGGCCCAGCACTGGCCGGAGAGCAGGCGCACTCATGACACCGGGTTCGTTTCTTCGGTGACTGTGGCTTCTCGCGCAGCATGACTCCTAGTGGTCCGGCATCTGGTACCGTGGCGTCGTAGCCGTGCCGGCATAGTGTCCGCGCGGAGAGTCGCAGGACGGAGGTTCGAATCTTACCACAACATTTAATTTTTCTGAGGACAACAATTTGGAGAGTGGAATTCAAGCCCCCATTTCAACCGAGCTCCCTCGTGGAATAGCCGACGGTCTAGTGGTCTAGTGGTGCCGCGAAAGCCGTGGGGTGTCTGTGAGACTCGGCACATGGGGCCTGGTTCAAACCCAGGTAGGTTCTTCACTGGTAGCGACAGCGGGTTGCCAGGAAGTTCCGTCCCATGCCCACGACTGGTGGTCGGTCGTGGGGTCATAAGTCCTAGAATCTGGCTCCAAAAATAGCTATTCCATGCTCTGGGGACAGGGCAGTTCGGTTAACCACCGTACGACTAAATCTGGCAGTACGGGATCAAATCTGTCGAATTGCGCGACAGGATCGCAGTCCAAAAAGCACCGGTTCCCATAAGAACACCGAAGTAGTTGGCTGCCACGGGGGGTAAAAGCCCTGTGCCTGGCGGGAACCGCAACCTCCTTCGGGAGGTTTACTGTCGCAAAAATTTTCCATGTTTTCACGCCACGTGCGTAATTTTTGAAGGTATAGCTCGGCTCGGCTCGGCTCCGCCTAACGCGCAGATTCTCGCTGTAGCGCTTGTGACCCGTAGCGCTACCGAGTTGTAGCGCTTGTGACTCGTAGCGCTTGTGACCCCGTAGCGTTAGCGAGCTGTAGCGCTTGTGACCTGTAGCGGTTGTGATCTGTAGCGCTTGCGAGCCACTCCGCCTAGTAGGCAGGTGTAGGTACCGCCCGCTTTACTCCACTGTTCATGGCCTACACATTGCCTACTTTTTCTGGCAGCACTGAGTGCCAGTGAGAGGGAGCCAGCAGCAGCGCGCCGCCGCCGCTAGCGCCTGCGAGTCGCGGGTAGGCAGTCCCGCCGCACAGGCGTGCGTCGCGGCCCGAGGGGTTGCCTACCTCCACGGCGCCCCCCACAGCCGCACTCACCTTCTGTGCTGCTAGAAAAGAAGGCAATAAGGCGCCCAAACACAGTGGAGTAAAGCGGGCTGAATCTGCGCCTGCATACTAGACAGCATGTCCCTGTGCTAAGGTGCTAAGGTGCTGCGTACAGGTGCTGTAGTAGGCAGGCGATGTGTTTGGGCTACTTATTGCCTACTTTCCTGGCAATACTGCTCACCTTGTTGATGAGCTGCGCGACGCCGATGACCGTCTTCTGCCCGTTGAGGATGGGCATGCAGAGGATGGCGCGGGTGACGAAGCCGTCCATCTCGCGCACCTCCTGGCTCATCCAGGACGACACGTCGCCGATGTTGAGGATCTGGCCCGTGGCCGCGACGTACTTGGCGATCTGCGCGAGGCGGCTCTGCTTCTGGTCGCGGGTCGTCGGCCGGTAGACGAGCGCGTCCTCGTCCTTGGCGCGCAGCTCGAACACCGTGTTGAATACGATGTTCTGCAAGCGAGCGGTATGCCGTTTAACGTACCCGCGGGGTATGTGTACCCCAGCCCAGACCGAACCGGACCGGGCATAAATAATGGTTCGGGCTGACCCGCGTGGCGGCCTGGGGCGGGGCGGGGCGGGGCGGGGCGCTTAGCGGAGTGACCCCCGCGGCCCCCGCGGTGGCAAGGGTGGGGCTCACTTAGGCCCCCCGCGCTTGACTAATGGCCTGTCCAACACGAAAGCCAACACGCCCCGGCCGCAACGTGTTTCCGGTCAGCGGGGCGGGGGGGGGTGGGGCGGGGTGGGACGGGGTGGGACGGGGTAGGAACGGCGCGTGCGGCCCGGGGATGACCCGGCCCGCGCCAGTTCTCTCGGGGGTTTTCATTTCAAAGAGCGAACAGCAATGAACCCCGGGGGGCGGGGCGGGGTGGGGGTGAGGCAGGGTGGCGGCGGGGCGGTGTTGGGGCGGGGTGGAGTGCTGGGGTGTTCCCTGCCTGCCTATGGTTCGGCCACATCAGCGGGAGCCTTACCTTGTCGGTGGATCTCTGGGCGATAATATCCTCGATGTCGATGTTGTTGCTCTGGAGAGAGAGACAGACAGGGAGAGAGGGGGAGAGAGGGGGTGAGGGAGAGCGAGAGAGACAGAGAGAGAGGTGGAGGAGAGGGCGCGGGAGAGGGAGAAGGAGAGGGAGGGAGACAGGACGGGTAATAATTAGCGCGGTTGTTGAGACAGAGAACAGGAAACATCTGACGGGTGACTCTCCTCACCTCTCTGCGACAGAGCGGCCTCCTCTCCTCTATGGACTTCCCCGGCCTCTCGCAGATTCGATCTAAATGACTCTGGAACAAATGCGAGCGCGTGCAATGTTTTCAAATATCTCCAAGCACTGCATTACTTTGAAAATAAATGGAAACGAATTTTACCTCTTCTCCTCCATCCTCGACTGCTAACAGGAAGACTGCACACCTCTCACACTTGAGCAATTCTCTCGCCTGCGTCATGATCTTGGTCACCAGACACTCCAAATTGTTCTGTTCTTCAAATATACTGCGGGCTAAATTCAGCAAAATCTGAAATAAGAAGATCGAGCACGATGAGGTATAATCCCCTTGTTTTTTTTTTCACGCTGTTACAGGACCGCGAGTGCAGCCAGAGGTTATCGTGACCCACCTGATTTCGCCTGAATTCCTGGACGGACATTTCAAACAGTTGAGCATTCTGGAGGCCGATGCCGCAGAACGTCAGGTACTTGTTGAACAGCTCGACGTCGCGCGCCGTGAACTCGTCGGAGCCGTTGGTCTTGTTGATGATCTGCGCCACGCCGATCACCTCGCCGTCGTGGTTACAGATGGGCATGGACAGGATGGTGTTGGTCTTGTAGCCGGTGCGCATGTCCACGTCGCTGTTGAAGCGAGGGTCCTGCAACAGAGGGCCCTTCGTTAGACCGGACCGGCCGGCCCCTCCCCGCCCCGCCCCGCCCCGCCCCGCCCCGCCCGGGAGACTAAGTTGTCTGTAATTTAGACGTCGTGGAAGTTGGCTGTGCGTGGCTTAGTGCGGGGAGGGGGAAGGGGGCGTGGGACCGGACGACGGGGTGGCGGCTGTGCTCGAGAGGCGTGTGGTGGCGAGGGCGGGGTGGGGTGGGGTGGGGCGTTCTTCAGTTGTTGGCGTTTGTGGCGCTGCATAACACGGAAACGCTCCAACGCCAAGTGAATTTGCGCGCCGCTGAATCTGACAGCCCTGCCCCGGCGCCCCGGCCGCCGCACCCCGTGAGCTCCCCGCGGTTAAACTGCGCGGGGTAATCGCGCGCGCGTTTCTTGTGCCCCGCCCCGCCCCGCCCCGCCCCGCTCCGCCCCGCTCCACCCTGCCGCGCCCCACCGAGTGCAGCACGATTCATTTGCGCTCCGCGTGCAACTTTACCGTGTTATTCTGCGGGGCCGGCGGAGCAGGAGCAGGACGCTGACCTCACCCCGCCCCGCCCCGCCCCGCCCCGCCCCACTACGGCCCCACCCACCCCGCCCCGCCCCGCCCCTCTGGCCACTAGCAATAACCCCTTTCCCCCGGCCCTCAGCAGTCCTTGGCTCCAGCCGCACCCCCCCCCCCCCCCCTCTCTCTCTCTCTCTCTCTCTCTCTCTCTCTCTCCCTCTCCCTCTCTCTCTTCCTCTCCCTCTCTCTCTCCTCAACTTTCCGATGTTCGGGATGTTCCATATCTCTCGACAAGTTGCGAACTGTCCATTCTCTCCCCAACTGCCGTCCATCCATCGCACGGCGGCGGCGGCGGCGGCGGCCTAGAGGATAGGGGTCAGAGCGTGGCGAACTAATATTCAAGGCCCCGCCCCGCCCCGCCCCGCCCTGCTCGGCTCTCACATGGAGGGTCCTTAGGGTCGTCCAGGGCGGAGGGTACGGTCAGGCCTGTAGCAGGCCGGTCCCGGAGCCTGGCCGCTGCCCCGCCTCGCCCCGCCCCGCCCCGCGCCGCTCGCCTCGTCGGCCCTATAGCTGCTTGTTTGTGGGGCGGGGCGGGGCGGGGCGGGGCGGGGCGGGGGCACGGCTGCTGTTGGGCTCTCGTCTCGCCGCGCCGCCGGTCGGGCTCATCCTATCGCCTCGTAAAATCGACGTAAACCGTGCCGCCGCGCAAAAAGGAGGGGAGAGGATAGGGCACTGAAAAAAAAGGCTGTCAGATTCCCAGCTAAGATACACTGATAAATCCTTGCGAAGAATGCGTTCGCATTTGCGAAGGACTTGGCTGCTTCGTAAGCTTACAAAGAAATTTGTGCGACGGGATTCGCTCACAAAGAAAATCGTTTGCGATTGGTTTGCAATTACAAAGCAGCCATAATGTTGGTTCGCAAGGGTTTTTACAGTGTAGAAAAGTGAACATGAGCTCGCAGGAATCGGTGGCCTGGGATAATTTCTTTTTCTTCGAAAGAGTAAAAGATGTATGCGCTCTTTTGGAGTACGCGGCGCGGTGTGTCAGTCTGTTTCGCTGATGTCCGCGCTCTTCAGCCACTCCCCTCCCCTTCAGGTCGTGGGCCTAGCACGGCAGCGGGGTGGGCTGTGTGGCACTTAAAGGAAAGTAGATCAGGCTGGGCTGTGACGTGAGGGTGGTTGGAGGTCCCGAAAGAGGAGGGGGGGGGAGGGGGGGTCACAAGTTGAACGCGGTGAGGTTGGGGTTGGGCTATGGTCGGTCAGGCTCTGCCAGGCAGGAGCGGCAGCGTGGTGACCTGGCTGATAGCGATAGAGGGACGCGAGGTTATGTGTTTCACAAATATTGAAACTGCATCGGTTAATATATGATGACGACGATAGTAAAGGTAGCACTTTATAAAAATATAAAAAAATTGTGGGATTGTGGAGGTCCGCTATGACGTTGTGTTGTGTAGGCGGAAATGGGGGGGAGGTGGTGCCTGGGTTATCAGAACGCCTCCGAGGCGGAGGCGGGCAGCGTGTTGAGAGGGGAGGGGAGGGAGGGGAGGGGGCGAAAGCCGGCGCAAAGGGAACTCAATCTGCCCTGGACAAACAGAGCTGCGGGGAGAGAGGGAGAGAGGGACCGGAGGGGGAGGGGGAGAGATAGAGAGAGAGAGGGAGAGAGAGGGAGAGAGGCGCGAGAGCCACCCTGACCTTCCCCCTGGACGGGTCTCATGCCTCCCTCTAGGAGAGTTCATTGCTTCCCTGTCTGCTGCGATACAATATAGCGCCACACGGTATGGTCGAAAAATGTGCACCATGTTTCGTGAGTGAAAAAGTGGAGGCGGTGGTGCGGGCGGGGCAGGCGGGGGATTGTCTTGTGACAAACTTGCCCCGTGGCCTTCTCGAATTACACTCCCCCCCCCCTCACCCCCTCCCTCCCCTCCCACTATGTTCACCTTCTGGTCCCCGCCGCGCTTTCCCATCACGTTCAAGAGACCAGCACGGTCATGGTAGGGAGAGACCCCTCCTCCTCTCCCCTAGCGCCCCACCACCGCTTGTTTCGCAAACAAAATTCAAGCCCCGGTCTATACATAGCAAGGGACAGCAAGCACGGGGGCAGCAGGCCGCTCCACGTGGCGTCCACGTGTGTGGTTCTCGGCGCCCTCGGCGCCCGTTAGTACCCCACGTGGCGTCCATAGGTGCAGGTGTGTGGGGCCTCGCCACGGCGCCAGTTGGTACTTTACGTGGCGTCCACGTGTGTGGGGATTCGGCGCCCGTTAGTACCCACGTGGCATGCACGTGGCGTCCACATGTGTGGGTGTGTGGGGCCCACGGCGGCACCCGATGGTACCCCGCGTGGCGTCCACGTGTGTGGGGCCTCGCCGCCATTTAGTACCCTACACGACACGCGACGTCGTTCACGTGTGTAGTGATGCCCTCGGCCTCAGCCGTCACGTGACGGGACACGTGACGGGACACGTGACGGGACACGTGACGGGACACGTGACTCACCTCGTACGCGTTGGTGATGTTGATGACCTGCTTGTTCTGCGCCACCCAGCCCGCGATGCCCGTGCCGAAGGGGATGCGCAGCTCCTCGCTCTGCGCCTTGTCCAGCGCCTCCTCCAGCTCTGTAACAGGGGGCCACGCAAAACGTTCAGCGGGCTGCTGGGAACAAGTACAAATAATCAAAGCTGGGGGAAAAAAAAAAAAACTTAAATAAAAAACTGCTCAACCAACAAGACATTTCAAACATAGAATGCATCTCGCTGTGGCGTTGCGGTCCACAAATCACGCGACCGCACCACCGCGCCGGCCGGGCCCCGCCCACCCCGTCTCGTTAGGGGGAATGTATCACCCCCGCCCCGCCCCCTCCCTGCCCTGTCCAGGGCGGCGGCCTGCACCCCGTCTGATTGATGGTGATACAGCTTTGCTGATGATGGTGATGGTGATTGCTGGCGGTGATTTCGAGGGGTCGTCACTCGGACGGGGCGGGGCGGAGTGGGTCCACCGCCAGGTCGGCCGAGAGCGCCAGGCCCGCCCCGCCCCGCCCTGCCCCGCCCCCGGGCCGAGGCTTCGGCATGGGCCCGGGGCCCAGGGAGGTAATCCGAGATCGCAAATAAATAGCCCAAGAGAGTGGTCGGGGTGGGGTGAGAGTGAGAGCAAGGGGCGTGGCGGGGCGTGGCGGGGCGTGGCGGGGCGTGGCGGGGCTGATAGGCCCATCACCCCATCTCACATATTGCCCCCGCCACGCCCCTCGAGCCCACTTTACGATTCAGCTGCCACCCCGCCCCGCCCCGCCCCGCCCCGCCTAGCCCGCGCTGGCACCTTTGCCTCATCACCAACCGTGCGTGCACAGCCGAGCCTAGCCGACTGTTATTCCCCGTCACAGTGGAGATGGGATTCCAGTCCGCGTCTGTCTTCGGCTTGGGGTGGCGGTAACTTCGCCGCCGCAGACACGAGCCTTTGAAGAGAAATCAAAAAACCCCGCCCGGCCCCGCCCGGCCCCGCCCGGCCCCGCCCCGCTCGCCGTAATCGCTGATATATCGATATATCTCTTTCCCTCGGCCACGCCCGCAAAATGATTTTGCTGTTACCATAGTAGCAAAATTGTTTGCTAAAGCAGCTGAGCCTCGCTATTTTGCGTGCCGCCCGCCCGGCCGGCACCGACCCGACACCGCTGTCCCCCGTCGCCCCCAAGTCAATCGGGACTGTGGTGGTGGGGCAGCCCTCCCCTCACGCCGAGCCGAGGCCCGATGGTCGACCCGGGTCGGCGTCCCGTAAGCCAGGCGTAAGCTACTTGGGAAACGTCAGGCCGGCCGAGCCGGGAAGAGCTGCGCCCGGCCCGTGCCCACGGCCGGTGGTGGCGCCCCCCCCCCCCCCCAACCTTCTTCATCCACCCCGATCCCGTCCTCCTCGTCGTCGTCCTCGTCGTCGTCCTCGTCGTCGTCCTCGTCGTCGTCCTCGTCCTCGTCCTCGTCGTCGTCCTCATCGTCGTCGTCGTCCTCGTCGTCGTCGTCGTCGTCGTCGTCGTCGTCGTCGTCGTCGTCGTCCTCGTCCTCGTCGTCCTCGTCGTCCTCGTCGTCCTCGTCGTCGTCCTCGTCGTCGTCCTCGTCGTCCTCGTCGTCGTCGTCCTCGTCGTCGTCCTCGTCGTCGTCCTCGTCGTCGTCCTCGTCCTCCTCGTCCTCGTCCTCGTCCTCGTCCTCGTCGTCCTCCTCCTCCTCCTACTCACCGGTCTCCACGGTCACGTCGAACAGCTTGGCCACGAGGTAGCGCTGGTCCGGCGAGCCCCGCGCCAGGAACAGCGACCCCCGGTCCGCGTGCGTGAGCAGGCCGACGTTGACGAGGATCTTGTGGCAGAGCACGTCGATGTCCAGCTCGGTGGCCACGTCGCGGATCAGCTCCATGAAGAGATCCCGCTCGTCCAGCTGCTGCAGCGAGCGCAGCCGCTCCGCCTGCCCCATCGACCTGCGAAGCGAAAAAAAATAAATAAATGTTGATTTGTTTCGTCGCGGGCGGGAGAGACAAATTTGCGAAAGCAGATCTGGGAGTGCGAGAGCACATTGTGGTTCTTCCGTTTTATGTTGGTTCATAAACTCAATATCAGAGGATCGTAACGCTGGCGGGAAAAGTGGTTTTACGATTCCAGCTACGGTATTTCTTTCTTTACTTATTCACTTCCTTTTTGCATCGTTTTGCTGGGGGGTGAAAAAGGCGGCGAAAGAAGCGGAGACTGCTCCGCAGCAGTACAGCCCTGCTTTCTACCTTTTTCTTTATTTCTTGCGCTCCTGCACGCGGAGAACAAGGCGGGACGTGGAGCGGGGGCGTACTCTGTGGCATACCAAGGAGTTACAACCTCTCGGGCGGGCCGGGCCGGCACAGTGCCACCACCGCCTTACTAGCCAGACCTTAACAAGACAACGCCCCCACGCCCTGCGCGGCCCCGCCCCGCCCCGCCCCGCCCTCCCGCCCTACGCGACTAAGCAGCACGGGGCTGTGAATTGTCTGCATTATTCATTGAGCGGCAGGCCGAGGAGCAGGCCGGGCAAGAGTGGAGGAGGTCTCTGGCTGCTTCTGTGCATTTCATCTCGCCGTGTCGTGCGCTAGCTCAGCCGGGTTCAACCCTTTGCTCAGCCGTCGCGTGGTGCTGAGTACAGGTCGAACTTTACGGCGCCTCCGGCCCGCCGGCTGAGCGCGTAGTGCCGTCTCACTCCCACCTGCGCCTGTTAGCGCATAGTACTATCTCTCTCGCCCACCCACAGCCGCTCGTCTAGGCTCCTAAAAGTCCCACCTCTGGTGCTGAGTTCAGCCGTCCCCTTACCACCCTCGTATGTCTGTGTGCTCAGCAAAAACTGTGATCAATCCTTTTCACTTGACCGTTTTCTGAGAGAACATTTATATTTGGGGGGGGGGGGGGGGTCGCGGTTTGGTTGGAGAGTCAAGGTGCAAGGTGAATCTGAGAAGTGCCTTATAAAAGAAAAAAATCGGATTGGGACGGTCCACAAGGAACTCGATTAACTTTCCATTTTCCTCTTCCGGGCGGACTGATATTTTTATGACATGCAAATCGTTCTGCGGCCTGAGGGTTGTCCTCGGTCTCAGGGTCCCTCTATCTCTCCTCTCGCTGGCTTCTCGGTCCCTCCTCGGATTAGAATGGGGTCACAGAGTTGATCCAGATGATAAGAATTCGGTACAAATACCGATGACAATAATATTTGATTACAGTATTGAAAACAAAGAAATGTTTCGGTTAACGCTTTAGTGTATGGGAGTAGGGGAGGGGGAGGTCCTCCGCTCCTCCCGCCCCGCCCGCTGCTGCCGCAGAGGGGAGGGGCCCCGTTTGGGTGAACGCGTCTTTTGTCGCTCGGTGAAAGAGAGGGGAAATTGTCGCCAGGCCAGGCCGGGCCGGGCCGGGCCGGGGCTGCGTAGAACCCCGCCTAGACCCCGCGCTCCCCCACCTGCAGCTGCAGGCTCTCTCGACATCTGCTACTTCCGGCTCCAGTTGGAGAAGAGGGACTAGCGCTCGCGGAGCGGACGCCACTCGGGAAACTCTCTCGGAAACACTCTGGTGACAATCGTGCACACGGACGAAATTCAAACAAACAATTTTTTTTTTTTAAATAAAGAAGTGACGCGCGCTTCTACATCCGTGGGTCGTCGGGATTTTATCGGCTGACACCGCCCTGGAGCGAAACCCACGGGGAGGGGGAGGGGGGGGGGGAGCGAGAGGAACTTAACGGCAGGATTAGGCAGAAGGGCGCGTTAATCCGATCGGGTAGACCTGCTGGGGAGCAGAGCGAAGGAGGAAGCAGGGGTGGGGCCCGACCCGATATGTTCCATACGCACGGCCCATGTCATCGCTGCCAATATCGGGAATGTTTAGTTTTCGCTGCGTGAACCTAATATTGCAGAGTATATATGGCTGATCGCCATGATTGTGGTCTATTAAACTGGAGCCAAGCAGCGGCCCCGAAAACCCACCCCGCAACCAACATTTTGGACGTACAACAAAAACACCCCCGCTGCTCCCCACTCTACAAATGACCGGCTTTCTGTCTATCTGTCTGTCTGTCTGTCTGTCTCTCTCACTCTCTCTCTCTCTCTCTCTCTCTCTCTCTCTCTCTCTCTCTCTCTCTCTCTCTCTCTCTCTCTCTCTCTCTCTCTCTCTCTCTCTCTCTCACACACACACTCTTGCTCTCAGTCTCTCAGTCTCTCTCCCGGTCGCACGCAAAGGCCCGCGGACAGCAGGCCACAGAAAACACACATATATTCGAGTCGCATAAATATTCACGCGATTATAACTCTCGCGTGGCTGCCAAAACCACTTGCTCTGTTCGAGTATGAAATTGTCATCCGGCGTGGCGTGGCGGCAGAGAGAGGACCCCCCGGGGCCGGGGCCAGGAGCTGGACCGCAGTGGCAGGCGGGGGTCGCGGGGGCGGGACGGGGGCGGGGCGCGGGCGGGGCGCGAGTGGGGCGGGGCGGGGTGTCGCTACGAGGTGTGGCACGATGGCGCGCTCTGATGGTAATGGTAAAGAGCTGACTGTCCGGTCCAGCCCATTCATCTCTAATCAGATGAGGCCCGTTCATGGGGAAAGGGGTGTGTCTGGGGGCGGGGAGGGGAGGGGTGGATGTAGGGGTGGGGTGGGGGGTGGGGAGGGCGCGGTCCAGCGGCGCGGTGGTTAGGAGGGGGTGTGGGACGGTAGATAAGCCCAACGATTAGAGCAAACACTCGACCCGGCCAGGAACCGAGTTAGGGACGGAGAAGAGAGACAGAGGGGTAGTGAGAGAGAGAGAGCAATGGAGAGATGGGACGAGAGGTGCGTCGCCCGTAAGTAATTTAGGACCGCCAACCTCCTGGGGCGGCGCGGCATGCAATTGCAAAATAAATAACCTAGCCGGGACCGGGACGGGGAGGGTGGCGGCGGCCGTGGCGTTGCGGGGGACGGGTCCTCCTCCCTCACTGAGGTCACGGGCCGTACACCGGGAGTGAGGACAAAGAAGACAAAGCGGAGTAATGGCCCTCAGGTGTGCGGAATATAACAGGCGTCCCGCCCCGCCCCGCCCGCCCCGCCCGGCTTAGTACAGCACAGCCCCCAGGCCCGGGGCGCACGGCAGGGCGTTAAAAGCTCTTCACCGAGACAAACCCTGTTTCAGCGCCGCTGGGCTGCGAATGGCTTGCGCGGCGCGATCTTAACGGGAAGAGAGGTGCGCTTTTCTTCGGGGAAGGGGGGAGGGGGGGGGGGTCTGGTCTCAGCAGAGGAGGACTGTCAGTGTAAAGACAGCGGGGAGGAGGTGTGAGGTAGAGAGGGAGGGGTGGAGGGCTTGAAAGGGACGCACGCGCGCTCCCTCGATCCGATACGCAAGGCCCAAGTCTCATGTCTGTAGGCGCCCCGCCCCGCCCCGCCCCGCCCCGCCCCGCCCCGCCCCGCCCCGCCCGTGTGTTCCCCTGGGGGTACGGGCTGATGCCCTGTTGGGAGGAGGGGCGTTGCTTGTTTTTGGCTTAACGGTGCAGCGCTCGGTCGCTCTGGTGACAGGCACGCACACACAAACACACACAAGTGCTCTTTCCAGCTATACCGTCCTTGTGACTTGGGCAACTGCAAAAAAGGCACTGAAAAGAGCACTTGGTCTGAAAAAAAAAATAATAAAAAGAAAAAAACTTACGCGGTTTTTGAACCACTTCCCGCCCAGTGCTATGAGCAGCGACGATACCAATGACGCTACGCGGCCGGCCCAGCACTGGCCGGAGAGCAGGCGCACTCATGACACCGGGTTCGTTTCTTCGGTGACTGTGGCTTCTCGCGCAGCATGACTCCTAGTGGTCCGGCACCTGGTACCGTGGCGTCGTAGCCGTGCCGGCATAGTGTCCGCGCGGAGAGTCGCAGGACGGAGGTTCGAATCTTACCACAACATTTAATTTTTCTGAGGACAACAATTTGGAGAGTGGAATTTAAGCCCCCCATTTCAACCGAGCTCCCTCGTGGAATAGCCGACGGTCTAGTGGTCTAGTGGTGCCGCGAAAGCCGTGGGGTGTCTGTGAGACTCGGCACATGGGGCCTGGTTCAAACCCAGGTAGGTTCTTCACTGGTAGCGACAGCGGGTTGCCAGGAAGTTCCGTCCCATGCCCACGACTGGTGGTCGGTCGTGGGGTCATAAGTCCTAGAATCTGGCTCCAAAAATAGCTATTCCATGCTCTGGGGACAGGGCAGTTCGGTTAACCACCGTACGACTAAATCTGACAGTACGGGGATCAAATCTGTCGAATTGCGCGACAGGATCGCGGCCAGAAAAGCACCGGTTCCCATAAGAACACCGAAGTAGTTGGCTGCCACGGGGGGGAAAAGCCCTGTGCCTGGCGGGAACCGCAACCTCCTCAGGAGGTTTACTGTCGCAAAAATTTTCCATGTTTTCACGCCACGTGCGTAATTTTTCAAGGTTTAGCTCGGCTCGGCTCGGCTCCGCCTAACGCGCGGATTCTCGCTGTAGCGCTTGTGACCCGTAGCGCTACCGAGCTGTAGCGCTTGTGACTCGTAGCGCTTGCGACCCGTAGCGTTAGCGAGCTGTAGCGCTTGTGACCTGTAGCGGTTGTGATCTGTAGCGCTTGTGACCTACGTCCCACGCACACACGTACGGACGCAGTTGTTCCCGCGGACGAGCCTCTACGTCCAGCCTGCAAGGAGCCTCCGGGGCGCGCCTATGCGACTGCAGGCCCGCCCTTGCCTCGCCCTGTAGGTCTCTGGCCGGCCGGGTGATGCGCGGCGAGGAGACGGGACGGGAGCTCTACGGGGCCCTTTTGTTCTGCATTGCAAAGGCTCAGGGCGCTACGGGCGCCCCGCCCCCTCCCCTCCCCTCCCCTCCCGGACCACATGAATATCCTATGAGCGCCTCATGCGCCACATGACCAGTGCGCCTGCCTGCCTGCCTGCCTGCCTGGGCTGTGCCCGGGCGAGGGCGAGGCGGGCCAGATGCCGGCGATATTTCACCACCGCCTTGTCTCTGAGAACAGCGGAGAGAACACGCGGTGGCGGCTGCATGCTCACCTGCTCGGGGACTTGGAGCGCTTGATGGGGGACGCTCCCAGCCACATCTGGAACAGGTCCGAGGTGACCGAGTTCCTTTTGGCGCGGGTCTGCTGCTGCTGCTGGAGGGCCGACAGGTCCACGCCGTTCCTGTCGTCCAGGTCGGCGCCGGCGCTGGAGCCGGGGCCTCCGCCGGGCCCGGAGCCCGCCCCGGGGCCCACGCGCACCATGGTGCTGCACGTGCCGCTCCACTCCGGGGACACGGGGGTGCCCGGGGTGCCCAGCGCCCGCTGCAGCAGCTCCGGGGGCGCCGTCCGGAGCACGCGCTCCAGCACCTCCGGCCGGTCCCCGAGCCAGCGCTGCACCGCCTCCGGGGTGGCCTGGAGCACCTCCGTCTGGGAATGAGAAAGGCAGGCCAGGTCGCAGGTTTAGCGCACTTAAATCAAAGGCACCGTGTAGGAAAATTACCGCTAAATTCTTATGAACATCATTATTCGTAACCACGTGGTCTCCTTCACTGTCAGGAAGAAAAAAAACACTACAGTTGGGAATCCCGTTAACTTTTATACTGCTTTTACTGTAGTTTCAGGAACGGAGGATTCACAGTACTTTCTGACAGTCCGAAAAATAAAACGGTTGAAATGGGAAACCAATTATAGAAATAGATTTGTCTCGCCAAGACGATCAAAAAATGTCATGGGTTTGGACTCGAAATGAAATATTTATTGACCTTCAACAGTTCAGTTTTTGGGGTACAGGATGGACTTTTCGAAAAGTAACAGTAAATCCTGTACCTACGGTAAAGGCTGGCACTTAAATTCACCGTAATTTTTTCTAGCAGTTTTATGCATTTTTAGATACTTAATTATGCACAATTTGTTCATAATTACACAACAAAAACTGCATATAAGAACAAGCACGTGCAAAAAAATATTTATAAGTTACGAATAAAAATGTTCATATCAATTTCGAGTGTCCGGTTGAGGTGCCATGCACTTGGCTTACCTCGTGCTCGAGGTCATGGTGCTGCGGGGCCGGGGCCGGGGCAGGGGCCGGGGCCGGGACCGGCTGCTCCATGGCGGCCTACGCGCGGCCCTGGCGGCCCTGGCCCAGCCCCAGGCGGCCCTCGGGGGCCCCCCCACAGAGCAGCCCGGGCCGGGCCCGCTCCATGCCTAGGCCTAGGCCGCCCGGGTCCCCGCCCCCGGCTGGGGCCCGCCCCCAGGGGCCGACCGCCCCCCGGGCCCCCACCGCCCCCACCGCCTCTCCATCCAGGCGCCGCCCCGGCCCGGCCCGGCTCGGCCCGGCCGGTCTTCCTCGCTGCCTGCAACCTGCAACACAAAGAGAGACTCCATGTTAGTTTACCATCTTATCATGCCTTCTTCAATTTTTTTTTGTATTGAATCTACCCCCCCCCCCCCCCAGCTAAAATTCTTCTTTTTGTGATGCCAAGTCGTAGATACGCCCCGCGCGGGTGCCCCTCGGGGTGCCAGGACGACCCACGCGCGCCACGCCAGACTGGGCCAATAGGACACGCCCTGGGCAAACAGCGAATGTGGGGCGGAGCGGCTGCCCAGAGAGAGAGAGAGAGAGAGAGAGAGAGAGAGAGAGAGAGAGAGAGAGAGAGAGAGAGAGAGAGAGAGAGAGAGATAGGGAGTGCGAGAGACGGGGCACTGCGGCTGCGACATAAGGCGGGTGAGCATCATGCGACCTAACCCGACCTCGACGCCTCTTACGGTCGTACCCCCTTTGACCCCCGCCGCGGGCAACAGGCCAGCGCCAGAGCTCGGGCGTGGCGGGGCGGGGCGGGGCGGGGCGGGGCAGGGTGGGGCGGGGTGGGGCGGGCGACCAACGCCAGGGTCAAACGGGCGCTGCTGCGGCCGTACTGGACAACAACAGGGCCCCGCTCAAGCCCGCACACGCCGCCCGCTCGCCCCGCCCCGCGCCGCCCGCGCCGCTTGGCTGACCACAGAGGCCGCAATTAGCACTGCTGTAATGATTAAAGCCAACCTAGCTAGCTGCCTGACGGGGCGGGGCGGGGCGTTCCCAGGGTAACTAGGCGTGTGTCACGTAGTGCTGACCGCAGGGCTGGGCGGGGCGGGGCGGGGCGGGGCGGGGCGCGCGGTGCCTGGTGGTGCGGCTGCCTGCACGACGAGGTGTCCGCAGTGCTCAGCGCCCCCTCCCCCCCCACCCGTTTCCTCCCTCCTGCCCCACACCTTTCTCGTCCTGCTCAATAAATCTCCCGTGCGCGCGAGACGGGCCGCAGATGGGCGTACGTCCGCCCAGACTCAGTCGAGTGAAGATTTTTTAAAGAACCCAACTCTCCCCTTCTCCACCCCTCGCCTTTTGAAGCACTCTGGTGCAAAATGGAGGCTAGTTTTTCACGGCTGCTAGGCTAGACCACGCTCTTTCGGCCCGGCCGGCGCGCGAGCGACTCGTAACCGCGGGGATCACTCTAACATAAGGGCGGACGGCTACACATGATCCTATCCTGCAGGGTGTATAGTGAGGCTTCCTCTCCCCCTCCCTGCCCAAAAGTATAACATACAACAGTGCGTTACTCAAACTTTCTCCAATATCATGTTTACCGCCAAACACGAAACGGGACTAAAGTGTCTCGAGGACGCCGCACCCGGGCCGACGCATGGAGGAGAGCCTTGCGCGCGGCGAATCTCCTGTTTGCTCCAGGCGGGGTGAGGCGGGGTGAGGCGGGGTGAGGCGGGGCGAGGCGGGGCGGGGCGGCACCCCACCACAGTCGGCCGTAGAGACTGTACAACCGTCCCTTCTCACTTTGGGGAGTGAATGCGGCCTCCTCTGGAAGGAGCCTGAGCCCCTTACCCTGTGGAGGCGCTGCTGAGCCCGCGCCGATTCGCGGCCGTCGCGGTGCGGTGTGGTGGGGCGAGGCGGCGAGGCGGGGCGAGGCGGGGCGGGGCAGGGCGGGGCGTGGCGGCGTCGGCCACCAGTGGGGCGGGATGTGCCCTAGTAGGGCCTCACCGGGCCGCACTGTTTCGTCCCCGCAACGCCCCACCCCGCCAGCGTGTTTAGCGCGTGCTGCGCTGTGAGAACTTTCGCGCGCTGCCCCGATTGCGGTATTTGTGGTGCCGCGCCTCGCGGGGCGTGGTGTGGCGTACCAGGGCGTGGCGGGGCGATGGGGATGAGGCGGGGCGGGGCGGGGCGCGGCGGGCCGGGCCGCACGGCTGCGCGGCCGTACCGGTGTAACCCTCTCTCTTAATATGCACGCCCGCACAATGGGCCGGGCCAGAACTA
The DNA here is from genome assembly GCA_033675135.1 of Frankliniella intonsa. Lineage (NCBI taxonomy): Eukaryota > Metazoa > Arthropoda > Insecta > Thysanoptera > Thripidae > Frankliniella > Frankliniella intonsa. Next base: position 1,805,909 of record CM066245.1, on the reverse strand, counting down.
CTCCGGGAGCGAGCCCGCCCCGCCCGCCCCGCCGGCCCGCAGCACCGCAGTATAGAGGGAACTCAAAGTACGCGGCTGGAAGTATTCTCCCGTCCCGCCCCGCCCTACCCAACCCTTTCCATTTACCAAGGCGAGTTCTGCTGCTTTGTCTGGCCCCTCCGCGCCCCACACGCGGCTCTGAGCAAGGCCAAAACAGGCCAACAACAGGCCAACTCATTGGCGCTTTTCCCACTCGCTCGAGTTTGTTTGTTTGGCCGTCTCGACGAAACGCCCATATCTGATGAGTATATGGCGATCCGAGCGTCTCATTCGCGACGACTAACCGCAGAAGCTCATACAACACCTTGGTTTATGTTGATTCGTAAGTAGGCCTACTACATACCAGATCTTTTCTAACCTTTACGCACTGGGTTTGACCGAGGCCAGGGGCTGTCCCCGCAAGAAGTGTGTCTTTCAAGCTTACCTTTCTCTTTTCCTTTCTTGCTTTGGACTATAGTCTTGTAATTCACGAATTTAAACATTTCAATTCACAACATAGAATATTACTGATCGGGCGGACTGCGCCCAAACTAGCAGACAGCTGACCCGTTTCCCCTCTCGGCATTTTAAATTTGTCAGCTAAATTGTCAGGTGTGTTGCCAACCTCTGAAAGCCGAAACTGCTGTCTGCCAAATGTTTGAATTTCAATAACCATCATGGAATCTGATCCTATTTTATTACCATAAGTTCCTTTGATATTTAAAAGCTTTGCAACACAAAACCGTTTGCGCCGATCGTATGGCAACAAAACCAGATTTTTTTGTTTTCCGTTTTACTCGGCCAGACCTACGCAAAACTAAAATGGGTTGGCAGCATTGTCAGTCGAGAGGTCGAGAGCATCTGTGCTCGTGCTCGCCAGTCTTCTGTCTGTCTGAGTTACCCGTCGTAGTCAAATTTGAATTGAGCTGGTTTGGGGCGGCTTTTTTCCTGTCGCTTTCGCTCCGTGCTTTAGTTTGATTGCCTCGCGACTTTAAAAGAAGTACGATCGCCCTGTGGCGGAGGGCGCGGCACGCCGGCGCCGGGCCGGCCAGTTCTATTACGCGAGCTGAGATTAGTGGTCCAGTCCGAGGAGACACAAAAACCTGTGTGAACCTCGAGAAGAATCGGGACTCGAGGAGAAGTCAGTCACCGACTCGCATGTTCACGGTGACGAAGATCAAACCTTCGTCATGTGCAGGTAAGTCAGGTACTGTAATCCTCGAAAATCCGACTGATAAGAGCCGTGCGCGCCGGATCTTTGGGCACTTTTCAATGTGTTATGTGACGAGCGCTGTGACCCGCTCGGCGCCGCGCCGCCGGCCGCGAACCCTTTGTCCAGCCTTTGTCCTGGCCTCAGCCCGACCCTGACCTCGACGGGGAAAGTTTGCGGCATTTCCGCTGTTGTCCATCCTTCCTTACATATTCAACTTGTGTTCGGAATACAGCAGCGGCAGCGCTGGGGGCCCGTGGGTGGGTGGTGGTGGGGGGGGGGGCAAGGGGGTCCGGCCCGTCCTGCCCGGCCCGACCCAAGGCATTTCAGCGCGTCCCGCCCCGCCCCGCCCCGCCCCACCGCGCCCGCGACGACTTTTACTAGTTTCAGAACGACGCCCCCTAAAAGCAGCTCCTCGACACGCTCCCGCGTGGCGCTGGGCAAGGCGTGTTGGGCACCGGGGGGGGAGGGGGGGGAGGGGGGGGCTTAAAACGACCACTCCCGTATTGAGCGCGGTAGGGGACAGGGGAGAGGGGGGGAGGGGGGCGGAAGAGGAGGAAGGCGAGGAGGGAGAAAGAGAGTGAGGAGCAACCTGGGGGCGACATAAAGATAAAACCGCGCACTGAGTTGGAAACGCTTAGCTGTACGCCCTTACCCGCCCGCCGCCCCGCCCCGCCTCGCCCCGCCCCGCCCGCCGCCCCGCCCCGCCTCGCCCCGCCCCGCCCCGCCCTGCCCCACCACGGCCGCCCCACGTTCTCCCGGGTACTCGATCGCCCCGTCCGGACGGGACGGCCCTTCTTCCTTCGAGCGGCTCGGCATACAGCGTACAGCCCTTCCTCACCGCGGCCCGGCCGGGGCCGGGCAGGGCGGGGAGCCCGAGCAGGATGTAGTATTTCGGCGAAGGACAAGAGGGCAGATTTCCCACGGGGAGCCCGACCGCGCGTACCCTGCTGCCCCTCGCCATGCCGCGCTGGCGGGGAGGGGATGAGGTGAGGTGGGGGGGGGGGGGGCGGGAACGTTCAATGGCGAAAGGAGAGAAGGAGTACCAAAACTATGGAGTGTAAGGGCGAGGTTCGCCTCGCCCGGCCCGGCCCGGCCCCGCACCGCCCCCCGCCCGCCCTGTCAGCGGTACTTGTGCATGTTGTGTGGACGGTTGCAACGGCCTCCCCTGCAGCCACCCTGCCTGCGGCGCTGCGCTGGCTGCCAGGCGCGGACCCATAATTGTTCTAAGGGGGTGGTTAAGTAGCGCTTTTTGCCTACTTTCAGGGGTAAAATGAAGTGTTTTTGCCTACCTTCCAGGCGGCCTACCTTGTTCATTTACTCCCCCTCCCCTCCGGATCCGCCCCTGCTGGCTGCGCGCGCGCGGCCCGACGCCGTAGCTGCGAGCTGCGAGGCGTAGGGGACGGCGAGGTGTCCGGTTTCTCCGGGTCTGATGAAAAGCAGGTGAGACCAGACCCGGCAGTGGACCGGGCGCGTTGTAAGGAGGGGGCGGGCGGGGGGAGGGGGGAGGCGATCGCCCTCATCGGCATCTTAAACCACCAAAGGTAGGCAACTTGACCTACAAAACCCCCTGAATGTAGGCAACCTTAAGCCCCCCCCCCCATCTACAAGACCTTATAACGCGCCTGGCCGGGCCTGGCCGGGCCGGAGGAACTGAGATGAGTTCACACTGTTATCGTTGTGATGAAAAATGTATCACGCCAGTCCCGCGCAACGAGGAGGATGCCACGCGCGTGCGGGGCGGGGTGATGTGTGAGATGGGGTAAGGGTGAGGCGGGGTGGGGTGAGCCGAGCGGTGTATTGCGCGGTGGCCGCGTCCTGAGCGCCGCGGCAGGCGCCGGGCCGGGCCGGGCCGGGCCGGTGCGCTAACTTTAGTGCCGCACACTAGGCAGGTAATTGAAGGGATTACCGCCCGCGGCGCCACAGGGGGTGCTTCTGCAGGGCAGGGCGTCGCGAAGCAGGGCGGGGCGGGGCGGCTGCAGCGCGCGCCGGTTAACTGTAATAAACCGCAGGGAGGGCGATGAGTAGCCGGGGGAGAGGAGGGCGTTGCAGATGAGGGTGTTGGAGTGCGGGCGGGCGGGGGCGGCGATGAGCGCGGCGCGCACGAGGAGGACGTCGAGGACGTTGAGGACCAGGACCACAGGGGGCCTGCGCGGCCACACTGTCATTTCAAGGTACACCTTTGTCGTGCTCTCCTATGGTGCACCTTTGGAATGACAGTGTAGGCGCCGGCCCAATCTAAAGGGGAAAGCAGTACGCCCCCCGCGCCCCGCCCCGCAGGCCGACGCGACGGCCAGGGCCGCGCGGCCCACGCGCTGTTGCTCTGCTCCCCAGGGACCCACTGCGGGGCGGGGCGGGGCGGGGCGAGGGACGGTACGGCCGGGCCAGGCCGAGGGCGCAAAGAATCTCCGAAGTATCATCAGGAGGACGGAATGTCATTCTGGGGGCCGCAGGGCAGGGCAGGGCAGGGGCAGGGCAGGGCAGGGGCGGGGCAGAGCGGGCGTGGCCAGGGCCAGTGGGGTTGGCCGTCGGCGGCGTGGCACTGGAGGATAGGAGGAGAGAAAACTCGGCCAAACGACTGGCACGATTGGAACTTGAAGAGAGGGAAAGGGGTGGGAGTAGGCGGGAAAAGCTTGAAGGGCGAGAAAAATAAGGGTGCGGACGGGGGGGGGGGACTTGGAGGGAGGGACAGGAAGGCAGTTTCCCGAGGGTGTTACTGAAGAGGCCCAAAGCGCGCGCCTCAGCGCCGAGAGGCAACCTCGTCTCCATCTCCCCTAGCAAGCACGAGTCGCCTTCTGTGACTCCTCTCCGCCTCGCGCGGCTGCTGCGTCCAAGTTATTTCAATATTTTTTCTTGTTTCTCGGGAAATTTGGCGAAGAATTCCTTTTTGTCGCTGAGCGAAGCGAAGCAACATCAAAATTAGAAATTTAAGTGTCAGTTCGACGAAATGTGCTGTCTCAAATAGTGGTGGTAGTTGTCTCACGAAGTTTCAAGTGTCGTCATTTTGTAGAAGTGTGTGTACGAGTGATTTGTCGTGTGTTCACGTCTGAGGGGTGGGGTGGGGAGGGTAAGTGCCTCAAGTTCCTATCAAAAATACCTCTGATTGTACTGGATTTGTGAAATGAACGTCACGGATTGCTGAAATGACAGCCAGCATCGCTTCAACTTACTTCCGAACTTATTATTTGGGTGAGTGACATAACCTAACTACATAAACAATGTTGTTTACAATAGAGTACACACAGTTCTGTCTGGGAGACAGCAGACTTTGGTCTGAGTATTAAAATCACATTGATCTGACAAGTGAAAGTTACTAGCTGTGACATTATTTACTTATTTTTAATTAAATTCTGTGTTCAACCTTTGCTCGATACCCAAGTGTTGAGATTTCTTATTGAGCCGCCACAAATTACCAGCCAAACGGTTTCCCCAATACGGTATTGATGCTGTAGTAGAACTGTGCTCCTTTTAGACATGAGATAAGAGACATTTGTTATTAAAAAACGGTAATTAATTTATAAATATTAAATAGAAACATTTGGAGTCTCATTCTACTAAAGAAGACACATCAAAGTGTGGTGAAAGTATTAAAATCTTATAACCTTTAAACCCAACTAGTAAAAGTAAATAGTATAATTATTATTCAGATAAATTTAGTAGGATTTTGTTCCGAACCTTTGCTGTTCTTCCCAGTGATACGATTTCTGATCAAGTTATCTTATGTATTAAACCAAACATACTGCTTGATCCGTTTTGACTATGAATTTGAATGAGAAGAAAGCTGCTCTATAAAAGTAATGATACAGAGTAAATTCGTTTCTACAAAATGATTAGTCTAAAGAAATTTTACACCCACAAACACAAGGGGCGATACTGTAGATTGGAGTTAGGTGAGAAACGGTACTTGTAATATAACAATTATGCTGAGAGTGTTTACACTAAATCAGTGTTTCTAAAACACTGAAATATTATCAAAACAAAGTCATATAATCATTAAAATGCTACAGAGGTTCTGGAGTGTTTCAATTCTATTTCAAATAGCTATAGATCATTTCAAAATAGATTCGCCTCATTATTTAAAGGTCGTGAGTCATTGCGAATGTCTAAATTCCATATAAAGTTAGTGGCCTAACAACATTCATTACTATGTCTTTTTAAATGAGTGACCCAATGCTTGGCTTACCATTGATACTAGTACAGTAACTTGGTGTGAAGACAAACTTGTTTCAGAAGGTTCAGAAGGATAGGAAGGGGGAGGGGGGGCAGACAGCATACTGTATCATGCAGTTGCTTCTCATACTTATCATGTAAATGATACTTATTGGCACTTATCTTACCTCCGGGTGGGGAGGGGAAAAGTGGAGGGGGGGGGGGAGTGTGCTCTTAGTCCCCGCGCAAGATAACCACATTTTGGAGGCCATTGCGCCTCTGGCGTCGACCCCATAGGGTGTCCGAGACTTTCGACCTGGGGACAGCTCAGAAGGGATGCTCAGCATGCCCCTGCCACAACGGCGTCACACTCATAATGTCGTTCTGGATTCGGGATGGGTGTCACCGTCCCGCGTCTATGACGCCCTCCCCCCGTCGGGCACAGGAGGGGCACGAGGTCACCGCACAGGACAACCGCACTTTGGAGGGCACGGCGACCTGCACCTCTGGTGTCGATCACATTGGGTGTCCGGGACTTTCTACTTCAGGATATCTGAGAGGGAATGCTCCCTTTTCTCGGTTGAGTACGAACGGTAATTGTTGGCCTGTTGTCCCTCCACCACCTCTCCTGCCCTTCTCCTCCTTCACCCCCCCCTCCCCCCGGAATCCTCAATTACTTCATGCTGACGGGCATCATATAGGTTGCCTATCTACACGCGAAAGGGTTGAAACCGTCCTTTTGTTTTAACACTCACTTCGCTCAGCAACTACGTGCCTGCCGCACGTACTCCTAGTTATAAGCAATGAGTTTGATTATTTCTGTTTCAGGGTGTGCACCCGACGGGAGAGCGTCGCAGGCGTCACTCACTTCATTTGAGCTGGGACCAACGACCAACCATCGACCTGGAGGAGAGAGACGCTGAGGACGCGAGTCTGGTGAGTCTCACAAACACATCAGGGTCTGCATTCGAGACAGGTAGAAATTGTCAGGGGGCAATACAACGGCTAAAGTGGTTCTCGTATCGTAGTCGCCCCTTTTCGACTATTTTGCTCTCAATCCTAGCGGCGGCGCCTTGCGGCCTGCGCCCTTGCTGGTACAGGTCCGCAGACGCGTTATAAGGTCTTAAGACCTTTACAATTGTAGATAATACGTGTTATTTCACCATAAATTGGCGTGATGGTATGGCTGCACCTCGGCAGGTGAGGGCCCTGCAGCTTCCGAAGATGAGTGAGGCCCGCTCAGCTGAGCGCTCGGCGCAGCTGACCGGAGCGGGGAGGAGCAGAGCGGTGGAACACGCACCCCAGCGCACTCTGCGCTCCCTAGCGCGGCGGCCGGCAGAAGCTCCCGGCCGAGCCTCGCGTGGCTGCCCACCTCCCAGGCGAGCGGAGTAAGCTTGGTTGCCTAAGTACCCGGCGCGGGCCTACTGCCCACGTTGCAATAGGGAGGGGTCGGTGTCTCTTGGGTTGCGTGGATACAGGGTTCTGTAGCGCAAGTTGCCTACCTTTCAGGCGGTGTACTAGAGGTCGATTGGGGGTGGGTCTCCCCCTTCCCCCCTTCCCCCCTTACAACGCGCCTGTAGGTCCGGTGGGGTCCCGCGCGGGGCGCACGCGGTGATATAGTACTCCATAGGAAAGTACGTACTTTCTCGCGGAGCCGGCCGGGCCAGGGCCGCCATCGCCATTCGAGCAAGATAATGCCACACCTTTCCCTCTGTTCCATCTCGAGCCGGCCCAGCCCAGCTCGGCCCAGCACGGCCCAGCACGGCCCAGCTCGGCACGGCTCGGCACGGCTCGCTTTGAAATGTTAAGGGGGTGCTCTAGGACGACTCGGCTAATGAGAGAGACGGAGGGAGCAGGCAGAGCGGGGGAGCGGGCGGGGCGGGGCGGGGCTGGGCGGGGCGGGGCGGTGCATGCTCCGCGTCCCGCATTCCTAAGCAGCAGGCCTGCGACACAGCAGGGCTCGGGCGCGCTGCCGCCGCAGGCTGGAGCAGCAGGACCCGCAGGGCCAGCCAGAGGCTCCGCTCCGCTCCGACAGAGGAAAGGATTCATGAGATTCCTAATCTCTAAGTGGCTCGGGTTGGGGCGGGGCGGGGCGGGGCGGGGCGGGCTGGGGCGGCCTCGGCGGCGGGCGGCGGCCGTCCCCCGTCGCACGTCGCTGTCCAGTCGGGCTGTCTACCGCGGGAACAACGAACGGCCGCGTAGGGTGCGCGCAGGGAGGAACCGCGAGCGGAGCGCAGTGTTGCAGTAGGCAATAAGGCGCCCAGACGCAGTGGAGCAAAGCGGGCTGCGTCGGCAACTATGCCTACTAGGCAGCACCCTCCGAGCACCGGTGCGTACTTCTTGCCTAGTAGGCAGGCGCAGATGCAACCCACCTTACTCCGCTGTGTTTGGGCGCCTTATTGCCTACTTTTCTGGTAACACTGGCGGAGAGCTCGCCTAGCTTGTAGGGGAGGCGAGCACCCCGGCAGCGGTGTGTTCGGAGATTCGGGGCGCTGTGAGAAAATAAGGGAGGGAGGGGGGCGAATATATAGGGTAGGGGCGGGGCGGGCTGAAGCAGGCAGGCAGCTGCTTCGCCACACCCAGCCGCGCTGTACGCTGCCCCACCCCACCCCGTCCCACCCCGCCCCACCCCGCCACATCAAACATGCAAGCCCCTCCTCTGAAATATTAAGTGCACTCGGGAGAGATAATGCTTAAATGCGGCAAGCAGTGCGGGGGACATTGAATTCATATTCATGTTCTCGTCGTGTCGTGGAGGAGTAAAGCCAATTACGGCGGAGGCGGGCGGCCGCGCGGGGCGGGGCGGGGCGCGGTGACGGCGGGCCGGAAGGAAGTTGTGCTCGCGAATGTGCGGGGCTGAGGGGGCCGGGCCCGCACAGAACCACCACTGCCGCCCCGCCCCGCCCTGCCCCGCACCCCATTCCCCGCACCCCGCACCCCGCACCCGCGCACTCATGCATGGTAGTTAGGACCTCTTTACTTACACAAACACAGCCACCACACTGCTCACTGCCGAGCCTCTCGCACATGAGATTTACAAACGTTTTCATAGCAGATGTACTGTAAAAAAAAAATCACGGGCCCGCATACGGAAAAGTACCGTTAGTACGGACCACGGTCACTCCGTACCCCGGATTCCGTTGCCTATCCCTCATAAGAGCCCATGTTATAAGACTGTGGGTACGGAAAATGTACGGAAATGCTCCCGCTAATTTTTAATCCGGAACTCTCCGTTGCAGTACGGTGCCTGTAACGGCGTTCCGTACCTTATGTCCGTTACTTGGACATATGAGTTACGGGACAAGATTCGGTAAAAACCCTTACTTCATCGAGAAAACCAATGTTTTCAGGGGGTACGGTCTCCGTAGTAAGCTCCGTACCACAGGCTGTTATTTTTTTACAGTGTGACACATTTTGACAAATGTATCAGCTAACTTGTAGTCGCATACAGCGAGTAGCGAGGGTGGCAGAATTTTTTTTTAGCGGAGATTGTGTCGCTCTCCCCCCTCCCCCCTCTCCTCCCCTTCCCTCCCTCTCCTCCCCTTCCCTCCCCCTCTCCTCCCCTTCCCTCCCGTCCAGGCCATTTAAGGTGAGGCCGTGCTCTTGCACACTAACGGGCTATGTAGTATTTTGTGCATAACTACGTACAACTGTGCACATACGTAACTTACGTACAATTTTGTGCATAGTTACGTACGAAATTATGCGTAATTTATGTACAAAGTCACGAAATTGTGCGTAGTTATGTAAGAATATTGTGCGTAAGTTACGTATGTGCACAGTTGTACGTAGTTATGCACAAAATAGTACATAGCCCGTTACTGTGTGGCCTTCGCTTTCTTCCTGCCGCCCCTCTGCGTTTTTATTTTTATGAAATAGTTTTGCTTGAATCCGACTCTCTCTGTACCCGTCCCGGTTTTCGCGGGCCGCCCGCCCGCCCGCCCGCCCCATTCTGTGTCGGTCCCACTCAAGCTCGAGATGAGTTCGCCCCCCCCTCCCCGGCCCGCCTCCACAAGTGGATTCTTACCTCTGTCTCCCCCCCCCCCTCCCTCACCCCTCTCTCATGACGAGATAATAGCGATGGCCGTTCGCCCTCGATGGCGTGTAGGACGCCGGCCAACCCTCAAGGGCGCGAGGCGAGGAGAGGGGCTCAGAGGAGCCTCCTCCTGCTCCCCCTCGCTTCCTTCTCCTTGACTTGGACGGGCCGGGGCGGGCTGCGCCGGGGCCGCTGCAGGAGCTTGGAGAGTTTTGTGCGACACGTAGTGTTTTTAGTGGCGTAAGTAGAGTCTTTTTCCCAAGAGAGAAACAAAAAGAGGAAAGGGGAGTGTGGGCAGGGAAAAGGTGGTGGAAGGGAGGTGGAGGGGGAGGGGGGGCACTCGAGCCGCGGTGAGGGGAGCCCTTTCCTTCCCCGCCGCGGATGCGCGTCCGCCGCCGGCGGGGCGGGGCGGGGCGGGGCGGGGCGGGGCGGGGCGGGGCGGGGCGGGGCGGGGCGGGGCACGCCCCCTCAGGCTCCGCTGCTGCTGACAATAGCAGAGCCGAGTGGCGCAGTTCAGCCCGGTCCGCCTGCCTGCCCGATAAAGTGAGGAGGCCCCTGTTGCCCCCCCCCCCGCCCGCCCCCCGCCCCCTATATCATTGAAACGAACGAGTGTCGGAGTTATGAAGCTGTGGATTATTGTACGGCGCGGCGGGGTGAGGCGCGGCGGGGCGGGGTGGGTTGGGTTGCGCGTGTCCGCTGGCCCGGTCATTATCGGCCAGGCTCGTCCTTACTGCTCCTCTCGCGGCCGCGTAGCGGGGCGGGGCGGGGCGGGTGGGGCATGGCGCTGGGCGGGGCGGGGGGCGTGGAGCATCGACTCTTCACCGCGGCCCAAAATACGCTTACAGCCGTTTCGTTTGCTCGGCTCACTCGGCTTGGGTTTCCTAGAAAATCTTTCAATTTCGTAAACTTCTCCCCATAGTCTGTAACGATTCTAGGAACTTCCCCCGTTTTGTCTTGTTGGACGTTACGAATGGAAATTGACTGACGTGAAAGTGTTTGCGTCACTCACACGTTTTGGGTTTTCAGTGCGCAGCTTGAGGGCGGGTGCTTTTGTCTATTTGGAGGGAAAAATTTCAATCCAGATTGGAATTGAAAGCAGATGATACATTTTGTAGCTACATATTATTTTTTCATTTACGTTGATTGGCATATTTAATTTCATTGTATCTAGAGGGTCAAAGCTGGAGGGTAGTTCAGACGATAATAAAAATTAAAATAGGTAAGGTTTGTTTTCATTTTAAAGCTATTAGGGGACGGGGCACGGGTCGCTTTATCCAAAGCGTCCAAAGGTCCGAGCGAGCATTGTTGATCGGCCGTTGCGGCAGCGGCAACTGCAAGGCATTGTCGCGCGGGCGAGCGAGCGACCGAGCGACCACGCGAGGCGACACAATCCCCCCTGTATATTATTCTGCCACACTCACCACTCGCTTTATGAGAGTACAAGCTAGCTGATACATTATCTTACGTTTAGTAATTGTCATTTAAGTTAGCTAGAATGTATCATCTGCTAAAAAATAGCCTGCGTAGTTATTTGGAAGATGACGGTGTCCTCTGGGCGCAGCGCAGGACGGGGCGGGTCACGGCGAGGCGACGCGGAGAGTCAAAGGCGGCGGCGGAAACTTACTCCCAAAGTTTTATGGCCGGGCCCTTATTTGAAGGCAGCAGCAGCAGCAGGGTCCTGGCACCGGGGACACGGCGGGCGTCCGAGACGTAAATAACGGCCTGCCCTCCATCCCCCTTCCTGCCCGCCCTGCCCCGCCCCGCCCCGCCCCGCCCCGCCCCGCCCCGCCCGGCAGCCCAGGACACACTAGAAAGCCACCCATGGCCCCCGTATATCGACGCCGCTTGCCGCTTGCGACGCCGCCATGCGACGCCATGCGACGCCCTCCTCCGCGCTCCCCGCCTCACCCCGCCCCGCCCCTGCTCGTTTCAATTGCACCAGAGTGCAGCACCCCCCTCCCCCTCCCTCACTCCTCCCTGCAGCTGACTGCACTCCCACGCTACTACTGCAGATCGCGCTCCAAAGTATTTCTTAGTCGAGAAGTACGTACTACATACTTCCGTCTTTACCGCGCGCGTGGCCAATATCTCTTTTTCCAGAAATAAAAATTAGGGGAATTGACTGAAATAATTTGTCGTTTATAAATGATGTTGTAAATTAAGGAAAGCCTTTAATTACCAAGTGTCATTACAATTTATCGTAATTTTAGAATTCAAAATCGTAACTTTACATTCCTCATGAGAAAGTTTTCCCGCAACCTACTGTACAAATATTTCTCGCAGTGACTCGCGAGACGTTTTTTCTTTTTCGTTTTGGCGTTGTATATTACTCGCCACGCCACGGGCCGGGCAGTGTATATACCGCCTTGAGCCTTGAGCTAGGCGGTGTCGGCCTACCAGTCTAGTTTGTTGTTGGTCTGGAGGCCGGGGCCCGGCCGGTCTCAGGACCGTGTCGGGCGGGACGGGGTGGGGCTGTTAGGGGCGGGGCGGGGCTGGGCGGGGCAGGGCGGGACGGGGCGGGACGGGGCGGGGCGGGGCGGGGGCGGGCATGGCTGAGAGGGGTGCCTGAGGCTGCGTGTCTCCTGGGAAGCGGCAAGATCCGGGCCGGGCCGGAGCCAAAGTCGCGCAAACAATTCCTCTGCAGGGGGAGAGAGGAAAGGGAGGAGTAGGAGGTGTTGGAGGGGGAGAGGATGAGGGGAGGAGGAGGAGGAGGAAGAGGAGGAGGAGGAGGAGGAGGAGGAGGAGGAGGAGGAGGAGGAGGAGGAGGAGGAGGAGGAGGAGGGGAGGGCGAGGGGAGGGGAGGGGAGGGGAGGAGGAGGAGGAAGAGGAGGAGGAGGAAGGACGTGTTACAGGCGCAACATAGGCAAAAAGGAAGAGTGCGAGGGGATGATGACAAGGAGTGAAAATAAGGGGATCATTCGTTCCCTTTTTTTTTGTTGTGTATTATTGACTTAAGGAAATGTAGGCAGGGATCACGGAGGAATTACACGTGGATTACATACGCTAACGTGTGCACAGGATTACACGGGAGAGGGGTGGCCGGGCCGGGAGGGAGCCTTGCGGGTAGGCAGGCCAGCGGGCACTTGTGCTCGGCGGGACTGCCTACCTCACGGGCGCCCTGGCCTGCAGAGCCGCCCCGCCGCTGCTGCTGCGGGCGCAGTGGGAGTGGCCGGCACCACGCATCCCATCCCGTCCCGTGGGATCGATGAGAGGGGGTTGAGGGGCGGGGCGGGGTGGGGTGGGGTGGGCCGGGGCGGGGCGGGGTGCCGTGGCGGCGCCTGGCCACGCCGCCGGGCCGGGACGGGCCGGGCCGGCCAGGGCTCTCCAGGGTAGGCCATGAGCCGGGGGCCGCGGCGGGGGCTTAGACCAGCAGCACCGCGACGCGCCGAGGAAAAAAAAAAAGATTATACAAAACCAAAACAAGCAGTGGTGGCACGGTGGCGAGGGGCGGGGCTGTCACCTCTCAGCCTCTCGACATCGCACTCGCGCTCACCCGCTGTCGCCGCCGTCACTTTTTTGTGGGTTGCCGCTCTCTTAATGTAAAAAAGAGAAAGGTGTTTTGGCGTGGTTTAGTATGGAGTGCGTCGTCGAGTGCGAGTGAAAGGAAATCCTATCATTTCCGACAGGAACATGCCCTAAATAAAATCCTGGCTGGAGATTACTGAGAATTTGGAAATTTTGGGCTGAGAGGAACCCGATTTTAATAGGTATAGCCGATGCGATCAGCCAAAGTCGGTTCGTTTCTAGGTTGACTAGTGTGCTAGTGATTCTAGTCTAGCTAAGTAGTGATAAAAACTTGAGGTGCAACCGCCGGTGCGAGGGTGAGGGCAGGGGCCTCTGCAATAGTGATGACCCGCACTTCATTCCAAACCTTGTTAATAAGTTAGGGGACCAGCCAAGTTTTTCGCTCTGAATGCGAACAAGGATTAAGTCGCCGTCCGCGGTAATGGCTTTTAATTTGGCGCGGAGCGCTGAGGCGGGGGGCGGGGCGGGGCGGGGCGGGGCGGGGCGGGGCGGGGCGGGGCGGGGTGGGGCGCGCGGGTGCGCTATGCGCACCGGGACGGTCCCCCACCCCGCCCTCCTGCTGGAACATGATCACCCGGTGAGCGGCCTCATAACGCCCTCAGGAGGTCCGGGGGCCCGCTCCGCCCCGCCCCGCCCCGCCCCTCTTCTCCGGCCCGGGCTTGTCCCGGTTGGGCCCCTGGATGCTATATACGAGCGGCGCACTTAGGGCCGAGGTCATAATTGTCATAATGCGATGCTCCCCGCTCACTTTATTATCAACGTTAAAACTCTTCGTTTCCTCTCCACCCCCCCCCCCCCCCTTCTTCCCTCATCCCATTCTTTCTCCGCTGTCCCGCTTTTTCGTTCGCCTTTCCCTTCTCCACTACGTTTTTTTTTTTTAACTCATACTCCCCTTTCTGTCTGTATTCTCCACCACTTTTTCCAAACAATAATGACAAAAAAAGTTAAGAAAAAATCGCGAATGTGAGAGAGAGAGAGAGAGAGAGAGAGAGAGAGAGAGAGAGAGAGAGAGAGAGAGAGAGAGAGAGAGAGAGAGGGGGGGGGGAGAGGAAGACAAAGAGAGGAAAAATGGTACCCCCTGCAGCCCGCCCTGCACCCCTGCGGCGCTCACCCTGGGTAGGGGTGGTGTGGGCCTAGCGCCACACAGCATGCCGTGCAGCATGGCGTCCGCCCCCGCCCCGTCCCGACCCGACCCTGCCGCCCTCCCCTCGACTAGGTCCTCGAGCTGGGCGGAGCGTCTGGTTACACCTGTTGGCCAGGTCCCCACTCCTCTATCCTCGCAAAAACCTATTTTTAAGTTATGAAATGTAATTTTCTTCCACAGAAATATGGCTTTTTTATTATTTCCATCTTCCTGCGAGAAATGTTTGAAAAGGGTTACGGGAAAAGTTTCCATGAGAAATGTCGTATAGTCGCGATATCTATACGTAATGAAAAGACACTTCGTATCGACTTGTCGCACATTAACGAGCACAAATAGGCTTTTGTAAATTTACGAAATCGATCGTTAATTTACAACTTCATTTTAAATCGCAAATTACGAAAAAATGTTTATGGAGATATTTTTCAGTCCGCACTGCTTTTTCGAACAATTACACGTCCCGACAAAATTAAAATATTCTTGATTTAAAACGTAAATTTTCCGCGTGGGTGGTGCCCGGGCTACGCGGCCCGCGTGGGGTTAAGCAGCTTGCGCCTGCTGCCCACACCATTCAGGATATAAAGCTATAAAGAAAAGAGGGAGGTAGGGTAGGGGGGGCGTGGCGTGGCGTGGCGTGGCGGCCGCGGAGGGATGATGGGGGTCGCGCGCAGCCGAGAGTGCAAAATTGACTTCCCGCTCACGCAAACGCGTGCGCACCCGAACACTCATGCGCATTCATACGCGCACACGCCAAACTCCCACGCTTTATCTCCCGCCCTCTCTCTCGCTCTCTCTCTCTCTCTCTCTCGCTCTCTCTCTCTCTCTCTCTCTCCCTCTCGCGCTCGCTCTCTCTCTCTCTCTCTCTCTCTCTCTCTCTCTCTCTCTCGCTCTCTCTCGCTCTCTCTTTCTCTCTTTCTCTCTCTCACTCTCTCTCCCTCCCCTCCCCCTCTCTGTGTCTCTCTCTCTGGCACACAAGCAGACGGCTTGCTTCCCTTGGCATTTTTGCGTCCATTAGCGCCAGATTCGGTGCCCCCTCCCCTTCCTTCCCCTCCCCTAGATGCGGGGCTGGCGCGAGTGGGGAGGGCAGTGGCTGAGCCTGCTGGGAAAGGGTTAAATCGTCAGTCACGGGGAGTGGGATGAGGTGGATGTAGAAAAAGAAGATGTTCACTACAGCGCATTCAATGATCTGTTAACACTTCACTGTCAGAAATTTCCTCGGTAATTATTACGGAATTACCCGTCAATTTTTAACCAGGTCTAGTCTGGTTTTAGAGGGTGAGACATGTCTGTTCCCTGACTTCATACGGACATGTCCGTACTTCCGAAATACTTTTTTTTTGTGCACACTACCTAGGTACACTGTAAAATCCTTACGAAGTAAATTCTTTGTAACGTTGCGAAGCATTTGGCTGCTTCGCAATGCTTCGTAATACAAAGCATTTTCTTCGCAGGCCCTGCCTTTCGAAGAAATTCGTTTGTACACTACGAAGAAAATGCTTCGTAATACGAAGCAGCCGAATGCTTCGCAGCTTACGAACGCTTACGAACGCTTAGGAACACAATTTCTTCGCAAGGTTTTCACAGTACTGTGAATATAGTATAGTGTACATGAACTTTGGACTTCTTTCGAAGTTTGAAGGCACTTAATTACGGAGTTTGGTTCGGAACAATCCGTACCTGTTCAGGTCCGCCTACGGCAGTAGTCTCTTCGAAATCAGGTCCGGAATTATTGACAGTGTGCGGACCTCTTGCGGCCGCCTGCGCTAGTCTCTTAAAAATTGAATCGGTGGGCTGGAGGGTCTGGTTACTGTCAACCGATAATGAACACACAACACACACACACACGCGCGCGCGCTCACATCGAAAAGGCCCGGCGGGAGACGGACTCTGGGTCGGCGCCACAACCCTTTGCTCTAATTGGTTGGAAGTCATTTGTGAGAGGGGCGGGAGGGAGAGAGGGCGGAGGGCTGCAGCTGGGCTGTAAAGCGGACGCAAAGGTGTCGTGCTGGCCGAGGGCGAGGGTGGGGTGGGGTGGGGTGAGGTGGGGCGGGCGTGGTTGTTCAAACCCCCCTCCACTGCAAAAAACTAGTTTTAACAACGGTTAAAAAACGTTATATCTAAACACAATAATAAACAGCAAAATTTTATTGTGAATTGTAGGGTACGTGACACTGAGTGCACGGTTTTACCCTTTTTTGCCAAATACAATGACCGTATAAGGTTTTGACTCGTGTCGGTTATTTTACGGTGCCCCGCTCTGTGCACGACACCGACCCCACTATCCACGCCACGCCTCGCCCCACCTGCACCCTGCATTGTGCGCTGGGGCGCTGGGCCTCGCCCGCGGCCTGAGTGTGCACTGTAAAAAATCAAGGGAATTTTCCACGCCATGGATGGGTGAATTTACCCCATGTGGCATGGAATTTTTTTTTACCCTAACTTGGGAGAGTAATGCTCGTTTACACTCCCAAGAAAGTAAATTTACCCCACTCCTGGTGGTGTAAAACGGTGTTACGATAGGATCGAGTAGTTTTTCCCTTACATGTATAGGTAAAATGCACTACTCCATGGGTTAATTCACTTTAGCATATCCACAAGGGTAAAATTCCATATACATGGGAGGGTAAAGTAGATAAGTATGAAAAATTTAACGTTGGGAGGAAGTTAAGAAATAAATTCGAAACAGGAAAAAAGTTTAGGGCATGCAGAATTTGGTGGAGGAATTCAGTGCAACGAGGGCAGCAACGCCTAAAGTCCTTGGGAACGTTGGGCGAACGACACCAGAAACCGACACGGCTCTCACACTAGTCCTCCAGTAGCTGAATGGACAAGGTGGCAGTCTCGTGATACAAGGTACAGTGGTTCGAATCCTGTTGAGGTAAGCTGAAACCGATGATACGTAAGATCTGAATAGGTCAGATTAGTTTGAGATATTACCGTTGTATGAAATAATGTCACCAGCCTTCCATCTGATGTCGTCTGCAACACTTTTTTACAAACTTATAAATTTTACCCTTTGTGGATAGGTAATTTTACCCTTGCGGGTAAAAAATAGTCACCCACGAGGGTAAAATCCCTTGCCATGGTTGAAAATATTGCCCCTCCAAAGGGAGGGTGTTTTTACCCCGCCATGGAAGGGTAAACTTCCCCGTCATGGAGAGGTAAAGGAGCGTTACGTCTGCCACGAGGGTAAATCTACCCCCCAAATTTTTTACAGTGCATGCTTGATACTTAACCCCGCCCCGCCCCGCCACGCCCCGCCCCGCCCCGCCACGCCCCACTCCGCCCCGCCCCGCCACACCTCGCCCCACTCCACCCCGCCCCGCCCCGCCCCGCCACGCCCCACTCCGCCCCGCCACGCCCTGCCCCACCCCGCCCTGCTACGGGCGAAAACCCATTCATGCAGGTCGCCGTCGACGGTCCCGCCATGTTTGGGAAAGGATGAAAAATTCAGGCGACTGCAGCGGCCTGCTGCACGGCGCCAGCGGGCCGGCGATGGTAGCCGGGCAGGCAAGGCTGGACGGGGCGGGGCGGGGCGGGGCGGGGCGGGGGGGGGCGGGGCGGGGCGGGGCGGCGCCAGAGCGGCGCCGGCGAGCGATTGCTCGGGCGACTAATGAAGTTTTCCGTTCGGCCGACAAAAAGAAGGGAGCGGGGCGGGTTGGGGTTGAGGGTTGAGGGGCTTGAAGATGATGAAGTGAGTCAGTCCATCAAAGTGCAAACACGAGTGGTGCCCCCCCAGCTCCCGCTCGGACCGGCCAGGGCGCGGGGCGGGGCGGGGCGGCGCCAGCGGGGCTCGCATTGTCTGCGCTGCGGTTTGCACTGCGCCCCGGCCCCCGGCCGGCCGGCCCGTCGGTCCGTCCGGGACCGGGACCAGACCAGGAGGACCCCTGACTCCCTTCCCGTCAGTCTGGTCTTGTTCGCCTCTCCTCTCCTCTCCGCTCAGAGGTCAAGATGATTAAATTATTTTTCACTCTTCGTTAGCGTGGCTGCCCTCAGCGGGATAATTATCACCCCGCAATAAATGAAACCTGACGAATCTTTTCTCCTTTGCCCTCCACCTTATTCTCCCTCCCTCCCTCCCTCGCTCCCTCCCTCTCTCCCTCGCTCTCTCCCTCCCTCCCACCCTCCCGCTGACGTACCTCGGATTTCTTCTTCACTTATAATGATTTCTCCCCCTCTTCCTTCTTGTCCTCGTCCTTTTCCTCTCCGTTCTCCCCCGCCCCCTACCAGAAAAATATCTTCGCAAAGTTACAACATTTGTCGGACAAAATGATGTAAATTTACGGTCAATACCGAAATTCGTGCTCGTTTGAGAGCGACAAGTCGATACCAAGTGTCTATTCAATTGTGTAATGTTTCAAATTTATATCGTACCTTTACGACATTATTTCTCGTGGAAAATTTTCCCGGAAACCTTACAAACATTTCTCACAGTGCGCCTCTTCCTCTTTCTCCTCCTCGCCCTCCTCCTCGTCCTCCTCCTCGTCCTCCTCCTCGTCCTCCTCCTCGTCCTCCTCCTCGTCCTCCTCCTCGTCCTCCTCGTCCTCCTTCTCCTCCTCCTTCCCCTCGTCGTCCGCCTTGTATCTCTCCTGTCCGTTGTCCGTTCGGTCTTTCATTTTTTCCGCGCCACCAAACTCGTTTGGCGGAGCTAGCGCGTATTATTGTGAGCAGAGCCATCATGCAGCGTCCCGTCCCGTCCCGTCCTGTACCGGGGCCATAACGCACCGACATGTACACGTGTTTACCTAATGCCGACGTGCGCCGGCGGGATGCGGTGGGGCGGGGCGGGGTGGGGCGGGGCGGGGTGAAGCGAGGGCTGGTGGGGTGGAGGGGCCGGTCGGGGCCGGACGGGACGTCGTACTGCATGGCATGGTAGGTTTGATCGTTGCGGGCGCGCCCAAAGCAGTCAGCACACAGTGCTAGTGTATACGGTCGCCGTATGGAGCTCGCGCACGGCCGTGTTTGAGTTAATACGGCAGGCATGCACAGCGACGTGTCGTAGCCTGCATGCGTGCGTGCGTGCGTGAATGTGTGCGTGTTTGTGTGTGCGCATGCGACGCACGCAAAGTGGAGGGTAAGCTGGTTTAGCAAACACTTTTGCTACTATGGTAACAGCGAAATAATTTTGCTACGACTGATAACTTTTTTGCCATCGTTGCAAGCATTCAGCTGTTTTAGCAAACTTTTCGCTGAAGTAGCAGACGCGACAAGCTTCTTGCTTGTTGCTGTCTTAGCGAAAAGTTAGCTAAAGTAAGTTTGCAGCAATGGCAAAAATTTATCAGTGGTAGCAAAATTATTGTGATGTTAATATAGTAGCAAAAGTGTTTTGCTAAAACAGCGTCCCCTCTATTTTGCGTGCATTATTTGCTTATCACCGGCGTTTGCGATTTCCGCGCCAACGTGACTACATCCGCTTGCACCCCGGCGGCCGGCGGTGCCCTTCCCTCGTGCCCGCGGGCCGTGCCGTGCCGTGCCGTGCCGTGCCGTGCCGGGCCGAAGGGAGGCAGGAAGGAGGTCCTCTTGAGTCGCTCCGCGCGGGAGAAATGTCGCATATCCTCCGTCTCTCTGAACCTGCCGCTGGCTCAGGCTCGACTCTGTACATGACGGAGCCGAGGCTGAGCTCAGGGGAGGCTTATCGCTGCGAGCTTGAGCGTAGCGTGGCGTGGCGATGCGCGGCGTTCTTGCGCACGTCAAACGACCCTCACGCGCCCGTGCCGCCCCCCACCCCGCCCCGCCCCGCCCCGCCACGCCCCGCCCTGCCACGCCCCGCCCTGCCACGCCCCGGGCGTCCCGAAGGAAGGTAAAGCGGCGTGTCGCGAAGGGCGCTGCATTTCTAGTAGCCCCGGCCTGTAACTCCACTAGTGGAGGCACCTGCGCCGCCACGTCCCGTCACGCCTTGACATGTGACTCAGCCCCACCTCGCCTCGCCTGCCTGCAAGTGTATCCACAGTGTTGCCAGAAAAGTACACTGGAAATCCAAGTGTACGATTGTCGCTCACTTGTAGATGAGCGAATAAATTTACTTACTTGTAGGTGAGCAAATGACTATTCGCTCACTTGTAGGTGAGCGAATGACTATTCACCACATGGCCACGCCCAAATAGTCATTTGCTCACCTACAAATGAGCGAATAGTCATTTGCTCACCTACAAGTGAGCGATTTTTTTCGCTCATCTACAAGTGAGCGACATTCATACACTTGGATTTCCAGTGTAGGCAAAACCTGCCCAACACAGCTGTGTTGAGCGGTCGGTATCAACGCCTGCCTACTATGCCATCTTCTCTGCACAGCTATGACACTGTGAGAAATGTTTGTAAGGGTTACGGGAAAATTTTCCATGAGAAATGTCGTAAAGTTACGATATCAAATCGTAAAATTACAAAATTTTAAGCACACTTGGTATTGACTTGTGATTCTTAAACGAGCACAAATAGGCTTTGGTAAATTTACGATCTCGATAGTATAGTTACAACACCGTTCGTATATCAGAAATTACGAAAGAAGTCGTAAATCTACAAAGATAATTTTTACTCTGGAAGATGTTGCCTAGTAGGCAGGCGTTATACCGACCGCTCAACACGGCTGTGTGCTGGGCGGGTTTTGCCTACTGTTCTGGCAACACAGGTGTATACGACAGAGAGGGAGAGGGAGAGAGAGCGAAAATAATAAGAGCAGAGGTCACGGAGCGGCTGGAAAAAGTCTGCGCCGGTGGTTTGATAAGGTCAGCGTGGTCTGCCTGCACCGCATGTAAATACGCAGGACAGAACGGGGCGGGGCGGGACGGTCCACCGCACACGCCCCACACCGGCCACCTGCTTTGGGCTGCGGCGTGGTGGAGCGTGGTTCGGCCCCGCCCCGCCCCGCCCCGCCCCGCCCCGCCCCGCCCCGCCACACCAACCGCAACACAATCGAGCAGGGAGGAGGGACTGCCGCCCCGCCCGCCCCACTGCTGCTGCGGTCCACGACGAGTTTGGCTTCTTCTTGTTCCCACTTAGGGCAGGATTTCAATAAATATTTATAAGGCGGGGATTCGCGCCTCTAAGAGAAAAAAAGACAGAGGGAGGGGAAGAGAATTTTGAGAGAGAGAGAGAGAGAGAGAGAGAGAGAGAGAGAGAGAGAGAGAGAGAGAGAGAGAGAGAGAGAGAGAGAAAGAGGGAGGACGGAGAGCGAGAGTACGAACGGTTCGTTGGAAGCAAATGCATTACGCTCTCTCTTTCCCTTTTTACTTTCTCTCCTTATCTCGCGCACTCTCTCGTCCTCAACCACTCCCTCCGGTTTCTCTCTATCTCTCTCCTCAGTCCCAGGTCTTTGGGGCGTCAAACGGATCACTACTGTTGTTATGCAAAAATGTCCCGTGGCGCGCAGCAGTGTGGCGGGAACGTAGACGCGGGGCGTGGCGGGGCGTGGTGGGGCGTGGCGGGGCGGGGCGGGAGTGGGGGCCAAGCCTAACAGTGCGCGGGGGTTTAATCCAGGCAGCGCGAAAGAGCTCCTAAAGGACAGCGGCTGCGCGCACTCGCTTTTTTTGGTCAGAAAACTTTACCTCCCGCGTTTTGTCTCTCTCTCTCTCTCTCTCTCTCTCTCTCTCTCTCTCTCTCTCTCTCTCTCTCTCTCTCTCTAAACACGATCACTTTTCCCGTGCCAGAAGAAGAGGGGAGACAAATATTTACTTGTCGCGCGCGAAAGTCACGGCGGCGGGAAAAGGACTCAGGCAGTTGGAGGGTGAAGGGGGCGGGAAAACAAGAAAGGTGTGAGGATCACATCACGGTTTCTAAATATGGTGTAAGCGTCGTGGTGTGCACACCTCTCTCCCGCCCCCCGCACTCTGCCGCGTGTTTGTCTTCCTTTTGAATTTCCATAAGTCTCCCGCCTGGCCCGGCCTCTGCGACCGTGGCTCTCCCCCTTCGCTTTTGTTATTTATTCTCTCAGCAGCCATATCTGTCTCTCTGTGATATGCCACCCCGCGGTCCTGTGCGCGTCCTCACGAGTTTGTATTGATCCCTGACCTAGGCGACTTGGTCTATGGAGAGAGAGAGAGAGAGAGAGAGAGAGAGAGAGAGAGAGAGAGAGGGAGAGGGAGAGGGAGAGAGAGTGTCCCGGTGGCGGCGGGGTACGGCTCCGTGGAAGGCGGAGCCGAGGCGGAGCCTCGCGGGGCGGGGTTCGGGGTGCGGGGCGGGGTGGTTCGGGGAAGGGCGCGGCGGGATATGGGTTTTGCACAGCTCAGCTGGCAGGGATTGATTCGTCATGGGTCCCGTTGGCAACCCCGGGCTCGGCCTGGGCCTGGGCGAGGCCGTGGCGGGGCGGGGCGGGGCGGGGCGGGGCGGGGCGGGGCGCGCTGTAGGGCTGCTGCTGCTGCTGCGGCGGCGGCCTCGCCACGACCCTGGCTCGCCTGACCCGCCCTGACGTCTCACTTTATATCCTCCTTCCTTGGCTCCCCCGTCGCGGCTCCGGCCTCAGACCCGGACGTCCTGTGTGAGGTGAGGACGCAGACCAGCAGGCAAAGGCCTTCCAGTTGACAACCCGTACAGCTCGCCCCGCCCCGCCACGGCGCCACGCCCCGCCACGGCGCCACGCCCCCCGACGCCCCTCCCCTCCGCCCTGCCCCGCCACGCCCCGCCTCGCCGTGCCACGCCCTGCCCTCGTGGAGTCTACTGCTCTGTTCAGCCACAACCACCTGACCCGGAGTCCGGAGGCAGATGGACCAGCGACCTACCACTCCTCTTGCGTTCTCAAAATAATAAAAATTTTAAAAAAATAAATAAAATGACACACATGGAAAAAACTGCGTCTTGGTTTTCAAAGCGCCACGGTTTTCTTATGGAGAAAATGCATTGTAGCATCTTGGTTTTTCCGAAACGTCTTGCAAACCAAGACGTGGTTTTTACCGTGCACGACAGCAGTTGCTGCCCTTTACGGGTGCTAGTTGCACTTTTGGTATTGCAGTGTGCCTAGCTTTTTCTTGGCGGGAGCAGCGTGAGTCGGCCCGCGCCCAATGACCCATTTATTTTGCCTGACAGAAGCTAAATCGTAACCCTGGCGCTGTAGGGCAGTGCGGGATTGGGGAAGGAGGGGGGGGGGGGGAGAGCTGCAGGGACCGCGCCCGCCGGGGAGGCTCCGGGTCGCCTGCTGCGCGGCGTAGCAAATAAGGAGACGGAGGGCAAAGTGCAAGGAGAGAGTATCAGGGAGGAAAATGTCGAGAAATAAAAAATTAATCCTTTTTTTCTCTTGCGTAGAGTTTGCTCACTTGGTCTCTCTCACTCCCCTTTCTTCTTTCATGCTCTGTGCTGCTGCCAGGCTCGACAGGAGTATAACGATCGCAACAGGCCTGCTGCGCCTGCTGCTCCTGTTGTTGTTATGATAGCTGAGCTACGCCCGTCTCTCTCGCTCAGCCGCCCCTGGTCGGGCCGGAAGAGGCCGGGGCTTGCTGCTTGTCCCCTTTCAACTTCTTCCACCTTAACAAGTTTGTAGAAGTACCCCCGCCCCGTCCCGCCGCCGACCGGACCTCACCCGGCAGGGCAGGGCAGGGCCGGGGGCGGCAGGGTCCCGCGGGACACGGCAGGGCAGTGCGGCGCCCGCCTGCAGGCCTTGGGGCCGAGCTCCACCCCGCCGCGCCGCTCTCTTTGCTCGAACAATAAACACGTTAAGAGTGAGTGAGAGAGAGAGAGAGAGAGAGAGAGAGAGAGAGAGAGAGAGAGAGAGAGAGAGAGAGACAGAGAAGGTAGTGATGTAAGGATAAAGACGAGACGGTGACCTGTGACGCCCGCCGACGCCGCAGGCAGAGGTACGGATTGGGAGACGCTTGGAGGTCCCAGACTCAGAGACCCTGCCCCGCCCCGCCCCGCCCCCGAGGAGAGCATAAAGAGGTCTACTTTTTCACGAGACGAGTTGGAGTAGGAAGGAAGGTGGAGGGGCGCGCAGAGCAGACTAAGTGTGAGGGAGAGAGGGAGATACAGAGAGAGAAAGAGAGAGAAACGAGATGGCGGCGGATAAGGGGCGGGTGGGGACGAGTGAGAGACCAGCAGGCTCAGCTCAAAGAAAAGTGGGCGGGGGCGGGCGTAAGAAACCGCGCGGGCTTGCCGCTTGCCTCCGTAGCCGAAGCAAACGACCGGCACGGTGACAGATTCACGCCAGACTGCCGTGGAGAGGAGAAAGGGGAGGGGGTGCACCATGGGCCCGTCCACCCCTCCGCGAGGTGTGAGAACCGACGCTGCTACGGGTAGCGTCCGATAAAAAAAGGAGAAAGAGGAGGACCTGGAAGAGGGAAGGAAGGTCCGGGCAGCAGGGCAGGACCGCGTATTTGGGGGACCCTCACTGAGTTCGTCACCTCCATCCGCCCAAATGCTAAGGGTGGCGGGGAGGGTGTTAGTTTGGTCCGCCAATGCAGGGATACGAAGTCAGGGACAGGCCCCGAGGTCCCTTACCTCTTGGACGGGAGCCCGGGCTCTTCCCGTCCACCCCTCAGGACCTTCCTCCCCCCCCCCCCTCTCCCATCCCCTCGGCCCGACCCTAGCCGGCCCTACCGGAGGCACCAGCTGAGTCACTGCTTATCTGCGATGCGATCTCGCCCTTCCCCTCCCCGCTGCCCCCTCTCCCCCTCTCCCCTCCCTCCTCCCCACCCTCTCCCCGCTCCTCCCTTCCTTTTCCGTTCGGAAGCACGGGCGCGCGGCAGCGCGGCCAATTAATTCTCCTGGACAGATGCCGCTCCGCGGCTCCACCGGTGAGCCCCGCCCCGCCCCGCCCCGCCTCACCCCGCCGCACCCCGCCCCGCCGCACCCCGCCCCGCCCCAATCAGCGCGCAGCCCCACCGCCAGCTGGCCTGATGGGGCATCTGCAAGTTGAGTGAGCGGGGAGGGCCCGGCCGTACGGTCCCGAAGCACTGTTGCCAGATGAGTAGGCAAAAAAATTCCCACGAGTACACCTGTAGGCAGACCCCTTTTTTGTCAAAGCAGGCACAGGTAGGTGTATTCGTGGTGATGTTTGCCTACTCATCGGGCAACCCTGTCCCGGAGGAGCCGCCGGAGCTCATGTTTCATCGCCTGCCCGAGCGAGCGCCCGTTCATCGCGCGATAGGCAACCCGGTGGACGTGCGCGCGTTGCTGTGCCGGTGTTGCCTACCCCCCAGGAGCTCTGCGCTGCCGCCGCTGCGCTGGGGTTAAGCGCACGTGAGCCTTTCCTCCTCCGGGTTGATGAGGGAGTTGTTGCGCTCCCAGCGCGCTCCGCCGGGCAAAGCCACGCGTGCCGCCCGGGCCGGGCCGAGCCAGGCCGAGCGCCCGCCGTTCCCACTTTAAACTTGCCAAAGTTTCCGGCTAAAGTGTTCCAATCCTGCCGAATTTCCCTAGTGCCGCTGCGCTGTGCTGGCGGCGAATAGTGCCCCCGCCCACCCGCCACCCGCCCACCACAACCACCCTGTTACTCCCGTGCCACCGGTGGATAAAAGGATGTGCCTTTCCTACCAGATTTGTGAGTTTTTCTTTTCTATGTATTCGGGTAATTGCAGACTAGCTCGGGTCAGTTTTATGGGACACTCCTCCTCACACCACCCGATTTTTCGCGCCATTTTTGAATTTCCCTTAACCATTACCCATTTATTCCATTATGTTATTTCCCAGACATCTCCCTGGTAGCAGAGCAGCTAAATGCCACTTAGGGTGGCCCCACACTCAGCGCGCGTCCGTCCTGGCTGGCCGGGCCGGTCCCCGACTGGCTCGGGCAGGCACGGATGCACGTACGCATGCTGAGTGTGTGGGACCACCTTTAGCTGTGCAGCTATTTTCTGTAGCCATTTTTGTTTAGTCGCGGCTGCTAAGGGGGCCGGCTAAGTCGGCTAGTCCGGGACTGAATTTTAGTATTTTTTGCTAGTGCTGAAGGCGGAAGACTTGCCGGACCCGCCCCGCCGCAGGGCTCTAGCAGGGCGGTGGCGGCGCGGTGGTCGAGCAGACGGGTCGGGAAGGAGAGCGGGTGGTCAAGGTCCCTCCCGCTTATAAACTTGGCGGAAACTTAAAGCTCTACCGCAACGTGCGCCCCGCCCCGCCCGGCCCCGCCCGGCCCGGCCCCGCCCCGCCCCGCCCCGCCCCGCCCCGGAGATAAGTCTGAGACAGGACTGGGCTTTGCAATTACTCACCAAAGTGTATCGGCTGAGGCGCGCCGCGCGCCACTTTATACCGCCCGCTTCACTTCGCAAAAGTGACGTGACGTACACTGTAAACGCAGTGGCCGTTTTTACTGCCAAAATTTTGGCGTTCTCTAAAGAACGCCATTTATTAGCCATCTTTAATGCCAATTTTTCGCATTCTCCAAAAAGAACGCCAATTTCTGGCGTCCAAAGAGAGAAGAGCGCCATATTTTGGCGTTAAAAATGGCGGAAAATTGGCGTTCTTTTGGAGGAGGCCACTGGTTTAGCAGTGTAAGGGCCGTTCTCCCGTACTCCGCATTATCTTTAAAGGGACGTGGTGACAGAGTGAAGGGCGTAGGGACACCGCAGAGAAAGTTTGTCCGGAGCTTCGGCATGGTGTACCAACCGGTTCCTGATGGTTCGTTTTCGTTATTGGTAGTCCCAAGTTGGGGCGTGGAGCTACCCCGCCCCGCCCCGGCCAGGACCGGCGGTGACTCCACGGTCGCCCGATCGGTTTGCGAGGCACGTCCTCTACGCCCTTCCCCCCTCCCCTTTCGCCTCGGCCGCCCGCCGTCCCTTGGGCAGGGCTTGTCGTTGCGAACCTCCAAACCACGGCAGGGAAGGTGGGCGGGTCGGGAAATAAAGGGGGGAGGGGCAGGGGGGGGGGGTGCTGGGGGCGGCTCCTACGCCGTCAACACTTAAACGTTTTCTTGAAGATTGCCCCTCTCCCGGGCCGAGTAGATTGAGAGGAAGAAGTAGAGAGAGAGAGAGAAGGTGTGTGATTTTTACGCAGATGCGTGATTTTACACGCGTCAATAAGTTTTTAGTAAGTTTCTATTTTCATTTTTTCAAATAAATCCCTGTTCATGGCTTCTAAATTATGATTTGCACTCACTTGCTCACTCTGCCTTTGCCCACGAGACCGCAGCAGATAACTCACTGCGGTCGGGCCCAGGAGGTCCCGCTCGGCCTCACCCAATACGGAACGTGCTCACCGTGCAAAAGTGTGACCGGTGCGGCACAAGTGTGTGGCGGCGACTGAAAATAGAAAGCGCGCACGGCACGGCCACAGGAGTCCCCCGTCTAAGTGGAAACCCAAAGTGTGGGATAATGTCCTACACTTGTAGGTGTGTGAAGTTTTCTAGTTGTATACATGTGTCTCTTCAAGTGTGTGAAATTTACACTTTTGCTATAGTTTAAGTGAGCGAATGGCAATTTACATACATATACAAGTCGACGAATCAAGGGCGAATGGAAATTCGCACCAATACATGTGTGCGACATTCGCTCACATGGGTTTCTAGGGTATGTTCTATATGTATAAATACTTGTTCCTCTGACTCAGACTCCAGCACGCACTTAGCCCTCCAATGTGGCGGAAGGGGGGGAGCCGCAGCGCGCCACGGTGGGCCGGGCGGACTAAAACAGCAGCAAATTGTGGCGGGGCGGGGCGGGGCGGGGCGGGGCGGGCTCTGCTGTTCGAATTATTTATTTGGGGAAAGCTGCAGCGAGCCTGGTAGTGGGAGCAGCATCCAAACCAACCGGCCCCCGCCCAGTCCTGGAGGGGAAAAAAAATAGCATTCCCGTTGGAGGCGCGGGGCGCGGAGCGGGGCGGGGCGGTGCGGGGCGGGCGGGGTTTTGTAAAGGTTTTTTTCCTTTTTCTTGTCCTCGTTCTTTCATGCCATTGACTCTACTCCGCTCCACTCTCGCTATTCCGCCTCCGCGCTGCTGTTCCAAACTGACGGCATCAAGCGAAAATTCCGAATCCGCGCGCGAAATATTGGTTGTGTGCGGCTGCGCGCGCGCGCGTGTCACTTTTAGTTTATCCTGTTTCCCGCCCCTGCATTATCTCTGCTGCCGGCCGGAGCCTACCCGCGCCTCTCCTCGCCTCCTCTCCGGCTGACTTGGATATTTTTCTTCAATTCTCTCCCCGCCCCGCCCCTCCCTCCTCCAAGTGAAACATTGTCATTGATATCGCCCTGCCTGGCTGGCTGGCAGTCGGACTTTGGTTTTCGCCCCAGCGTGATTAATATCCAGCCGAACGAATAAATCTTGTTTTGCCATTGGCGACACGCCGCCGAAAGTTCAGAAAGGGGGATGGGGGTGGGGGTGGGGCTCGACACGGCAGCGGGCAGGCAGGGGGAGGGGGATGGTACACGCTCAGCGCACCGCCTGCTCAGCACACGCTCAGCACACGCTCAGCACTGCGGTCCGCAAAACAAATGAGTGTGCTATGCCGAGGCAGCAGCACGCGCCGTGCTCAGCCGCGCGCTGCAGCGGACCGCCTCAGCCGCTCAGCCTCAGCCGAGGACAGCACAGGACGGCAGGGCAAGGGCTGGCTGGACCGGACCGGGTGCCCTATTGACTCTGTGTTTCGACGCGGGAGAAAAAGGACCAAACCCTTCCGTCCAATCCTGCTGCCCGCACTCTCTCTCTCTCTCTCTCCCCCCCTCTCTCTCTCTCTCTCTCTCTCTCTCTCGCTCTCTCACCCTACGGCAGACTCTCTGAGTGCGAGAGAGACAGAGCGACGAGTACGGGCAGCGGAGTCGGACGGCTGACTGCCGCACCCTGCCCGCCCCGCCCCGCCCCGCCACACCTCTCGCCGTCTCGCTTTGGCCCTTTGGCAAGCTCATCACGGCTGTGTAGACGCGCTCACGCTTCTCAGTGTATGTGTGTGTGTGGGGGGGGGGGGGGGTCTGCTGACCTGGCAAACTCGACGACCTCCTGGGCCCCGGGCCGGTGCTCGTTACCCCCCTCCCCCATTTCCTCTGGGCCGTGCCAGGCGCGGCATGCCGGTATTATGTGCCTCATTCAAATTGGATCGGAAATGCTGGGCTTGATAAGAATTTATGCTCGCACTTTCCCCCGCCCCGCACCGCCCCGCACCGCCCCGCACCTCCCCGCACCGCGCGGCCCCCTCCCCCCTCCCTCCTCGCCCCCCGGACCTCCATACTTTCACTAAATATTGACACATGTCTCACACGCTCCGCCCTGCACTGTTAAAAATTACAATGGAAATTCATGGCTCGTCCCGTATTGTGTAATTAGGGCACTTCTAATGAAAACTGTTACGTACTTACACACACCCAGAAAAATCCTATCTTGTTCCAAGTTCATTTTGTACTTGAGTTTGCCTAAGAACATTTTTTACTTGGATTAAGGAAAAATTAATCTTACAATAATGACATTAAACTTGAGGCACCTAATCCAATGCTAAAAGGATCTTGGAACTAGTATGAAGTCACCTTGATCCAAGTAAAAAAATGCTCTTAGGCAAACCCGAGTACAATTTTCTTGTTCGAAGATAAGATTTTTCTGGGTGCAGGTACGGCAGCGCCCGCACTTACTTTCCGTCTACGGTTCCTCCCGCGTATTTTAGGGTTACGGACCACTCCGTAATAAATTGCAACGGTGCATTCCGTAGCCATTACCGGAATAAGCTACAGAATTTGTAACAGTGTGCCGCCCTCCCCCCTCTTTGCAGTGTACCGGGCGTTTTATGAAAGACGCAGGTGCGAGCGGGTTTGCCTACCCGATCTCCCCGTAAGGTGCCATAGCCCCTTGGGTAGGTAAACCTGCCCGCACCTGCGTCTTTTATGAAACGCCCAGTACAGAGATGCATTGTGGCCGCTTGCGCATGCGTCGGTCGTTGCTAAATAATATAGTTTTAAATTTTATATTTTTTATTATTTTCTCTATTGTGCGACCCACGTCGCCCCCGCGCTTGTGTGTCTTATTTAGTGTATTGTCCACGTGTGTGCGTGCGCGCGCGCGCCCGTGACAACGCCATCGCCGTTACAAGTCATTATGCAAATACGCGGTGCTAGCTACAGTCGCCCCGGGCCATTTGTTAGCCTGATAGCGGCCGGCCCGGCCGGCTGCCTACCTCCACGGCGTCGGGGCCGGGCCGGGGGCCGGGGCCCCGGCAGGGCAGGGGCTCTACACCGCACCACACGTACCTGCGGGCAAAAGAAAAAAGATGAGTCGTTAGTCGCTTGTAATTTAATCTCATGTTTCTGAGTTGGTTAGCTATCAACATATTTTTCTGGTATAAGAATCAACTTTCAACACAAATTATCGTTTTTTGTTTCACGCCAGTGGGGATATTTTGAGTACATCGCAGGGTGCACGGCGGGTGTGGTTTCGGGTCCGCGTGGATGCCGCTATCGAAGGGGCCACCGCTCCCGAAATCCTGAGTCCACTTTCACGCCCCAAATCTCTTAAAATACGAAATATTTCCGCAAATAGACATAAAAAGGCAAAACCAGGCCGTAAATTCTGGCGAAATCTTACGACGTAACCCGCCGAAATCTCTTTCCTGAAGACATCTGGGGTAACCCTAAGGTCCAAAGTTGTTTTCCCTCTCGGGCGCTATGCTGGTGGTGGTGATGCGTCGCCTCACCTCGACTTTGTCTTTGACCAATTTATAATCTGGATTTAAATTCATTTTCGCGCGGCGAGCGGCAGTGCTGGTGACAAACGGGCCGTGGGAACGGCGTCCCCCACGCACCACCGCGGTGCCAGGGGACTTGTGGGGGCGGGGCGGGGCGGGGCGGGGCGGGGGGCGCTTAGCCCGGGCCATGACGACCTCGCTAATGACGCTTTGCCGTCGAACACGATTAGACCCTGGCCCCGCCCCGCTACTACCGCCTCCGCCACCCCTTCCCGCTGCTTGCAGTTCCAGCACGGGGGGATCTCCGCGCATACGGCAAAAAAATAATTTGAAATGTCTGTGTCAGTTTCCAAAGATTTCCGCACTCTTAAAACCTTACGGTGATTTTCACTGTAAGCTACGGTGAACCCTGCAGCACTGTAGCTTACGGTGAATTTTCACCGTAAGCTACGGTGAATGTCACTGTAAGCTACGGTGAATCAGGGTGAATCACCGTAGCTTACAGTGACATTCACCGTAGCTTACGGTGAAAATTCACCGTAAGCTACAGTGCTGCAGGGTTCACCGTAGCTTACAGTGAAAATCACTGTAAGCTTTTATTAGTGCGTCACATCATGAAATCACTGGCACTTCCAGTCCGTGTGTTATTTCCTTCCTCTGTAATGACTGCTTTCATTCCTTGGGAGATTTTGACAGCACGGCGCGTCTTCGTGTTGCGGAATGCATTTTAGAAGCAGGTTTTGCACTTGTGTGTTACGCCTCTACCACCAAAGACGCGCGCACAAAGTTCCGGCGACCGTCAAAGAGAGTGACATCGTCTTTATTAGAATGTCGCGAGAAGCGCGATTATTTGAGGAGTAACTGTACACACACACACATACACACACAGCGGCTTGGCGTCGAGGTGTTCGCCGGGCCAGGGGCGGGTAGGCAGTACACATGACACGCCCCTGTCAGGCTCTGAATGCTTGTCGGGGTACGCACACGCACACGCACGCAAACACATACGCAGGCGGGGCGGGGGCGCCCCGTAGCAGTTCTGACGTGCGCCGTATAGGCGGAGATGGATGGGGCGAGATGAAGCAAGATCGAGACAAGGGGAAGCCGCTGGTTTCAGGGAGGAGGAGGAGGAGGAGGAGGAGGAGGAGGAGGAGGAGGAGGAGGAGGAGGAGGAGGAGGAGGAGGAGGGGGAGGAGGAGGAGAAGGAGCAAGTTTCTTGCCGGCATCATCAAACTGCCATCCAAATACCGCTCGGGAGAAAGCCCCTACCCTACCCTAACCTACTCCACCCGCAGCCCCCCCACTGCGCCTCGGCGCCACGCCACGCCACGGCGAAGCCAAGCCCAAAAGCTCTCTGCATATTACAAGTTTTGCAGGCAGGCAGGATGGCAGGCGCGCGGCGGGGCGGGGCGGGGCGGGGGCGGGGCTGCTAGGCCGGGCCGGCCGCCCTGCTGCGGTTATGGCAGTGGATGGCATACGACCGCCTTGCCGCCCCCTTAGGGGATGCTCTGCTGGTTGTGTTAATATCACCCGTTACGTTGCCGCACGGCCTGGAATGTAATACTACTTGCCACGTATGGCGTCCGTGGCGGGGGCGAGGGGGTGGGGGTGCGGGCGCTTGTTTTTGTGTTTTCGGCGGCGGCTTGTCAGCGCCTCGCCCCGCCCCGCCCCGCCCCGCCCCGCCGCGCCCGCCCCCGGCCGGCACGCCACCGGCCCGCGCGGTACAGAAGGGGGTTGTCACGTAGCGCCGTGAGCAGGTTGGAAGCTGCTCACCAGCTCACCCTGTTGCTATAGAAGAATTGAAAGCTGTAGCATCGTATTATGGGTAGTACGATCTCATATTTTGGGGTCACTAAAATTTCGGTCGTTACATTGCTTTTGCTGTGTGACCCATATTATTTTCTGAGTGCGCCAGTTTACAGTGTAATGGAAACGCCAATTAAGAGTTTGGATAATGTGTTTCGCCTCTTCATGGGCGGGGCGGGGCGGAACCGGGCGGGGCGGGGCGGGGCGTCCCGCCGGACGGACAACGCATTCCCCACATGACTTGGTCACATAGTTGTGCCCGCTTCGTTTTAGCCGGGGCGTTCCGTGGCGTTCCGACGACGCGCGCGTGGGGCGCGGGCGTTCCCTGCCGGCGCGGGCAGGAAGCGAGGAGGGTGAGGGTGCGAGGCGCTAGAAGAGGAAGGGGAGGGGTGTGTTCCATGTCGTAGCACGTTGCAGTCATTAGCCTCCCCCGGGCGGGGCGGGGCGGGGCGGGGCGGGGCGGGGCGGGACCGCCATCAGGGGCTCATCTGAGTTGGGGGCGTGGCGGCGCGGGGCGAGCGTGTGGCGTGCGCGGAACTATGTGGAAGCGATCGCCCCTAATGGAGCCCGCGGAGCCCCTCCCCGCCCCTGCTCCTTTGGCTCCCGCAGCCCGCAGCGCCCTGCTCTTGTGTTGTACGTCCCACATGGCTGCCGCGGGTCGGTCGACCTGTTTGGTGTGGCAGGGCAGGGCAGGGGCGTGGCTGGCTGTCTCGGGTCCTGACACCGCGCCAGGCAAATTAGGGGTGACTGGGTGCCGCGCCGCGTCGGGCCGTACCGCGCGGCCGGGGCCGGACGGTCGGGTCGGGTCGGAGTCGGGTCGGGTCAGTTCGGGTAACTTGGATAAAAGTTTGGGGGCGGCACCGTTCTCCCCCGCCCTGCCCCCCCCCTCTCTCTCTCTCTCTCGCGCTCTCTCTCGCTCTCTCGCTCTCTCTCTCCCTCTCTCTCTCCCCCTTTCTCTCTCTTCCTTTTTCTCTCTAAATACTTGCAAAAACTAAAAAAGGCGTGGCGTATAGGTGCGAGAGAGACAGAGCGAGCAGAGCGCTCTTCTGAATCAGCCTGCTGCTGGCCAGTCAGGTCCTCGCCCCCCCGGGGCCCGGCGGGGATGGCGCAGGGTGGGGGTGGGGGCGGAGGCTGGGGTGCGTGGAGGAGGGGGGCGGGGGCGGTCTACACGGAGGCTAGACTACCCGATCCCCTCAGCTCCACCCCCACCCCCACCCCCACCAGCCCCCCAGCTACTTCCTTTTACACCTCGCTAACGGCCGAGCCGGGTCGGGCCAGCGAGTTGGCTGACGTGCCTTGGAGGAGAAGAGACTCGAGGGTCTGGGCGAGCGGGCGGGACGGGCTGGGGGTCGTGGAGGGGGCTCTGGGGGTGCCGCGGGGCTCGGGGGGGTGGGGGGAGCCTGGAAGCTGGTCCGGCCGGGGCGGGGCGGGGCGGGGCGGGGCGGGGCGCTGGAATGCCAGCGAGCGCCTGGGCTGCAGCTGCTGCTCTGCTTGCTCAGATGAGTGGCCCTCTCCTCCCCTCTTCACGAGACAGTCTCTACCCGCCACGCTCCGCCACGCCATGCGCCTGCCTGCTGGGTCCAGATACATTTGCTCGTTTAAATTCCGCCCCTGCTCCTGCTCCCGCCCCCCGTTCTTGCCGCTCGGAA
Organism: Frankliniella intonsa; assembly: GCA_033675135.1. Taxonomy (NCBI): domain Eukaryota; kingdom Metazoa; phylum Arthropoda; class Insecta; order Thysanoptera; family Thripidae; genus Frankliniella; species Frankliniella intonsa. The sequence continues at coordinate 1,771,872 of CM066245.1, read as the reverse complement.
AGGGCGGGGCCGCGCGGTGCGCCGGGCCCAAGGCTAAGGCTGCGGCCCTGAGGTGGGGCGGGGTGGGGTGGGGCGGGGTGGGGTCGAGTGGTCGCCAGCCGGGGCCAGCTTCCTTATTCCAGGGGCACTGCCGAAACGCCCCTGCTGACGTCCACGTCGAAAGGCGAGGTCGCCGAGGGCAGGCCTCTCTTCGTTGTGGCGGGACGTAGCGGGGCAGAGGGGGCGGGGCGAGGGGGCGGGGAGCATTGGGGTGGGGGGCACATCCTTCGCGCTGCTGCGGCTGCCGGCCGGCGGGCGCCTGGCCCGGCCGGGTGGTGGTGTTCTGTTCATCGTCGAAATTCGAGTCGAAGGCGGCGGGGCGGGGTGGGGTGGGGCGGGGCGGGACGCCGGGCCGATGGAATTGACTGCGGCGTAGCGTGGCGGCGCCAGGGCCAGGCGTCGGCCGAGGCTGCGGTGGCGAGTGGACAGAGAGGAGAGGGTTGACGGCGGCGTGGAGGCGCGGGGTAAGGCGGGGCGGGGCCAGGGGGGATGGACGGCGGTGTTGCGTAGCGGGCAGGGCAGCTGACGACACTGTAAAAAAACACTAATGTGACATGCGTCACACTTGCACGTGTGACGCCTGGAGAGGTCGGATCATGTGGCGTGACCGTAGTTTTTGGTCTATACCATGGAGCTGGCGTCGCGCGTCTCATCACAGGGTGTGAACTAAATTTTGGTCGCATGACGTGGTGCGATCCAAACTGGTAACACCCATTGGCGTGACGCACATCACGTTTGTTTCTCCAGTGGAGTGATTCCGCCGTCCTTGTCGCACCTATTGGCGGTGCCCCTTGAGTGCGACAAGGACAGAGGTGTATACGAGAGCGGTCCTCGGGAGTCGCCGGGGCCCGGGCCCGGGCACGGCCTGGCAAGGCGGGGCGGGGCGGGGCGGGGCGTCACCGCGCAGACCCTTTTCTCCCCCCTGCTCGGCCGGGCCAGGACCAGGCTGCCAATACGTCACATCACCTCCCCACTGCCGTCCACCGCTCGGACAGACAAGCCAACGGACGGACAGACAGACAGAAAGACGTGGAGCTAGGGGCTTAAGTAAGTGTGTTTCACGCGGGCAGCACAGACAGGTCATACGGCTTTGCGGCTGTGTAAGCAGACCCGCATACTAACACGCGTACACTGAATTTTGACTTACTTTTTTCATGCATATCCAATGTAAATCCCTGCAAATGCATAGCTCATAAATTAAAAATTCCCTGCATAATTACGTATAATTGTTTTGTACTTATTTAAAAAAAATATTACGTACAGAACTTAATCGTACGTAAAGCTCATGCATGTTCACCGTGTTTAATTTTTACGACGTGCCATATCGTACATTGAATATTTCTGTGTGTGTTTCCTGCTGCGCCCGGTATACGCGCTACATAGCAGACTGTGAGGAGACATTGACTGACTGGCGGCGTGAGGCGGAGTGAAACGTCTCTCAGAAAGAAATCAGAGCGCGGTGTGGCCCGATCAAGTTCGGATCGCAGATACTCCACGCGCCGGGCGGGGCGGGGCGGGGCGGGGCGGCCTCAGGGGGGCTGTTTGCCTCGGCCACGCCCTCGCCTCGCAGGGCCGCGTATTTAGTTTCAGCCCCCGCCCGCCCCGGGGGTCGGGGAGGGGGTGGCAGAGTCACGTGACACGTCCCACCTGCACCGCACCTCGCCGTGGAACAATACAAGAAGGCCCTTTTTCCGCCTTGCCGTCCGCCCTACCGCCCTGACGCGAGTGGGTGGGTGTGGCGAGGGCGGCGTTTGTAATTCTAGAAATGCCGAGTCTTTTATTATACGTAGACCGACATTGGCGCACTCTATTTTTTGATTGTGAGAGAAAAAAATCCCGTTTTATGGTATCTTACATTTATTAAATATAGAGCTGCTCGCTTTATTTACCCTTGCCCGGCCCACTTGTAAGATTTCTGCTGCCGAGGGGAGGGTTATATTCAAAGCCATCGACGGCTTGGTTGTGCCGCTGCTTTGGTTTTGCCTGCGGCTGGCGAGGGTTGGGTGGGGCGTGGTGGGGTGGGGCGGGGTGGGGCGGGGCGGGGCGGGGCGGGGCCGACAGCCCTGCTCTGTCTGTCGAGGCGAGCCGAGACCCTATCGGACTTTATGCGCATTGTGCGGCGGGAAACAGGGAGGAGGAGACCGGCCGAATGGGAGTTTTCAATCGCTTGTAGGGCGGGGCGGGGCGGGGCGGGGTGCGGTGGGGCGGGGCGGGGCGCAGTCCCCCTGTGCTCTGCTCTGCTCTGCACCCACCCGCCCGGACCAAGGAACTTACTTTCCACTCCGCACGTTTGGTTTTGTCGGCGCCGAATGGACCAATCCAATTCGGTGTGTGAATGTGTGTGTGTGTGTGTGCATGCGTGTGGAAGGGTGTAAGGGACGCGTAGCAAGGGAAAAAGGGGGTTACAAAGTGGAAGCAGAGGGAGGGGGTTGTTGCGGGCGGGACCGCGCCCCGGACCTGCAAGGCCCCCTTCATGGAGGCGGTCCAAGTCGAGTTGGGTTAGCGTTCGCCACGGTGATGGGATTTGGATTTTCCTGCGATCTGCACTCGGCTATTTGCAGTCTGACTGGCGTTTTGCACTGCCGCGCCCCGAAGTCCAATGGGATGGGTCCAACGCCAATGAGGGGTTCAGGGAAAGCGATTGGATGTACGCCGATGGGGCAGCCACTCCCCAAAGCATACGACCCGACTAATATACCTATTACGACAATTATTTACAGCGACTTTTACGGGAGCAAGGGACAACCGCCAGTTTTGTCGCAGTCCGCGCGCTTGAAATAGGCTTGGAATTGAGTATAATTAATCTGAGCATGACCATGACCAGAACATTGCATATCTCAATCTCAGACGGAATTGTTCTCAATTCGCCACTCGAGTGCATAGCGGACACAATTTAAGCACATTTATAAGGCACATTTCAGGCAGGCACGCAGAAATTCAATTCCATTTATGTACTTGAATCTTACGGCTCATGCGGCCTTGTTGCTGCTCTTCTACGCGTCATGGAAATGCGTGGGGTGTCTCACTCCTGTAAGCGCTGACGTTCTGACGGCGGGGCGAGGGTGGGGCGGGGCGGGGGTGGGGCGCTGAAGGGATAAACGCCCGGGCGCCCATGAATCTTTTAGGGCGCCACCACCATCACCACCACCACCACCACCACCACCACCACCCAGCGGATCCCTCCTATCTAAATGCATGGGGGGCATTTCTTCTCTATGATTCATTTCGAGCGTGAAGTATCAAGCGTATAGTATATGCTTGACTCAGGCGCACAACTTACGCCTTAGTTTTACCAGTACACTTCTCCTGCCACACTCCTTGTTCACTACTCCCCCTGAATAGTCATGGCTGCTGCCCCGGGCTTGGCCTGGCCGGGTCGGTACAATGCAACACGACGGTACAGTATTGGGGGCGATATCGGTGGCACCGCGCCCCGCCCCGCCCCGCCCCGCCCCGCCCCGCCACACACACCACCACCGCAACCAAACTTTGTCCGAGCCCCGGGGGCAGCTCTGAGTGCAGGCCGCGTGACGTCAGCCGCGCCCGGGGGCTGCGTCAGCAGCGGGGCTGACGGACCTGACCTCCATATTGATGGGGCGTGCCGGTCTGCTCTGTTGCACCGGGCGCCCCGCCCCGCCCCGCCCCGCCCCGCCCCGCCCCGCCCCGCCCCGCCCCGCCTCGCCTCGCCCGGGCCCGGGCCGTTCCGGGACTGAACCGGCATCCCTGCGGGTACCCTGGGGGGCTGGGGCCGTAATGAGAATCTACTATCTGCACACACACACACACACACACACACACGCGCGCGCGAGCCCCATGTCCTTTAGTTAGCCTCATGGCTATGCATCCATATAGCGCGCAGGCAGCAGGGGATACGGTCATGCCATGAGATTCGCATGCGGACCAGAGCCCTACTGCACCGCGCGGGCGCATCAGATGCGCACATGGCGTCCGAAAACGAGTGAGTGGGAGTGAGAGGGAGCTATGGCCCGGGGCGAGCGTCCCTCTCTCTTCCACTCGCTGCTTTCGGACGCCAAGTAGTCATTGACGTCCGGCCGCCCGGTGCAGGGCTCTGATGCGGACGCGCGGTGTGTATACTGCACTGAGCGGGCGCTCAGCACACACCCGCCCCGCCCCGCCCCGCCGTGACCCTGCTCCCTGCAGGACGACCCTTATTCATGGCGTCGTCAAACACGAGGGTGCCTGGGCGGAGTCATGAGGGTGGGCCGGGCCGGGCCGCGGAGCGTGCTGGCCGGGAGGAGCTATATAAGGGAGGTTCATAGGACAGGACAGGACAGGGCGGACCGGCCTGGGGCGGGGCGGGGCGGGTGGGGCGGGGCGGGGCTGGACATTTCCTCCGTCGTCAAGTGTAGTGGCCGTGGTCATCGCTGAAGTCACTCGTTCTAAACTTGTTGTGAACTCACGGTGAAAACTACGACCAGGTTTCCAGGCAGTTTTGGAAAAACCAAGACGTTACAATGTATTTTCTCCATCAGCAAATCCTTGCTGCTTGGAAACCTGGACGAAGTTTTTACCGTGCTGTTATTTCGTATTAATTTTATTGTTTTATTTTTATTATTTTACATCCCCTTGAACATAGTCTAGCAGGCTAAAGGGGTGGGGTATCTAGTTGAAAAACTTCCCTGGCGCACCGCACCGTTCTGATTTTTTGATATATCGGTATATTGCGATTATGGATTTTAAATAGTTTCCGCAATATTGTCAATGTATTGCCTATGTTACCGAAAACCGCCTCGAAACCATGAATCTCGAAACGGGCAAACAAACAGTGCGCCAACAAAATTTCAGACATTATTTCTTCACCCGTCTTTTTGCAGAGTTCATCGCACGGAAGAAGCCCGCAGGAGCACAGCGTCGCCGAGCCCCTCCGCCTCGAAGTAAATACCACACGAGTCCGCGGACAAGGATAGCGGGTGAGTCTTTGCGACCGACCAAACTTTGGACGTGCCTGTGTCGTCGTGTAGGCGGGGCGGGGCGGGGCGGGGCGGGGCCGGCATAGCGGCAAGGGTTGGGGCGAGGGGCGTAACTTGAGCCATATTCTGGCGGGACAGGACAGCCCTGGCCGCCTGCTCCTGCTATGATGTATGTGGCCTACAGGCGAGGCGCTCTGGGCCTGCTGCTGCGCTGCAGCGAGCCCCGCCTGCCCCGCCCCCGCCTGTCCCGCCCCCGCCTGCCCCGTCCCCGCCTGCCCCGCCCCCGCCTGCCCCGCCCCCACTGGCACCGCCCCCGCCTGGAGTGCAAACTGTGTGTCTCTAAAGAAGCCTGGGGATCAGCTGCGCGCTCAGCTACGCTTTGAAACCAAAGTTGTGATCTAGACCGTTTTAAACGTGTTCTAATAACTTCACGGCAAATGCATTACTAATAGGAAGAGTCATAACGTGAACAACCTAAGGGAGGGGCTTTATACACTGTAAAAAATGAGAGACCGATACGGTGCAAGGTACGGTGCACCGTATCTGGGAAAGAATAGGTTGTTTTTAAAGCACATAGACTCTGCTTATTTCTGCCCGTGCATGTGAAACGACTTCATTATTCGAACCATTGCGAATTTCGAATTGCCTCAGTCTAAACCGAGGGGGCAACCACTCCCCATCCTAGTGTACACGGGATTTCTACTGATTGCACAAGATTTCTCTCAGATTTTGGGAGATTTCTCTGAGATTTCATGAGATTTCACAAGATTAATCTCTGATTTCATAAAATTTCATGAGATTTCACAGGAATTTAATGAGATTTCATGAGATTTCACAGTTAGATTTCCAAAGATTTCATCGAGATTTCCGAGAATTTCATCGAGATTTCTGAGGATTTCATCGAGATTTACGAGGATTTCATCGAGATTTCCCCAGGTTTGTACACAGGATTTCGCGAATGGTTGCCCCCTCGGTCTAAACTGTTATGAGTGAAAGTGGTCGATCTGAAGGACCGGCTGGGAATAGTCGCGGAGTAGTATGGTGGAACCGAGCCGCTCGCTGGACCGCAATGCGCAAAAGGAAGCCCAGCCCATTGGGAGGGGGGTAGGGTGAGGTGGGGTGGCAGCGCTGCGGGTCGAGTGTAGGGAGCAGCAGCTGGAAGCGGTAGGGGTGGAGCTGTGGGCGGTGGGGGGCTGGGTGAAAAGTCCACATTTTTATAGAGTGGCGAGGCCGACAGGAAGGTGCGAAACACGGCATTATGTATTTCGGCCCAGCCCCCCCCCCCCCGCCCCCCCCAACGCCCACCCTCGTCACCTGCTTCACCCCCTCCTAGCCCTACCCCTAACGTCAGTAGAGGTGAGGTCCGGCAACAAACCCCCCGGGCGCAAAAAGAAAGAATAACCTTCACCGCTTGACCCCTTGCATATACCGCCACAAGCAGACGACACTCACACAATCACAGCTGTCTATTACGAGAGAGAGAGAGAGAGAGAGACAGAGAGAGAGACAGAGGGACAGATAGACAGAGAGAGCGAGCCCCTGTGTTTGTGCGTGCGTGCGTGTGTGGCGTGCGCGTGTGGTGCGTGTGAGTTCTTGGCGATGAATGGACCCCGAATTATTAGGCGAATGAATAAATGAATGGTGGAGTGGACGATGTGTGTGAGTGAGCAGCAGGAACAGTGCTGGCAGGGCAGGGGCCGGCAGGGGCGGGTGATTAGAGCGAATCACGCCCATGTGCGCCCGCTCCCACGGCCCGCCCCCGGACCATGGGGCATGGGGTGGTGGTGGGGTGCCCGTCCCGTCCGCCCACCGCACCTACAAAACAGGAATTGTTGTACCAACTATTGCATGGTTACCCTACACTGTCAATATGGGATGCTCAGAAATTGTGCGCCAAGGCGTACAGTGATCGAATGCCAGAGGCGTACACCACGCAGAACTGCACCCCTGCCGTTCGATGACAGCACACCCTTTGCGTCAGCCTGTCCCATTGTCTGAAGGGTGATGCTTGCTTAAGTTACAGTGAGCATCCAGATGCTCACGCTGACTTAAGCGTGCATCCCATGCTCACTCTAAATAAAGCGTGCATCCCATGCTCACTCTAATAAGCTAAGCGTGCAATGCTCACTATAGACTTGCGTGAATTAGTTCCTCGGCAAAGCCTGTTAAAATAAGGCATGCTCACTCGTGCACAAAGTCACAAATAACACACACACACACACACACTACATCCACACGTCTGGACACCTGCACAGCCCTGCGCCAGGCTCCACGTCACCCCACGCCAGCGCCACACTTCTGCCGCGAGTTTCCTCTGCTTTTCCTCTTCGTTGCGAAAAGTTGGTACCGCCGTCAGCATGCCGGCCGTAGCCGCCCCCCCCCCCCCCCCCCCCGCATCGCATCGCACGTCGACGCGCGGACTACCCTCTTTTCCCTTCAAAAGTCGTGGCGCCGCGGGGCAGGGCGGGGCAGGGCGGGGCAGGGCGGGACAGGGCGGGACAGGGCGGGGCAGGGCGGGGCAGGGCGGGGCAGGGCCGGGCAGGGCGGGGCAGGGCAGGATAGGGGGGGGGGGGGGTGGAGGGGTGTCGCCCCTGCACCCTAACCTACTGCTGGAAATGAGTTGGAAATTCGCACCTCCAGCCCAGCCCACCTGCTCTACGCCCCGTCCCGAGGACTGCCTTTTACGCGCTACCCCTCCCTACCTTCCTCCCTCCTACCCCTCTCTCCTTCCGCCTTCCTCCCTCCCTCGTCTATCCATCTCGTGATCGCAGTTGCCCTTGACTATCGGAGGTGCCTCGCCGACGTATAGGGCATAGGAGCCTTATTTGCATACTGCGTCATCACGGAGGGAGAAATAGGAGAGGGGGGGGGGGGGTTGAAGGGCGACACAGACATAGACCTTAATGAAGTCCCTCGATGCGGTGAGGAGTGGGGGTATGGAGGCTCCTGCTTCCCTCCATGACAAACAAACGAAAGAAAATACAAAATAAAAATTATTTTCTAGATTGAAAGGAAGTACGCAAGAAGTTTGTGCTTGTCGTTTTTTCATTCTTTCTTTTCCTTTTTCGCGCTGTGCGCTGTGCGGAGCGGAGCGGACCGTGTCCGTCCACCCCACTCACTCGCTATGGAGGGTTCCCGTGTCCAGTCCGGTCCGGTCCGGTCCCTACCCTCCCCGTGTTCGCGACAAGTAGCCGTCCGCGTCGCCGCGCCTCCGAGAGGCCGGGCGGGGCGGGGCGGGGCGGGGCGGGCCTCTCTCTCTCCACCAGTTGCTCTCCTCGGGGAGCGCGAGTCCCCGAGGGCCGGGCCGGCGCGCCCCCCGGACTCTCTGAGTGTGCCGGGCCGGGAGCGGGGCCGTGGCGGAGTGGAGCAGAGGAGCCATCACCGCCATCGGAGTCCCCTATTGACAGTGCTGCCAAAAAAGTAGGCAACAGTGTTGCCACAAAAGTAGGCAATAAGGCGTCGAAACACGGTTGAGTAAAGTGGGCTGCATCTGTAAAATTCTTACGAAGTAAATTATTCGCAACGTTGCGAACCATTTGGCTGCTTCGCAATGCTTCGTAATACAAAGCATTTCCTTCGCAAGCACTGCCTTACGAATAAATTTGTTTCTACACTACGTAGAAAATGCTTCGTAATACGAAGCAGCCGAATGCTTCACAGCTTACGAACGCTTACGAACTCAATTTCTTCGCACGGTTTTTACATTGCGCATGCCTACTAAGCAACATGTACGCACCTGTGATAGGGTGCTGCCTAGTAGGCAGGCGCAGATGCCGCCCGCCTTACTCTACTGTGTTTGGGCGACTTATTGCCTACTTTTCTGGCAGCACTGCCTTTTGCCGGGGCAGGGAGGGTCTGCATTGCATCGGATACCCAGCCTGACCCGCCTCGATCGTCGCCACCTTGTCATTTCATTTCGACCAGCTCCCGCCGCTCCAGCTCTAACGCTCGCCCGGCCCGCTCCGCTCCGCGCGCTAAACTAGTTTCTGTCGAGTTGTTGCAATTGAATTTCGCGCGCGCGCGCCTAGTTCTTTTGATCTCTGGCCGGCGAGCGGGGGCGGGGCGGGGGCGGGGCGCGCACGCCCTATGGCCACAAGGTCCGCCTTCTGGCTGTGTTCTATATTTGGTCGCCGCGTACGGCTCCACGTTCTTGCCTGATCACTGTTAGAAAAACCCAAGGCAAAATCCTTCAGTCCGCTCGGTAAATTTGTTGCCTCGTCCTGATCGTCATTTTTTCTTACGGTCTATACCTTACATGATACACCGTAATTCTGAAAACATCTTAGGGTGGAAAATACGGTGGGCGCCTTGAATGACAAACATTTTGCATACTTTTTGAATGACAGAAGTTTGGGATTTCTTTTTCTGCGCAAAGCTATTTGACCTTTCTTAAGACGCGGCGAAATTTTGATGAAGAATAAGGTTTTTGGAGTTTAGGTAGAAAGAATGAGTCTTTCAGAGAGGATGATGAAAGAATGCCAAACTTTAGGGCGTTCAAAAACGACTAGGGCGTTTACAGCGGTTTACAGTGTGTCGCTGAGAGTGCGCCTACCCACATCACCTCGGCCGTAGAGTAAATCACTGAGATCCAGTCGGTACTTGGACACGTGCGCCCTCTGCCGCTGCGCTCTGTATCGTACATCTCCGAGGAAATAAAATTAGCCCCCCCAACCCCCACCCCCACGGGCCGAGTCCGGAGGGTCTCAAAATTGGCGCCCGGGAGGGGCCTTCGCGGCCACTGCCCCTCTAATTTTGCGGCCCGTGCTGCATCGCCCGTGCCCGTGGGCGTGACGGGGCCCTGCCGGGCTGAGCCACTCTGCAGGGCCCTAACAGCCGTGGCCCGCGCCCCGCCCCGCCCCGCCACGCCCTGCCCGCCACGCCCCGCCCCGCCACGCCCCGCCCCGCCCCGCCCCGCCCCGCCCCGCCACGCCCTGGCCACTGCCGCCGAGGGACCCGAAATGAGTTTCTTGCCCGGACCAGACGGAAAGATAAAGACTGTGGCTGTGTGGCATTTTGGCGCACTTTGCTCACGCCCTCTGGTGGTGGACCGCGCAGTGCGTATCACTCGCGGGGGAGTGGGGTGGGAGGGGAGGGTCAAAAGCGTCCGGCGTGGAATGTGTGTGTGCGCGCGCGCGCGGCGAAATGGATAACAAAAAAAACTGTCTGAGCGAGAGGAACAGGTGGGGAGGGGGAGGAGGGGGCTCCGGGCATTATACAACGGAAAACATTATTTACAAGGACTGGTCGGTCTACCGCAGCGCTAGCAGCGGAAGCCTAATGGGAATCTGGATTTTTTTTTTTCTTCACGTGTCGCCGTTATCCTGACTTTTGTGTATCAATCATGTGATCGCTTCGAGTATCGCGTATTGGCTTTGATCGGATTTTATTTTGAAATATTTTAAAATATTTTCCAAGATGTTTCAAACGCGATTTTCTATGTACTTTTACATTGGCCGCCGTGCTTGCTCAGCTCACTCGACACTGAGGTGCTCGCTCCAGCGCGAGGTGAGGGCCTGTGTGGAGGAGGTGGAGGTGGCGCGGCGCGCGGAGCCCCGCCTTGTCCTCGGGTACAAGTGGAGTCGGGCGGGGCGGGGCGGGGCGGACGGGGCCCGCGGCGAGCGGAGCCTTTTGTACTGCTCGAGCAATTCTGCTGCACTCCGCCCCGCCCCGCCCCGCCCCTGCTGGCGCGCCTGCTGCGGTGGTCTTGATGAAGCGCCATTGCGGTGCCAACTGCCAACAAGTTACCGGCCTGTCTGCCTCGCGTTCCCGCCCTGCTCCGCCCCGCCCCGCCCCGCCCCGCCCCGCCCCGCCCTGCAGATCACAGGAGTGTAAAGAGGGTTCGTCCGCTGCGCCGCGGCAGCACGCTCGCAGCTTCTAGGTCGGTAGCGGCCACCCTTCTGCACCCAACATCACTTCTCTGTAAATTTATACAAATTCACGATCGTATCAATTGTTTCTGTTGTACGTGATTTAAAATTTGGCGCCGCGGCGGCTGTTTGGTTTACTGGAGACACAAAGGAGTACAGGGGTGTTTACATTTAGTAGAGCGTAATGCCTCATCTGTCAAGGCGTTCAAAAGCCCGTTGTTAGGGGTGTTCAAATTTAAACCTTGCAAACTTGTAAAAGGTATTTTAAAGTAAGTCACACCTTTCAGTGTGGCCTAGGTGTGCGCCGAACTTCCCCATCATCGCGATCATTTCAGCCTCTTTACAACTCGACTATTTCTGTCTGTGTTTGTGTGTGTGCGTGTGTGTGTGTGAGAGAGAGAGAGAGAGAGAGAGAGAGAGAGAGAGAGAGAGAGAGAGAGAGAGAGAGAGAGCTGCTGTGTACGGGACAGTGAGCCAGCGGCAAGGCTCGCGGGGTGTGTTGGTCTTCACTCGAAACGGGTCATTAAACTTCGGCATGTTTGTCCGACCGGCCCAACAGTCATCTCGTGATTTAGTGGCGCGCCCTGGCGCGGCCGCCAGCTCGGCTGGGGGTTCTACCCTCCCCCTACCTTCCCCCTACCTTCCCCATACCGCCCCTCCCCTACCCCCTCCTACCAGCACAGCGCCTAACTTTGCTGCAACGGTTAGGATGCCCACCTCCGACAAACGATTCCACATTTCTCTATAATAAAAAGTGTTCAACTGACACACACTTACAAGTGCAGAACATAGCGTTGAACACATCTAGATGCTTGATTAAAATGTCCACGTACACTGTCAAAAATATCTTTGTAAATTTACGACTTTTTTCGTAATTCGTGAGTTACAAGCGGTGCTGTAACTTTACGACCGAAATTGTAAATTTACGAAAGCCTATTTGTGCTCGTTTAAGAGTAAGAAGTCTATACCAAGTGTCCTTACAATTTTTGTAATTTTACAACTTGATATCGTAACTTTACGACATTTCTCATAGAAAATTTTCCCGTAACTGTTACAATCATTTCTCACAGTGTAGTTATTGTCAGTGCGCGATGGCCAAAAACAGTTCAATTTGCCCTCCGCGTATCCCGCTCATTTCAACGCCATCCTACGATGATTATGCTACACTTATTACATCCTTAGGAATCTCATCCGGACGAAATCATTTTGCGAGAGAGGATTATAATTGCACGGCGAGAGGCGCGAGGCGAGAGGCCAGGCCCCAGCCGGCCCCGCCTCGCCCCGCCCCGCCCCGCCCCGCCCCGCCCCGCCCCAGCTGGCTCTGGCTACGCAAGTCAAATAGTCCTTTCCGTAAGTTTGATATAAGCCCACTGGCGGCCCCGAGGGCCCATAGGGCCGGCGCCTCCAGTGGCAGGGCGGGGGGCACCCTCTGCTGGGGGTTGGGAGGGGGCGACGCACGGGGGATGTTTGCTCCGAATGGCACAGCGCGGCCGTCTCGACCCGCCACGCCCCGGCCAAGGCGAAAATGCCGCCCGCCGTCCAACCAAACCCCTACCACCCCCACCTCCACTCGCCCCGCCGCACCGCCCTCCGCTTTACCTAACCCGTCTGCCACCCCACCGCCACCCTCCCTTCTCCCCCCCTCTCTCTCTCTCTCTCTCTCTCTCTCTCTCTCTCTCTCTCTCTCTCTCTCTCTCTCTCTCTCTCTCTCTCTCTCTCTCTCTCTCTCTCTCTCTCTCTCCTCTCTCTCTCTCTCTCTCTCTCTCTCTCCGCCCCGTCCCCCGCACCCTTCTCTCCCGCGCATTCCATTTTCGTCCCATCCAACCCCCATCACGCTGCGCACTGCGCTCGCTAACCCTTTCCTCTCGCTCCGCGGCCAGGTCTGGCGCGGTACTATACCCCCACCCCCTTCTTCCCCCTCCCGGCTCCTGCCCCCTCCCCGACATGACACTCGCTCCGGCGGCCGGAGAAGCCAGAGGCTCGCCGCCGCGTGGCCTCCGGCCTCTGGGTCCGGGTCGTTCCTCCGGGCCAGGTCCCCAGCCGACCGTGCATTTCGCCGGGTCGGGCGGGAGGGTGGCGGCGCGGTGGGACCACACACCCCCGCCTGCGCCCCCCCTTTCCCCCACCCCGCCCCAGCCCGTCCCCTGTCCACGCCAGCGCCCCGCCCCCACCCTGCCCCCCACTCCCACCCCCACCCCGCAGGCAACCCGCAGGGCGTTCAGCAGTTGTACCTCTGTAATTGAAAGCGATGAATGTTCCCCGAGGGGTCAGGTGTGGAGGTGTGTACCACCGTAGGAGAGAGAGAGAGAGAGAGAGAGAGAGAGAGAGAGAGAGAGAGAGAGAGAGAGAGAGAGAGAGAGAGAGAGAGAGAGAGAGAGAGAGAGAGAGAGAGAGAGAGAAAGAGAAAGAGAAAGACAGGGAGAGGGAGAGAGAGAGAGAGAGAGAGAGAGAGAGGGGGGGGGGGAGCACTGGGCCCCTGAGCTGCTGCGGTTGTTGCCAGAATCTTTACCGTTCCTCGGGTCGCGTGGGTCGGTCCGCCTCCCCGCACGGGAGCCCTGTGTCTTCTCCTAGCAGGCCCATTTTACGCACACATACACACACAGTCCACATCCACACACGCACGCTCGTACACACAAACACGAAACACTAACACTGCGCGGGCACAAGCTCGCAGCACACCAACAGATACATATAACACACACACTCACACTCGCTACACACACGAGCAACGCTCCACCCCTGACACGACACGTGCACCTTAACGACTGCTAAAACTTTTTTCTAGCAAATGTTTTATGCCATTTTCGCGTTTTATGTTTTATGTCTTAAAAAAGCGCAGCTAAAGCTGCGCGTGCCCACTAGACAATACCCTAGCAAAGATGTGTGCCTGTTGCCTGGTAGGCAAGGCGAAGTTGCAGACCGCTTTGCTCCGCTGTGTTTTGGGGCTGCTTATTGCCTATTTTTCTGGGAGCGCTGAGCACGCAGTAAGGGCTTAGCCTCGGTAAGGGACGGCTGTCTGCTGCCGCGCATAGTACATACTGTACAAGGGCCGACCCGCCCCGACAAGTGGGCAAAATCGCTTCGTGACGTCAAGGCCACCGTGTCGCCGTGCCGCCTGCTCCCGCCCCTCCGCCCCCTCCCCCGCCCCTCCGCCCCCTCCCCCGCCCCGCCCCCCTCCCCCGCCCCCGCACACCGCGGCCGCCACCTCTAACGGCAGACACTATTTTTTTTATTGAATTTTTATCCGGGAGGGCTTGTTGCGCGGGGGAGGGGCGGAAGGCGAGGGGACGTGTGCTGTGCGCAGTAAAATAAGTACGCGCTCCGGGCGGGGCGGGGCGGGGCGGGGTGGAGCGGGGCCGGCGGGGCGGGCCGATCCCCGCTGATATTCACATCGCGTACCGCGCGACCGCGACCGCGGCGCGGCCCGGTGGCAGGGCAGGGCAGGGCAGGGCCCGCCAACAGAATGCGCAAATGAGCATCAAAATTTACAGCCACTCCTGGCCTACCCCCTCCCTTCTCTCCCACACACTCCGGCCCCTTTGCCCCCTCCCCCCCCTCTCTCTCTCTCTCTCTCTGTCTCTCTCTGTCTCTCTCTCTGTCTCTCTCTCTCCCTCCCTCCCCCCTGCCCCCGCCTGGCTCAGGAGTACTCCTCTCGTTCCAATCTCCGGCTTGCTTCCCCACTGAAGCGTTTTGCTCCCCGCTTGATGCTTTTCCTTCCTGTCTTCTTCTTCCCTTTTTTTCCGCTTCCTCCCCCCTCGCCCTCGCGCCACGGCCACGGCCCGGCCCGGCCGCCCAGTGCACCCCATCCCCGGCCCCGCCTGGTCCCCGCCTGGTCCCCGCCCGCCCGGGCTGGCTCTCGGCACCCCAGCCCAGCCCAGCCCAGCCATGCAGACTCGGCGCGGGGCGGGCCGCTCCCCTCTTGAACGAAATCCGATTCCAGGCCGCCACACCTCGCAACGCCGAACTCCACCGCGCCCCGCCCCGCCCGGCCGCACAAGCCACCGACCGGTCGCGACCACCACGGGGTCCCGTAGTTCGCCCCACCTCGCCCCCGCCCCACCTCGCCCCGCCCCGCCCTACTCTGCCCAGATCGCGGGACTGGTCGCTTTCCCCGCCGCCATTCCCTGCTCCCTATCCGTCCCTATCGCCCCCGCGACTCCCACTTCGAATCCATCAGTGACACTTGGGGGAAACTTGGCCAGTCATGCGACGGGGGAGAGATACGACTTCCCTCCCTCCCTCCCACCCCGTCTGCGCCCTGCCCTGCCCTGCCCTGCCCTGCCCTGCCCTGCCCTGCTCCGCGCCCAGGCCAGGACGGTTAGTGGAGAGAGATCAGGGGGACGACCGGTGCTGCGAGGCGCAACTCTGATATTCCGTCGTACACGGGACTGATATTACACCGATATTACTTGAGTATCACCGATAATACCTTCATATTACACATCGATATTACTCACATTTCTGTCAATATTACATCAATATTACCCATATTACTTACAATATTACCTCACTATTACAATATTACTCTGATATTACTAATAATACCAATATTCCTCCGTACCACTGTAATTTGGGGAGTCATGAATCTCGCTCTCTTGAGAGCGAGATTGTGACTGTGACCCAAATTTTAATACTCTCAGGAGAGCAAGAAAGAGTAACAATGCTCAATTAGAGTCATTATGCGGACATTTTCGGCTATACCAGCTATTACTCTTTTTGAGTCGTTTCTGCTAACATCACTCAATTTCAGTGATAGATACGAGATACGACTCATACTGAGTCATCTTGGCGAACATCGCGCTGTGAGGGAGCGATGCAGAAAAACGTCGCTCATTTTGAGCGATAAATATGACTATCACCAATACAGTGGCTGCAGCAGTCGCACGTAATATTCGGGCCGTAGTCTGAAACCATCTGCTTGCTCTGCGCGGCGCGGGGCGGGGCGGGGCGCGGGGCGGGGCGGGGCGGGGCGGGGCGCGGGGCGTGTCCGCCGGGCCGGCCGCCCCTGCGAGCGAGCACTTTTCATTACGGGGGTCCACAATGGGGGTGGGCGTGGGAGGAGGGGGGGGGGGGTACCACGTGTCCCTGCGGGCTGCGTGCCCGCGCGCGTGCGTGTGTGTAAGAGGGAGAGAGATAGACAGAGACAGCGTGCGTGCGTGAGCGAGGGACGGCCCGTAACACAAAGGGTCAACAGTGTTTCGTATTGCTGCTCCAAAATGCTTGTGTGTGTGTGTGTGTGTGCTCTACATGCGGATAGTTAGTGTTGTGAAAGTCGAGGGCGGTAGGAGGTGCTGGGGATGTGCGCAGCACAGCAGACCCCCCCCCCCCCCCCACACACACACACACACACAGTGTGAGACTGCTGTGCGCTTTACTACTGCATGGGCACAGCAGCACAGCCCCCGCCCGCCTGCCCGCCCCCGCATGCCACCGCCGCCCGCACCGCCCAGTTTACTGAAATAAAAATAAGCGCCGGGATTTTGTCGCGCTGGTTGTGCCGGGGCCGGGTGCCTGGCCGGGGCCGGGGCTGAGGCCGGGGCCGGGGCCCGGCGCGCCGTATATATATCGCGTGGATTTCCCTGCCTCCGCCTGCCTCGCCTCGCCCACCCCTTTCACCTCGTCACCGGCGATTGTTTTGCGCGGCCGCACTGGAATGTAACAGAGTGCGGACAGGACGCACTGTCGTCGTAAATTTACAACATATTTTGTAATCACGATTTACAAAATATGTTGTAAATTTACGACCGCCCATTCTTGCTTGTCAATGAATTCTAAGTCGATCCAAAGTACTTGTAATTTTACAATTTCAAGTTGTAGTTTTACAACATTTATCATGGAAAATTTTCCTGTAACCTTTACAAGTATTTTTCACAGTGACAGGCCGCCAGACACACAGACGTCTACACAGACAGACAGACAGACAGACAGACAGACAGACAGACAGACAACACGCACGCACGAGCTCCCGTCGCAGACGGCCAGACGCCCCCGAGCAAAGTGCCAGCCACGCGTGAGGCGTGAACAGGCGAGCAAGCAGTCTGAATAATCTAGAATGTCCAGGGGCGGGGTCCCGCCCACTCTCCGAGCTGGTGTACAACAAGTTTCGCGAGTATTCGCAATCATATCCCGAAAAATCCTCTTTTCGTTGGTTTTCAAGGTTTTCGGAAATATGCCAAAAAAAGAAATAAATTTCAAAGTTCTTTTCAAAAATCTCACTGGTAATCGCTTAGTCGGTAATCGAGTGTACGCTCCTGAAGCGAGTGATGTACCCCTCTGGCCCGGCCCGGCCCGGCCACCACTACCAGCGGGGCTGGCATCACCTCCCCAGCGGAGCGGACCCTACGCTCCCGGCCCCGCGCCCGGCCCCGCCCCCGCGCCCGGCCCCGCTCCAACGCGCCGCGTGCCCTTATTGAGCCAGCAATTTCCATATTGAGTGCGCATCGGGACGCGCGGCGAGACGGGCTGAGGCGGGGCGGGGTGCGGCGGGGCGGGGCGGGGCGGGGCGGCCCGGTCAATATGGGCCCTTGGCTCTGGACCGGCACGGCAGCCCCGAGGAGGAGGTGCACCCGCGGCGCTCGTCCCCGTCCCGCTGGCGGCCGTCCTCGCCACCAGCTCGTCCATCACAGTGGCAGGCAGGCAGGCGCGGGCCGAGCTGGCACGGGCACCAGGACATGAGGTACCCGGGCACCATGCACAGAGCATTACTTTATGTACTATTTTGTACATAGTTTACGTAGGTCTATGCGCATGCATAGCTTACGTAAACTTTCTTTTCTGATTTATTATGTGTAAATTCTTACATAACTATGCAAAAATTGTGCGTAAATACGCAAGAATATTTTACGTAAGTTATGCATGATCATAGACCTACATAGCTATGTAATAAATGGTACATAAAAATTCAGTGTGTGCACCAGGACACATGCAGGTGTGCCCGGGCACTATGCACCAGGACACATACAGGTGTCCCCGGGCACGGACATGCAGGAAGCTCCCTGCGAGCGGACAGCTCCCTTTACCCCCGGCTCGGCCTTGCCGCCGGGGCTGGGGCCAGACAAAAGGACAGCGTAGGCGTCGCTTATTGTTTCTAGCGGCTGGCGACGCCGCGACGCCACGCGACGCCGCCTCTCCTCCCCCTCCCCCTCCCCCGGCCAATGTCCCACCCCGGCCGCCGGACAAATAACGTAGATCACTCTTGGCTCACGACGGCTAAGGGCTGCTGGGCTGCTCGCCCCTGCCTGCCCCTACTGACCCTGACCTCACCTCGCCCACAGTGCATTTCTCCAGCCTCGAGGCGAATAAAAGGTGTTTTTTTTCCCCCTAGCACCGAGTCGCAGATGCAGTTGTTCCTTGTTCCTCTTATTGCTATCAGAGCAAACCTGTTTGCTGCCACTGTTATAAAATACCACAGTTTAAGCCCAGTAGAAAACTGTTGAAATTTATTGAAAATTGTAAAGGCACAACACTGTTAAACCAAGTGTGCAACTGTTCAACACTTGAATGTGTGCAACTTCCAGTCTTACACGTCGAAGTGTACAACTCGGTATTTGTGCAATTCCAACTGTCAAACTTGTCAGTTGTACACTTGTAAGTGTTCAACCTGACAGTTGTGCACTTGCATGTGTTCAACTGCCCCGTGCAACAATTCCCTTGTCGAACACTTGCAAGTGTACAACTGTCAGGTTAAACACTAACAAGTGTACGACTGGCGAGTTTGACACTTCCAATTGCACAAATACCGAGTTGCGCACTTGCACCTGTTATACTGGAAGTTGCACACGTACAAGTGTTGAACAGTTAAACACTTGGTTTCACAGTGAACGAGCTGAATGCACAGTATTTCGCCGTTATTCCCAAGTGCAATAACGGTCATTGACGGTATTTGACTACAGTATGAGGCAGCTAAACACTCGGGTCTTGGACCGGGTCCTTCCCTTTTGGTTTGGATCCTTTCGCTCGCGCGCTCATTACACGATGCGGGTCGGCAATTAATGGGGGAAGGGGTTGGGGGGAGAGGGGGTATTAGCAAGGGGGAGAGGCGATGGTCGGCTGGATAGAAGGCGATGCGATGCGGACTTCAAAGCGACAAACTTCTTACAGGCCGGAGCGCTCAGCCGCGCGCCGCCCCGCGCCGTTCCACCAGCTTGCGCTCAATTTAAGCCGCTGGCCCAACCCGCACTCGAGTTGCTCAGAGAGAGAGAGAGAGAGAGAGAGAGAGAGAGAGAGAGAGAGAGAGATGCGTTAGATGCGTCGTGGAGACAGGAAAGAGAGTGAGGCAGTTAAGAAGTTAGTAATTTCTCCCCCCACCCTCCTCCTCCCGCGCCTGGGCTAAGAAGGGGATTTTTTGTTAGTCAATGTTCTGGTTATTAGTTGACGAGCGCGTCGATTGAGGGAAATATGCCACGCTGTTGGGTGATTTCGGCCGCGCTTATAAAGAAAAAAAAAACAACGAACAACAAAAAAGCAAAATCAGAAAGTGTAGCTGAGCTCGGGTCGAGTCGGGTCAGGTCGGAAGGACATCAGTCTTCGACGCACAATTTATAATGTGCTTCACGGGGGGCCTTTCCGGACCCTGCTTCGCGCCTGTCATGGCGGAGGTAGGCAAACCCGTCGCACAGCTGAGCCGTGACGTTGCCTACCTGACAGGCTGCGGATGATGTAGTGCGCGCCTATTCGCTCCCCTTTCTTTAACACTTTCACGCGCTTCGTGTGTGTGTGTGTGTGTGTGTGTGTGTGTGTGTGTGTGTGTGTGTGTGTGTGTGTGAGAGGGGATGGAGAGAGAGAGAGAGAGAGAGAGAGAGAGAGAGAGAGAGAGAGAGAGAGAGAGAGAGAGAGAGAGAGAGAGAGATTGACGAAAGGCGCACAGCGATGCTCCGCTGTGCTCGCTCGAAGACTGGCAAGGACAGCACGGGCGTTTGGCGCCGGGCCAGTGAAAGGAGTTCATCAGGGAGACAGGGGCACAGGGGAGGGTGGGGGCGGTGGGAGCGGTGAGGAGGGGGGAGGGCGGGAAATGAACGCGAGAAAGCCACTGTTAAAACGCTGCAGCTTAGTGCTTTGCGCCGTATACGTACCAGTAAGAGCGGGTCATGTGACTCGAGTGGGGAAGGAGGAAGGGGGAGGTGGTTGCGGAGTTTTCGTGTCCCGCACGCCTCTGACGGCGGCGCATTCGTGTCAGGCGCGCGCCGCGCCGGGCGGGACCAGGCGGGGTGGGGCGGGGCGGGGTGGGGCGGGGTGGGGCGGGGCGAGGCCTTGCGCGGGGATATAGCCAAACTTGGAGATTGCATATAGCTTCCGGTGCACGTCGCCCCCGGACCGGGTGCAGCTCCGACACGGCCGTTCATGCTGACTACCTTTCCCTCTGCCTGTCTGTTCGTCTGCGACTGTCTATCCGTCTCTCTGTCTGCTCGTTGGTTTGTCTGGTGGCTTGACTGGCATAGACTTCTGTGGGCTCTCTCTTGTTTTTAAATTGATAAGATAAAGAAGTAAGAATGGTATTAATGTTTTATGTCAATGACGTTCTGAGAGGTAGAGTTTAAACGAAAGCGTCATCGTGCCCACCAAAGTGGACTGTTTACCTAAACTTTAAATTTTGAAAATCATTATTGAGACGGGTAATTTGCACGGATAGTTCATTTTCGAGTATTTCTGTGTACGCGTGCAAGTGCAAAAATTAAAATCGCACCTGTGATGAAGACTTCCACTGCAGACAAAACAGAGCTGTCGCCGTTGTACGTTATTGAGCCTATACTAATTTTTTTTCCCGCACCGAAAGTTTACTGTAGTTTTTTTTTTTTATTTTCTCTTCCCTTCCGCAGTGCGCGCCAAATGAGGTGGAGGCCGGTGGGCGGGGCGGGGCGGGGCGGGGACACAGGCGCAGCGCATCAGCACCACCCCGCTGCGGAATAGGCCCGTCCCGTCCCGTGTCACTCGCACGTTTTATTGGCGCGCGATTCGCCGCCCTCCCCGGCGCGGCGCTGTCAGCCCGACCGTGATAAATACAATCCTTTTTTGTGCCCGCGCTGGGCCGGGCCGGGCCGGGCGGGGCGGGGCGGCGGGCAGGGCCGGGCAGGGCCTGCTGGCCGGTGGCCACTCGCCCCGCCAAACGCTGACAACAACACCGCGGGGCTTTTAATCACGTGACCAGCCCGTCTCCGTTGTATTTATTGTGTTTGGCCGGGGCCGGGGCCGGGGCCGGGGCCGGGGCCGGGCCGGGCCGCGGGTGGGACAGTGCGGTGCGGCGGGGCCACTTGTCAGCAGTTAGTGTGTCACCCCCCACCCTCCCCCCGCGCCGCCCTGCACCCCTACTGGTCCGGGACCATCCCCCGCGGCCAACGGCACCTCTCCCACGGGGCTGTTGAACCTGTGCGGCGCGGGTACTCCGTAGCGTCCCCCCGGCGGCGGTGGGGTAGGGGCACGCTGGTACTCGCGTCGCACTCCAGTGCTGCCATAGAAAAGTAGGCAATAATAGGTCTCGCAAACACACACCCTAACTGTATTTGTATGTTCTTGTGCAAACGTTCGTGCAAAGTTAAACCTACATATCTTTTCACACAAATTTATGCGAAAAACTGCATGAATTTGTGCAAATGTATGTACAAAATCGTTCAAATCGCCGCACAAAATTGTGTGAAAAAATTGATTGTTTAACTTTGTACAAATAAAAGATACAAATACAGTTAGTGTGCAGCGGAGTAAAGCGGGCGGCATCTGCGAATAGCTGCCTTCCAGGCAATATGTACGCACCTGTGCTAGGGTGCTGCCTAGTAGGCAGGCAAAGATGCAGCCCGCATTGCTCCACTGTGTTTAGACTACGTATTGCCCACTTTAAAAAAAAAAAAAGGAAACGACATGTAGATGCTGCATTAATACTAGTCACGTCTGCTTTGTTAGGCGATTTATCTGACCGGCCGGAGTTGGCCCGATCCGTAACCGGAAATGGAGAGCATGGGGATTTCGCATTGCATTTCGACCAGCCGCGGTTCTCCCTCACTCCAGGACTATATACCCAACCAGCGGCGGGACGCCCCGCCAGTGG